>CM060250.1:47989648-48589648 GCA_030684275.1 Acipenser oxyrinchus oxyrinchus
ACGCTGCCAATGTCAATCCGACTGGACACGAAGCGATGCGGCGACGCTGCCAATGTCAATCCGTACTGGACACGGCGATGCGAGCGACGCCGCCAATGTCAATCCGCACTGGACATGAGCAATGCGAGCGACGCCGCCAATGTCAATCCGCACTGGACATGAGCAATGCGAGCGACGCCGCCAATGTCAATCCGCACCAGCCGCGAATTGGAAACACTGGAAATTGGAAAAAAAAGACCATGCATTCCTATTGGACATATTAGAGATGGCTGGAGCTCCGCCATCTCTGACTTCCGCCAACTCCGCTGTAAAATAAACGTTGGATTTGTATAATCTATAGATCAGAGTTATTATATATCCAACAGTTTAATTGTTGTTTTCATTATTAGTAGTTGCAGTGTTTTATTATTATTATTATTATTATTATTATTATTATTATTATTATTATTATTATTATTGTTATTTTTTTCGTGGTACTTTTTTTAAAGGAAAAATCTCTCTTGCACTTGCAAACAAACACAAGTGCAGGGAGACAGAAAAAGACAAAAACAGTGTTTTAAAATAAAACAAATAAATCAAAGTATTATAAAATCAAAAGGTGCACTACTACTTTGGATAAATGAAAATATAGAAAGATTTGAAAAAGAAAAGGTTTAAGTAACTGTTTTTAATTGTTTTTAAATTTAACTGGTGGAGCTCCAAAAAAGCATGACCTCTCAGCAGTAGTAGTCCAATTTGAAGCCTGGTATATTTCCAGCTGTCTGACAATAGTAGTATAGTTGAACTCATATTTTCAACAAACTAAAACTAAAATTATATATATATATATATATATATATATATATATATATATATATATATATATATATATATATATATATATATATATATATATATATATATATATATATATATATATATATATATATATATATATATATATACACTGTACATACATACTATTACATACTATTATAACAACCTTTACTTGCATAAAGAAGGAAAAACATTGAGTGAAACAGCTTGCATCACTCGATTTTCAAGGTGTGGTATCCGAAGCATAATCAACAAGTACAGAGAAACATCATCTGTAATTGACAAACCCAGGACTGGAAGACCCCAAAAGCTGTCTAACAAGGATGAGCAATACTTGAAGATAATATCCTTAAGGAATAGAAAGAAGACAAGCGTTGAATTGACAACAGAACTGGCAGAAGGCACCACGAGCAGGTCTCCAAGCCTGCAGATATACACTCTCGAAAGAGTCTGCGCATGCATACTTTGTAAACTAAAGAAACTGCAGATGCTGTGTGTAATGACGACCTCATCGAGCGCCCTCCTTTGAAAATACAGATGAACCCCCTTTATTTCGCAATTCCTGTGCTGTCATAATTCGTGGTACAAAGCGGGTCATGATCAGGGGCGCCGATCTCCACTCCAAGGTGGGGGGCGGGAAACATGTGGCAATATAGTTAAAGACAGCGTGATGTCACCAAAATGTATTTTTAACAAACTGCGTGTACTGAAACAGTAACAGCAATAAATAAGAAATGTTTTGAATGTGTGTTTTAACTATAAACTAATCTGCTTTAGAAAACGCATTGTTTACTGTAATCACACATCATGGGCAATACATGTCTCGCTATTTACGTGCAAAAAGAAAGAATAGAAAGACTCAGTGTATTGTTGGAGAGGGAGCATGACGACACTAAATTTAAATGTTAGAAAAAAGATTTGCCCTGCTGTCTTTTATGGAATAGAAGTTTTAAAAACAGTAATTATCTAGTTCATTTACCCATGATATCTGAATTAAAATACATTAAAACAATCGAGAATGTTAAAACAAAATGCTTTAATACAGACAATGGCAAAATAATGATCTTGTAACACTGCAGAGGGTTCTCATGAAGAAAAAATGCTTGCATTATTACAAATTATAGGCTACGGATTACCCAGCAGTGAGGGTTTAAACTACTGTAATCTTAAGGCCATAAAACTAAACAACAATACAAATATTAATAATAATAATAACAACCATATTTATATTACTGACAGTGGCCTCACAAACTTGCTGATGGAATAAATGAGTTTGTTAAGATTTAGTGTAAGTGATGGACGTTGTTAAAGAGAGACCATTTGAAGAACTTTTTGAAAGGCGAGCAATATATTATTTTACACTTACTGATGTGTTATCTAAAAAATGCAGCACAGTGATGACGTTCCTGGTTGACTCTGTAGAATCTTACCCGAATATGAGCTCAGAGTGTTTACACTAAAGTGAGATATTGGAACACAAACTCTTACCCTCTCAGTGAGGAATACAAACTCACCTTTTGAGACGATGCTGAAGTTGGCTTCATAATCTCCAGCTTCTTATTCAGCTAGCTTCTTATTCAGTCAGCTTCTTATTTGCATCCTGCACATGTAACACAAATTGAATAAGTAACTGGGGTATTTCGGAATTTATGTCAGCGCAACTGCTGCTGCTGGACACAACAAAGCCATGGGTGGTGGCGAACATAAGAACATAAGAAAGTTTACAAACGAGAGGAGGCCATTCAGCCCATTTTGCTTGTTTGGTTGTTAGTAGCTTACTGATCCCAGAATCTCATCAAGCAGCTTCTTGAAGGATACCAGGGTGTCAGCTTCAACAACATTGCTGTCAGCTTCAACAACATTACAAATGTTGTTGAAGCTGACAGTAAACATGCATCCCTGGCCGATGGTGAGCAGGCATCTCTGGGCGTTGCGGGCTTAGCAGCCCTAGGCGTTACAGGCGTGGCAGCCTTAGGCGTTGTGGATGTGCCTACTGCCTGTGATATTATAGTCTTTTAAAACAGCAATGGTATCTCTGCAAATAAAACACAGGGAATTATTTTTCTTCTCAACACAAAAATAATCAGCTTTCCACTTTTCTTGAAACTGCCTGTGTTCTTGGTCCACTTTTCTCTTTGTATTCAGATTCATTTCTGCTTCGTTATCCTATTTTCCTTTTATACTGTGTGTCGATTTTCTTTTCTCTTCTCGATACTTATGGTACGCTTGGTAAAAATTCTCTGATTTAATACCACAATCCCTGTACAGTAACTTAGGTGCACCAACAAACAAGGGTACACTAGGTTCTGCCTGGTTGCAATGTTCATAAATTAAAAGATAAGTAACTAATTGAATCTTTAAAAATGTTTGGAAAATATATATACATCAACAATTGATGTTGAGAATATTAGTTTATCAGAGAAAATAATTGTGGTTTATACCACTTACTAAAGCCCTTATTAGCATTAGGCTACATGAAAAAGTTGCAGGAAGAATCATTCTCTAAACAAATTACACATAGAGTAACTATTATCATGAAGCACAGCCAATTTATTTTATGGATAATACATTTTCATTCATAATTTTCATATGGTTAAAAACACAATGATTGTCATATATTTCTCCACCAGTCAGTTCATGGACATTTTTAGATTAATAATACAATGGGTTTTTTTTGGTCTTTTTTTTTGCAAAGTGACACTTCGGTTTTGAGAGCAGCTAAAGAGGCATCCAATAGTAATACGTGTCATTGTATTTTCAACAACTTTTTGTGTCCTTCTGGTGTAGTGGCGTGGCCATATCATATGGTATTATGTAATCTTCAGGGGGGCTTGATTCGGCCCGCGGGCCATGAGTTTGAGACCCCTGAAATAAATATTTGTTTTCAGTGTATTCTTTAATTTGTCAAACAATCCTTATACACCGTCATGAAAAGGGAGATCAAAGATCGCCATGATTTCTACATCATGTACAACACTGGATAGATGTGGATATTCTTCCATTCATTATGTCAACCACTCCAAAACATGCATTCCCCTTCCCCAGTGTGAATCAACTCATCAAATTAAATTGCTTTAGCTACTGTACACGTGGGCTGCAAAAAACAATGTGAAATATCTTGAAAACTATACCACACAATTATTCAGTCGCTATAATCTATATTAAAAAGAGTTATAATTTTCATATTTTGTTAATTATTAAAATGCTCATGGAACAAAATCAGTAAGAAATGTCTTATAAACTATACCACACTATTAGTAAAGTATGAAAACTCATATAATGATAATTCTTTTTAATATGTATATTATCGAGAGGGAGTAATCGTGTGATATAGTTTTAAAGAAGATTCACATTGTTTCAGTGCCCCTTCGGGTAGTTTTATCTTGCTCTTTCACCTTTCTGTGTGTTTTGCTCTGACAAAATGCAGGGTTGTCTTTAAAGCTTAGGGTTAGATGCACTAAAGTGTTGTGCCAGTAACAATGGTTGCTAACCAGTTGCAAATGAGTCAGAGGTCTAGGGTGAAATGCACCAAACAAGTGCAATGTTATTTGCGATTTTTTTTTAAACAGTCACAATTGTTGCTGGCATTTTCCAGTCCGCTTTTTCTTGTGTGTTGCCAGTTGTGCTCAATGCATTTTTGAGGCGAACACCCAAGTACCTAATTTTCACGAAAGGCAAGGTGTACAAGCCTTGAAAACACATTTCTATGACATTTCTGGTTCCTCCAACGTGTTGGGAGCAAGAGACTGCACACATGTGCCACTAACCTCTCCAGCTCATTCTGAGCATCTGTATAGGACCATGATCTATTGTGTGTCAATTGTTTAGGCTACTAAGTAGGCCAAGTTAACAATAATAATAATAATTATGATTATTATTATGATTACTATTATTATTATTATTATTATTATTATTATTATTATTATTATTATTATTATCATAATAATAATAAAAACGCTAAAATCATTTAGTTTCAATTTAACATAATCTTTTATTCACATTGTACACCAATGTGTACAATGCAGCAGCACGATTTATTTTGTGTTACCAGTAGGCTAAAGTAAAATGAAAGTGCGCTAGGTATTCATTTGATTTTACTACTGTACTGTATACTGTATAGGCCTACTGTACAGATTTATATTTTTACATAATGTAATGTATAGCCTATCCATTTTTATATTTAAAATGCATTGAGCACTATAAATGTATGTGTATGATTGTATTGTTTTTAAACCCGACACTTCTTATGTTGGACAAACGTGTCCGATTTAGCGAGGGGCTACTGTATGATTATGAAAAGCTTTTTGGGGGTGAAGGTGGGGGCCCCAATATAGAATCTGTTACCTTTGACTCGTGACTTATAACGCACCCGGGGCATGTGGATATTAGAGTATATCCCACACCCTGAAGTGTCTTATTGCTTACCTATGTACCGCTGTAAGATTATAAGGTTTATTATGTACCGGTCGCATGGGCATCTAAACTGACTTCACCACAGCACA
The DNA here is from genome assembly GCA_030684275.1 of Acipenser oxyrinchus oxyrinchus. Lineage (NCBI taxonomy): Eukaryota > Metazoa > Chordata > Actinopteri > Acipenseriformes > Acipenseridae > Acipenser > Acipenser oxyrinchus. The sequence continues at coordinate 47,994,967 of CM060250.1, forward strand.
CAAACTGAAAATGACCACCAGATTTCAAAATGAGACTTTTTAATTGAAAATCAGACAAATGCTGCCGCAAGAAAAAAGATTTTGAGCAACATGAATGTACTAAAAGCGTAACTGGAAGAAAATGGAGAAAACAGGAAAATCGATCAAATACCAGAACAGCAACTCGACAACATTACAGTATACTGGGAAGCAAAGACAGGCATTTAACACAACATAAATATGGAAGTTCAATTTATGACTTCACAAAAACAAAAGCAAGTTTAGTGGAAAAACAAAAGCAATACAAAAATAAAAGGGAAGGGAAATGGCCATGAGTGTTACTCTTTCAAGCTATTGTAAACGGCTACAACTAATTATAACAAATAAAGTACACCAAAGCGTGCAATAAAAAGTCTGCAATTGTATCTTGGGCTTCTGGTGACATGGAAACTCCATCTTCTGTCTCGTCATTTATCTTTCCACAAGAGTTTATTCCTTATATTATTATTATTGTTGTTAATGATTGTCTGTTTTGTCAGGTGCAACATAAAAAAAAGTTTATGTTTATATGCCATGCTCAGGTGATGATCAATGATTAGTTGTATTGATTGTGGGAGTAAAATGATTAGAAATGGAACCAGCATAAAAGATTTGTGAGCTAGGTTTTCCCCTAGTTTAAGTCTGTATTTCAAATAAGTTTATGTGTAGCTTTTATTGTTGTTGTGGACTATTTGGCTGTCAGTGTAGTTGCTGTTCTGTCTCGAAGGCAGTGGGCTGTGTTTATTCATTTTTAAAAAGGGAAACGGTGATGCAATTTGATTGCAGTTTTCTAATCTGACAGTGTAGGTGCTGTGAAAGAACAGAAATGGAGCACTCTGATTGGCTGAACACTTTCCAGCATGGTAATGCAGAGTCTTTATTGGCATGAGAAGGAGTGTTGGTGTGGCTCAGTTGTGCTACCATGTAAAAGATTTCTGGGGGCGCTCCTGGTGTAAACAGACTGTGTAAGCTATTGATGTCTTCAGTAGGGGACACAGCTCATTCGCATACCTCCAAAGGGGTTAACGACAATCTCTCGGTAACAATCTGTGACTGCAGATCCAAACTAAACCCATTACCGGTCAGTAAAACAACCAAATAGTAGTTTTATAAATCGAGTGTTAAATACTGCCCAGTAGTTTTTTTTAATGGCCGGAAATTACTGCCATCTCTTATGCAAATGGGCCAGTGTCTTTAATGAGGTAAATTTACATTTTTTATTCTTTGTAAATTAATTATGGTTTTTGGTTACATAACACATGATCACAAGAGCAATACTGCTTGGGATTTTTTTTTTAAACACTCCAACTCCACAAGATAGTTGTATGTTGGGGGAAACAGTGCTGTGCTGTGCTGTTTGAGGTGCTGTCTAAGTGGTGAACTGCTACTTTCTTAAGTATTATTTGACTGGCAAAACTTTGTTAACTAAAATGGGCCACCAAATCTCATTAATCTCCAGGAATTGTCCTGGACCTCATTATTGCTTAATTAGAAAACTCAGAACTTCCATCTACTAATAATTATTTATTTATTTATTTATTTATTTATTTATTTATTTATTAGCAGATGCCCTTATCCAGGATGACTTACAATTGTTACAAATTATCGCAGGACAAGGTATCAGATTATAAAATATCACATTATAGAACATCACATTGAGCGGCAGGTGAGCGGTGAGCAGAGGGAGGGTACAGCTAATCTGCCAGTGGTGGAGGAGTGGAGGGGGCGAGAGGGCCTGTAGGGAGAAATGATAGTTTGGAGATAGGAGGGAGCAGAAAGATTGAGACAGCAATAGGCGAGTACAAGAGTTTTGAATTGGATGTGAGCAGTGTAGCGTGGGAGAAACGAGGAAGGGAAAAGATAAGGCGGGCAGCAGAGTTTTGGATGAGCTGGAGTGAATGGATAGCAGAGGCAGAGAGGCTGTCCAGGAGGGAGTTTCAGTAATCAATTCTGCATATGTTACTGAGGAAGAAGCGACAGGAGTGTGCCAGACTAGAGGTGCTGAGAGTAGGAGAGGGAGGGGTCGAGGGTGACACCGAGGGTCTTGGTGGATGAGGGTGGTGGATTCAAGAGGAATAGAGATATAGATCTGCGGTGGGGGAGGAAGGGGAAGAAAAGGAGGTCTGATTTGGAGAGGTTGAGTAAGATGATGCGAGTGCATCCTGGAAGAGATGGCTAAGAGGCAGGAAGAAATATGGGAGAGAATGTCAGAGTCAGAGGGGAGAAAGTGGAAGATCTGGGTATCATCAGCATACAAATGATACGAAAAGCCATGGGAGAAGATGAGGGGACCCATAGAGTGGATGTAGAGAGAAAACAGGAGGGGTCCCAGGACTGAGCCTTGGGGGACACCTGTCGAAAGACAGCCAGGACGCCCAGTACATGCTATCGGAGAGGTAGGAGGAGAACCAGGCAAGAGCAGTGTCGGAGAGTCCCAGGTCAGCGATGGAGAACGGGAGAATAGGATGGTCGACTGTGTTAAGGTTAGAAGAGTTAGATTTGTAGCGGCAGGGAGAAGCCAGAGGACAGGAACGAGAGGAGAGGATTACCAGGATATTAAAGTTAGTCATGGTAGGGAGCAGTAGAGGAAAGGAAGTAGAAAAGGCTACGGTGCCAAGAGGTGAAAACAGACAGGTACAGGAGGAGCAAGAGCATTAACTAATAAAAAGAAAATAAATAAATGTATGCTAACCTGGTCTGGAGTTGGAGCCTTCACGTTCGCTGCTTAGATACAACATTTTGCAGCCAGTCCACGTTGGTCTGTCCTCATGTGGACCAACATAGTTTAGACTACCGGCCCTTTGGTGAGCTGGTGCTGAGTGCTGGCGCACTAGGTTAGCATCCCTGACCCAGACAATGGCTTGCAAATTACTCTAAGTCGAGTCAGCCCCGCCCAGTTGCAACTTGGCAAATTCTTAAATCAACACAACTCACTTTCCTGAGGTTTACATCCAAAGCTCTGGAGAAAACATTACACACTAATACACACTGACATTTTAAATGCTGCCAGCTCCCCTCAGTAAGATCTCATGGGCTTTTGATAAAGCAAATTATGAAAATTTTAGTAGAACTATTAAATAGTCTTTTATGTTGGCAATTCCATTTGGGCCGTGTTAAAATGTATCAAATCTTATAATTCTGTCTAAAAAATTAGAAATATGGTAACAGGTGAAAAATGTAATAGTGGTAGCTCAAACTTCCTACACTATCAACATTACAAGCCAGACCTTTTTAACACCATCTTTAAAATGTTTTGAAAAATATAAAAGTAAGAATTTGCTGCTTGCAACTAACATTAAGTACAGCAGAGGAGAGGCACAGAAAGGAATCCTGACCCTGATCTATTCATCTGAGGAGTTCAAACCTTCAAACGTAAGTCCTATACGTGCAAAGCAAGTTTGGTTCACAGTACTGTAAGGATTGCGGAAGAATGTATTTTAATTTATGTTATTAATGACACTTGACAACAGCAAGTAAAGTCAATCAAACTTATTTATTAGTAAATATTAAGTGATGTCTTGATGTAGGCTTTTACACCTGTTGGCATACACCTTATTGTGAAGATGCTATCCTACACTAGTTCCACCTACTGTCCAATTAAAAGATAATGAGAATGCATCATGAATAGAATTAACTTTATAGAGCCGTTTACAAATGATATGCACAGTCAATATAATCACAAAAGCTTCAAGTGTAGTTGTAATGTTTTTTTTTTTTAGCTTTACCTGTGACGCTTGCAATGTTTGTGAAGTTTGGTTTCTCCATTATTGATATTTAACATTGGTGTTCTACATATGTTTCCACCTGCCACTGAGTATGAAATAATGTTGTATAGAAGCAGCTACATATAGGTGTCCACATTATTATTATTATTATTATTATTATTATTATTATTATTATTATTATGTATATCGTTCTTAAGAGCATGCATTTTAAATAGTAAAAATACACTTCAAATACTGATTGTGGCAGAACTTAGGCATTGATGTGGACACATCACATAAGGCTTCTCTGCTGTCAGCTAAATCAGGCAGTCATTGCAGTCAGTGCCTGGCAGTGTGAATATGCAAAAAGTACATTATTCCTCAATGTATCTGATGAACGAGTCAGGTGAAATCAATAACTCGGTGTGGTATATGAGTTTCAGGGTTTAGGATTTAAATTCATTTGAAAATAAATTGATCAGCACATGTATCACGACCTCGGTATATCTCATCTGAGAGACAGAACTGCACTGTCCTTGCTGGGCAATCACCTTAATGATTTATCTTGTAAACTCATCACGTTTCTAAAATTAATTAAAAATGATAGTGTCTCATGGCTGTATTATGACATGAATGGAATTGAATATTGCACGATGTGTAGCTTAGCAATGTGCCTTGTTCATGCATTTATATTTCAGCCTGCTTTTGTAAACTGCCCCAAATAATGGGATGTGCTAAAACAAATGACAAAAAAGGAATGCCCATAAAAAACAATGAATGACAGCATCATAAAACCAATAAACTGATCCTAAAACCCCTTCTCCCTTTAATAGTAGGAAGTCTAATAAATAATCTAAAAGTGGAATGACATGAAATAACAGCCTTGGAATACACTAAAACCAGTGAAAAATAAGGAATGACAGTTTGAATCTTTTAAACCCATGTACTAATCTTAACCTTTTACCCCTATAATAGTATCGCACAAACTAAAAGTGGAATGACAGCTTTTTCCATGGAATGACAGTTTGGGAATACCAAAAATTCAGAAAAAAACTGTGTAAAGTAAGAAACGGCAGCTTATATGTTGTGACAGAGTAGGGGGAGGTGTGTGCAGAGCAGAGGCTGTGCACGTGGGTACACGTGTGTGCAGGTGTCTGGTGATGGTAACTGTGTTTAATTGTTTAATTGAGTGATTGGGGTATGGTTGGAAGAGTGTGGAATGTGGCCAGGTGGTAATTGAATGATTGACTGTCAATTACCCCTGGTCACACCCTATAAAACAGACAAAGGAATGAATGTGAATGTTTGGTGTGGTTTGTGTGTAGGTGACTGTTTGTAAGGAAAGTGAGAGTGAGAGTGAGAGGAGAACTCTGTGTAAAGCATGTGTGTGACAGAGAGCGAATGAATCCTAGTCAACAATCTCCCTCCCGACCTGTGAGGGCGCTGTATAACAGGAACAGTGTGCCCCGGTCTGGATGGTTTGGCAGTTCATTCCAGGGTCAGTCGGAAGCTGGCCATCCAGGAAGGGGGCGGAGTCACAATACCAGAAGTCATCGCCCTAGTACGGTAAGCAATGTGTCAGTCATGGATTGGAGGAGATGTGATTGAACTAGTTATCGGAGGGGGCGCAACTAAGAGTATTTTAGGGGATGTGACGATGCAATCTGTTCCTTTGTTTTGGTTATGGAAAGACCTGTAAAGGACAGGCGAAACTGAAAGTAACCGTGAGTGTTTTGTGTTTTGTTATTAAATGTTTATTTGTAATAATTAGACGGCTAAGCAAACCAGGAGTTGTCGCTGTTAAACCAGCATCCAACCCAGATTACAAACACTGCACCAGTCACACTTAACTGTGTATTTATTCACCACCAGCACGAGAGCACCGCGAAAGGATGAGGAGCAGTGCCTGTACATTGGCTTTGTGTATTATTATTTCGGGACTGAAACCCTGTATTGTTTGGCTGTGCAATTACACATTGCTGTGTAGTTGCCAGCATTATTATTTAACGGTGCCAAACCGTGACAATAAATTAAAGAAACTGGACCGTGAACACTGTTTGTTGTCGTTGTTTGAGCACTGCATCACCTCTACACCTGCGCATTGCAAGCCACTTTGCCACAATGTGTTAGGAAAGTGATTCAAGAAAAAACAAAGGTATTGTGGTAAACTCACCCTGTGGCACTGTGCTATTGACAAAGAGTTCGGATTTGCGATTTGGTCATGGTTATTTGATTTTTACAGGGGAATAAGCTTAGCCCTGTTGCTAGGGAGAGGGAAAAAAAGGTGTTTAGTTACGTCCCCAGAAAGGGATTAGGAGTTTGTTTTGTTTATCTGGCTTTGTTTGTAAATGAACACATGCTACAGCACTTTCATTAATTTCAGTTTGGATGGATTATTACAAGCAACACTTTTCACAATGTTTAAAAATGATTAGCTAATCTTAAAACCCTTTAGCGCTGAAATAGAAGGAACAGTATATAGTCTAATACATAACCTGGGATAGACAGATGGAAAGAAATTCAACAAGAGCAATTGGAGTAAACTTGGCTCCTCCCATTTCATTGTAACTGGTTATAAAACAAATAGAAAAAGGGAGGTGCCAAAATAATTGAAATATTTCTAGTTTAATAATAGGAAAACCCATAACGTTATATACATCTTCTGATTGTAACCCTTATTAAATGAAATTATTGTTAAAAATTAAAAAAAATAAAAATTAGGGATTATTTTTTAATGCTGTTCTTAATTTACAAAATGTCCATAAATGCAGACTAACCATCTCATGCTCAAGATGGACATTTTGTAAACTAATCTCTGTTAATTTCTTATGATAAACTGTTAGTTTAGTTCATTTAGTTTAACACATTTCTGATGATGTACGTAATTGTATCTGTTATTAATAATACATACCTTTGAATATTTTAAGGAAAATTGTCTACCCACCACCTAAACATTTTTGATAAAATATTACATTGAAAATTATTTTAAAAGGTTTAGAAGAAAAAATGTATTATATAATAGGGAAATGTAATATGTATAGGTAAGTGTGGAACATATGCACTGATCATTTGATAAAAATGCATTATAAATCATAATAATATTTTCTTACATTTGAAGTATTCATTGAATTTGATTAAGTCATATGAGAATGACTGAAGACAAAGGTTATTTTTGGACCCAAGTACTTTTTAAATTTTTTTTTTTATTAATGCCTGCTTAATAGCCTTGATTCAGAACACAGTATTAAGGTGGTACAGTTAAAAAATATATATTAATCTATTTTAACTTTAACCAATTTATAAGGCTGTTTACTTTTGAAATTGGAAAAACTGGAAAAAGTCCACCTGTCATTTTGTTTTTGTAGAAACAATTAGTTTCCATTCAGTGTGGGGGAAAAAAATGGAAGAATATTTTATGTTAGCACATTGTTCAGAGAGTAGGTCTTTGGTACTCTCCAAGCAGAAAAATCCAGGATATAGCATTATATACAGGTAGTATACTTGAAATATCTATACATTTTTTTCTGCACATCAACTGGGTTTAGCATTCAACTTTTTCTCAAAATGTTTTCTTTGCCAGATGCTACTTAAAAAAAAAATTAAAGGTGCATTTGCAAGACAAATTGTGATATTTTGTTAAGCCTTTTATGTTAGATATTGTTTGAAAATAAACATAACGATCAGCACTGAGAATGCACAACAAAAATTTAAAACAAGACATCCTGTTGTTTCCCACGACACACACAATGAAAAACAATCTGTAAAGTTTTTTGTCTGTGAAGTAATCTTATTTACATACAGTACTGTGCAAAAGTTTTAGGCAGGTGTGAAAAAATGCTGTAAAGTAAGAATGCTTTCAAAAATAGACATGTTAATAGATTATATTTATCAATTAACTAAATGCAAAGTGAGTGAACAGAAGAAAAATCTAAATCAAATCCATATTTGGTGTGACCACCCTTTGCCTTCAAAACAGCATCAATTCTTCTAGGTACACTTGCACAAAGTCAGGGATTTTGTAGGCATAGAGTCAGGTGTATGATTAAACAATTATACCAAACAGGTGCTAATGATCATCAATTCAATATGTAGGTTGAAACACAATCACTAACTGAAACAGAAACAGCTGTGTAGGAGGAATAAAACTGGGTGAGGAACAGCCAAACTCAGCTAACAAGGTGAGGTTGCTGAAGACAGTTTACTGTCAAAAGTCATACACCATGGCAAGACTGAGCACAGCAACAAGACACAAGGTAGTTATACTGCATCAGCAAGGTCTCTCCCAGGCAGAAATTTCAAGGCAGACAGGGGTTTCCAGATGTGCTGTCCAAGCTCTTTTGAAGAAGCACAAAGAAACGGGCAACGTTGAGGACCGTAGACGCAGTGGTCGGCCAAGGAAACTTACTGCAGCAGATGAAAGGCACATCATGCTTACTTCCCTTCGCAATCGGAAGATGTCCAGCAGTGCCATCAGCTCAGAATTTGCAGAAAACAGTGGGACCCTGGTACACCCATCTACTGTCCAGAGAAGTCTGGTCAGAAGTGGCCTTCATGGAAGACTTGCGGCCAAAAAACCATACCTCCGACGTGGAAACAAGGCCAAGCGACTCAACTATGCACGAAAACACAGGAACTAGGGTGCAGAAAAATGGCAGCAGGTGCTCTGGACTGATGAGTCAAAATTTGAAATATTTGGCTGTAGCAGAAGGCAGTTTGTTCGCCGAAGGGCTGGAGAGCGGTACACGAATGAGTGTCTGCAGGCAACAGTGAAGCATGGTGGAGGTTCCTTGCAAGTTTGGGGCTGCATTTCTGCAAATGGAGTTGGGGATTTGGTCAGAATTAATGGTCTCCTCAATGCTGAGAAGTACAGGCAGATACTTATCCATCATGCAATACCATCAGGAGGCATCTGATTGGCCCCAAATTTATTCTGCAGCATGACAATGACCCCAAACATACAGCGAAAGTCATTAAGAACTATCTTCAGCGTAAAGAAGAACAAGGAGTCCTGGAAGTGATGGTATGGCCCCCACAGAGCCCTGATCTCAACATCATCGAAGTCTGTCTGGGATTACATGAAGAGAGAGAAGCAACTGAGGCTGCCTAAATCCACAGAAGAACTGTGGTTAGTTCTCCAAGATGTTTGGGCCAACCTACCTGCCGAGTTCCTTCAAAAACTGTGTGCAAGTGTACCTAGAAGAATTGATGCTGTTTTGAAGGCAAAGGGTGGTCACACCAAATATTGATTTGATGTAGATTTTTCTTCTGTTCACTCACTTTGCATTTTGTTAATTGATAAATATAAACTATTAACATGTCTATTTTTGAAAGCATTCTTACTTTACAGCATTTTTTCACACCTGCCTAAAACTTTTGCACAGTACTGTACATGTTATATTTGTGTATGTGTTACAATTCTAAAGAGGAAGACTACAATATGAACAGGAAACAGGAAACAATACAATGTATGTGATAAGCTTGGTAGAATATAAAGGCAAGGACTGCTTGATTCATGCATAAACTAAAGCATTAAAGGTCTCATTTACAAAAGGGCGCTAAACTTTATGGTGTGCAGAAATTGCAATTAGTGTGCACGTTCATGATTTCCGGATTTGCTAGTGTAATTTTATTCATTATCGCATATTATGGCACGCACTAAATGTATTGCTTCACACTATGGTTATCAGAATGAATATGTGATTATTATTGTAATGCATGCTGATGCATTTAAATAAGCATCCAGCTCAGAATAATGAGACGTTTATTTTATTGCACGCATGAAGTGATCATTTATTAGTGCATATGGAAACCAGGCTTTAACCACTGATAGATGCGCTATTTAAACCTATTTTTCTGGCCTGAAAACTAGTGCTGTGCAGTTCGATTCTTTTTACGACTCGATTCATTCAGTTTAGTGAATCAATTCAACAGATTTGTTCGTTTGATTCACTGATTCACCAATATGAAATAAATACATCTTGCTGACTTACTTGATTATGAAAATTTGTTTGAACGGAAAAATCTGGCAGCAAGGGCCATTTAAATTAAGACTGTTCACTTGTTGGGGCAGACCGTCATAATATACGTGAAAATGTCTATATTAATTGTATGTAGGCCAGTATACGCAGATATACTACTTTACACAAAACACATTCCCCCCACTGCACGATTCCTAGTAAATAAGTATGCAGACACAGTTTCAATCAATTAATCAACATATGACAATGTATTCAGAAATAGGCAGATATAACTAGAAGCAGCTTTCCTAGAGCACAGACAAAAAAAATTCAATATCACAAATGTAATATAAATGGAGGAAATAGAAGAGTATTTTATTTCAGTGGAAACTATATAATGCTAAGTCTCAATATTTAATAGTAAGGTTTTTAACAGCACTGAAAAAAAGATACTGACAAGCTGTGAAAATGTGAAATAGTAAACAGTACCACTATGAAATGTACCTTTATGACTTCTGTCCAGACACGTGGCAATTATTTTCTTGCTTATTATGTGTTCTAATTCTGAAACTTTTCCACATAATGCCTGTTGATGCAGAATCCAGTGAAAGAAAATTGTTACTTCTGCATTTCTTTCTTTAATTTTCTCCAGCACTCTACTAGACAGTCCACGCTTTTGTCCAGTCATATATGGTGCACAATCTGTTGTAATCCCAGTTAGTTTCTTCCAAGGTATTTCTGCACTTTCCATGGCTTCTTGAAGTTAAAAAAATTCCACAGCACTTTCATTTTTTTCTGCTCATTTTTCAGAAAAACCTTTCGCTGACACAGCTTCTTTCATTTCCAGTAAACTCAGAATACGTTGCTTTGTGTAGCGTGTCATAGTGATGTTGTATGCTATAATCTTTCGTAACTGCAACCGTTGCACTGTAAATCAGACATATTGCCTTGCCATCAAAATTATTCATTGAACAAATAATCATCTGGCTAACGATTTTGGAATCTTCTGTGTTCCTCCTCCACCTTTCGCTTCCATGACATCTCCAACTACTTTTTGGCTACTGATTTTCAATTTTACACAAAGTAAAATAAATAGTTTAAACAATCCTTCGCTTTGCTATCAAATCAGAATGATGTGTTCTGTGCTGTTACACGTGTGCGTGAGGAATTGGATCCTGTGTGCTATTTGATTGGCTATTTTACTACCACTGTGAGCTGTGATTTGCTTAATGGGAATGTCACTCATACAATGCAGACGGCACATGATGAATACGTGTGTATATTAACCCTTTGCGGTCCATTGTCGGACCTGGTCCGACATTGCAATTATTCCTATCAGGTACATTGTCGGACCCTGTCCGACATCATCCATAAAAACGCAAAAAACGGGTTTCTAGTCGTTTTTTCTCCGGAAAAAGCCGAGAAAACCATTTAATGGCCAAGTGGGAGCGACAGGAGCCAAGACAAGCCGATAAAAAAAAAAAAGGCGTATCTCATGAATAGTCATACTTGCCTCTGGCATCAGATAGGGGCGGCCATAAGGAAACAAGCTGGTTGTTACTGTATCAGTGCACAGAGACTATCACGGACATTTGCAGAGCTTTTTCGAGATGTTATAGTAATAAAATAATGACTTGGATTGCATTATTGAGGAGTTTGGTGATAAAACGAGTCATCGGGAGATGATTGATCGGTATGTACGACTATTATTATTATTATTATTTATTTCTTAGCATATGTGAAAGCGATAGCAAACGAAAGGGTAGGGCGGGGCTGGAGTTGCCTAGTGAGTGCTTTGCTGATATGCAGGGCCATTTAAACCCGTTTGACTGTGGAAAAAAAATACTTTTAAACAGCGCCTCTAAAATTAACTGCGCGTGTGAAAATAAATTGGACCTGACGCGCCTGATGCACAATTAATAAATGGACTGCAAATGGTTAAAAGAGGCGGGTTGTTTTAAAAAAGAATTTCAAAACGATACAGTACATCAATGCAATTTTAGAAACTAATGGGCTGGCCGCCAACAATGGCCACGCAGGCCGTATGTTTGACACCCCTGCTTTAGAGTATTAACTATTTATTTTAAACAACGTCATTCAGCTTTAACTGCAACCTATTTAATAAACTGCAGTTTTAAAAAAACCCTGCTAAAGCTCACAGGGAATGATATTAAATTTCCCAAACAGAGGACAGGTTTACAGGACGTGTGCTATTGATTGTACTCACACAGCACTGTCACCCCGATCCATGAAGCCTGCTCTGCAGGGTGACAATGCCAACAAGGAAGAGAATTGAGGCTACGTCTCATCAATCAATATTTCTCGAGTTAGCAGAACAAAAAGGAAAGTATGCCATTGCACAACATGACTTATTGAATATGCATTAAAGGAGATTGTGACAGAATGATTGCCATGCGCAGGTGTGATGACGTCACAGACCAGGAACACAAAACCAAAACAATGAATGGCGGGGCAAAACTGAAGCGCAACGGCTCTCAGCATATTATTAAATAATAATAAAAACAAAAGATTTAAACAAACACAAAACACTACAAAACAAAAGGTGTGTTGGCCAAACAAACAGAAACACTAAACAAGTAGTATGCTGGTTGCAAAACCAGCATACATAGCAATTGTTTATTTTCTCCCACAGACTTACGTCTCTCCTCTGACACTCTCCTCCTGCAGCCAAAGCTGCAGGCTTTTATATTCTGGCCGAGGGGTTAACTAGCTGTTAATTAATTATCTTATTACCCCTTGGCCATAGTCTGCACAAGTTTAATAAGGATGCGTGACTGTCAGCTAGTTAAATTATCAGTAGCTTGTGGCGGTAGCCACACATAGTGTTGCAGGAAATGCATCACCTGCTTATTCATAATTCTGAATAGCAGAGCCTAGCCAGGCAATGTCTTTTCTTTTTTATTATTAGCTCCTTTTTGTTTGCCTTGTATAGTTATTCCTGTCTCTTATTTTTAGAGCTTTTCAGGGCAACTGTATGTATTCATTCAATTGGTTTGTTTTACCTGTGTTTTTTTCATTACCCTTTTACTGGGGGTTTTACGGTAATGATTTGTGCTTGCTCCTTTTTTCCCTCCACTAGTCACCTGATGGGGAAGGCCTTCAGTTCCTAATTCCTGTTTCCTGTTTTTTTGGGGGGGGATAAGGAGATTGGGGTGTAGTTGTTGCTCACTTTTGTTTGTTAGGATCTTTGGTTGTAGTACTTTACTTTTTAGCTTTGTCATTATTTGTTTGCAAAATATAGTTTTTGTTTTTCTCTTTTCAACTACCCTAACAGCTCAGGCTGCGTTTTCTGGACCACCAGTTTTTTCCCTGCATATCTTTTTTTGTCTGGGGTTCTGTTTGTTTTTGCCAGTTTTTTTGTTCTAAGGATTTACGACGACTGCATTGCAGATTCACAGAACCAGCACCGGATCAGGAGCAGCCAGGGTGAGATCTTCTTCAATTGTTTCTCTCTGTTGGATTACAGTTTTTTTCTGAATGGCCATTCATGTGTTTTATTTTTGGGATGTTTGGCATAGGATTTTTCTGGGACATTGTTTGTTTTTTTGGTGATTTATATATTGCCTTTATGGTTTTGTTTGATCGGGACTGTTATTGTGGTTTCTTCATTTCTACTATTAGTGATATTTATTGCCTTCCAAAAGTTTGCTTTAGGATGTTATTCAGACAACCTTTGTTCATTTCCTCAGTAGCAATAAATGTATTTTTGATAGCCTCTGTTTGGCCCCTTTTTCATAATTATTTTCGCAGTGGCAATTGACTGCTATTATTACTGTTCCAATTCAAAGTGATGCCAGTCGGGCTCAAGAATGCGGCTGCAACTTTTCAGCGGTTGATGGAGCAGGTGCTGGGAGAGTTGAGAGGACGTTGCTGTTTTGTGTATATAGATGACATCATCATCTACTCACCCACGGAAGCCTGGCATCTGGAGGACCTCAAACTGGTCTTTCAGAAATTACATCAAGCCCGCCTCACCTTGAATTTGTCCAAGTGTAAGTTTTTTTAAAACCACCTTGAAGTTTCTGGGGCATGTGGTGCCAAGGATGGAGTGGCTGTTGACTCAGAGAAGTCAAGAGCTATCCAGGAATACCCAACTCCCACTAACCTTAAGGAGATTCAGCGTTTCCTTCGGTTGGTTGGGTGGTGTCATAAGTTTATTCCTCGGTTTGCGGATATCGCAGCACCCCTCAACCACCTGAAGAAAAAAGATGTAAAATGGGAGTGGACAACTGAGTGCCAAAACAGCCTGGAACAGCTTAAGAAGGCTCTACAAGCCCCGCCTGTGCTGGCACACCCTGACTTTTCCAGAACCTTCACCGTTTACACGGATGCCAGTGAAGTCGGGCTGGGAGCTGTTGCTCAGATGGGTGAGGAGGAGGAACACGTAATAGCATATGCTTCCAGAGTTCTCAACAAGGCCGAAAGAAATTATTCCACATCGGAGAAGGAATGTCTGGCAGTAGTGTGGGGAGTGGAGAAATGGTGGCATTTCCTGGAAGGCGTCCCATTTGACGTAGTCACTGACCATGCTGCATTAGCATGGGCTTTCAATACCCCTAAGACATCCTCTCGTTTAACTCACTGGACATTGAGGCTTCAGCAATTCACCTTCACCGTTTTGTACAGAAAGGGCAGCCTTAATGTGGTCCCTGATGCACTGTCCCGGTCTCCAATCTTGACAGATGTGGAGGCATTGGTATGTGTGAGCCAAGGGAGGAGTTACAGCTCAGACCTTCCAGCTTCCCTTGATGAAGTGGCTGGAAGCCCAATCCAGAGACCCCATGATCTCCCGTGTACTTGAAGATCTGAAGACGTCGACTCCGGTGGCAACTAACAGAATGACTTTTGTGTTTCAGCAGGGTTTAGTCTATCGTAGGTTCCCCATGCCAGACGAAAGTTTTAGATTTCAGTTGGTCGTGCCAACGACACTTACCTCTTCTTTTCTCTATTAGTACCACAACAATTCTCTGGGGGACACCTAGGTCAGTATAAAACTCTACTGAGGATATTGGAAGTTGCTTGGTGGCCATCCATCCGCAAAGACACGTGGAGGCACATAAAGGAGTGCGGCATATGTCAGAGATATAAGCCCACAAACAGAAAACCTGCTGGATTGTTGCAACCCACTACTGTCCAGGAGCCAGGAGAGAAGCTGGGGGTTGACTTAATGGGCCCTTTTCCCCGAAGCAAGAAAGGACATGTCTACCTTTTAGTGGTAAAAGACTACTTTTCCAAATGGGATTGAAATGTTCCCATTAAGAAACAGAAAGAGGCCGAGTATCGCTAGGATACTTACCCAGGAGATTTTCACTCGATGGGGTACCCCCCAATACCTTGTGTCTGACAGGGGTCCCCAGTTCACCAGCCAGCTGATTGAGGAGATCTGCAAGTCCTGGGGGGTCATCCGTAAATTAACCACTGCTTACCACCCACAGGCAAATCTCACCGAGAGAGCGAATCGTATCAAAACCATGATTGCCTCCTTTATGGGAGAGAATCATAAGCAGTGGGATGAATGGCTACCCGAGTTCCGCTTTGCCATAAACTCGGCCAGGCAAGAAACCACTGGTTTGTCTCCAGCTGAAGTGGCCGTAGGGCGTACCCTTAAGGGCCCGCTGGATCGATTAATTGCATTGGTGCCCTCGCCTGGTTCTCAGCAGTATTCTCTGTTAGAACGGCAACACAACCTACTCAGGGAAGTTCAACATAGGGTTAGCCTTGCCCAAAAGGAGAGATGTTCAGTTGGAAGAAGGGACATTGGTTTGGGTTCGAACACACCCATTGTCTGATGCCCTTGCCAATTTCTCTGCCAAGCTAGCACCAAAATGGTCAGGGCCTGCCAAAATTATTAAAAAGCTGGGTCCTGTCAATTACCAGGTACAGTGGACAGACCAGAAACAGAGGGTTGACACAGTGCATGTGGTCAATCTGAAGCCATATTTTGGAGCTAAACCCCTGGTACCTCCGGTTGGGGGGGTGGCGGCGGCTGGACTATGTGGCGGTAGCCACACATAGTTTTGCAGGAAATGCATCACCTGCTTATTCATAATTCTGAATAGCAGAGCCTGGCCAGGCAATGTCTTTTCTTTTTATTATTAACTCCTTTTTGTTTGCCTTGTAGGGGATAAGGAGATTGGGGTGGTGTTGTTGCTCACCTTTGTTTGTTAGGATCTTTGGTTGTAGTACTTTACTTTTTAGCTTTGTCATTATTTGTTTGCAAAATATAGTTTGCTTTTTTGGTGATTTATATATTGCCTTTATGGTTTTGTTTGATCGGGACTGTTATTGTGGTTTCTTCATTTCTACTACTAGTGATATTTATTGCCTTCCAAAAGTTTGCTTTAGGATGTTATTCAGACAACTTTTGTTCATTTCTTCAGTAGCAATAAATGTATTTTTGATAGCCTCTGTTTGGCCCCTTTTTCATAATTATTTTCGCAGTGGCAATTGACTGCTATTATTAGTCAGCTTTGTTACAAGCTGATCAGTCACGCATCCCCACGAGTTTTTAAAATCAAATAATGACAGTGGCTTTCGTCCGCGCCGCAAACAATAATAATAGAAATAATAATAATATAGTGTGCATATACATAGGGGCGGGACACTCCACCACAGAGATATTATTGTGCACATTAAATTATCACTCACAATACATGTAGTGTGTATGGTATGGTATGTAAATTAATATTTACATATTTAGTGCCCTTTCGTGAATGAGGGTGAAAACAGATCACATGGCATCTTTTAATATCACATATATGTCTAAAGTTGATGAAGACCTACTCCTAGAACATGACATTCTTTCAAACACAGACATTAATGATGCCACAGTCATAACTGTCCCTCCTGTGCAACCAAAGGGTGCAAAGTTTATGTGTACCATTCAAAATCATCCATGCCTGCACATGCACTTGATATCCATTTTGACCAGCATCGATGGGTACCTAAGGGATTAAATTATTGTAACAATGCTCCAGCTGTACTGAAAAGGTACTTTTATCTGAAGAACAACTACGGAAAAGGAAAAGACTACATTTCTGGTTTTCAGCGTCACATCTATTGCTTAAGACAGCCACAGCCCTGCCAATTGTTCCTAGTATATTAATTAGTAAATTAAGCTTTATAACAGCCATCACCTCATGGTTTGCAAAAGCTTTCAAAAAGCCCTTCTTTTCCTCTATTAAGTCTACTCTAACACGTATAAGAGAGGCTACAGGGGTGCCCCTTGAAAACATTCCACAGTGTACTCAGTAAACAATCTGAGATCGGTAAGGTAACCACATAGCTGTTGATCACCCTAGGAATTTTAAGCAGGTTTAAAACACAATATACCAAGAAAGAGAAAAGCAACGCATTTCCAATGGTGAAATCTTCAGCCAGTTAGCAGTGCATTTGAAAGATTATGGGCCCACCTGTTAATCCGTTAAAAAAAAAATCTGTCTATTTTCTAACGTGATTCTCTTTTTTATCCTCCGTTAGATCACATTTCAAGTATAATTTTCTAACTGAATAACTAATGAGCTTTTAAGCGGTTTTATCCGCCAAAATAATACTTCCGGTTCAGTTGTGTTAGCAAAACCTATATAAACACAAACGAAAATTGTGCCAAATGCAAATGCAAACACAAAGGCAAATTCTTATTTCCATTCTGTCTTACTAATCGTGTGTTTAATTAGGACAAAATAAAACAAACATGTTCAGACAAATTATGGGAGTTATAGGTTTGAAAGTAGATGTAACCTCAGTGTACAAAACTGAAAATGAATGAATGTACACAAAATGTTTGTGAACATTTAAACCTTTTGTGGATGTACATATATATATATATATACAGTACTGTGCAAAAGTTTTAGGCAGGTGTGAAAAAATGCTGTAAAGTAAGAATGCTTTCAAAAATATACATGTTAATAGATTATATTTATCAATTAACTAAATGCAAAGTGAGTGAACAGAAGAAAAATCTACATCAAATCCATATTTGGTGTGACCACCCTTTGCCTTCAAAACAGCATCAATTCTTCTAGGTACACTTGCACAAAGTCAGGGATTTTGTAGGCATATAGTCAGGTGTATGATTAAACAATTATACCAAACAGGTGCTAACGATCATCAATTCAATATGTAGGTTGAAACACAATCATTAACTGAAACAGAAACAGCTGTGTAGGAGGAATAAAACTGGGTGAGGAACAGCCAAACTCAGCTAACAAGGTGAGGTTGCTGAAGACAGTTTACTGTCAAAAGTCATACACCATGGCAAGACTGAGCACAGCAACAAGACACAAGGTAGTTATACTGCATCAGCAAGGTCTCTCCCAGGCAGAAATTTCAAGGCAGACAGGGGTTTCCAGATGTGCTGTCCAAGCTCTTTTGAAGAAGCACAAAGAAACGGGCAACGTTGAGGACCGAGACGCAGTGGTCGGCCAAGGAAACTTATTGCAGCAGATGAAAGACACATCATGATTACTTCCTTCGCAATCGGAAGATGTCCAGCAGTGCCATCAGCTCAGAA
The DNA here is from genome assembly GCA_030684275.1 of Acipenser oxyrinchus oxyrinchus. Taxonomy (NCBI): domain Eukaryota; kingdom Metazoa; phylum Chordata; class Actinopteri; order Acipenseriformes; family Acipenseridae; genus Acipenser; species Acipenser oxyrinchus. The sequence continues at coordinate 48,013,179 of CM060250.1, forward strand.
TTGGCAGAAAACAGTGGGACCCTGATACACCCATCTACTGTCCGGAGAAGTCTGGTCAGAAGTGGCCTTCATGGAAGACTTGCGGCCAAAAAGCCATACCTCCAACGTGGAAACAAGGCCAAGCGACTCAACTATGCACGAAAACACAGGAACTGGGGTGCAGATAAATGGCAGCAGGTGCTCTGGACTGATGAGTCAAAATTTGAAATATTTGGCTGTAGCAGAAGGCAGTTTGTTTCCGAAGGGCTGGAGAGCGGTACACCTAATGAGTGTCTGCAGGCAACAGTGAAGCATGGTGGAGGTTCCTTGTAAGTTTGGGGCTGCATTTCTGCAAATGGAGTTGGGGATTTGGTCAGAATTAATGGTCTCCTCAATGCTGAGAAGTACAGGCAGATACTTATCCATCATGCAATACCATCAGGGAGGCATCTGATTGGCCCCAAATTTATTCTGCAGCATGACAACGACCCCAAACATACAGCGAAAGTCATTAAGAACTATCTTCAGCGTAAAGAAGAACAAGGAGTCCTGAAGTGATGGTATGGCCCCACAGAGCCCTGATCTCAACATCATCGAGACTGTCTGGGATTACATGAAGAGAGAGAAGCAACTGAGGCTGCCTAAATCCACAGAAGAACTGTGGTTAGTTCTCCAAGATGTTTGGGCCAACCTACCTGCCGAGTTCCTTCAAAAACTGTGTGCAAGTGTACCTAGAAGAATTGATGCTGTTTTGAAGGCAAAGGGTGGTCACACCAAATATTGATTTGATGTAGATTTTTCTTCTGTTCACTCACTTTGCATTTTGTTAATTGATAAATATAAACTATTAACATGTCTATTTTTGAAAGCATTCTTACTTTACAGCATTTTTTCACACCTGCCTAAAACTTTTGCACAGTACTGTATATATATATATAATTTTCCAACATGTGGAACATATTTGACTTTATTAATGATTATTACTATTATTATTATTATTATTATTTATTTCTTAGCCAACACTCTTATCCATGGCAACTTATGGCGATTGTTACAAGATATCACATTATTTTTACATACAATTACCCATTTATACAGTTGGGTTCTTACTGGAGCAATCTAGGTAAAGTACCTTGCTCAAGGGTACAGCAGCAGTGTCCCCCACCTGGGATTGAACCCACGACCCTCCGGTCAAGAGTCCAGAGCCCTAACCACTACTCCACACTGCTGCCCAAATCAACCAAAATTACACATTTCTCAAATTATAAATTTATTTCCAAAATAAATAGTGTGTCACAATTATTGACACCCTTGTTTTCAGTACTTTGTGCACCCTCCCTTGCAGGGATAACTGCATTGAGTCTTTTTCTATAATGTTTAATGAGATTGGAGAACACATTGGGCGGGATCTTAAACCATTCCTCCATACAGAATCTTTCCAGATCATTGATATCCTTCAGTCTGCGCTTATGGACTGCCCTCTTCAATTGAAACCACAGGTTTTCAATGGGGTTCAAGCCCGGAGACTGAGATGGCCATTGCAAAATGTTGATTTTGTGGTCAATTAACCATTTCTTTGTGGATTTTGATGTGTGCTTGGGGTCATTGTCTTGCTGGAAGATCCACTTACAGCCAAGTTTCAGCCTCCTGGCAGAGGCAACCAGGTTTTTGGCTAAAATGTCCTGGTACTGGGTAGAGTTCATGATGCCGTTGACCTTAACCAGGGCCCCAGGACCAGTGGAAGCAAAACAACCCCATAACATCAATGATCCACCACCATATTTTACAGTAGGTATGAGGTTCTTTTCTGCACACGCATCCTTCTTTCGACGCCAAAGCCACCGCTGATGTGCGTGGCCAAAGAGCTCTATTTTCGTCTCATCTGACCACAGCACCCGGTTCCAATCGACGTGCCAATGCCGTTTAGCAAACTCCAGGCGCTTACGTTTGTTGGTTGCTCTCAATAAAGGATTTCTTCTGGCAACCCTTTCAAATAGCCTATTGGCATGGAGGTGGCATCTAATTGTAGATTTGGAGACTTGGTGACCCCAAGATGCAACCAAGTTCTGTAATTCTCCAACTGTGGCCCTTGGATTTCCCTTTGCCTCCCGAACCATCTGCCTCACTGTGCGTGGGGGCAAGATACACTTGTGTCCTCTACCAGGTAAGTTTACCACTGTTCCAGTGGTTTTGATCTTCTTAATTATTGCCCTAATAGTGGTAAGTGGTATATTTAGTTTTTTAGCTATTGTTTTGTACCCATTGCCTGATTTATGAAAGTCAACAACCATTTGTCACTTTTCATTTGTGAGTTCTTTGCCTTTCCCCATGGTGATGGATGACAAATGGATTTCATATGCGTGTTACCTCATTTTTATACCCCAGTGAAACAGGAAGCCATGGAAGGCCACAATACAGTTCCTTAAGACTGAGATGAACTTAAAGAAGTAGAATGTCAAATGCAGATTTAATTTTGCTTGATTCTATTTATAAGACTCTTTAGGGGTGCCAATAATTCTGACACCTATCTTTTTGAGAACAATTTTTATTACTTGTTAATAAAAAAACTTTTTCTCTGAGCAATTGTATTAGAATAAAAATATGGTTTTCCCATATATTTGAGCATAAAATATAGCTCATTACCTGTGTTGTTTATTTTATACAGCTATAGTTTATTTTATAAACTATACTTTGGAAATAAAAATGTAAAAAGTATTAATAAATAAATACATAAATAAATAAATAAACACATTGCAGACATATGCTTTTTAATAAAATCATCAAACCATCCAATTTAATTATTTATATATTTCAGAAGTACTAAAGTGGGGAAGTAATGTTTAATTGTTAAGTCAATATTGCAACAAGCACAATATCAAAACTTTCCAAAATCATAACTATGCACTAAAAAATTGAACAGTGCTGAAACAAAATGGTACAGCTAGTAGCGCATATGCGTCAAAATACTGAATACTGTATTATTAAACTGAAGACGGTCCCTGAAGAGAAATGAAGGCTAACTTACTTTAAGGAATGTATTGTATTTATTGTATGTTTAAAAACAGCAACAGGAAAAAGTCACTTTAACAAACCATTCTGCTGTAAAGTCACCTGTCCAACTTTACTACTTTATTCAACACCGTGCAAAACAATGTGTAAACTGTATCATTGTTGAACATCAATCTCTACCCCTAAATAACGTTTCAGTTCCGTAGTATATTTATAGACCTTGACTTTTTCTTGTTCTGTGTGAGTATGCTGTATTAAATGGGGAAAGCACGAAACTTAAAAATAGGTTATTAGACAAGATAACAAAGGAAAGCAAATTCCATGTTAGACAGGGAAGAAGAATTCACATGGATAAGAAGCTGGCCGAATAGGAAGCCAACTTAAGCATTTTTTTTTAAATGTTGTAATTTTCTATAGTAGCCTATAGTAACAATAGTAGCCTATAGTTTGACACATTTGGGGCTACCCTGGAGAATAATTCAAATTAGTCTCACATTAACATGAAGGGATGGTCAGATCTTCTTCAGATCAGCTTGAGGTAAAGAGAATTGTGTGTGCATTGCAATGGGATTGTATTTCAGCTTGGGATCGTAATACGCACGCACACACACACACACACATACACACACACACAGAGCTGCTTCTAACACAGGATCCACGTTGAATGCCAGGGAGACTCGGTCTGACTTGCTGTCACTCTGTAGTCTGTTTTTTAATGGCGGACAGTCGAATTGACCATGCTGGAGCAGGCGGAAAGCTAACTGGTGGAAGTTTCCATTATCCACTACTTTTGTCTTTTAAAAATAGACACAGATTCTTAGATAATTTCATATTCCATCAAAAGAAACCGTCTGAATAACTAATGAACCAAATTAGTGGATAGAGTCCCGCCATGTTTTCCGCAGCTTTAGAAAATACTGAATCAGTGGGAAAAACAGGGGTGCAGAAAAAAACAGTCAAAATAATGCGATCCTCCAGTGGATCTCCTTTTAAAATAACCCCTAATGTGTCAAAGATTGCTCTTAACCTTTGGTCATCTTGTTCTCATTAATGAAGCTCAAGCCCTAATCGACTTGAGTAATAAGGATCTTTTTCTTCCACAGCTCATGCCTTATGATAGCACATTCAATCTTTTGTTTATCACCATTTGTGATGCGTATTTGCCACATTAACTGGGGAGCCAGTATTTCCTGGGACTTTTCTTTTGCATGAAAGGAAATGTAAAAGTTGTCTCTAAGAGTTTTTAGAGATATTTTGAACATGCTGCATGGTAAAAAAAAAAAAATATGACTTACCCTGTGTTACTGATAGCGAAAAAGGAACTGTCAAACCCTAAACTTCCAAATGTCTTCTGCACCAACCATATTCTAACAGATTTTGACATTTGGATCAAAACAACATGTAAAGGATGACAAAGAAGTTTTAAAATACTCGTGGAACTGTTAAATAGTTCTTCAATGACTGCCTTCGAGACTTCCTATGATGCATTTTGCCTGCAATGAAGCAAGTCTTTTAAAGTATATTTTGACAAACAGCTGAAAGATTCACATGTATGTCATGCAGCAAAATGTATAAGTTTGCTGCCTTTCAAGCATTGGTACTTGGAACTCAGACAGAAACATTTAAATATACCCTCCTGTATGTTTATATTAATTAGGTTATTTCCAGTTGGAAGGAGAATTTATCTGGCTAAAATAAATGCTTATTTTTTCGTATTTGGTCAAAGAAGCTTGCCAGGGTGACTTCAAGCAGATCTCAGATAATAACAGATTGCTTGGTACAGCCTTTAATTATAGTAGAATGTTTCCAAGGTTACGCCACAAACAGGATTTTCACTGCTGAAGTCTCGTAATGTATGGCTTTCGGACACGTTTCCATGCAAAACAAACAGAGTTTTTGGTCAATTGTAGAGCTTTTTAGCATGAGAAGGCAATTTACCCGCCCTTTAAAGTCGTACAATGTTTTAAATGCGCACTTTCTTTAGCGTGAGGAATGTGCATGGTATGTGTGCGCTACGTCACATAAGTCATGACAGTGGAGAGATAAAATGAAGTTTCTAAACTGCATGGAAACCCAGCCATTCACTTCCCCAAATTTCTACCTCAAAGTCAAAAGACACCAGTATTGTCACCATGTTGTCACAATTGTCACCATGGGACATAACTGAAATTAACCACAAGTATAAGCTGTTCATGCAAGATAACAATATGCAAACACTATACCCTGGACAATGGCTAAGCTCAGCAGTAATTGAAAAGGGCATTTCTAACCTTGTTTTCAAATGGATGAAAAGCAATCACATTTTTGCATGTCCAATATATATTTATCAGGGTATTGCAACTGGTCAACCCAATATTTTTTAATGCATTCTCTTGATTTCATTCAAAACTGATGTGTGGCCCTGGACAACACTGGTGGCTAATTATACTGTAGTTGATTCTAAAAAAGAAAAGAAAAGAGCAAAACAACACAATAATATTTTATTGTCCATAGTTACTGCCTGCTATCAGAGATAAAAAGAGATAAAAAGGAGTGGAAAACTTTCTAGGGTTGTGATGCCATTCTGCAACATAATTCATTTGACTGGAAGAGAACTATTCCCAGTGCTACCTAATCATACTTGCTGATCATGACAATAGCATATCGTCAGCTTGTGCAGATACATCCTGTGTTGGCAAGTTTTCATATTTGGAGTGCATGGTTCTCATACATTAAATCCACAGTTTTGTGCATTTTTTTTTAGTATGCTGGGTCTGTCAGTCCATATATCATTACACTTTAATACTGTGTGTTGTACTTCCTACTATTACAGGGGTAAGGGGTTTTGTGATTACTTTATAGGTTTAAAAGATACAAGCTGCCATTTCTTATTTTTCACTGGTTTTAGTGTATTTTCTGTATTCCAAGGCTGTCATTCCATAGAAAACTGCTGTCATCCCCTATCATTCCATTTTTAGTGTGTGCATTATACTTTAAAGCAAGGACATAGGTTTGGTTTGAACATTGGTGGGGACACCATTTTTTAGGGGGGCGGAGTCACGGTCGCTAGGGGGTCTGGGGCATGCCCCGAAAGACTTTTTTAGGAGACAGCTGTTAAATGGTCACTTCTGGTGGCTTGAAATGAATGCTGGACATGAATTGAGGACAATTTGATTGACATGAAGTTGGCTGGTGTACACTCAAAACACTATGATAAAGTGGCCCTCCTGGAAGCTGTTTTGACATCCCTGCTATAGAATTACTAATAACCTGAATTATAACCTATCCCAGCCTTACTGTAAGCTACCAATACCCCTGCCGCAACAAGCATGAGCACATACACACTTACGTGCGCGCGCACACACACACACACACAAGATACTGCATTGTAGAGGGCATAAGTTTCAAAAAACAGTAATTGGTTTATTCACAGAGTGCAGTTAACAGTCTTGCTTTTAGGTCTGTAGTTATCTGACACAAACATTTATCCCGACCTAACATTAGCTTGCTTGCCAGCTACATTTGCTTCCTCCTGCTGAAAAGTGCAGCTTCCTCTTCCTTGCTTCTATGTAAAAGACCCAAACACATGCCTACGTCTGTCATTGACAGAAACAAATTGTTGGCAGATCGCTCTGAGATCAGTAAGGTCCAGTTTGTCCTGATGGATGGATGTTTAGGCGCATTTGTGACATTGGATCTGAGCCATGTTTTCAGTCTTCTGAGTGCGCTGAAGCTTCTTTCATCTTCTGCTGAGGACACAGGAATGACCAACAACAGCCTAACAAGGGCCTCACCTGATCAAACAAGCCTCTAAACTCAACTGACATTCCTCTTAGGATACCTGCAGCTTGAGCGCTGGACTTGTAGGTGTTCTTTGAGAGGAAAGGTAGTTGCCTTTCAAACTCTCCCTGTTCAGCTCTGGATACTGATCTACAACCTTATGCATTTCCCCAGTAAGGTGAACTTTCTCCAGTTTCAGAAGGATTGTAAATCTGTCTGGTTAAACCACTTTGTAAACTGCAAATCCACATTTTGTAGAATTCAATCCTGTAGTATTCTTCAGATGACTTTGGAGCATGCTGGCTTGCCCCAACAGTATACCGTTTCGGTGGCTGTCTTTGGTGAGGCATTTGAATGGGCTCAACACCAAGGGAGTCAACCGTTGCCACTGCCTTGTCAAACACATCCTGGAAGCTTTTCTCATTTCTTTTACCTTGAAGAGTGGATTTGACATGCTCTATATTGCAGCTTGCATTCCTGCAATGGTTTGTGTCTGTTTTTGCAGAGACAAACACTCTAGTTCCCCTATCACTTCTGATGCTAGAAGGAGTCCAAGGACAGTTTTCCCTTTCTGGAATCTGTCTAGGAGACCATTATCCCTCACACCTGTGTTTGATCCATTAGAAGCCATCTCTTCCAAACTAGACAACACAGAGAACTGAGTTGACAGCCTTCCCTCGGACCGTCCACCTGGTCGGACACAGTGGTTTTAGTGTTGTGAGATGTCCTCCTGATCCTGCCTTTACCTCAAACATCGCCTTGAATTTTCCTGATTGATTGCTCAGATTCCCCAGCTCGTGGATCCACTGCAAGGAGTCACGTATTAAGGGAGAGGCTGTGCAAGCAGACTGGGTTGATAAGATTCAAACAGTGTGCACTATGGCTGGACAACCAGACTGGCGTTCCCAAATGAAAAAGTCACATGGTTCGACCGCCATATTGGATCTCATGGAAATTTTGGGAATTTTTCAAAACTCTTGCCGTTAAAAACAACTTAAAGTGGAACTATGACAATGGCAGCAGATAGTGCAGCAATGGCCTATATAAAACATATGTTCAATCGAGGTCAATTGAACAATTACTTTGCCCTCTACGCTGGATTGACGCCAAATATTCTTCTTGTCTTAAACCGCAACATCAATCGACACCTAAATTGGCACGCATTTTCATGACCAGGTCTTTTCTACCGTTTGTAAAATCCACACTTTTTCGTTACAAAACATGGCCGCGGCCCGCAAATAACCGTTTCACGACGGTGCTATTTTCATACATTTGTGCATAAATCCAAGGTGCAATACACTACGGTCATGAAACTTTATATGACCATAGAGACTCATGTGAAGTACTGGTGATATGAAAATGACACATTTTGGTCACATGGTTTGGCGGCCATATTGATAATTGTAAAATACTTTTGCAACCCATAACAAGAACACCATTGCACTTATGCCCTTCAATGTCAACACAATTGTACAGACCATTGGAAAGTAATAACTGATGAAGATTGAAACAGATTGCAAACACGGCGCGGCGGCCATATTGGAATTTACGTTGAAATTTTAACTCCTAGGGCGTGCCGACAGGGTCATAGTTATAATGGAACACATATAGGAAGTCATATGTGCTCTATGAAAAAATGTCATCGCCCGTGACCTCTGACCTCTCCTAAAGGTCAAACGGTGATGCATGACATCATCAACATACACAACTGGCTACAAAACTGCCTATAACTTCTTATTGGCTGCACCAAAATGCACGAAATTTAGCATTTTTCAAAAGTCTTCTCATATTTGTGCCAAAATTGACACAGTTAGCACAGTTGTGATGATAACGTTTCATCTATAATTACCAATGCGCTAAAATTACATGATAACTGCTTGGAAGCCTTTATAGTTCCTAGCAACTCTAGTTATTATTATTATTTGTTTATTTAGCAGACGCCTTTATCCAAGGCGACTTACAGAGACTAGGGTGTGTGAACTATGCATCAGCTGCAGAGTCACTTACAATTACATACTACTACGTTATTATTCAAACGTTCACCGCGCCCCCCTGGAAGGTTTCACGTGCCCCCCCGGTTGAGAACCTAGGGCCTATGCCAATCAAATTAGCGTTTTTTTTGGAGGCGGGAGGAGCAACGAGGGGATCGTGAGAGAGTTAACCCTTTGTGGAGCGGATAAAATGACTTGACAAAAGACATTTCAGATTTATTCAAAATTACTGGTAGGGACAATTCAGCGGTCCCTTGACATTGGTAGGGACATGTCCCTACCGTCCCAAGCTAAATCTACGCCGGTGCTTTAAAGATATATACTGTTTGTTTTTTATGGGCATTCCTTTTTTTGTCATTTGTTTTAGTATGTCCCCCAAGTAATATGTGTAGCAAGCATGTGTATAGATCTTAGGTACAGAAAGTCATACAGATTTTATTCTTGGCTCTTTCTTGCTGTTTTGCAGTATTTAACACTCGTGACAAATAACAAATGAAATGGTTGCTTAGGTAAGACTATTAGTGGATTAAGCTACAAAATAATATAAAATACAGTATTGTAATTGAAAAGTTTGGGCAATGATTAATCTGACAAATTATAAAAAGGAAATTTCAAATCAATAAAATAAAAAAGAAAACAACAACATTGCTTAATTTAAAATGATATAATGTGCAACTTGAATTAAAAACCCATCAATGAATGGAGTGTACAATCAATCATAAAAAAAAACATAAATAAAAAATACAGAAACATCATAGTTTCACTTTTTAAAATCTTATATATTTAATTTATATGTCTTTTGTGGGGTTCAAGGGGCGTGAGCCAGGGCTTCGCCCCTTCCTGGTTTCACCTGCCTATCATCATAGACTCCCTATTTAAACCAGCCCTGCTCTTTCTGTTGCGTTTGCTTTTTGCCCATAGAGAGAGAGAGAGAATGAATACTAAATTGATTATCGTGAATGAACCTTACCTGTCTGACTTCCCTGATTCCACTTTCAACTCATGAACCTTTGACTACCCGATCCGGTTTTGAATTTTTTTACGTACGACTTCCCGATTTTGCTTTGACCTTGCATCAGAACTTCCCGACCGGCTCTGAAAAATTTCTCTATTGATTACCGAACTAAGACCGGACCAGACACCGAGTATGGATCTACCTACCTCTTCCTACTCCGACCCTGAGAATCCACAGAACATCCCAATCCCTCCAGTGGCATCTCCTTTCTTTGTTTCAGCCCCTGACCCAGTGCTTTCCCAGCCAGGCCGTTCCAAAAGGAAACACCGGCAGGATTCCTTCCCTGTCCAGATTTTCTTTAAGGACTGGCCAGTCGCCAGACTTTCAAAAACATTATTTGATAAGGGAATCCAAATTATTATTATTTGTTTATTTAGCAGACGCCTTTATCCAAGGCGACTTACAGGGACAAGGGTGTGTGAACTATGCATCAGCTGCAGAGTCACTTACAATTACGTCTCACCCGAAAGACGGAGCACAAGGAGGTTAAGTGACTTGCTCAGGGTCACACAATCAGTCAGTGTCTGAGGTGGGATTTGAACCGGGGACCTCCTGGTTACAAATCCCATCTGGAAGCGATCTGACCGCATTATATTCAACTTTTGTGTGAGACAGCAGCACCAGCTCCAAGCGCCTACGTCACCACCCCAGAGCCGCCTGCAAGTATAACAGAAGCCCAGCAGTTACCTTCAGCTGAAGATTCCATGGCAGAGCTGCATCAAAAAGTCATGGCCGACATGAAGCAGTTCATGCAGCGTTTTTCAAACACCCTGTCTGCAATTAAAACTCGATTTAGATGGCATGGACAATTGCTTAAATTCAGGGACAATCCCATTATTGCAGCCCCTCCTTCCGCCTCACAGGTGCCAGTCCGCCCCCACATTCACTGTATATTCCACCTCGTTGGCTCCCTTGCTCGCCATTGCACAGGCAGTCTTGGTCCTGCTCCCGGTTCCAACTATCAGTGTTCCTTTATACAAATTGGCTACAGCATCCAGGCTCTTAATCAGCAGCAGCCATCTGATGTCATGCCCTCTCCCTGTTGGTCAGAAGACAAATAATTAAAAGTATCCAAGTTCTGCAGCCTGGTTACAGCAGTTCCATCCCATCTCCAAATCCCGCCGTTAGCAGCCCTCTCTCCATCCACCCGCTCCTCTTACGCAACAGGCTGGGCAACTTGTTCCACCTTCTGCAGTCAGAACAGGATATCCCCCACCCCCTTTTACGAAAACTGGATCGTAGCTTTCATTGTTCACACTCGAGACACACTGCATTTATCTCCAACCTCTATAAACACCTACATTTCAGGAATTCAATTCCACTTCCGCAGCATGTCCATCCCCTCGTCGACCCTTCACTCCATCCCAACAGTATGTCTGACACTCTGAGGAATCACCAAGAGCCTCCCCCCTGCATCTCCTTCTAGACTTCCCACAAATACCGATAGCCTAAATACCCTGATATCAATTCTCAGGTCAGGATGTTTCAATCCATTCCAAGTCTCTGTCTTACTTCCCCCTTTATTCTCCCGGGACGTGGCCCTCATACTCTTAGTGCTCGAGTCCCGTAGTAACTAACAATTATTTGTGTTCTTTCAGATTCTCTTTTCTTACTTACGTCAAGGCTTTGTTTGAGATGTTCCTTCCTTTGAGGGTCGAACCCGGTCGGTAACTGGGACCCAGTTGTGAGGCTCCACCTATAATGAATCTCAGAGAAGTCAGAGAACTCTGTATTTTCAGGGGCCCGGAGGCCGATAGGGCTAGCCTCGACTCCATAGGGAAGACTCTCTCCCTTTCTCTCTCCCCTGTTCTAGAGGCCGAGCCTCCAATCCTAAGTTGCAAAGCATTCCCTTCCTATCGCAGCCCTGGCTCCCGCCCTGTGAATTGTCAGCAAAAATGAACCATTTGATTTAGCCAATGTATCATATATATCATTTTCAAGAAACTAAAAATACGATGCCTCTCTGAGGAAGGACAGACAGTGCAATTGTTGTATTGCAGTGTACAATATAGCACTAACTATTTAATTTGCAAAATTTGTTAAAATGAATGTCTCACTAATAAAAGGGGGGTTAACTGTACAGCAGTCTTGTAGTATAATAGCAACTAATGCCACCAAATGCAAACAACGACTGCCAAAATAATCATTCCAGATAAGAAACAAAGGGAAAAAATGCCAGAGTACATTGATTGCAATTCGAGCAAATGTGCTGTGAGAGTAGATAAAAACTGGACAGATTGTGGTTATCAAATCTTAGAGTAAGTAGCAGGGTTCTGAAAAACAGTGTTATACGTCCCCACATGTTGCTACTCTCTTTCTCTCTCTCTCTCTCTCTCTCTCTCTCTCTCTCTCTCTCTCTCTGTGTTACAGGCATATTGTGAAATCAGGCATTTTGCAAAATGCCTGAAAATAGTAATAGTAATCCCTGGTCATTTGGTATTATTAACTAAACATTTTTGCTGCTTTTAATTGTATCCAGTATGGTGTTAAAGTCGTTCCCACATCTTCCTGATCCCAATTTTAATTAAAAAATTGTGTTATGCATCCATGAATTCTATTACCTAAAATTAAAAAAAATGTTTAAATCATAAAAATGCTTTGTATCGGGGGAAAAAAAAAACCTTTCGAGAGAGGTTGTCTCACCAGTGAATTTAAGTCTGAGATATAACTAGTGTTACAATAATGCATAAAATAATTTATTAAAATATTCTGTGCTAACTTATTTCAATCCCAAGTGCACTAGGCAGCTATCTTGAATATACGTGAGAGAGAATTTACATTTTGGAAGTGTAACAACAGCAAGAAAAAATACAGATACGTTATTTCAATAATAGTTGTAGCAACACGTGGGGAACCCCGCTACTAACTTTAATAGAAGCTTACTAGGTCTAATACTGTTAAGTGCCTGAACGTGGCATCAACCCCCCCCCCATGTCAGTCTGCAACTAAAAAGATCAATATAGCTGAGATGGAGATAGTGAAGGTATTAGCACCCAGAAGGAGGATGCTATTACAGGAAGGGGAAATAAGAGCCTTATCGCTGTAGGTAATATGAGGTGTAACAAGAAAAAAAGAAGAAATCCTAGAGTGTATGTAGATATTCTTATTTCACTGAAACAGCAAGAAATATGATGATCACTGTGTTATTCTTCTTTACAATTCTATGAAGCCAGCATACACTGGGACTGGGGGAGTAAATCCTTACATTAACAAAAATTGTTGCATCTTTCCCACTTCAGCTAGTTATAACTGTCACCATAATGCAGGTGCACTTACATTCGTGTTATGAAAAGCAAACATATCAAACATAAATACAACAGTATGACTTCTGACTACTGTTATAAGGAAGGAGAGCTGTAGTGTGTTAACAGCTTTTACAGCCTGTTCTTCATGTAAAACTGTCAGTTAAATCTTAGCATACATAAAAAATAAACAAATGAATATGGTAATGTACATAATTGTGACCTACTTTTCGAACAAAGTGGTTCTCAAACTACTGTGCTCAAGAATTAATTTTGAACCCAAAATAGATTTATAGTGTTCCGCATTTTCAGTTTTTATCTTTAAAAAATGTTCCTGGGAATTTTTCGGAGTTTATTTTACATGTATTAAAATAGGGATAGAATCACTAAAATTAATTGAAACATCGGTAGAAATCGGGGAATCTCAGTATACACACTTTATGTGTGGAATATGATGTGAAGCAGTTCTGGTTTCTGATTAAGTTCAATGTCCCTGTGTGACAGATGGGTTGAGTGATGCGTGTGGGTGGTGACGTCAGGTTCAGGAAAGAACACACAGACAGGCAGTACTCACGGGTGAAACTGAGATGTAATGGCTGCGCTCAGTGTGTTTATTGAATTAAACAAATACAAGTTTTCAACAAAAACAGCACACAGCACTTTAGGCCAAAATAAATAGACAAACAAAACACTAAACAAACAGTGGACGAACAGACAAACAAACACGGTGAGTCAAAACAAACAAGTACCGTGCTGGTCCCTCCAGCACCAAATGGCACACTGCCACACCCTCGCATGTATGATGAAGCAGAATCTGTGCAAGTCGAGGCCAAGTTTTCCCCAGTTAGCAGGTACTTTGCGAACGTTTGGGCAATCGTTGTGCTGACAGAAATAGTATCTGCAGAAAGTATGAACAAAACAAGCCATGTTTATTCGCCTTGAAAATTGACAGAACTGGGCGGTACAAGACATCGGGAGATTCGTCAAAAATCATACTGGACATTTCCGTCAATGTGTTCCATAAGTTTACCAACTAAAGCATCGTCATCTTCTGTCAAATATTTATAATTAAGATTGTCGGCATTAGGCAGTGTTTAGATGATGGACAGACAGTACTGTTGCACAAAGTCACCAATACACACCTCTCTGTAATAAACAGTGGCTGTCCAGCAAAGCACAGCACTCTGACAAACTCATTAACACAGTCATTCTGTGCTCTCTTTTATTAAAGCATGTGTAAAAGCAGCAAAAGTAGATTGCTGTCTTTCAGTTCACTTTATTGTTTTAGTTTAATGTGTTGCTTATTTTTCAGTATGTTCTTTTATTCTGTCAGCGCGAACGTATACCTCAATGCAGAAGTATTTGCAATGCTGTGCGTCCTCTGCCTCATTTGACCCTGTGACAGAGAGTGAAGGAATCCTAGTCAACAATCTCCCTCCCGACCTGTGAGGGCGCTGTCGCTACAGGCCAGCATTGAGCCCGGACTACACTGCACGACTGTCACTGTAATTACCTTGCACCACTCCTGCACTCAGAGCACTCACTGTCAGGAGAAGTGGCCGTGTCTGTGTTGTTTTGTGTATTATTATTTCAGGACTGAATCCCGTGGTTTAAACGCTGACAATACCCATTGTTGGGTAGAGTCAGCATTATTATTTCACGGTCTCAACCTGAGGAAAAGAGGAAAAATAAAGAACTGTTTTGAACCTTAACTTTGTGTCTGTCGTTGTTGGAGCACCTGTATCCCATATTCACCTGAGAACTGCAAACCACACGTTCACAGACCCACTTCTGCTATTTTTGCTTTTTGTATACTTCAAAACTTTAGTTTTCTTTTGAATATTCATAAACTGATTTACATTTTCTCCCCATTCCACATCCACTAAAAATATTATATTTTTATGTATCTCAATTTAGTTTTTGATCAAGCTAGTAGTTACCAAGCCCAGCAATTGCCACACTAATCCGACTTTGATTGGCTAACAGAATCAGGTGATAATGTGTTTGTGAACAGAGAACCAATGTGTGATGTTTGAATGTTATTTGATCCTCTGACGTCTAAACGTACCTGCTGTATCCTAAGATGCAATGTAGGGCTGCTTATTACAATGTCGGAGTCAAAATAAAATAGCATGTTAATCAAAATATTGTGTGTTTCTTAGAAAATAGTACAGTGAAATTATTGAATAGTAGATAAGAAATCAGATATAAATCAGTATAAATCGATGTTCAGTTAAAAAAAAAAAAAAAAAATCCTGTAATTTTTCAGTAAAATTCAGAATAAACCAGAAATGTGGAACACTAATTATAAGATATATCAGTGGGGGGTTTATTGTGAGGAGCTGGTAAACATCATTGTTTGTTTCCTTAGTTACCAAGTCTCATCCATTTCATCTGTCTCCCCTCCTGCTCTTGCACCTGTAAATGGGACTGGGTGAGCGTATACTGTAAAGGGTTCAGGTGGCCGGTCCAGCCTGTCTAAATCTTCTTTCTCTCGCTATGAAATGATCTTCAATGACAAATGCAATGGTACAACAATGGTTCTGTACTGAGGGTCAATCAGCAGCTTCAATAGTTTAACAGAGGTACAATTCACATATTAAACACACTAATTAACAACTGTGGTTGATTCAAGGAGTATGTTGTTTTAGGACTAAACCCTACATGGTTAGAAGCCAACAGAGACTTGTCATCTAAAATGCTACTGCAGGTATCCATGTTGCTGGGAATTTCTGGAAGAGACCGAAGCAACATGTGGAGGTATTTTTAGTGGAGGTATTTTTTTTATATAGCACTCAGTACATGACAAAAGGTAATTCTGGGAAATAATTGCTTCACCCATCGCTGAGGATTAAAGCTATATATAATAGAGAACTGGATTCTAATTCCACTGATCTTGTATTTGTGGGGCCCACACAGCAGGGGGGTCTGACATTTGATAACTTGAATGACAGACTTTGATTTCTTTCCTTCAATATTTACCAGGGCCACAGATGTGTTTTGGTAGTTAAGGTACAAAGCTGAGACTTGAGTGTCAAGTTCACACAGTTGTATATTTGGAAAAAAAGAAACTTCATGCCAATAAAGAGATAAATGTTTATGTTTTTCTCTCTTTATGAGGGTCAGTTACAATAGTGACCTGTTTTTTTCTGTAAGGAAAACAAAGCAGACACTGAAGTTAAATTCATTTTCACTAAGTTAAAGAATTGTCATTATTCTTGTTAGGTTTGTAGCAGTCTTACCACTTCACCCCCGAGCCTATTTGCATGACCAGTGCAGCATTACAAAAAAAAAAAAGTTGTTGCTATAAATTGCACATATTTTAGCAAAGCTATACATTATATTGATTCTTACAGCTGAAAATCTAAAAAATGAACACACCTAGACTTATCCCATGGTCACATTAATAACAGCTGGCAAATAATCTATTGGATTCTAACATTTTAGCAGTGGTTAAAATCTAGAGCTGCAAAACCTTAGAAAACCATTCCCTTGGCTTAAATCACAAAACTATAATAAGCCAAGTCAAGTAGTTTTATAGTTGTGTAATAATCTCAACGTTTGATTATATATGTATTATCTGCAGTGGTGGATCAGAAAAAGCACAGTTTGCTAGTAATCTTAATTATTATTAATAATTTTGTTTATTTGCTGCTCAATATTGGGACAAATTTTTGTTCTTGTTTTGGCTACGTAGGTTTAACTTCATTACAGCCTCGTCTCTCCACGCCCATATCGGCAGTAGATCTGTCAATCATCACGTTGCACTGTTTCCATACAATCTCCTGATTGCAGCAAATCATTGCTACTTTCTTTCAGTAACTGGGACACAAAACCATAATGGGTAGGATATTAATTTTGTTGAATTCTTATTTAACATGGGATCCCCAGCTTGTTTGATCTTTACTGATGGTGAAATTGTCCTGGTTTCGTGTTTTGCAACGCATTCGTGTAGTCTACCTCTTGCTTCATGAAGTGGACTCATGCATGTTTAATCGTAACCTATATCATTGCGTAAGAAAGCCCTGTATTTTCTAATTAAATCATTTTATTACCTAGAGGTTGGTTTGAAAATGTTACTTTAATAATTAATGTGCTGAACTGCCAGCAGATATGGAAGAGCAATTAAAAGCAGCATCTTACTTGACGATGGATAATGCATTCACAGACTAGTCCCGATCAGTTCAACAGGTTTTGCAGCAAATCTACGACTTGCAGCAGCTTCAGAGCAAACACCTGCAGGAATACACTCCACCGCACACTTTGTATCGATCTGCCCTAAAACAGCCTCAACATTTGTATAATCTATCCCTCTTTAGCCCTCTTGACCAGTCCTCTTTGTTACTGGTCATGCAACTTCTCTGTCATCTGGATTTCAGTCTCCAATCATTTCTTATTGAAGACACCACTTTCCTGGTACCCACAATAACTCGGCTGATGCTTTAGCTCAGATACAGATATCGAGATTCCATCATAAAGTCTGCAGCTCATCCAACGCCTCTGGAAGCTCCGCAATCAGATCATCTATTCAGCTAAATGTCTCCTTTGTAATTTCCTGGATTTAGCCCAGGATACATGACATCTACTCTCACCCTTCAACTAGATGATCCTACACCACCGGCTGGAGTACTTTTCTGAACAATTTCTGAACAAAAAATAGGATTTCCTCAACCCCTTTCATTCAAGATTGGATTCTCACTTCTTATTGTTCATACCAAGGACTCTTTCACTTTGAAGCCTACTTATCCAGATCGCCTGCGTGGGATCTTTAAGAACCTTTCATCTACCTCTCCTATTGTTTGCCATTTTTTTACTGTTTTTAAACACTTTAATATCTCAAGATCAAGTGTTGGAAACTTATCTGTTTCGCCACTGTAATTTCTGAAGCAAGCAAGCCCCCTATATCTAAACTCGACCATATTCGTTCCCTTATTCAGAATTTTCAGATCAGTAATATGATTAAGAAACGCGCATGCTCTGTTTGCTGGACCATTTTAATTTTGCAATTGACATTTTCCCCAAGGTCAGATATTTATATCTCGATTACTTGCTCTTTCATCAAAAACAAAAACTTGGATTCCTACATTAACATTTCATCAGCAGCTAGAAAAGAGCTTGTGGTCTAAAATGTGGTCAGCTCTCATGGCCTGTCTATATTCTATGATGACTTCATTTCAGCACCTCACAACTTGGCCTTATTTACGGACGCTTCATTTAAGGGATTTGGAGGTTTTTAAACAATGAATGGTTTTCTAGTGCATGGCCACTACAAATCGAAAACCTATCACCACACTTAAAATCCACAGCTCTTCTTGAGAGGTACCCAATAGTCGCAGCAGCACTTATAAGGGGTCATCTTTGGTCAAATAAATCAATACTTTTCTTTTGCGAAAACAAATCTACAGTTCATATTATCAATAAAGGCCGTTCCAGTTCACCTGTTATTATGCAATTACTGTGGCGGTTAATATGCACTATCAAATGACTTTCTAATCCAAGCGCACTATCTACTGGGCATGTATAATAATACAGTTGATGCTCTTTCTAGTTTCCAGATTTCAGTCTCGTCCCTACAGCTCTGCCACCTCCAGCAGTCACACCCCTGTTCAACCAGCTAATTGTCAACTGAACCTAACTATCAGCGGACTAATCAATACACCACAAGCATCAGCTGCAGCACTCCTACTTCCATCACCCCTCTTATTTCACCTGCAGGACCACCTATTGATTTTTCTGTTCCAAAAGCAGGATAAGTCCGACTCCATTCAACCAGGACTGGATCATGGCTTTCATAGTAAACGCAAAGGATTTTCTACATCCGGCACCAGCTATAATCAAATCCTATCCGTCAGTAATACAACACCAATTTCGCATGATGTCTATTGCTTCACCAACTCTCCTAACAATTTCAGCTGTCCGTCTCCTCCTGCATGGAATCTCTAAGAGCTCTCCAGCCGCTTCTTCTTGCCTATCTCTATAGATATTCTGTGTAATTTGATTTAAATCCTCCGTCAAGGCTGCTTCTCTCCATTTGATGACTTAACAATGGAAACCATATATCTATCTGCATTTTTCGGGTTTTTGAGATATTCAGAATATCAGTTCCTTCCATTGCCAGCTTTCCTACTCTGGGTATTTGCGCAGTAATCGCACACATATTCTAGATTCCCATTTTATTCTCTTCCTACGCATTTAAAAGAAAACAGATCAGCTTCAGCAAGGCAATGTATTCTGCTTTCAAAATTGACTGCTTTCCACTTTGGTTTCCAGAGCAGGACTTCCCTCGCAATTCTACACTCTCATTCATTCAGAATCAGGGCAGGAACTTCAGCAGCAAGAGCAAAGATAAACCAGCATCTAATCAATAATATAGGACACTGGACCTCATCAGCAGTCGAAACTTACATTTGTTCTTCACCATCTGAAATAGCCCATCAGTCCATTGCTAGTATGTCCGGAGTGGGGAAGACCTATCTGCCTGGGGCACCAAAGGTTTTCCCCTAAAACATAAAATAAAAAGGTTTTTTTTTCCCTTTCCACTATGCGAACAGTCTTCACATAGTAGGGTACAGTTTACTAACCCCTTTGTCATGCAAAGTGTTTTCTTTCCTTCTCGTGTTAAATGTTTTCTCTCTTTTTTCTTCTTTTCTATATGCATTGGCGGTTCTCCTTTTTCTTCTCATAAATGTCTTCAGCGGGAGCCGGGGTCCATTCTCTGGGGGTTAGTGATTCCACTTTCTCCAACCCTTTGTTAAACATCGCTTCATTTACCTCGTAGAGTCAGAGGGGACCCCAGCCAAACACCTCCTTTAGCATGCATGATCCCTTGTCTTCTCTTTCAGGTTCTGATGCCTCTATTATGTGAGGGTCCCCAAGCGATGGAACCCCACTTATTTGTCGGGTCTCCTCAAAGACGGTGATCCTTCTCCTGTTTTGTCGGGTCTCCTCAGTGACGGAACCCCCCTTCTATTATGTTGGGCTTTTGAAGAGGTGGAACACCTCACTATATATGTTCTAATATCTACAAATGTAATGTTTTTCTTTCCGGTTCGCGAGCCTCTTCGTATGTCTGGTTACCTCAGAGACGGTGGACCCCCTCCTGTTTGATGGGCCTCCTCAGCGACGGAAACCCCCTACTGCATATGTTGGGCCATTGAAGAGCCGGAACCTCTCTTATGTGTTAATATTACTAATCAATATTTTTCTTTCTGGTTCGCGAGCCTCTTTGTATGCCGGGTCATCTCAGAGACGGTCACCCCCCTCCTGTTTGTCGGGCCTCCTCAATGACAGAACCCCCCTTCTATGTGTTGGGCCTTCGAAAAGGCGGAGCCTCTCTCTACATATGTTCCATCTGTTACTAACTCCACGTACCTAAACATCACCTTGCGGGCCTTGCTCACACCCCTTGAAATGAACAACTACCAGCTTTCCAGCAATGTCACTGTACCTGGCCTATAATACTGTGAATATTTTAAAATTATTGCTATTCATGCACATACTAACTGCACTGCATGTATGTACTAGGACTAAAACTATTTTTTTTGGCATTAGAACCTCTTCAATCTGCATAATGTAACATTAGCAGACAGATTGCAGGCTTAACCGGTATTCCTCTCTGTACTACTTACTGTCTCTGAGCTGCTGGTATTATTTTCCATGAAGTTTTGACTTACCCATTCGTCAATTAACATGTTAATAAAAAGGTTGAATGGGCTTTAAATTACATTTTGTTACAAATAAAACTGGAGGAGTGATATTGCTTCGTTTGTTTTTGTGATGTTGTTACAAGCATTCTGAGGGCATATATTAGGGATTATATCCCTCTAGCTCAGCCAAGCAGAGTGCGGGAATCTTTCTATTGAAGTATAATTTAATATAAGTAAAGAACAGCACAAAATTAATCTGAAATATCTTGGTCACCACTCCTTTAAGATAAAAGTTAGAGGGTCGTGGGTTCAATCCCAGGTGGGGGACACTGCTGCTGTACCCTTGAGCAAGGTACTTTACCTAGATTGTTCCAGTAAAAACCCAACTGTATGAATGGGTAATTGTATGTAAAAATAATGTGATATCTTGTAACAATTGTAAGTCGCCCTGGATAAGGGCATCTGCTAAGAAATAAATAATAATAATAATAATGAAAAATATTTATTATGAGCTGTAGCCTGTGAGAGTGAAGCTGCCAGGAGCTTGTTTGATTCACACCTTACTGCTGTGTCTGTACACTCATGATATTACCCATCTTGACCCAACATTGAACTTGAGTGTTTGTCGGTAACAGAGGTCTCTTTGCATTAACAATGGACATTTCACAGGGCGGGAGCCTGGGTATTAGAATAGTTTGTTAGTTCATAGGTTGAGTTGGTAGAGGAGAGACCTCTAGAGAAAACATATAAAAGAGGTTGTCTTGCTGTATGAGACGAGGAGTGGCCTCTAAGACTGTGCACAGCACCCCTTGAGGATAGGTAGCAGATGCAAACTTCAGTCCCTTGAGAGTGGAATAGGTAGCAGATGCAAACCTGAAAATTGAACGGAGAGAAAAGTAGTTACCCTGTTTATTGGACAGCTGCTTGCGGTGGGAGCAGAGAGCTCCCTCAGGGAATCTGGAAATAGGTAGATAGTAGAAAGGTTAGTTGGGACATTGAGCGCTAAGCACACAGCAGGCTAAATCCCAAACAGATAGTATGAAGATTTGAGGTAAGTAATAGTGCATGAGCTGCGAAAGGATAGGTGTCGCTGGGGGTCCCCTCTGACTCATACGATGAGAACCCCCCTTATCCGTAGGCAAAGGTGGCATAGCCTGACCCAAGATTGGGGCAGTGAGATCACTTGCCCTCCAAAGGAAGGACCCTTGGCTCCATAGACGTTCCCCAAAACCGTGTGACAAACAAGAAAAGAAACCACGTGCCAATGCATAGGAAAAACACACAAGACAACAAAAAGAGGGTTAGATAGATGTATGGATTATGTGTATGTATCTATATTTCTCGCTCATTGGTAGTCCTGGCTATACTTTGTTGGGCTGTGGAAATGTCAGAAATGTAAGAGCGAATGTACAAGTCAACTGCTGAAGAAGACCAGCACCCCAGACTCTTAATGAGATGCTGGTTGATTCTCGCCTTGGCTGCCGATGTTGATGATATGCACTGTAGGTAGAATATCACTGAAGAAAAGGATTGACTTCCTAGACCACTGATGGCCCCAGAGGTAGGCAACTGCTACAATGGGATATAAGGAGTGCTGTAGCCTTGAGATGCACAGCTAGGTTTTGAATTAGGTTTGGAGAACCACTCTTTACCCATGAAACCCCTGAAACCTAGAAATGAGGCATCTGTGAAAAGGGACAAATCGTGGGGGGCTGAGATGTAATCTTCGTAAAATAGTGAAAGCCTGTTCCAGTTTCGGATTAATAACCCTCACATTTGAGTGTCCTTCCAGGATTCGGCAGATATGTTTATCCCAGCCTCCAGGCTTGATTCTGTAGAAGAGAAAGCAAGGAGACATGAAATGAAGGTTCTACCCTGGGGATGTTGTGAATTGTGTAATTGAAGTGGCCCATCAAGGATAGCAGGTCACGTTTTCTTATAGAGGTTGCGATTTGGAATTCATTGATGACGTATCGAATATGATCCAGTTTAGCGGGAGGGAGGCAGGCTGTGAAGTTAATTGTATCCAGGGTGATGCCTAAGAACTCCAGAGCATGTACTGGATCGATGGTTTTCTCGTCCGAGAGGGGGACACAGAGTGCACAGAACAGTGTTCTGAGTGGTGGATCCGAGAAAGGGGAGATCAGGAGAAAATCATCGAGTAGGTGAAGCAAGAATGGAGTTGAGTAGTAACCAGCAGAGGGCTTCGGAAAGTAAATCGAATATCATAGGGCTGCTGCAGCCAAAAGTGAGTTGAGTGGAGTAGAAGTTTCCATTCCAGCAGATTCCAAATAGCTGGATAGAGGGATGGATCGGCATGACTTTGAATGTGTCAGATATATCAACTTTACCAACCAGGACCCATGACCTGCTGCTTTGATTGATTTGATGGCATCTGCAATCTTTATGTTCTGCAAGGAAAACTGGTCATGAGGTATGAGATAATTTATGCTGCTTGTAGAGCAGCCTCGGGGAGCAGAGAGATCAATAATGAAGCACTGTTCTCTGCTGTTTCCCGGGTAACGATGCCAGTGGGGTTCATCCTTAAAGCAAGGAGGGGGGGACTATGAATGGTCCTGCCATAAACACTTTTTGTATCTCAGTTTGAATGAGTGTTGACTGGTTGCTGAGTGTAAGTTATTGCAAATATGCAATGATACTGGGATTCTTGACAGGCCAGTAGAAAATCTGTGCTGCAGACCGTTGATGAGGTCAGTTATGAAAAGCTGGTCAGGGTGATGTTTGAGGGCTTCAATCAGAGCTGGGATGATTATTGGTGTGGAGATTGTGAGCAGATATTTCATTATTTCTTTTGTGGTGAGTAGAACACTCAAAATGGATAAATCACTTAGAAATAAATACAAATCTAAATGAACCTGCGTTTATTTCTGTGACAAGCAGGCTGTAGTGGTGACGGCAGACCCAGAAGATACACACAGTACTGTGAAGCATTTGATAATGAACAAAATAAAAGGTTTTAAACAAAAACAGCACACGGCACTTTGGGCCAAAAACATTAAGACGAACAAAATGATAAAATAGTAAACAGTGCACGAACAGACAAACAAACACGGTGAGTCAAAGAAACTTTACTCTTCTTTTCTTTACTTTTTCTCCCTCTCCACACCCGTTCTCCACTCACCGAACACACAGCCCCGAGTGAGTGCTTTGTGCACCTATATATACTGTTGTGCCAGGATTCAATTACTAATTAATTACTCACTTGAATCCCAGCACGTGAACTGCAACTGGCAATGCTGTCTCCTCCTGCTGTACACCTGGCAGTGGAAAGGCTGCTGGGGTTGGTGGTCTCCAGACCCCCCCCCCGTCTTCATAGCCGGCAGCTCCCTTTTGTGGGTCTCCGGCCACAGTACTTCCTGCAGTGAAAGTGCTTCAGTGGGAGCAGGTCTGCTGACCTCCCCCAAGATCTCCGTCAGCGAAACTGCTGCTGGGGTTGGTGGTCTCCGGACCCCCCCCTTCTTCGTGACCGGCAGCTCCCCTTTGTGGGGCTCCGGCCACAGTACTTCCTGCAGCGAAAGTGCTTCAGTGGGAGCAGGTCTGCTGACCTCCCCCAAGATCTCCATCAGCGAAACTGCTGCTGGGGTTGGTGGTCTCCGGACCCCACCCCCCCCCCCACCTTCTTCGTGGCCGGCAGCTCCCCTTTGTAGGGTTCCGGCCACAGTACTTCCTGCTGCCATGCAGGGCTGGCAGGCAACCCCAGGCGATGCGGAGCAACAAGCAGCCCCCTGACGACGAAGGTGGGAGCAGCATGTAGTCTCCTGGCGACGAAGGTGGGAGCAGCGTGTAGTCTCCTGACGATGAAGGTGGGAGCAGCGTGTAGTCTCCCCCTGTTGCAGGGGACTGATGTTGCTCTCCCTCACTTGCAGGGGACTGTTGCGGTGATCCCTCTATTGCAGGGGATTGGTGCGGCTCTCCCTCTAATGCAGGGGACTGGTGCGGCTCTCCCTCTGGCTCGGAAGGCAAAACCAGCAATGGCTCCTCTCTCGGCATTGGAAGCTCGTGCTCCCCCCATCTGGGTGCTGGCGAGCTGGCATAGGGGCATCCTGACCAGTTGTGTCCCCCTTCCTCACATCGCCCGCACCAGCTCAGTGGCACCTCGGAGCAGTCCCTCCAGCGGTGATCCACCTTTCCGCACCAGGTGCACCAGGGGAACAGGTTCTCTGGCTCCTCTGGCTGCTGATGCAGTTGCTCTTGGGGTGGTGGAAGCAGCAGTCTACCTCCCCCTGCTGGTGGTGGAAACTGAGGTGACCCCTGCTCCTCCCTCTCCTGATGGACAGGGCAGCGGGTCACGTAGTGCTCACCTCCGCAGATGGGGCATAGTTGGGGTAGCTGTCCGAGGGGGTACCAGGGACAGTTTGTGCTGGAATGCCCCGGCTCAGCGCAGCAGTAACACCTGGGCTGCTGTTCCTCCGGCTGGTGTTGTGGCTGCTGCCTTCTGCCATTCTTTCCCTTTTTTTTCTAAAAAACAAAACAAAATTCACTCACAGTATCCCTAGTCTGACGCTTGGAGGCGCTGTTGTCCCGGTTCTGACACCAAGTGTGACAAGCAGACTGTAAGTGGTGACGTCAGACCCGGAAGAAACACACAGTACTGCGAAGTGAAATGTGAATTGCGCTGTTGCGCGTTTAATAATGAACAAAATAAAAGGTTTTAAACAAAAACAGCACACGGCACTTTGGGCCAAAATAAATAGACAAACAAAACAACAAAACAGTAAACAGACGAGCAAGAACAGACAAACAAACACGGTGAGTCAAAGAAACTTTTCTTTTCTTTACTTTTTCTCCCTCTCCACACCCGTTCTCCACTCACCGAACACACAACCCCGAGTGAGTGCTTTGTGCATCTATATATACTGTTATGCCTGGATTCAATTACTAATTAATTATTCACTTGAATCCCAGCACGTGAACTAATTCTGTGCAACCCCGTGCTCACATATTATTACAAATTTTAAATGCACATGAAGTGAAGTGCAATCCCCGTGCCTAAATACAATTATACATTTTAAATACTCATGCTCATTACCCGCATTATATCCCGTGTACCAACTACAATACACCAACATTAACACACTACATACAACATAAAACACAAAAATACACACAGGGGCGGGGCACATTGCCACAATCACATATTTGTCATTGGGTATGAATTATGAGTCACTGTCATTCAATATCTAGTTTTTGTTGCAGAATGCTAATCGTGATTGTGACAAGACAACACAATCTTTACTTACAAGGATCTGGATGTCTGTGGTGATAAAATGCTGTACTGTTATCACTACTATCTTATATTTAAAATTCGAACTTGAAAGTAAAAGAATATATGAATAATTAGCATTCACATGGTGAGCATGCAAATCAACAAAAATGCATTATTGTGAAGTGGCAGGGTTGAGACCACCGGCTGTTATATTGTAATATTGGAAAGACTCATTTTCCAAACCTTACCAAGTGTTCAAAAGGTGTCTTTAGGGTTAAATGTAACTTAAACCCCTTTCACACTGGGTGAGAAACATACCCCATTATATACGATTTCACACTGCTTTTGATAAAGCAGGGTCGATCTGGGTTACAGAAGTAAATATACAACACGCATATACAATGCCCCGGGAGCAGCTTGTTACGGACGCTTCCATCCAAGATTCAACTGTCAGCCCAAATGTTTATCAGATCAAATATATCTTCATCCCTGCTGCAATCTGGCTCATGGTGTGTCTCAATCAACAAAAATATGGCTAAACAGAATAAACAGAAATGTTCCTTGCAGAAGTAAAAACCTTCACACAGGCGTGGCTGTTTGTTATTTTGTCGGCTTACAAACAGCCGTCATGCATTTTGTCTCGCTCCACCCAGGTCAAAGCGCACGACCTGGGTATGACCCAGATATGTGGTTTTACACTATGTGGGATGATACCCAGGTAGCCAGAACCCGGGTCGGGACCTGGGTAGGAGTGCCAGTGTGAAAGGGGCTTTAGTTGTGTTAGAATCGACTGCAACAGCAATGTCATTTTCTTCTGGAAATTTTTTTTCTGGAATTGCAGTAATCTGTCACATATCCTCCCATCACATATCTGCCCTATCCATTTACCCACTACGATCAATCTCTTCAGCAATGTTATTTTATTATTGAACAGAGAAGATTAGTTCAGAGATTGTAGATCCTACCAAAGTTTTCATACAGTGTTGTATGTGCTCCGTGCGCAACCATTGCTGGTAGTGTTCAGTGTGTTGATAGGTAAATAAATCCTGTTTGCCTGCGACGTATCAACTTCAACCTCCGTCTCAATCTCCTGCCTGTCACTCAGCAGTGAATGCATACACCCACACGGCAGACAGCTACTCTGTCACAAGCATTAATACCTGGTATCTTTCTAAACAAGGGATTTAGGGGAGCTCCTTAATAAAAGCTGAATCTCAACACAATAATTGTATGAATATAGTAATTGTTACAGCTGTGTATAATGGTATTTAAAACAGGATTCATTTATCTGCATTTTTACATATCTGCCCTTACTCTGGTCCCACCACAGTCAGATACGCAACAGATTACTGTATCTGCAGGAAACAGATTCTTGCCACCTTTTTTATTTATAAACCTCACTCTTGTCCTCATCTCCTTTTACCTCATCTTTGAATAGTGGTTACAACATAACCAAAAAGGTGGAAATTCTAAAATGTATTTTTACTCAAGCAGACACCAGTTACCAAGGATCTATAAATAAGATACAGAAACAGAACTGGTGGGCTTTTGACCTTGGGGACATTTCTTGTGTGCTATTAACTTGTACTCATCTGGGTGATTAGTGAAGCTTGGGCCAATGTGACTGTGGAGTTGGGATAAATCATGTAAAAAGACTGTACCTTTTGAAGCTGCAGCAGCTGGCTCCGTTCCTGTGTGAGAAATGTTCTTCATTAAATGTTCATGTTATGGCCAGCCACTTGGCCTCTGGAAAATATATCAACGTTTTATATAACTCTGAGGTATTACACATTACTAGAGGCAGCACATTCCTGCTAGTGTTTTTTAGTAATGGTTTCAATTTGAGCGAGAAGGGTGATTCAAAACCTTCATCTGTAGAGTTAAGATTTAAAAGGACGAGGTCTCTGAGTTTCTGTTTACAGCCTGACTAATGGTTTAATTGGTACTAGCACAGAGCACGGATCAGGGGACACCTGGGTCCATGTAGCGCCTTCCAGGATTACACAGGAGCCTACAGTAAGCTGTGCGCGGTATAAATCAGTAGCTTGACTATGCCACTACCAGTTTTACACCAGTAAAATTTAAATATATAAGGTTGAACACACCCAAATTAAGTCACGTTTGATAAAATCTTGCACACAGGCTAAT
Source organism: Acipenser oxyrinchus oxyrinchus (assembly GCA_030684275.1). Taxonomy (NCBI): domain Eukaryota; kingdom Metazoa; phylum Chordata; class Actinopteri; order Acipenseriformes; family Acipenseridae; genus Acipenser; species Acipenser oxyrinchus. Next base: position 48,041,195 of record CM060250.1, read on the forward strand.
TTTATAGGGCAGTAATGAATACCTAGGGTATAATCAATGGAGAAAAGACACAGACAAGAATAACAAGTCACAACATGTCTATTAAAAACTTAGACACTTAAGGTAGGATGGTCAATCCAAGCTACGTTTATATAATCGGCTAATTACTACAGACAATCAGCAGCAGCTTCAAATCCAGCACTGTGGTAGTGTGCTGTTCTGGAGAGTTAAAGTACAGGAAATATAAGCAAACTACAAGTGCAAATACTACTTATTTTACTTATTTTATGAATAACAGAAGAAAGAAAATAATAATAATAATAATAATAATAATAATAATAATAATAATAATAATAATAATAATACATTTCAACACATCCGAATATATGTAAATAAACCAATAATTCACAAACTTATCAAAACCACTGATCAATGCACATTTAAATCAGTAAATTCAGCCTCAGCAGGACAGAATGGGAAAAAAATGCGTTCGGGAATTCAGTTACACTTTTTACATGCTGTCGCTTCACGTAAAACAAACTGCCCGGTTTAACCATGTTCAATAAAAGAGAGACTGGAATTAAGTAATAACAACTACTCTCGTGTAATGAAATTCATTCCAGTTAAAAAGCTGAAACAAGATTTTTTCAGCAACCTCCAAAGCCAGTTTTTGTGCGTGTTTTGTTTTTTGTTGTTGTCTCAGATTAACACACACATTATTTGGTATAGACTGAGAAAGCATGGTTTTTGGAATGCGGTTTTGTAAATTGCCAAATACTGTATCACAGTGTTTTGTTTGCACTCTTTGTTTGCAATTTGCACTCTAAATTAACCTTGTGTGAGTAGGTACATTTGAAATGCAAATGCAGAACTAATGGTTTGGTCTTCCACAATGGTAATTAAAGGCTTTGTGAAAACAGGGCTGTAAAAATCACTCTTTTTACTCCAAAATCTGCCATCAGAGAGGGACACTAAGGGCCTAAACCTGTGTTTGTCAAAAATGTTTAAGGTTCATCACTGGTAACAACTAAGCAATAAAGTCAGTGTGCAATGCGTTTACAAGGAGATAAAGGTCTTCCAAGGTAGATGTGTCATCAGTCCTTATTAAGGTCCTGTATTTTAGTAAAAACTCAGTTACAGTATGCACTGTTTTTGCTTCAAGTCTGTGCTTTAACTGGATTAAAAGTAAATGAAAAACAGATTCTAACAAGCACCTTTTTTAAAGGAAGGGGGATGTTATAACTCAAAAGTCTTTATAATGTAATACAATTCTAAGTCACACATTTTCAAAAAATAAAAACAAATTTTTTATCTGAAAATATGTATATTGGACATAATCGAGTTGTGGGAAAACAAATAAATGATGAATGGCAATTATAAGTGGTAATCTACAATGCTTAGTACCATTTGACTATTATTGACCATTTTAATAAGCTTCCTGTAATGTTGCTTTTTCGATTGGCTTCTGTTCTGCGGTCTAGAATCAAGCCCTCCTTTTATTGGCAGGCATTCAATAGGTGCTGTCAGCTAAACAGTTATAGATCCATCAACTACAGTGATTTCATGGACAGACATTGCGTTACATCTATGGATTTTTCTAGATGAAAATGATTGATTGAAAATGCTTTGGTACTTATCAATATACCATTACTTTAAAGTGATAAGCTCATATGTTGTAATAAAAGCCTTTATTTCATAACATACTAGGATACCATGTTCTCATGCACAACCTTTTCCTTTACCCTCTAGAAATTCCAAATGTTCCTCTAAGAATTGGAACAAATTACCATGAAATTTGTTTTGACTTAAGAACATAAGAAAGTTTACAAACGAGAGGAGGGCATTCAGCCCATCTTGCTCATTTGGTTGTTAGTAACTTATTGATCCCAGAATCTCATCAAGCAGCTTCTTGAAGGATCCCAGGGTGTCGGCTTCAACAACATTACTGGGGAGTTGGTTCCATACCCTCACAACTGCCTCCACCAAGTGCCTCCTATTTTCTGTTCTGAATGCCCCTTTATCTAATCTCCATTTGTGACCCCTGGTCCTTGTTTCTTTTTTCAGGTCAAAAAAGTCCCCTGGGTCGACATTGTCTATACCTTTTAGGATTTTGAATGCTTGAATCAGATCACCGCATAGTCTTCTTTGTTCAAGACTGAATAGATTCAATTCTTTTAGCCTGTCTGCATACTTGCTATAATCTGATCAGGAAAGTTGGTGTGTAAGCCAAGTGTTGTGAGTTATATCTGAAATTAAAATAATTAGAATGAATATCAGTGCCATGTTCTTGTATACATGTATATAAGTTGTGATTAATGTGCTAAAAGTACTAAAAATAAAATATCTAATAAAGAGTTTGTGATCTGTCCCTATCTAGTATAACTCACTGTTTGTGTGTATCCCTCATTTGAAAGGGATAATTGGTATGTTTTGGGTGTTTCCATGAAGGTCCCCATCCAGGTAAAATATGAATGAAATCTGAAGTAAGTTTTTTTTTTAGTCAGGACAATCTTGCATTAAATAACCACCTTTATTATAATATCAAATTTTACAGATTTCCAAAAACACTGAACCCAAACAATGGGTGAAGAAAAATAAGTAGAGTAAAAATAGTTGGAGTATCCCTGTGTCGCCTGCTAAAAAACAAACAATAAAATAATAAATCTATGCGACTTGTACATCCCGGTGAACCAAAACTATTAGGCAGAGGAACATCATATACTCCCCCCCTCTGGATGAGGCTGGGAGTGAGGTGGTGCTGGTTGGGGAGTGAGGTGGTGCTGGTTGGGGAGTGAGGTGGTGCTGGTTGGGGAGTGAGGTGGTGGTGGCTGGGGAGGAGGTGGTAATTCGAAAGCACAGCAGGACTGAGTTTGCGAAGTAGGTTTATTTACTGTATAGGTTGATGGGAACTTGCCGGTAATTGCCTTGTAGTTTGACCAATGAATGTACCAGGCACTTGTATTAATGGTACTGTAGATTTCCTGCCCGAAAACCTTGCAAGCTTTATCATTTCTCCTCCTTATTGTGCTTGAAAAAATCATTCTGTTTCAATCCAGCCTGTTTTTGTTAATCATTTAATTCATTTTCTCCCTTGGGTATCTGAGAGGACAAAGCCTGACATTCTTTAGACACAGTTAATGCAATTTTAATTTATTTTTGAATATACTGTCGGGGATAGTTATTGTGTAAGTGTACAATTTCTACCACTTTAGCCCAAAGGTTTTCTTCATTTTGCAATTGCAATTTCTAGCTTTATTAGTTATTGGAAAGGTTACATTTTTTATGCCAGAGACTGTGTCCAGATTTAGTTAATTAAGTACATTTTATATGGGGCACATCCATCTAAAATAAGTTAACATATTTGAATGCCTATCGGCCTAGCTGAGATAATGTTATTAGCATATTTATTTTCCCTACAGGGAAAACAGCTATTTAAAGTTTTTTATGTGTTTTTAAATATCACCTTATTTCTTCATCTTTTATTGGAATAGATTCAAATACCCTACCAAGCTCTTGCAACTTAGAAAGCACATTTTTACATTGAGATACCACAAAACATCATATTTTTCATTCTGTCACACAAAATCTTACTCCCAAATACTATTATGCTGAAGTCTTCCCTGTTTCCTTAACCCTAAGCTCATTTAAGTATTTTTTACTTTTGACAAATCTGTCTGTATTCTTCCGAGTAGTACTGGAAGCCGAGTGTCAGGTGCTAGGTGGTAGTGTTCTGAAATGAACTGCTGCCTGGCTGCACATGCACAGCAGTTACCATATGGATACGAAGCTAGAGGCATGCAAGTATGTGACATACTTGCATGCCTCTAGCTTCCCGGAGGTCGCTGTTCAGAAGAAACAAATGCACTACTTGGGATAAAGGGGATTTCAAAATTCAGCACACACTATCAAGTTGTGAGGATCCGGTACCAAAGTAAGACAGCCAGTATTGTACCGGCCAGATCAGTACAGTTGGAGTGTATGTACAGGTAGTGGACAAAAAATGGAAACACCTGGGTAAATGAGGGACACCAAGTATATTGAAAGCAAGGGCTTCCACACAAGTGTGGCTCATGCGTTAATTAAGCAAATAACATCCCAGCATGCTTAGGGTCATGTATAAAAATGCTGGACAGGCCTGGTGGCCTATAATTATGGCTAGCATGGCTGCAAGAGGAGACCTCAGTGACTTTGAAAGAGGGATGATTGTTGGGGCGCGTTTGGCAGGAGCTTCAGTGACCAAGACAGCTCAACTTGCTGATGTTTCACGAGCAACGGTGTCTAAGGTGATGTCGGCATGGAACTCCGAGGGAAAGACATCATCAGCAAAGGGCAACAGTGGGCGGAAGCGCATACTTCAGGATTGTGATATCCGTGCATTAATTTGAAGTGCAAGGCAAAACAGGTGAGCAACTGCAGATCAATTGACTGCAAATTTCAACCTGGGGTGCGAGCAGCCAGTTTCATCAAAAACGGTCCGCCGAGAACTCCACAGAGCGGAATACCATAGTGGCCCAACGCCATATTAAGTGACTTTACATTGGCGTTTCCATTTTTTGACCACTACCTGTATGTAGTAATCTGAAAATCTTTATATTTACCCAAATAAATGCCATTCACCCATATACTGTACATTACAAACATGTTTCTGACATTGAATTATAACAAAATCTGTTTTTCTAGAGGTGTTTGGATAATTGAATATCTAGTGTATATGAAACAGAAACAGTTTTCCACATGGGTGACAAAATGTCCATGCCTGTTTCAAGGGACAAAATAAATTTAAAAAAAAAGTAAATAGTGTTTGTATTTGAACCCTGAGGGAGCCACATTAGGCAGCAGTCTAGATGTTAACAGCTATAAAAAGAGCAGCATGCATTGTAAATCCTAAATGTTTTAGGCTGATTATCTTAGAGAATCAGATAAAAATAAAAATACAGTACAATATTTTAAGTTTCTGCTGGTTTCAAAGACCCCCAACTAGCACTTCTAGAAGATAACAAGGTAGTTCACAAATAGGGTAAATCAGGTTTAGTCAAATGAGCTGTCTAAGGATGTGATCTGATGGAGTATGTGGAAATTTGCTGGTAACACACAGTAGAACCATGAGCAAATCACAGGATTAAGAATATTATATTAGTTTTTGTCTAATTGTTATACTTCCTGCACTGTGATTTCGAAGTTAGCTAAAGCTGTTCAGAAAACAGCCTTGTAAACAAATCATTGAAGACTGTTTTGCTTGTCTCACTAAATATATTTTTGAAGAAAAAAAAACAACTTTTTGTTCAGCATCAATAAATACAAAAATGAATTTAATTTAAGTGATTAAATATGATGTTAGTAAATCTACTTACCCAAAGGAGTCTTCTTTGTTGTAAAGAGAACTTTAGGGAAGTTAATTGTAGTGCTAGTAACCATTAGGTGGTTTAGTCTGTGTTCTCAATAACCATTGTTTGTTGCACTGACTCACAAAAAATATTTACTCATACTTTGGTCAAATGCAATGATGTAGCTTTTGATTCAAGACTATGTAGTCGGGTTCAGAAAAATATATTGTTATACATCCCCATGTGTTGCTACAACTATTTAAATAATGTACCTGTATTTTTTCTTTTCATTTGTTAACATCCTGACAGCTTGTTACACTTATAACTTTAAAGTCTATTTCAAAGCTCTTTTCAAAATGTCCGCTCTAGTGCACAGGTTTGAGATCTGTCCTCTAAATCACTGCAGGAAGAGCGATTAAGAAAAAAAAAAAGTCTGTGACTGTATCGAACAATTAATGGGGACTCAAACCTGGCAATGCAGATAAATATCAGGAGACACATGTTAAGTGTTTCAGCTTGTTTTAGCCTTTTATTTTAATTGCGGAATAACACCATTTTCTTTAATCAGAGAATTTCATTTTTTTTATTGCAGAAAACTAGGATCCCTGGTAATAATTCATCCTGCAAACATATTACAGGCTGCTAATGAAGGAGAGTTAACAAGTTCTTGTGAATAAAAAAAGTATTCCATATGTTTTTTTTTTATATTGGGTCAATGGGTGTAGTGACACCATGAGCCAACTTGAGTCATGTGCTTACGTTGTTTTGGGGGATTAGCGATTATTCCACACCTCCCATCAATAGGTGTCAAGAGCACCAAACTATACATCCACATGTAAAAGTGTATTCATATCACCATTCATCCACATGTAAAAGTGTATTCATATCACCATTCATCCACATGTAAAAGTGTATTCATATCACCATTCATCCACATGTAAAAGTGTATTCATATCACCATTCATCCACATGTAAAAGTGTATTCATATCACCATTCATCCACATGTAAAAGTGTATTCATATCACCATTCATCCACATGTAAAAGTGTATTCATATCACCATCCATCCACACGTAAAAGTGTATTCATATCACCATCCATCCACACGTAAAAGTGTATTCATATCACCATTCATCCACATGTAAAAGTGTATTCATATCACCATCCATCCACACGTAAAAGTGTATTCATATCACCATCCATCCACACGTAAAAGTGTATTCATATCACCATTCATCCACAGGTAAAAGTGTATTCATATCACCATTCATCCACACGTAAAAGTGTATTCATATCACCATCCATCCATGTAAAAGTGTATTCATATCACCATTCATCCACAGGTAAAAGTGTATTCATATCACCATCCATCCACACGTAAAAGTGTATTCATATCACAAGCTGAATCATTAAAAATGCTGACAAAGAGGATTCATTCCTCTTGAGAGGGAAAACATAATCAAACCATTTTCTGCAGTCCCTTATTATTAATGTTAATGATGTTTTCACATTGATAATGAAAAACAAGGGTTTTTCATTATCAACATGAAAGACTTATGTTACGCTTACCATCTTCAGGAAATTAAAAAAAAAAAACATATTTGTAGAGTGGCTTTATGCTCCAGACTACTGTACTTGAAGGATGGTACATAATGAATGAGCCACTGAAAATACAAAATTCCTCATACATTGCATAAAAGACGAAGCATGGCAAGTTTTCTAGGTCAGCCTCTGTGTCTATTTCTTACTTTCTTCTATAGTTTAGCCCCCTGTGCATTCCCCCGGGTTGCAAAATGCATATCTTGGAGGGGTACAGGTTGATCAAATCGTTATTGTCCAAATACAATAGCCATGCCCCTGCTAGAAGAACTTGTTGCTCTCAGGTTATAAATTAGGTATTTAAGATCTGTTATAGTTCAGAAATAAAAATAAAAAAGGGATAACTGTTTTTCAAACAAAATGTTTGATTTACTGATAACATTTTACAGGAAAGACCTGCAGAGCTGTTATTTTCAATATTCCTTTTCAAAGGTAACAACCCTCTTAAATATGCTAAAACACATCTCACAGTTTTTCAGAAAAGCTTTTTAGTGTGTATTGTTATTATTGCTGTTTATATACTGTAATATTAACATTTAAGTGCTTTAAAAATTAGGTCTCTGGAAACTTCCGGTACAATGACTGTCAGACAGTAAGGCATTGTGCTGGTAGGATGGTGTCCCCTCAAATCCCTGATGAACACCCACAACCATTCAGTCCTGGGCCTCTCCAAAGCAGACCCTGCGAATTATGCTGAATAGTCTAGTTGTTTTGTGGTGTGGACTAATGTCCACTGCAGGCTAGGTCGAGACCAACTAATTAATTTTCCATGTGATCTGAGCCAGATACAAACAGATACCTCCAGCAGTAAAAGGCTAAATAAGTAATCTACGAAGCCACCATCCAACCAGTCATTTTTTATTAAAGGAGGCTGTGTGGTCCAGTGGTTAAAGAAAAGGGCTTGTAACCAGGAGGTCCCTGGTTCAAATTCTACCTCAGCCACTGACTCATTGTGTGATCCTGAGCAAGTCACTTAACCTCCTTGTGCTCTGTCTTTCAGGTGATGCATAGTTCACCCACCCTAGTCTCTGTAAGTCGCCTTGGATAAAGGTGTCTGCTAAATAAACAAATAATAATAACAGCTTAAAAATAAAAAAACATAGTTTGTAGGACCTGTAGCCTTGTTAAATTGGGTATTGATTCTATTAGGATTTCAGTTATTTAGTAAATATTTAATTTGAAACAGATGCATGTTTGAAATGGACTGACTAGTGGAAGGTTGGTAATTGTTGTTAAAGCTCCATCACAACTGAATAAGCTGTTGTCTAGATGTAAACATTGAAGTGTGACGTACTGTACAGTGACAGGAAAGAAGGCCCTGAAGGGGTGGGGACAATTGTATTTAACCTGTAGTGTAGTACCAGAAACCACAAGCCATCAGCTAGGTACATGACGAGTCATAGCATGTGTAAATCAAGCTTTCCATTTTAGGTGCCAGTTTGTGAAGGATAGAGCTTAACTTTATATCATTTAATTATTTGAGGCTAACCTTGTGCAAAATAAGGTAATTATTCACAGCCTTTAAAATAGCCCTTTCCCATTAATAATAAAACAATTCAACCATTGTACATCTACATTAAATATATACTAAATATAAAAATATGTTGTGCTATCCTATATTTTCAAAATATTTATCACTATATCAGCTGTTACTGATATTGGGATGTCTGCCAAAATACATTCAAGAGACTTGAAATCACTAGAAAAAAAAAACATTTAAATAAACATTAATGCTCAGTGGGCTACGTTATGTAAAATCTTTAAATAAACACTTTTCAGGGTAAAGCCAAATCAGCAGAAACTATCTGAGCTACATTTAAAGAAAGTAATCACAGCATGTTCCACTTTTTTCCATCAATATTTATGAATCCTAGATCCTAAAGGCAGCTTAGAGTGATGTATATGTCAGGACCATGGAAAGATCAAGCCATGGTTATAAAGACGAGAAAAGACAAGATCAGGAATTAATGGGCTCTGGTTGGAACTGAATCACAGTTCTTCCACATGCGAATACTTCAACATAGCTTGTGCCACAAAGATTGTGTTGCACTATGCAAAGCCCCCACTGTTTTGGCATTGGGTGATTTTTGAAGTCTCTTAAATTAGGCTTTATTTTCATTCTTGTATAATTACTTTGAAGAACCTGTCCGTATATCAAGCCAAGCTAGCATTACTGAGAGTGTCCCATGTATTGTACAGTATACAGTATAAGCTCTCTGTGTCCCTAGCATTGATTTTATGGCTAATTAATGTGGCACAGAATTTTGTATAAAAGCTTGTTGGAGGCGATAAAGAGGAACAGTTGGGTAACAGCCAATTAAAACCCCTTATAAAGAGTTTTATTAGCTAACTGTCATACTTAATTATTACTCACAATAAACACATTGATATCAGTTTCAACGTTGTCATGTAGTAGAAGTTTCATGGCCATTCAGTTAAATATTGGTGATTCTTATAAAGCTGCCAAGTCATCTCTCATTTGACAAAGATATTTTGGGTGTAACATAGGGATTTTTATGAATAATTATGCAAGTCCTCCTAAAAGTATTTAATTCAAACAATGTTTTCCACAAATCACAATTTTGCTGACAAATGTGTTGCATTTATTTGACTTAACTTAATTTGCAAACAAGCTAAAATGCTATTTAAATAATATTTGGAAGCTTAGACTGATATTCGGGGGAGGGATTGTTGAATGATTGCCCATTAGATAACTCCTATATAAATCTCAGGTGAACTCACCCGGGCATTGCTGTCGCAAAGTCAGTTCTACTTTTACGTGCTGTTGTTTGGGGGCTTACCATCCCTCTTTCAGCTTCACGGTGCCTGCTTGTTCTCTGCTGTACTCTGTGTTTTGTTATGCTTTTACTTGTTCATACAGTCCCAAGCCTGTCGCCTCGGGCCCCAGTGACCTATTTCAGGCTTCAGAATTGGTATCAGCTCATTCATTCTTACTAAGGTTCCATTACCCCATGCCCCTTATGCTCACGTCTGAGTTTGTTCCTGTCTGCATTAATTAGGGCTGTACTCTCTATCCCATGCTTGCCCTCCACCTTTGAATGGGCTCCAACAATGCTGCCGTAGTGATATGCACATCGCATCATGAGATTGATTGTCCTATCCTTTATATATATATGTGTGTGTGTATATGTATATATATATATGCACACATGTTGTATGTACAGTACTGTGCAAAAGTTTTAGGCAGGTGTGAAAAAATGCTGTAAAGTAAGAATGCTTTCAAAAATAGACATGTTAATAGATTATATTTATCAATTAACTAAATGCAAAGTGAGTGAACAGAAGAAAAATCTAAATCAAATCCATATTTGGTGTGACCACCCTTTGCCTTCAAAACAGCATCAAGCATCAATTCTTCTAGGTACACTTGCACACAGTTTTTGAAGGAACTCGGCAGGTAGGTTGGCCCAAACATCTTGGAGAACTAACCACAGTTCTTCTGTGGATTTAGGCAGCCTCAGTTGCTTCTCTCTTCATGTAATCCCAGACAGACTCGATGATGTTGAGAGCAGGGCTCTGTGGGGCCATACCATCACTTCCAGGACTCCTTGTTCTTCTTTACGCTGAAGATAGTTCTTAATGACTTTTGCTGTATGTTTGGGGTCGTTGTCATGCTGCAGAATAAATTTGGGGCCAATCAGATGCCTCCCTGATGGTATTGCATGATGGATAAGTATCTGCCTGTACTTCTCAGCATTGAGGAGACCATTAATTCTGACCAAATCCCCAACTCCATTTGCAGAAATGCAGCCCCAAACTTGCAAGGAACCTCCATCATGCTTCACTGTTGTCTGCAGACACTCATTCGCACGCTCTCCAGCCCTTCGTGAACAAACTGCCTTCTGCTACAGCCAAATATTTCAAATTTTGACTCATCAGTCCAGAGCACCTGCTGCCATTTTTCTGCACCCCAGTTCCTGTGTTTTTGTGCATAGTTGAGTTGCTTGGCCTTGTTTCCACGCCGGAGGTATGGCTTTTGGCCGCAAGTCTTCCATGAAGGCCACTTCTGACCAGACTTCTCGGACAGTAGATGGGTGTACCAGGGTCCCACTGTTTTCTGCCAGTTCTGAGCTGATGGCACTGCTGGACATCTTCCAATTGCGAAGGGAAGTAAGCATGATGTGTCTTTCATCTGCTGCAGTAGTTTCCTTGGTCGACCACTGCGTCTCACGGTCCTCAACGTTGCCCGTTTCTTTGTGCTTCTTCAAAAGAGCTTGGACAGCACATCTGGAAACCCCTGTCTGCCTTGAAATTTCTGCCTGGGAGAGACCTTGCTGATGCAGTATAACTACCTTGTGTCTTGTTGCTGTGCTCAGTCTTGCCATGGTGTATTACTTTTGACAGTAAACTGTCTTCAGCAACCTCACCTTGTTAGCTGAGTTTGGCTGTTCCTCACCCAGTTTTATTCCTCCTACACAGCTGTTTCTGTTTCAGTTAATGATTGTGTTTCAACCTACATATTGAATTGATGATCATTAGCACCTGTTTGGTATAATTGTTTAATCATACACCTGACTATATGCCTACAAAATCCCTGACTTTGTGCAAGTGTACCTAGAAGAATTGATGCTGTTTTGAAGGCAAAGGGTGGTCACACCAAATATGGATTTGATTTAGATTTTTCTTCTGTTCACTCACTTTGCATTTAGTTAATTGATAAATATAATCTATTAACATGTCTATTTTTGAAAGCATTCTTACTTTACAGCATTTTTTCACACCTGCCTAAAACTTTTGCACAGTACTGTATATATGTACATATGTGTATATTTTAGGGGGTGTGATACTCTCAGCAGGGTAATCACCTGAGTTTAGTCAGTAATACCCTTGGTAGCAGTCATTACCTGAGTTCCACCACGTAATGAAACCATATAAGATATCACTCACTCTGAAAATATTGCTAGTATGCCTGTAGTGGGGACCACCAGACGTTTCCACCCACAATGGGGTGTTTTTTCTCTACGCTGAGCAGCAAGTTTAGTCTATAAACGCCAATACATTACAATACAATAAAAATCATTCTTTCAGGATTTGAGCAACGACTTCAGCAGCCAAAGCCGAACTCCATGGCAGGTGGGCCTCCAGTGCTGTAGAACGGTACATTAGAACTGCTCCAGAAGACATATCACCTAGGCATGAGCAAATAGAGTTTGGGGGGGTTGGGTATATTTTATTCATTTATTTTGTTTATTCCTGCACTTAAGTGGAGTTGATGGACTTTTTGGGGGGAAGGATGTGGCTTTGTCACGGTCCACCCTGCTGATCCTGGCATCGTCCGATCAGTTAATCTTTCAGTGGTGGTGGCTCTTCTTCTCCCCTTAACAGGCAGGACCAGCAACCAAATATTATTTTATTAATTATTTATTTATTATTTGTTTATTTAGCAGATGCCTTTATCCAAGGCGACTTACAGAGACTAGGGTGTGTGAACTATGCATCAGCTGCAGAGTCACTTACAATTACACACCCGAAAGACAGAGCACAAGGAGGTTAAGTGACTTGCTCAGGGTCACACAATGAGTCAGTGGCTGAGGTGGGATTTGAACCGGGGACCTCCTGGTTACAAGCCCTTTTCTTTAACCACCAAATAGTCTATAATCACCTCTCACCATACCCATACAAGCAGTCATGATCCCAGCATTGAATTGGAAGCTTAGGCTGCTATTCGGGGGAAGGATTATTGAATTATTGCTCTCCCTAGGATTACTGAATAATTGGCCATTAGGTCATTCTTATATAAATCTCAGGTGAATTTGGTGCCATCGCAATCTCAGCTGTAATTTTACCCTCCACCTCCCCAACTTCCACCTTAATACAGGCAGTCCCCTTGACAGGGGGAAGGGTGTGGCTTTGTCAAGGTCCACCCTGCTGATCCTGGCATCGTCAGATCAGTTCCTCTTTCAGAGGGTGGTGGCTTAACAGGCGGGACCAGCAACCAAATAGTCCATAATCACTTTTCACCATACCCATTCAAGCAGTCATGATCCCGACAATGAATTGCTCCTATCAAGAGGAAGCTTCAAGCTCACTAAGTTTTGTTTCAAATAACTTTAGTTCTAGTTGTTTTGAGCGGTGCGAGAACTGAACAAATAACACAAATAGATACTGTTGCTAAATATACAAAAATGTATAATATTTTAATTATTAACTGTGTGTCAAAAAATAAATACCTTTGTCTTGACACATCCCTAAGATGTCTGCAGCTCCAGCAGAGCCAATAGAAGCTGCTGATGTCCCAGGTAAGTTTAGCATCGCAGTTTCAGATACTGATACAGTAAAAACAGATGTTTGTGGCACTGCTGGTTTAGCTGTGCCTGGAGCGCCCTCAACATCTATGGGTATTGTTTGGGACACCCATTCTCTGTTAAAGTGATCGACTCTGAGGCAGGTCCTCCACCAGTGGATTTAGCAGCTTTCGAATCTGCAAGGTTTTTCTTTAACTCAAATTTCAAATCATAATACAGTCAATTCTCGTTAAAACAAACACGGATTAGATACATTTCCTGATACTTCGAATTATTGTAAATTACTTCTTATAATATGAATTCACTTATCACGAATGTCCCAGGGAAGAAATATTTGAATAAAACGAATCAACCTAGTTCAAACAGCTGAGAGTAAAGGACATTGGGAAATGTATAAAGTTCCATCCATATTGGTGCTTCTGTTCTGTATTTTAGTGCTGTTTTGCATTTCGAGTTGCCATAGGGCTCATGCATCAATGCCATTTCCATGAAGCAGCACAAAAACGTACACTATCCTTGCAGACAAAATTGGAGGCATGTGGCAGTGTGCCCCGCCCGTGTGTATTTTTGTGTTTTATGTTGTATGTTGCGTGTGTTAATGTTGGTGTATAGATATGGCTGCACGGGATATAAATGGGTGTGTGCAGCACGAGTTATTTAAAATGTACAATTGTATTAAGGCAGGGGGATTGCACTTCACTTCATGTGCATTTAAAGTATTTAATATGTGAGCACGGGGTTGCACAGAATTAATTCACATGCTGGGATTCAAGTGAATAATTAATTAGGAATTGAATCCCGGCACAACAATATATATAGATGCACGTTTCACTCACTCAGGGTTGTGTGTTCGGTGAGTGGAGAATGGGTGTGGAGAAGGAGTAAATAAAAGTAAAGTAAAAATAAGTTATTTGTACGCACCGTGTTTGTTTGTCTGTTAGTCCACCGTTTGTTTAAGTTTTAGTCTGTTTTGTTTGTTTATTTGTTTTAGCTTAAAGTGCCATGTGCTGTTTTGTTCAACCTTTTATTTATTTGTTTATTAAAACACTGAGCGCTGCCGTGTCTCAGATTCACTGCAAGAACTGCCTGTCTGTGTGTGATTCTTTCTGGCCTGACGTCATCCACTACAGTCTGCTTGTCATAAAGCATTGAAAGCTGTGGATAATGCACCACTGTACAAGAAAAAGAAAGATGTTGCTGCAGATTTCAACATTCCCACGAACACTTTATCAAAACTGGGGTTCAAGAATACATGCCTATGAACAGCAAACTGTGGATGCAAGTCGTTGGCGTTTCCAATTTTCCCAATACCCTGATGTTAAGGATGCTTCCTTTTGTGGTTTAAAAATGCCTGTAATGAGAATGGGACATGTAGGTTTCAAGTGCAGTTCATTTGCAATCTATACTTTTTTTAAATTTCACTGACAATTGTATTTTCAATAAAATACACAGTACTTTTAAATGTACAATAGTTTTCATTGTACTGTAATAGAAAATAGATTTCAGTGTTACTGTAACTTTAATAAAAACTGACAGCATGCATTTGGCTTAGACTTCTGATAATATGAATTACTGATAATATGATTTTTGTTTTGCTGGTCCCTTGTCGAGACAGGTTTGTCTTGGTCAGGAAACATTTTAATTTATTAAAAAAATTTGAACACTAATATAATGATAGCTATTTTTAATAGGTAGACTATAGTAATCATGTGGTATAGTTTTTTTTTAATACTTTTCACATTGTTTACTGCCAAATCTTATTTTTAGTTGTTTCCGTTTTTGTTAGCTATTATTAAAATTTCTTCTTCAGTAAAATTGCCCTTTCTATGCTTTTGATCACACCTCGTATGCAAATACATCTGTATCAGTTAGGTGTAGTGTGAGTTGTGATTCATTTCCTGTTTAGATTTATTTAAATGTATTAATTTCCACAGCCTTGGGATGGCCAAGTCAAAGTCCCAATCTAAATCTGATTGAGAATCTTTGGTACAAGTTGAAGAAGACTGTGCACAAGAGAAGTCCTCGGAATCTGAATGAACTGGAACAATGTTGCATTGAAGAATGGTCAAAAATCACTAAAGAATCATGCCAAAAGCTTATTGACAAATATCCCAATAGTTTAAAAGAGGTTATTATTGCTAAAGATGCCTCAACTAAATATTAATTTAATTTCCCTTGTCAGGGTATGAATACTTTGGAATTAGCATTGTTGAAGTTTTGCAACTTTTGCTACAAAAGATTTTTCCTGTAATTATTTATATTTTGGTGTATGTAAACTTTTGACTACAAATGTATGCCAAATTATAAAAAATGTGTTTTCAATCTTAATTTAAAAGCAGCAAGAGGTGGTGCCTCCCTTATTGACCATACTTCATACTGTATTCAAGCACTGTTGTAATCATATATATATATATATATATATATATATATATATATATATATATATATATATATATATATGTACAGTTTACATGTGGATCCAGTGGCAGCGTTAGTCTCACGGTGGACCCATGCAAAGCTTGATTCCAGGGCCCCAATTCCCTATTCTTACCAGTAATACTACGCCTCGATATCATGACTTTCAAACGGGCAACAACAACAATATTAAATGTATTGAATTTTACTACAGCGATCACAAAAAAACACACTCACAGAAAGTTAGAATCACATGGCCCGTCGTGGTTTATATCTTACATATACAGGCTAACTTCACTATAACGAACCCCCATTTTTAACGATCCCAACAGCAAGAACCGATTTTTTCAATGCAAATGTAGCCCTATTGGAACGGTCACGTACAGGATCAACTCGGATACAACGATCTCAGTACTGACTGACACTGAACTTTCTCCAGTGTCAAGTGTGTTATTCTCTCAGTGAAAACAAAGACCATGGTTGATTAATTCAAAGATAACGCTAATTCCAAGCTGACCTATTGTAGTACGAATCATGCATGACGAATGCAATCGTTGCCTGTCCGTCATCTTCACACAAACTGCAACCAGGCAACGGGCGTGAGGAGCAATCTATGCTGGATAGTTTTTTCAAGAGAAAGGACATGTAATTACTGTATTCAGCATGTAAGTGTACATTTTTTCCTTTTTCATCTCTTTACTGTTTTCTTTTAACCCTTTGCGGTCGATTTATTCAGCGCATCTCAGGCGCGTCAGGTCCAATTTATTTTCACACGCGCAGTTTATTTTGGACGCACTGTTTAAAAGTATTTTTTTTAACAGTAAAACAGGTTTAAAAGGCACTGCATATCAACAGGACACTCGTACTGCATCTCCAGCCCCGGCCCACAGCTTGTTCGCTGTATTTTTCACATACCTCTTCATAGTTGTGCATACTGATAAATAATCTCCTGATCACTTGTTTTATCACCAAACTCCTCAATAATTATTATTATTATTTATTTCTTAGCTTGCGATCCAAGTTATTATTTTATTACTGTAACATCTCAAAAAGCTCTGCAAGTGATATTCTTTGAGCACTGGATGCAAAGGGTTAAACATACCTGTAGCAGGCTGATTGCTCTGCACAGGGGGAAATTAGTATTGGTGTAATTTATATGTGGAAACGGGTTTGTTTTGTGTGCTTTTTGGAGTTGTTATTTACAGACGGGCGCTCGATTGAGACTTGGTGCCTGCTAGGTTTGGTTGAGAGGATGGGCAGCGAGTGATTGGCTGTTCCGGTCCTCAATCAGCAGGTGGGCGGGTCTCGACTGAGTGTCCGTCAGCATAAAAACATCCGGTGGGGATCATTCTGGGCGTCTGCAATGCCAGGCGCTGCATACACTCAGGAGGACAGCGTCCGCTCTGCAGGAACTACAGCTGCACAACAGCTCTGTGAAGTTGGCCCCCCTACAAACAGCACAAACGCTGAGTCATACTGTATATCAGTCATTTGTGCTACATTTGTGCTGGTTTGTTCCGTTGAAACAAATGTTTGTGCTGCTATAGTTTTGAAGATATTAACAATTATTTTTTTAGGGGAGTGACATCACTCAGCTCCCTACAATACCAGAATTGAACCAAACTTGTCTCATTCATTTGTGCTATGTTTGTGCCGTTGAAACGAACGTTTTTGCTATTATTGTTTCTGAGATATTAACAATATTTTTTTAGGGCAGTGATGTCACTCAGCCCCCCGACAATAACGGAATTGAAACAAACTTGTCTCATTCGTTTGTGCTATGTTTGTGCTGGTTACTGCTGCAAAATGAGTGTTAGTGCTGTTTTCCTTGAAGATTTATTCATGATTCTTTTAGGGAGAGTGACGTCACGGTCCCCCTATAACAACGGATTTAAACTAAATATGGGTCATTTGTTTGTGCTGCATTAGTGCTGCAAAATTAAAGTTACTGCTGCTTTCCTTCAATATGTATTGACACTTCTTTGATAAGAATATATCACTTGGTAAGCGACACTGCTTACACAAGTGAATACTAACAAAATAAATATGAATAGCAATGGAAGAAAGTCCAGTCTTTCTTTTATCACTGGCATAGCTTTATTCCGGTCAGAGCGAGATCCTAACACAATTTTTAGGAAAGTATAGAAAAAGTGTGTCCTCTTATTCACTTACTGTTTCATAGTGTAATGAATCTTAAACACGTTTACATTGAGGATGCATAGACAATGTTGCGATTTTTTTGCTTTTTTGTGCATCTCAAATTTTCAAGTTCTACTTATTATTATTCAGTCCTCTTGCCTTAAGTGTATGTACATTATGAACACTGATATTCCGTGAAAAAACCCAAAATGTACAATTACTTCCCTAGTGCTGTTTACACCCCCCTTCCCAACAAGCACTGTCTTAAAGGGATACTGTGGTAACATAGCACTAACCAGCTGACCTAGCACTAACAAATGGTATTATTATTATTATTATTAGTGGGGCTTGCGAAGCAAGAGTCCCTACTTTAAATCTTCGACATACTTCTTATTATTATTCTTTGGCACACTACTCCTTTTCAACCGTTTAAACTAGAAACGCCGTTCAAACTTTAAAACGTGTAGACCGGTCTGGAATAGTGTGCTTGTATACAACTTTTTGATATCTTTTATACTTTTTAAACTATTAAGCTTTTTGTCATTTTTTTGTCCATCTTTATTCACTTTAATGGGACTTTTTTCAACATTCTAAAGCTCCCCATTGTTTAAAAACTCCCAGACTTCCAACATTCTATTTACTGTAAACGATGTAACTTTTGACACAAATCAGCTACTTTGACCACTTTCCCAACAAGTAAGTGTGACAGGATGAATGATGAAAGACTGCAAATGTCCAAACGTATTCTCCCAAAATAAGTAATTTAATAATCCAAACAAGAACAGAAATATTCACAAAAATAATCCAAACAGAAAAATTATACACCCCTATACCAGCGATGGTAATTGGGGCAAAACAAAACAAGGTCCACGTTCCAAAAATAACAAATAAAAAGACACTCCTTAACCACAATCCTCCATGCACGAAACTGTGCTCTTTCCAAAGGGGACTGTGGTGCGTGTGCTGTGCTGTGCTGTGCTGTGCGATGAGGGGCGTGCTCTGGGGTTAGTGCTTTCTCGATAGCGACAGCCTCCCGTCCTCCTGCTCCTCTACGAAAACACAAAAATACGTAACAAAACAAACAAACATACACCAGCTGCGAACGGTCAATTATTGTCTCAGCGCAAGGGGAGGTACTGACATAGCTGCTTCCCCTTTGTACCCAGAAAACTCCTCCCTGCAATCAACGCGTCGCCTGGTTTCTCCAATAGAGGGCTGCCCCGCAGCTGACTGCAATGGAATCATCCTGAGTACTTGCAGCTACGCGCCCCTCCTAATATGGTTACCTTCTGGTTTCCACCTACCACCGAGGCGGCAGATCTAGGAGGCAGCTTACCTTCCCCCTTACACAGCGCCCTTTCTAATCGGGAGGGAGATTTACAGCATCGATCCTTTCTCTCTCTATCACAGTAAGACAAAAAGTTAGAGCATATGGAATCTCCCTCTACTTCTCTGCTATCAAATCTGAAATCAAAACAGAAATAACTTTTACCAATCAAGAGGTACAGCTGTTTTAGTAACCGCATCAACTAAATTTTCTCTAACTTTTTGTAAACAACTGCCATTTTGACCACTTTCCCAACAAGTTAGACAACTACTTAGATTAAATGGAATCTCCCTCTACTTCTCTGCTATTCAAATATGAAATCAGGAGTGGAGGAATGGAATGGAGTCTACCAATCAAGAGGTACAGCTGTTTTAGTAACCGCATCAACTTCTTTCAGTAGGCTACTTCCCACGGTTGAATTAACTGTCATAGAAATTTCAAATTCTAGCACATTCTAAGCATGAGACAATTAGTAAACAATGTGACTTTTGACACAAATCAGCTACTTTGACCACTTTCCCAATAAAGCAAGCCCCACAACTTTACTTGTAAAGTTACCATCTAGTTATTATTATTATTATTATTATTATTATTATTATTATTAACTATGTACAAAACAATAAGGCATCTGATAACAATAGTAGTATTACAGTATATTCATGGGTCTAGGGATTTTACTATGTAGCTATGTATTTTTTTTAAAAACAAATCAGTTCAAGTGAAACTGTAGAAATTAAAAAATATTGATTTACATATTTTAATATATACAGGTAAGTCATTTAAAAAAAAAAAGGCAAATATACAGGTGGGACGATTCCATTATTGTAAGGTGGCTTTGACGTTTTCACACGAAAAATCGTCGTTCCCTCTGGAAAGTGGTCCCCCTGAATTTTTTTCATAGATTATTTTATGAAAAATAGTGCAGCGGCGGCGGCAGGTTGTCATTTTACAGAGGATATCATGGGTTATCATATGAAAAATGTCCATCTCTGTCACCATCACTGAACAAATGGTCCCACCAGCCAGAATAATTTTCATAGTGCTATGAAATACATCTCCCCTTATGAAATGTTCGTCTATTATTATACTGATGAATTATTATCCTTTATACGGTCTTACCAAATACTATAGATAACTAAAATAAATGTGTGTGATAACCGTTTCTACATCCATCATCTTATCATTGTAACACAAAGAAGACTGTTAAAGTTGAAACGTTTGTTTGCAGACTGTTTCCATTGTTTCCATGATTTTCTGACTGAGTGCTTTATGTCCTGGATGTCTTAGCCTACTGTGCCTCAGACTTCTAAATGCTTTTAAATAACACTAAAGCGAAGTGGAAACTATTTTAAAGACAGTAAGTTTACCTTTGGTATTATAGTAAATAAAGCTATAATAATGGTAAACAATGTCCTCGATATTTTCTTATCTTTGTTAAACTGATTTTTACTGGAGCAATCTAGGTAAATTAAAGTACCTTGCTTCAAGGTACAGCAGCAGTGTCCCCCACCTGGGATTAAACCCACGACCCTCCGGTCAAGAGTCCAGAGCCCTAACCACTACTCCACACTGCTGCCCTGTATAATACCTTTATACTGCAGAAGGTATTGGTTCTGTGGCTGTTTTGTATTTCTTAAAATGAATCATCGTATTCTGTATAAAGTGTTGTTTAATACTTGGCACTTTTCATCTGAATTAGCAGCAGCAGCACAACCACATGGCTCAAGGACATGAAGCTGAAAACTAATTTTTTTTCTGTTACTTTTGTAACTGTTGAACACCTACAGACTATAATAAAAAATTACTTTGACTCGCAGTTTTTTGCTATTGTTACCTCAAGAAGACACAATACAAAATTGTATTTATTTATTTATTTATTTATTAGCAGGCACCGTTATCCAGGGCGACTTACAATTGTTACAAGATATCACATTATACATTATTTCACATTATACAGATATCACATTATTTTTTACATACAATTACCCATTTATACAGTTGGGTCCAGAGCCCTAACCACTACTCTACACTGCTGTAGAAGCCCTTTTTTATTAAGTGATAAAATGTAACATATACATTGTATTGTAACTCCTAGTATTCACTAGTTAGGATGGACAGTTTGATTAACTTTCAATATGTGCAGTCGATTGGAACCATGTCACACTGAAAATGAAATGCCAGTTGAAAATGCATATTATTGAACAGTACATAATAAAAAAGGAATGTTTTAGGCCCTTTCAAGGTTTAACTAAATGTATGCATATAGCAGAAAATAAATCGTATTTATTGAAAAGGGACATGTTTATAAAATGCAAAGGAAATAGATAAAAACTGAAAATATAAAGATAGATTATTTAGATTTGCAAAAATAAACAATTGCCTGTGGCTGAGAGTTATGTGCCAAACGATTTTATTCAAATTATACCTATGTTTTCTGTAATAATAATAATAATAATAATAATAATAATAATAATAACATATTTTTCCCCATGATGATGATGATATCAATTCTATTAAAAGAAAAAAATAAAAGTTTGGCACCGAGACAGAGGTTTGACTATTTTTTTTTCCTGTTGTAATCGCAGCCATTATCAATGAATTCAGGTACAGTTGCGTGGTTTCCAGCAACTAAATAAATCATCACAGTGGCGTTCTTTCAATTATTTGTCCATAAAGTTTGTTATTAGTAAAAGTAGAGCAAAAGCAATAGTTGATTTGACTTTTTAACACAACTGCAAACTAAAAGGCAGATAAAAAGAGAGGTAGGATAGATGGGATGTGGTAGTGAAATACTTAAACCCTGCATATCACATTCTGACGTGTTTCCAAATTAACTATTCATTTTACATTACATTTCACCACAACAAAGCTCGTTTTGTTGCATTTTGGGATAATAGGAGGCTGTGTGGTCCAGTGGTTAAAGACAGGGGCTTGTAACCAGGAGGTCCCTGGTTCAAATCCCACCTCAGCCACTGACTCATTGTGTGACCCTGCGCAAGTCACTTAACCTCCTTGTGCTCCGTCTTTCGGATGAGACGTAATTGTAAGTGACTCTGCAGCTGATGCATAGTTCACACACCCTAGTCTCTGTAAGTCGCCTTGGATAAAGGCGTCTGCTAAATAAACAAATAATAATAATAATAATTCTGTATTATGAAATATATCAAGTAGCCTATTATATTTTGCGGTGGTATACCAACATCTGTACAAACAAACACATACATATGTATTTCGTGTGTGTTGTTGCTTACTCAATTTTTAAAAAAAAACAAGAACAAAAAAAAAACATGACAACATAACTCCCTTACAAAATAATCCTAATATCTTAAAAACCATAGCTGCACAAACGTTCATTTCAACGGTACAAACGAATGTTTGCTTCAATTCCGGTATTGTAGGGAGGCTGAGTGACATCACTGCCCAAAAATATATTGTTAATATCTCAGAAACAATAATACCAAAAACATTTGTTTCAACGGCACAAACGAACGAGACAAGTTTGGTTCAATTCCGGTATTGTAGGGGGGCTGAGTGGCATCACTGCCCAAAAAAAATAATCATTATTATCTTAAAAACTATAGCGGCACAAACGTTTGTTTCAACGGCACAAACCGGCACAAACATAGCACAAATGAATGATATATGACTCAACGTTTGTGCTGTTTGTAGGGGGGCTAACTTCACGGAGCTCTATGCAACCCTTAAACTGCAACACTGTACTTGTGAAGGCAATACCCAGCCAAGGCCGTATGAAGAAGCAGGAGTCGTCGTAAGAATACCGACTCATAAGTAGGTTAGTTTAGGGCAGCGGTGGCCAATATGTGGATCGCAAGATATTTTCGGTGGATCTGGGGACAAATCAGAACAAGCACTAGCATATAAGCATGCAACAGTTTTTGTTTTGGTTGATGGGCAGAGCCTTCTGTGTCGTCCAGTAGCGCAGATGAAAATATCTCAACAGTTTCTGCATATGAAACTAACAAAATGCTTGTGCGAACGTACATTTTAATTTTGGCGCACGTATGCGACTAGAAATTCCTAAAGGTTGACTATAAACAATAAACGTGATTTATTTTTTCAGCTGAAAAGTATAAATGAAAGAAGTTATTTAGAAACTGCTAACCAAGATCATGCAACAGTCTCTTGACACAGGGGTTGTACCGACAGAGTGGAAAATTGCAAATGTAATACCGATCCACAAAAAAGGAGACAAAACCGAACCAGGTAACTACAGACCAATAAGCCTGACTTCTATTATATAAACATATGGAAACTATAATAAGATCCAAAATGGAAAATTACCTATATGGGAACAATATCCTGGGAGACAGTCAGCATGGTTTTAGGAAAGGGAGATCGTGTCTAACTAACCTGCTTGATTTTTTTGAGGATGCAACATCGACAATGGATAATTGCAAAGCACACAACATGGTTTATTTAGATTTCCAGAAAGCTTTTGACAGTCCCGCACAAAAGATTAATTCTCAAACTGAACGCAGTAGGGATTCAAGGAAATGCATGCACATGGATTAGGGAGTGGTTAACATGTAGAAAACAGAAAGTACTGATTAGAGGAGAAACCTCAAAATGGAGCAAGGTAACCAGTGGTGTACCACAGGGATCAGTATTAGGTCCTCTGCTATTCCTAATCTACATTAATGATTTAGATTCTAGTATAGTAAGCAAACTTGTTAAATTTGCAGACGACACAGTGGCAAACACTGTTGCAGCAGCAAAGGTCATTCAAAATGATCTAGACAGCATTCAGAACTGGGCAGACACGTGTAACATACTGCACGCAGGCAATAAAAATGTGCATTATAAATATCATATGAGAGATACTGAATTTGAAGAAGGAATCTATGAAAAAGACCTAGGAGTTTATGTTGACTCAGAAATGTCTTCATCTAGACAATGTGGGGAAGCTATAAAAAAGGCCAACAAGATGCTCGGATATATTGTGAGAAGTGTTGAATTTAAATCAAGGGAAGTAATGTTAAAACTTTACAATGCATTAGTAAGACCTCACCTAAAATATTGTGTTCAGTTCTGGTCATCTCGTTACAAAAATGATATTGCTGCTCTAGAAAGAGTGCAAAGAAGAGCAACCAGAATTATCTCGGGTTTAAAAGGCATGTCGTACGCAGACAGGTTAAAATAATTGAATCTGTTCAGTCTTGAACAAAGAAGACTACGCGGTGATCTGATTCAAACATTCAAAATCCTAAAAGGTAAAGACAATGTCGACCCAGGGGACTTTTTTGACCTGAAAAAAGAAACAAGGTCCAGGGGTCACAAATGGAGATTAGATAAAGGGGCATTCAGAACAGAAAATAGGAGGCACTTTTTTACACAGAGAATTGTGAGGGTCTGGAACCAACTCCCCAGTAATGTTGTTGAAGCTGACACCCTGGGATCCTTCAAGAAGCTGCTTGATGAGATTCTGGGATCAAAAAGCTACTAACAACCAAACGAGCAAGATGGGCTGAATGGCTTCCTCTCGTTTGTAAACTTTCTTATGTTCTTAAAACAGTCGGATCTAAACTCATAGCTCAATCGTAATGTACTCTGGGAATGTAGTTTATTGGTGTCCACTGCCCACTGTTAATCATACATTAAAAACTACAAATCCCATACGCCACCAATTTCACTGATTTATCAGTGTGATGGCTGCTTGTTTCCAGAGTGTTTGTCAAACCAAGATGAGGAAAATAACAAATTCACATATGTCGGAGTCTTTACAAGAAATGAGCAATGCAGGTATGTCAGAAGATGAAAGCGAACAGGGAACTTCGAGTTAGTTACAGAGAGTTAGTTACAGCGTGCTCACAGTTGTAAAATACAAGTTCAACCAACAGTGGCTAAAAGATTTCCCCTGGCTTAAGTTTGACAACGTTAAAAAAAAATCTGTGTTGCACGTTTTATCAGGATGCAGGGGAACTGATGGCAGGCAAGACTGCATTTTTAACAGGGAGCCAGAAGTTCAAACATGAAAATATATTAAACACAGTGCTTCAAAACGGCACACAATGTGTGGAGAGGCAGACCAACCCGGTACCAAACAGGCATGATTCTGAGGAACATGCTGCCAGGCAGTTAAAAAAAAAGTTGTCCATTTTAATTTTGTTGATGCAAAAGTATTGAACTGCACAAGTGTTATGTAAGAAAGGAAGGAAAAAAAGATCTGTAGATAGTCAACAATACATTTTAGCAAAAATGGTATTATTATTATTATTATTTGTGTGTGTGTGTGTGTGTGTGTGTGTGCCCCTAAATTTTTCAGTGCCTATCTTTTTTTTTTTTAAATTTAGGCGCACATGTGCCAAAAAAAGTTAGTGTAGCGCGTTTGTTACGTTTTGTTGTTGTGGTTGTTTTGTTTTATTATTGCTATTACGTATTGGACACTATTGGACACAATTATATTAAATCCCGCTAATAATTGTTGGTCATAGTTTACTGGTGGATCTCAGAGCCCGTTGAGATCCACCAAAATGGATCGTAGTGTTTTGTGTATTGGGGATATTGATCCCAAGTAATGTATATCGAGAGTTATGTAGTGTAGCAGGTTCCTGGAGCAGTTTTTGTACTGTGTTTTTGTATTTTGCCTTTTGTACAGTCTACTGTATGTGTCCTCTGTGCATTACTATTGATGGTAGCATTACATGACCCGTTTGTTTATTTTCTGTTTTGTGTTTAATAAATCCTGCGAGCCTGGCTGGCATTTCAACTCCAACTCCTGTCTTGCAATGCGGTTACCCACACATGACATGAGTACCTTGTCACAATACCGTTTAAATGTTGATCAATGTGAAGGAATCTTCATAAAAAAATGTACTATTGCCGTTTTGTCATTATTCTGATACAGAAAAATGCCGAACCTTAATAGTGAACACCCTGATATAACAAACATTTCTCCAGGTCCCAGGGGGTTTCGTTATAGTGAAGTTAGCCTGTATATATTTACCCTTGCCACTCATTAAAGTCAGGAGCCACTACTGATATTGAACATCATTATTTAACATCATGTAATCAAACAAACTACAAAATGATATCGCAAAAGTCTACACAAAGCCAAAATAGTAGTACAGTATTTCATGTTAGATTTCGAATAGCCACAATTTTTTATTTGTCAGTTTTATGTTAAGTATATGGAAAACTACAAAGCAGTATGTCATTTCATATATTAACATAACATTATTGAGCAGGTTTCATTCGACTTTATGAAGCAAAAGTAGTTAATTCTATAGGGTGATGGAAAGTTTTTGTCCATAGCTGTAGGTTAGTCCCCATTATCGGTCTAATTTGCTTCACTTGTTCCAACCAGTTAAACCAATTACCGGGATCATCTGTTTGGTACGCTGCAAACACGATTAAGTTAGTACAGATTTGCAGGATTTTCTTGTCGGCATTTTAGTCCACTTGAAGTGGACTAAATCACTGATACACTGCAATTGACCCGACATTTTTAATCATATTCTATAATTGTTAATAGCATATAGTACTTAATAACATTTCTATAGATTGTTTATACTCACTTATAACAGATACCTAAATTAAAGTGTTGTTTTTATTACAATTTATGCTATAAGAGATGACACAATGCCAGCATGGTCTAGTTATTGAAATATATTTGACAGATTTTAAAAGACTGTGGAAGTTGTGGAACCCAGAGCCTTTCGGATAAGTGATGTAGTTGGAAGATTTGTGCTTTTCTTGAGACAAGCAAAGTAAAGTGAACTTTTGTTGTGCAGGGATTTCTATTTTTCATGACTCTCAATCTGCTTCACTGGCATCTAAGTTTTGATTATGCTGTGTATGTCCTGAACAGATAAGAGACACTCAAAAAAAACCCCAATCTAAAACAAGGAACCTTTCTTGTATAGCTTATGGAATGAACTGCCCCTTTCATTAAAATACAAGATTTTACAGGTCAGAGGCAAAATTAGGCTGGACTCATTTTCTGTTTTAATCCTTTTCAATTGCAAATGCTTTGCTGTCTTGCAATCATAGGTCATCAACGGCTAATTTTGATGTACCACTGCATGGTCAAGTCATGGGTGAAAAATGTAGCCATTCTTCTGAATTAATTTGGCTTGTTAATGAAAGTTATTTAGCAGTTTATTATACGTTTTAAAAAAAAAAAAACACCAAACTATTATTTACCAGAATGTTTTAATTTTATTTATTAAGTAAAGCACACAGGAATTAACAAACAAACAAACACTCACGATATGGATACACGAAACACAGGTCCTTCCAGGTCACTCTTCATAAACCAAAAACAAAGGAACAGATAACATTGCTTCAACCCCTATTTATACCGTCACTCATGACCCCTTGGTAAACGATTGCAGCTGCTTTTTATCATCTGCAGCTGCAACATCATTTCCCCTCTGGGTCAATGAGTTAGTGTACCGAAGCTCTGTCTATTTCCTACGTGACCGACTTCCTTTTAACCCTCGGAACGAAGTGTCAGGCAGCGTAGTCCAGAATACTCTGTTCCCGTTACTTAGCACCCTCACAGGTCGAGAGGGAGATTTACCACCAAGAATCATTGTCTTTCTGTCACACCAACACAAGACCTTCTTCCTGTTACTTGATAATTAAGTGTAAGGCTAGATCTTAAATTATACTTGGCTATATTTGCCTGTAGCATCAAACCTAGATACCCTGGTGACAAGCCTATTACAGTTTTAAACATCCAATAGTATCCAGTGAAGCTGTCTTCTGTAATCTAATGAAATCCACTTTAAGGATGTAACTGACAGTTATGAGTCTGAGGATGACACCCCAGTACAATTTATTCATTAGCCTTTTTAATTGTTCAACAGAGGCATGTAAGTACAATGTCATGCTAATAATCTACAGGACATTGACTAATAAGGCTGGTGTACAGTTACAAATTTGTATTACACCCTGCTGAAATAAAGAAGACTGATGGGTGTAAAATCATTGCATTTGCACTAGATTAAAAAAAGGGTTACTTATTGGTCAGTGTTTACTGTACTGGCCATTAGAAAGAATACAGTAGACTGGAGTGAATTATTGGTCTCCATCAAAAGCAGTAATAATACAACTCAGCTTCAATATCTGTATGTTTATATTTTACAGTATGTTATGACTAATTTTGAGCTTTTGTTTCCCTGGCAATGTGCCTGCAATTCATCTGACCAAAAGATATTTGTTACTTCATAAAATACCAATTCAGCACACTATACTTTTGTTTATGTCCGATTAATGCTGACTATGCCTCAGATGATAATGGAAAAGGGCAGCAGGATGAGCAAAGAGTAGAACATTTAAAAAAACAAAAAAAAAACATAAGATATGTGCAAGGTGATACCAGCAACACAACTATAACCTACAGAGAACAGGATAGCCAGGCCAGCAACACTTAAAAAACAGCAATGTGTATCGCTCCGTGCAAAACAATGGGTTCAGTCCCTAAATAATAATAGACATGGTTTATAACACACACAAACACAACACGGTCACAAGTCCACAGTGAGTGCTCTTAGTGTAGGTGGTGAAATACAGGTAATGTGCATTAGAGATGTGAAGTCCAGGTTTGGAAACTGTCCCCTTAGCAACATCTCTAGAATGACAAATACAACACTTACAAGACAGGACAAAACAAAAAAAAACACTCACGGGAAGTACACAGGCCTTTCCTTGTAGGTCTTTGCGTAACCATAACACAAGGAACAGATCGCTCGGCCACATCCACCGATATACCTTCAGTCACGCCCCCTTCGGTAGCGAGTGCAATCACATCTCCTCCAATCCATGACTGACACATCACCTACCGCAGTAAGATGCTGACTTCTAGTATTATGGCTTCACCCCCATTTTGGATGGCCGACTTCCGACTGACTCTGGAATGAACTGTCAGCCCATCCAGTCCGGGGCACACTGTTCCTGTTATGCCGTGCCCTCACAGGTCAAGAGGGAGAATGTTGACTCTGATTCACTGGCTCTCTGTCACACCCTGTCACCAGTGAGAAGTGTAAATAGAAATGTTACTGAAACTAATGAGGTAGCAAAATGAATTTTAAACCACCCTTTATAAAACAGATGATCAGGGAGCAGTGAAAATGTGATAGAAAATTGATTTTCACTGTTCCCCTTAAGTGTAGCTGTGGTCAGTTATTGAGCAGTAGGTCTGCAATGTACGGTATTAATGCTGAATGAAGAGGACACTGGGCACCCCGGTAAGGAAGGAAGTTGAGCTTTCTAGCCAAAGATAACAAGCTATTCATGTGACATGCCAAGCATGATTTAACCCGTTTTTTTTGGATTGAGATACTGATATTCAAAGCAACGATCTAACAATCGTGACTGCAAGCTCACCTTGAAAACCTTGAATAACACATGAATAAAGTTCAGCGTTAACATTTGAGCTTTCATGGTAATCTACAATACAAAATGCTGGTCACAACCATGTTCTTATTTTATCCTAAAACTCTACTCAACATACATACATGTCTGCTTTCCCCGCCTTCTTAAAGCACTGGTAGCTTGAAATGTGTTAACTCTAGGTATTACATTTTAGAAACTGGACCACTGTGCCAGGCCTCTATTATGTTTGTTGTATAATCTAATTATTGTTTCTATCTGGGTTGACCTGTGTGAGGAATTGAGTAATGTAGTCGATTCTCACTAGTGTTTCTGTGAAAGCCTACCAATAGCTTATACAGGTTAATAGAGTCCCACCTTCTTGGCACCATCAATCAGCATGCGGCTCTCAGCCTACAATAAGCACAGCTTGCTTATTTAAGAGGAAGCCGAGCAGAAGAGAAATGTGGTAGAAAGGGGACAAGGGCCTTGCATCTTGCATCTTGTCTGGGTTATATCGTGTGGAACAATCCTTCAGGATAAGAGTGGGACAGTTTCCATGGAAAAAGAAAATAAGTTTACCTTTTTCTCATTATTTTGGTAGTACTTTCAGGTTGTGTGTGTTTCCATGTAGTTTTATTTTTGCCAGAGAAATTCTCCTTCCAAATTCAAATAATCTAATTAATATTAAAATACGAGAGGGTATATTGAAATACTTCTGTCTGAGTTCCAATTTGGCTTTACGTGACTATTGATATCATACAGCTTCCTTAGTAAGGAAGAGAAAAGCAATAGGCAAGCATATGTTAATAAATTATAATAATAAACTAACTGACAAACTAACATTAATAAACTAACTGATGCTTTTCCAGCACAGCTGTTCTTTAAAGAACTGACCCACTGACAAGATTCTGGAGCTCTTTAAAAACAGAACTACAATCCGAACAGGGAGCAATCAGATTTCTTTATCACGTCCGAACAGGGAGTAATCAGATTTCTTTATTTATCATGTACTGCCCCCCCACCCCACCCCAACACTCTAGCTGTACCTGTCCCTGCTGTTGAGCTGCCAATCTTCACTCTCGCTACTACTTCCTGTGACGTGACCCAGTATCCTGAAATTGAAAGCAAGAATAATAAATCAGCTCCTTCAATGTACTGGCAATCCATCTCAGCACAAGCTGTCTTTTCTCCTCACACGCCAGTTCAGCAAACCAAGCTTGTCAGCGAACGCTCCTGCTCTGTGTGCTCCCACTCCTTCTCTTTCTACTTCACATCTCCCACCTGCTGTTTCACGAGATCCTTCAGTTCTCCTAATTCTTTCTCCGACCTATGTTTCGAAATCTCCAATGATATCAAGCAACTCATTCAGCCTCTGTACGCCGTTTCAATCCACCACATCGATCCCATTATCTCTCCCCCTCCCCCTCCAGCACAATGCAGAAGCCAGCCACTGGAAGTCCCAACCACACAGTACAAACATGCTTCATCTCTGGTCTATGATGACTTAATATCCTATACCCCAATTCATTCCGTATTGGTGTAGCAACCTCAGCATTGAAAAGTAATGTTCTAGCATTTAATCAAAAGTGACATATAGTTATGGCTGTGTATTTCTTCACGGTCAAAAGTGGCTTCACCGCATTCCACAGTCTAAAATACATATTTCAAGATTTAAACATAATATTTATTCTTTCTGTATAGGTGCAGCAGCTAAAGTCTTTGTCAACAGGTCTTCCACTGCACTGGAGTCTTATGTTTGTTCCTCTCCATGATATATCCTTACCAAACAGAGTATTACTAGTATGCCCGGTGTGGGGGCCATCTCTGACAGGACCACTAGAGGTTTCCTACCACCAGGGCTTTTTCTTCTCCACTATTTGAGATGATATATATATATATATATATATATATATATATATATATATATATATATATATATATAGAGATAGATAGATAGATAGATAGATATATTTATATATATATATATAATTTGGCAATATGCATGGTTGTGGCAGTGGAGTACTGGTAATTGATCGAGCTGAGTAATATAACAATCTGTTAACTTAATGGATGGAACCTTATTGATCAGTAACTGCCTTCATATATTTTTTTTTATGTTTTAAGAATAGCAAAGTGGTAAAGTAGACAAATGTAAATAGAAATAAATCCTTAAAACATTCCCAGATCAGGTTACTCTATTGTCTCAGAACCAATCAGTATTTTTCATGCATAGTAATAATGCTAAATGTTTACTTGATCAAACTCAGGTTTCTCACCCTTAACATTCACTACTTGATCAACAACTAATCACAGCATTTCTGTTTTTTACATTGGTGGCGCAGTTCCAGGGAGCTGGGGGTCTTCTTTTGGTAGTAAGTGAAGCTCACTTCCCAACCTTATAGGCCCAGCCACTGGCCTCGTCCTCCATGAACCAAGGGGACCCCCGGCCAAATCTGTCCTAACTCTTGCCTGGTTTCCCATTCTCTACCCTCTAGGTTCCCCTTGGGGGAAGTAACGCTTTCTTCCCAGCCTTGGAGACTGCGCGGTTCGGTCTCACCTCCGCGAGGGCGACTCTCTGTGAGCCAAAGGGAAACCTTGTACTCCTTCCTAAGTCACAAAGCACTTCTGTCTTATTCTTAGTTCCCGAGGTTTTTCTCCACGCAGCCCTTGCTTCTGTCCTGTGAATATTAATATAGACAAAAAATAGGTGGCAACTGTCAGTTGTATAAATGACAGCAAGGTACTGAATACATATGTTGATACAAATTTTCTGTAAAACTCACGTCACTCAGAAAATAGGGGAGAACTGACTATAAATGTGCAATATGGCCAAGTAACCAGCAAAGTACTTCAGAATCACTGTTATTGATAGTGACAGATACATTTTGAGACAGCTGGGGAAATTCTGATGCACTCCGGGTGGTTGTTTGCCTGCACAACATACAATTGATAAAAAAAAAGGTTTAAACAAAAACAGTCTTGAACACAAACAGAATAAAAAAAAGCCTAACTCCCTCCAGGAATGCGAACTTAAACTTTTCAAGTTTTAAACTAATAAACTGAACTGCTGAGCCGTTTACCAGTATCAAACACATATATTCTTGAAGTATAAACACAGTCCCTTTTTTTTTTTTTTTTTCTTTCTTTTTTTTTTTTTGTTCCAGCTCCCTAGTAGTCTCTCTCTAATGAAGCTTTGGGTTCTCTTTTTATATCATGTGGCTATACCCAATTAGCACCAATTATCCCATTTGGAAACAGCCACATTCTCACATGTATTTGGCAGGGACAGGAATTAACCCCATCCCTGCCAACCACCACCAAAACACATATAAACACCCACACTTTATTTACAGGCAGGGCTTTTGCTGTGCCACAAGACCTTACGTTTCTTTCACACTTGTAGAGTGGCATGCACTGGGCAAGCCAAGAGCTAGTAAACAAACATCAGATTACCTAAAAGTCAATGAGGTGCTCTTAAATATGCCGATTGAAATAGTTTTCACATATTGGAGATGGTTATTCCCAATATAAGATATTTCATATGTATTGTAGATGCTTCCTATAAAATGTTTTTGGTTCAACAAACAAACACTGGGCTGAATAAAGGCATTACTGTGTTTCATTTCTGATTTGCCTCCTGAGCTAGAATAGAGCTTGAAAATGTCCCTATTGCAGTAGGAGGAACATGTCTATTTGAACAGTCAACAAATACTGCTTACTGAATAAGTAGCATTTACAGAACTTCTAACTATAGAAGTCTAAATTAAATATGCAACAAGGAACTGAAATTTTGTGTAAAACTGAAAATGACAAGAGGCTACAGTAGGTGGAGCAGTGAGTTTTGTGATATTAGCCTGGCACCCAGTGAGCATAAGCGACCAAGAACAAAGTACACAGAAAGAGTACTTGGAACTGCAAATACAAGTCAAAAACGAAGTTAGAAAGGCCAAGAGAGATATAGAAATGAGCATTGCTAAGGAGACTGTGGCAGGCCAGAAGCAGGAAAGAAAAACACAGGCACTGCAGATATGGTGCAAAGGCACTTGCGCCGTTTTATTTTTAAATAACAAAAATAAAATAAATGTTTAAACAGAAAAACAATGTGCTCACAGAGCAAAATAAATATTTAAACAAAACCAAATCACGAACACAAAATAATATTACAATCCCAGGACAGGCTGGGCAGTTCCTCGAAACTTTGTTTTAAATATCTCTCTCCTTGCTCGCTCTCCCGTACTCTCCTCTGTACACTCCCACCCTGAGTGCAGAAAGCTGCAGGTTTTTATTTACTGTGGCCAAGGGGTTAACTATCAATTCTCTCATTACCTCTTGGCTACAATCTGCACAAGGTTTTTAATTATTCCTGGCAGAGGACGAGCACTAATCTCGCCTCTGCCAGAACACGTTTTAAATAAACAATACAAAACATGGCTACGTCATCACATTTATAAATACAATAATAAATAAATCATAATACACAAATACAAAATAACACAGGGGTGGAGGGGGAGGCCACGTTCTAAAAATAAATAAACAAATAAATGTACAGGGCTCCTCACCCTGTTACAGGGGCTAAAACCAATTTCAAAAAGTTTTCCGATATTATAAAAGCAAGAGAACATTCAGAGGAGGTAAAATGTCTAAGAGATACAAATGGCAAAATCATAGAAAAAAATAGCAAATATATTAAATTATTACTTTTCACAAGTTTTTACAAAGGAGGATACGGGCAACATGCCCTACATGTCGACCTGTTCCTATCCAGTTTTAAATAACTTTAGCATAACAGAGGCAGCAGTGTTAAAGGGACTAGGAGCTCTTAAAATAAACAAATCCACTGTGCCGGGTGAGATCCTCCCAGTAGTACTCAAAGAAATGAAAGAAGTTATTTATAAACCGCTAACCAAGATCATGCAACAGTCTCTTGACCACAGGGGTTGAATCGAAAGTCTGGAGAATTGCAAACATAATACCGATCCACAAAAAGTGAGACAAAACCAAACCAGGTAACTACAGACCAATAAGCCTGCCTTATATTATATGTAAACTTATGGAAACTATAATAAGATCCAAAATGGAAAATTACCTATATGGTAAAAGTATCCTGGGAGACAGTTAGGTTTTAGGAAAGGGAGATTATGTCTAACTAACCTGCTTGACTTTTTTGAGGATGCAACATCGACAATGGATAACTGCAAAGCATATGAAGTTTATTTAGATTTCCAGAAAGCTTTCGACAAAGTCCCGCATAAAAGATTAATTTTCAAACTGAACGCAGTAGGGATTCAAGGAAATGCATGCATGCACATGGATTAGGGAGTGGTTAACATGTAGAAAACAGAAAGTACTGATTAGAGGAGAAACCTCAAAATGGAGCGAGGTAACCAGTGGAGTACCACAGGGATCAGTATTAGGTCCTCTGCTATTCCTAATCTACATTAATGACTTAGATTCTGGTATAGTAAGCAAACTTGTTAAATTTGCAGACGACACAGTGGCTAACACTGTTGCAGCAGCAAATGTCATTCAAAATGATCTAGACAGCATTCAGAACTGGGCAGACACATGGCAAATGACGTTTAATATAGAAAAGTGTAAGGTACTGCACGTAGGCAATACAAATGTGCATTATAAATATCATATGAGAGATACTGAAATTGAAGAAGGAATCTATGAAAAATACCTAGGAGTTTATGTTGACTCAGAAATGTCTTCATCTAAACAATGTGGGGAAGCTATAAAAAAGGCCAACAAGATGCTTGGATATATAGTGAGAAGTGTTGAATTAAATCAAGGGAAGTAATGTTAAAACTTTACAATGCATTAATAAGACCTCATCTAGAATATTGTGTTCAGTTCTGGTCACCTCGCTACAAAAAGGATATTGGTGCTCCAGAAAGAGTGCAAAGAAAAGCAACCAGAATTAATCCGGGTTTAAAAAGCATGCCATATGCAGACAGGCTTAAATAATTGAATTTATTAAGTCTTGAACAAAGAAGACTACGCGGCGATCTGATTCAAACATTCAAAATTCTAAAAGGTATTGACAATGTCAACCCAAGGGACTTTTTTGACCTGAAAAAAGAAACAGGGACCAGGGGTCACAAATGGAGATTAGATAAAGGGGCATTCAGAACAGAAAATAGCAGGCACTTTTTTACACAGAGAATTGTGAGGGTCTGGAACTAACTCCCCTGGAAGCTGACACCCTGGGATCCTTCAAGAAGCTGCTTGAAGAAATTCTGAGATCAATAAGCTACTAACAACCAAATGAGCAAGATGGGCCCAATGGCCTCCTCTCGTTTGTAATCTTTCTTATGTTCTTATGTTCTTATTTGTCCATATCACAAAAGTATTACACATTTTAATGCAATTGCCAGTCCAAGGATTGAAAGGCAGGGGATATTCAAGCCAGGGTTGACACGTGCATGCAGAGCTGTGATGGTAACATCTCATGGTGCCTGCTGTCATTGTCATATATATTTCACTAGCACTGTATTTAGAAAAATGGTGAGAGAAGTGTTGAAAATTGGTCTGACACATATTTGGCATACATAAGTTTGAGTCACTGAAGTGGATGTATGCATATTTTATTGTGCATGTGACTGACCTGACCAACCTCTTACTTAATCATTCAGGTATAATTCCTCTAATGCATGTGCCTATGAAAAAATACATTATTATGAGATCACATGGGGTAGCGGTTCAATAATGGCTGACCTTCTCTTTGCCAGTCTGTCAGTTTATGTTGATTTATGGGGGTAGAAATTATAATTCACATTTTCTCTTCTCCTGTATGTAACTTCAGAATTACAAATACATGCAGTTTCAGTTTTTCTCCTCAACTCATAATTCTAGTTTATTATACTATAAACAATCCTTTTGTTTTTTTTATTTTTTTAATGTTAAGTATTTTTTATTATGTATTCTGCTTAGAGATACATGTAAACGCGTTATTCTATGGCCTGAGGGACCTGAAAAATATTGATGTTTCGACAGATTACAAGACATTGTTTCACCTGAGTGATTGCAATGACATAATACATTAGGGTATTTATAAGCAATAATGGACACTACTCTCGATAAATTTCTCAATATAAATATTTATAAATAAAATGAGTTATTCATTCCTTATTATCAGTAATAAGGAAAACATACCTGATACATTTAGTTCATAAAATAGAATCTGCTTATATCCACTCGTTTCTTGATATTTATAAATGTTGTAAAAACACACACACACACATATATATATATACTGTATATACGGTGGCGTAGTGGTTAGCGCTGCTGCCTCACAACGCTAGGGTCCTGAGTTCGAATCCGGCCTAGGGTACTGTCTATGTGGAGTTTGCATGTTCTCCCCATGTTCGCGTGGGTTTTCTCTGGGTACTCCAGTTTCCTCCCACAGTCCAAAGACATGCTGTCCAGGTTGATTGGTCACTCTAAATTGCCCTCTGTGTGAGTGTGTGTGTGGTGCCCTGCGATGGACTGGCGTCCCGTCCAGGGTGTAGTCTCACCTAGCGCCCTGTGTATACTGGGTTAGGCAGACAGTGTATGCTGGGTTAGACAGACAGTAGGTGTAGTGGCTTCCAACAATTAATAAATATAATTACAAGTAAAGTCTTCACTCTGTAATGATGCAAATAAACATGGGTTGTGATGAATAAAATAAAGAATGTTTATTTTACTGCTGGGACTGTACACGTGTTGCTGCTTTCACTTGTATTGCTGAATTAAGTACTTTCTATCAGCATGCTAGGTCACGCCTACACATAGTAACTTGGATTGCTATCACAGTGATCTGTGTAAAACCTGGACTGGATCTCGAGTTAGCTTTGGCTATATTACATTCCTCTTTTTCTCTAAATATAAAAAAAATAGTAGCAGCATTTTTTTCATATATGCCAACAATTTAAGTCTTAACTAGGAACACTGAAAATGACTACAGCTTTGCTATAATTATTTAGCATGTGGCTTATGAAAGAACTATTATCAATGTCATTCATGGTATAAACAGTGTGTTTGTTTACTGTCCATCAATTAGCCATTGAGGTGGTCTTGTTGGATTAGACAGAGTTTTGTTCCTCAGAAGGGGCTCTCTCTGTAGTGGAATAACTTTTAAAGCTGCTATAGATGGTGTAAGTTCTACAACTGGATAGCGGGAGTATTCGTTATGGATAACAAGTCTGTAGTCACCTGATGGGACTGGACGGCAGCAATCAATACTTACTTTCTGCCAGGGTTCAGACATTTGGAGTGGTTGAGGTTTGTAGTCAGGCTGGCAGGGGATGCATGAAGCAAGCACGTTTTTAACTTGTTTGTCAGTTCTTGGAAACCATACTTTTTCATCAAGGAGCTGTTTGGTTTTGATGATTCCCTGATGTCCCTCATGGGCAAGGCATAGTGCTTGTGGTTGCAGAGAGAAGGGAATAACTGGTGCCTCTCAGGATTATGTTGCCTTCTGGTAGGACTGTAAGCTTGAGGCAAACATTGTGTCAATCACGTAGTTGTAAGGTAGATTGTAGAGGTCATTACAGCGTACTGTGCTAAGGATGTGGAGAATGTGTTGAAGTGTATTATCATGCTTAGTCGCTTGTTGGATTTGTGGTAAGGTCATGGCTTTCGGTACAGCATTTGAAGCATACTCTTGCATACTGTGCGTACTCTTCTGTGGTTTCTGTAAGTTTGGACAGTTGCATTGCAATGTAAGGTATTGGATGGTGAGACATGAAGTGTGCATCATTGTGAAGGCTGCTCCATATTGATACAAGTGGAAATGTTCACAACTCCAGACGATAGTGAGAACTTCTCGTTCTGTTTGAGAATATCTCTGATTTCCACCATTTCAATTTCGTCCGTCGTGCTCCCCACCAGGTTCTCCCATTTTATACGGGGGAAGTTGAAATCCCCCATTAGTATGGCTTCTCCTTTTCCACACGCATTTCTAATGTCATTGTATAACAGATTATTTTGCTCGGCGTCTGAATTTGGCGGTCTATAGAATGCTCCTATTATTATGCCCTTTGAATTTTTGTCCATTATTCTGACCCATATTGATTCGGCGTTGTTTTCTTTGTCTAGATTTAACACCTGGGCTTCAAGACTATTTCTTATGTATAGCGCTACCCCTCCGCCTCTTCTGTCCTGCCTGTCTTTCCTATACAGTGTGTACCCACTAATATTATATTCGTCTCCATCACTCTCAGACAACCAAGTTTCTGTAAAATCGTAGTTACTTGTTAGTGCAGTAGCTTCAGTTCTAACATTTTGTTTCTGAGACTTCTAGCATTTAGATAAATACATTTAATAGTTGTCTTGCCTGAGTTGTTGCCCTTGTCTCCCTTCTGTTTTTTTTTTTTTTTCTCCCCCCTTCCTTTCTAGTTTAAATGCTTCTGGACCTCCTCAAGGTTCCTTTCTCTGAGTAGATTGTTTCCCTTTCTGTTTAAGTGCAGTCCGTACCATCTATAAAGATAGTCCTTGTTGTAGAATGTGCTCCAAAAAAAAAACAAGGACCAGGGGTCACAAATGGAGATTTGATAAAGGGGCATTCAGAACAGAAAATAGGAGGCACTTTTTTACACAGAGAATTGTGAGGGTCTTGAACCAACTCCCTTGTAATGTTGTTGAAGCTGACACCCTGGGATCCTTCAAGAAGCTGCTTGATGAGATTCTGGGATCAATAAGCTACTAACAACCAAATGAGCAAAATGGGCTGAATGGCCTCCTCTCGTTTGTAAACTTTCTTATGTTCTTATTAATATTTCACAATGTTAAATATAACAATAATAACAAGAGAGCACTGTAGTTTCAGGTACAGTGAATATAAACTTTGTGGCAGCATTCAAAAATATTATTTATGATGTTTTCTCTATAACTGTTGGCCTATTAAGCTTGCAAAATACATTCTTTATCTAGTTGTGGTTGTGTCCTAATATTGTTGAACTCACTGTATATAGCATGATGCTAGGGGTGCACTGATTCACCCTTTTCAGTCTCACTTGCTGCTTTAAAAAAAAATGTTTAAGTGGGTAGAATTGTCAACTATGTATTTGTAGGGACCATATACGCCAGCAATGTTTAAGAGAAAAGGTGCAGTTTGCTGCACATTTCATTGCATAAGGGAGTTTGCCTGCAACTGTGTGCCTATTAAATATTTAAAAGCTATTATCTAAGCTTCCTCTGGGATTAAACCAAAGACCAAAAAAAGCTATAAGCAATAGTATTCTTCTTGTTCTCCTTTGTGAGGTTTTTATCCATATTAAAAGCTGTGGATCAGTATACCTAAAGAAATTGGCTAAAAAAGAGAGAAAAGGAACTCAAAAAATACATGAACTTAGTTGTAACTAACTGTATACAACTTGTTTCACCTCACTGGGAATGACAATTCACAGATTTCTGAAATAATGAGACTTTTGAAACAATTTGAAGCCCATGAGAAAAAATTCAATTAGAGTCAGCAAAAATATATTAAAAGCCTCACGGATCATCTCAGATAGCCAGGTTCCAAGTAGATGCTCTTGGACCTTCCTGAAACACCAACAGCGATTTGAAAGAGCAAAAAACAATAATATACAAAAAAAAGAAAAAAAAGATATTTAACAAAAACATGAATATCTTCATAATGGCATTACATTTCTACATGGGGTGCATTGCTGCATTGTAACTGACCTTGCCTGAATTTAAGTGGCTTCACCAAAAAGGTCACCGGTTCAAATCTCACCCATGCCACTTACTGACTCACTGTGTGACCTGAGCAAGTCAATTAACCTCCTTGTGCTCCATCCTGCGGATGAGATGTCAAATCAATGTCCTATTGTAAGTGACTCTACATATAATGCACAGTTCACAGCCTACCTCTGTAAAGCGCTTTGTGATGGTGGTCCACTATGAAAGGTGCTATATAAAAATAAAGATATTATTATCATTATTATTATTATTATTATTATATAATTATCTACTGTGAACAGCCAAGGGCGTAGCTAGGAATGGAAATTTGGGTGGGCCCCAACTTCAGGTGGACGGGCAAGTATCAAAGGTCTGACATCATCGGAAATAGTTTACATTACGAACATGATTTAAATTAAATCTGTATACATCAAATATCTCCCTGGGGTTTGAGCAGAGCAAAGTAGCCAAGACTGAAAATGTATGGTGCTGAGTTAAGCAAAGCAAACCTTTTTTGCAGTTTATAACAGTAGTTGCACGTATACACTACAAATACAAAGCACATATGCATACAACCTACAGAAACAAACACACAATAACTGCAAAAACTGTTTCATTTGACAAAAAAAGTGCAAACAGAAACTAAAAAAAATCCCCAAACAAAAAGCTGTATTGCTTTTTATCTTAGCTGTATTGTTATCTCTTAGCTATATTGTAATAACTTATTACCTCTGTAAGTCATCCTGCATAAGGGCACCTGTCAAGCAAAACTTACAAATCATGCTAAGCTCCTGCTGCCTTCAAACCAAAACTAAAATTTTAGCTGTGCTGAGAATACCTTGTTTCCAGCTAAATATGGCTGCTTTCATTTTCATTGCATTTTCTCAGGTAACGCTAAACAAAGTGCGTTGGCTGCAGAAAACGTAACAAGCAGCCAAAAATAGATTTTTTTAAAACAGCCTTGAGTGACAAATTCAGCAACATTTTTCAAGTTCTGTAAACCTTTTAAATTTATGTTGACACGCTAATGAAAAGGAATGTGCAATTTCCATATTTTGCTGCCTTTAAAATAAATTGTATACACGGGAGAAAAGTTAACGGCAAACATTAAATGACAAAACCCAAGTTTTTGTATTTCTTTACATTTCTAATACTAGGTAGAAATAATTATGACGTTTTTAAAGGCGGAAAACTGTCTATAGACACTCCCAACCAAAATGTTTTAAGTAGACAGAAAATAAATGTACTTACATATATTCGCAGTGAATGCACTTTAAAACGTCAACAGGCAGCATCACCAAACCAGCGAGAACACAGTATTACATT
This sequence comes from Acipenser oxyrinchus oxyrinchus, assembly GCA_030684275.1. NCBI lineage: Eukaryota > Metazoa > Chordata > Actinopteri > Acipenseriformes > Acipenseridae > Acipenser > Acipenser oxyrinchus. The sequence goes on from CM060250.1 coordinate 48,082,576, forward strand.
TTAATCAATTACTAAATACAATCAAAGTCAGTCAGTTACTTACCACTGCCTAGTTAGTATCCTCTCGTCTCCACTCCACCTTACACAGGATAAAGCTTCGGGGCTTGCAGTTATATAGTCATGACACTCCAGAAAATCTCACATTTCTCTTCAAAGGACAGCAATTTTATGCTATTTGTCAGCATTCGGCCAGCTGTCTTAATCCTGTTCACTCGAGCCCTTCTACTAAATTAAACTCTTAAAAGTGTGTGCATATTTATTTTGCCATGTTGACCGCCCCACTACTACTAACTTACTTTAAAAATGCACATTAAGGGGCTCCCGAGTGGCGCATCCAGTAAAAAAAAAAGCACTCGCTAGAGTGCAGGATGCGCTTTATAGCCTGGACGTCGCCGGTTCGAGTCCAGCCTATTCCACAGCCGACCATGGACGGGAGCTCCCAGGGGGTGGCGCTCAATTAGCCGAGCGTCGTCCGGGGGGAGGGAGGGTTAGGCCGGCCAGGGTGTCCTCGGCTCACCGCGCACCATCGACCCCTGTAGTCTGGCCGGGCGCCTGCGGGCTTGCCTGTAAGCTGCCCAGAGCTGCGTTGTCCTCTGACGCTGTAGCTCTGAGGCGGCTGCACTGTGAGTCTGCAGAGTGTAAAGAAGCGGGCGGCTGATGGCACACGCTTCGGTGGACAGCATGTGTTCATCTTCTCCCCTCCCGAGTCAGCGCAGGGGTGGTAGTGGTGAGCTGAGTCTAAAAATAATTGGGCATTTCAAATTGGGGAGAAAATAATAAAAAACTAATTGGCAACGACTAAATTAAAAAAAAAGAAAAAAAGCACATTAAAATAAACGTCTGGGACTTTTCAACAGGCTTTCAACAGATCCGTGCCAACTGCCTCGCAGGCTGTCAATCAAACGTGGCTTGCACATTATTTGTTGTGTGAGAGGAAGTAGTAATGTAGTCAAGACCAAACGTACCGAGACCAAATGTACAGCGATCACGACCAAGACCAAGACCGAGACCAAATGTGCAGAGATCACGACCAAGACCAAACATACCGAGACCGAGACCAAACGTACCGAGACCAAGACCGAGACCGATACCAAACGTAGCGAGACCGAGACAGAGACCAAACGTACCGAGACCGAGACCGAGACCGAGACCAAATGTGCAGAGATCACGACCAAGACCAAACATACCGAGACCGAGACCAAAGCGTGCGAGACCAAGACCGAGACCGAGACCAAACGTGCGAGACCGAGACCAAAGCGTGCCGAGACCGAGACCGAGACCAAGCGTGCCGAGACCGAGACCAAGCGTGCGAGACCGAGACCGAGACCAAACGCGTGCGAGACCGAGACCAAACGTGCCGAGACCGAGACCAAGCGTGCCGAGACCGAGACCAAAGCGTGCGAGACCGAGACCAAGCGTGCGAGACCGAGACCGAGACCAAAGCGTGCGAGACCGAGACCAAACGTACCGAGACCGAGACCAAACGTGCGAGACCAAGACCGAGACCGAGACCAAACGTGCGAGACCGAGACCAAGCGTGCGAGACCGAGACCAAGCGTGCCGAGACCGAGACCGAGACCAAGCGTGCCGAGACCGAGACCAAAGCGTGCCGAGACCGAGACCAAACGTGCCGAGACCGAGACCAAACGTACCGAGACCAAGACCGAGACCGAGACCAAGCGTGCGAGACCGAGACCGAGACCAAGCGTGCCGAGACCAAGACCGAGACCGAGACCAAGCGTGCGAGACCAAGACCGAGACCAAGCGTGCGAGACCGAGACCAAGCGTGCCGAGACCGAGACCAAGCGTGCCGAGACCAAGACCGAGACCGAGACCAAGCGTGCGAGACCGAGACCGAGACCAAGCGTGCGCGAGACCAAGACCGAGACCGAGACCAAGCGTGCCGAGACCGGGACCGAGACCAAGCGTGCCGAGACCGAGACCGAGACCGAGACCAAGCGTGCGAGACCAAGACCGAGACCAAACGTGCGAGACCGAGACCAAACGTGCGAGACCGAGACCGAGACCAAACGTGCGAGACCGAGACCAAGCGTGCCGAGACCGAGACCAAACGTACCGAGACCGAGACCGAGACCAAGCGTGCGAGACCGAGACCGAGACCAAGCGTGCGAGACCAAGACCGAGACCAAACGTGCGAGACCGAGACCAAACGTAGCGAGACCGAGACCGAGACCAAACGTACCGAGACCGAGACCAAACGTACCGAGACCGAGACCGAGACCAAACGTACCGAGACCGAGACCGAGACCAAACGTACCGAGACCGAGACCGAGACCAAACGTACCGAAGGTGTATAAAAACATTTACATGAAATATTTACATATAATTGGAAACATCTTAAGAGAATTTTGAACTTGAAACTTGAATCTGCAATTATTTTACAACCTTTTACACCTCAATTAGGAAATTGCCAATTATTCAACCTAGCTCACTGCTGCAACCCCTGTACTGACTCAGAAGAGATTAAGTATATTGCTGGGACATGTGGAAGCCAAGAGACGCTAGGATCCTTCCAAACTGAGCTGGACACTGATACAATCACAAGTGTTTGTTGCATCTCAGAAACACCAGAGATGTGGTGTTATAATCAGGCCCCCCTGACTGTAAACGGTTTCGCTAGATATAACTGCTATACACATGTAAAACATTTGGCTTACCTTGAATTGTTTTTTATGTTGGTGTATGCTTACGCTGTAGCCTGTTGAAATAAATTGTTATCGGGACTTTTAAAATATACCTGTAACTTCATACATTATTACAGTGGGGGGTGGGGGCAATAATAATAACAATAATAATAATAATAATAATAATAATAATAATAATAATAATAATAATAATAAATACCTTTTACTTTATATGGCACTGTGGAAGGGTGGGGGTATTCACTGACACGGGAGACAGAAGATTTTATTTGCAAACACCTCACAGGTGCCCAGTTTTTTTAAAATTTATTTTAGCCTGCAGAGGGCGCTGCTGACCGTGGCCTGTATACTGTCGACAGTAAAACAGGACCACGGGGTTACCAATACAGGTATACCGTTCCGTGCACATACAAGTGCTCTAAAATAATAATGAAAACAGAAGGCGAAAGAAAAAGGGAAAATAAAACACAGTAATAAAACTACAAACAAAAGTGCTGCTTACGCAGTGACCCCCACTGCCGCTAAGCCGGTCAGAACAGGTCTCCGTCAAACACTCAGTTGTTCCTATACACTGGGGGTGGCCAGGGCTCCCAGTATACCTACACACGTCCCCTTGGGTACGTAATTATTTCTTTTACTTTGTAAATTCGTTTTTAAGGCAGGCTGTCTCACTCAGCCGGGCTCGTCTGATCCTTGTTTCACTCTGGCCTCTTCTGCCAGCGTAACTGTATATTCCCCAACACGGCCACCCGAGCGCACAACCAAGCGCAGATCTTAAGGGCCGAGCAAGCTCCCAAAGCACACACACCCTCTTCCCCACCTCTCCGTGTCATCGCCATGACCGACAGGCGGATCCTACGAGACTGCTGCCCTCTACAATATTACTGTTTTACCTCTGTGTGACTTTCATATTTTTTCCTAAATAATTATGGGTGATACATAAAGTCAAAATGAAAAAGCCTGCACTTGTGCGGATTGATTTTAAATTTGATTCACAGGTGATGCGATGATGTTCCAGTGGGCATCTACTGTGTATTAATGCCCTGCTAAAGCTGGAAGCTGATTGGCTGATGATACTGAATCGTTTTCTAATACACAGTAGATGCTTGCTGGAACATCACCGCTAAATCCAATTTAAAATCAATCGTACCGGCTTTTTCAGTTTGAATTGCTGTATTTCTAACTTACAGTAGTTCACATCTATTGGACAGCAAATACTAAACAAATACACAATTGGTCCAAATGTATTTTATTATCCACCAAAACCAGCCAATCAATACTTTGCCCTGTAGCAGATATTTACTTAATTTAGTTATCTAGGGAATTAATCCCAACTGCTAATTTTGTTTTAACTTGCCCCCAAAAGGAAATAATCGCAATAGGAAAATACACACAATGGGCTCTATAGAGTAATATCCATTGAGTTCAGATCCATCAATCCTGGTGAAAATTTTACATTGATACAATATTAGACTGGATTATTAATTAGTACAGTGCTTAACAGATCAAAAACAAACTCAGGCACTGGTTTAAAAGTTTAACTACATCAATTTATTTACAGCACAGACTAACATAAAATAGATAATTCCTAAATACTAGTGGTCGAACTAGCTTAATGTGATAAGAAAGGAGATTTAACAGTCAGTATTGCATCACACCTGAATTCGTACCATACGTTTACATGTCAGAAATGCTTCCATATAACCTTTGAATTCAGAATATGCAATAACTTGGATTAATATACATTTCAATAAACATTATTTAGTTTAGAAATCATATGCTTAATCTATGCGCCAATTGATGTAACATGAAAAGTAGAGTTTACATGTAATAGTTACGCAACAAAATTCCCAGTGTTGCAGGCAGCAGGGATCCAATCTCATTAGTTAGTTGCAGCTGGATGTCTTGTGGTGACGTCAGTACCAGGAAGTTCAAACAGAACTGCAATCTTGCAAGCAGGAACAGGATACGTTAGTTGATGCACAGTCATGTGGAGATACAAGACCAAGATTACCCAATTCTTACGGATCTCGGAAGGTCCACTCCATTACTTGAGTGGAGAAACGGCAGTTTCTAGAACAAAGTACTTGATCTCGCTCACATTTCTTTTGGAGAGGCACAGCTTTAATGGACCAGCAGGCAGGTAGTCTTTCAGGCAGGCAGGCATGTTGCTTGGAAGATCGTATCAGATGGTTTCCATAGCAACGGGTACTTCACTCAGGCTGTGATGTAGACTTCTTCGTAGGATGCTGGCAAGGAGTACCTTTGATGAAGGGAGCGCACGTTCCTTGAAATGATTACGCCTTGGATGGATGAGAGAGAACATCCTGGATGAGTGAGAGGGCACCTCTTGGATGGGAGAGAGCACCCTTAGAGGGAAGACAGAACCCTTAGATGGAAGAGAGCACCCTTAGATGGAAGAGAGCACGTAGAAAATAGGACAAACACAAGCTTAAATGCATTTAAATGCATTTTAAATGCATTTGTGTATGTGTTTTGTGTTTCGTATGGGTGTACAATAAACAGAACTATTATTTCAAGAAGCTCTTGGCAACCTCTTAGGATTGGTTAATTCGATAAATTGGACGAACCTACCTCCATCAGACTCTGTGTTAGGCGGATTTCAAATAAGATGGTATTTATGACATACCATAAAACCACACCTCAATTTGGATTCTTACAAGCATTGAGGAAAGCATGGTTAAAACCAAAACTCTCATTGTAAGAAAACTTGGAATTCCAAGTATCTTGGCACTAACAACGGATTTTAGTTTCATCAACGCCATGAAATACGTGTTCGGTACATACTAAACATTTGAGTGTTTGTAGTATAATAATTGTATAAAACACCTGGATGACTGTTGTCCAATATCTATAATACTCCCAGTGTTATGGTTTTACATACAAGAACATTTCATCCCTATGTACATTTATATTGTATTAGATTTAATACAAAATAACAACAAATATCAAGTTTCTTTTAACACAGCCCAGGGACTATTACCAAAGTGTACTATCTGTTTTATCCACAAGATGTCGCTGTTGCCCATTAACCCTTAATATGCCAGAGAGAGCGAGAGAGAGAGAGACAGGAACGGTAGTTCCTCGTACAAGTTAGAAAAACTTGTTTGAAACTACCGAGAGTCTCTATACAGCTCCAAGAGTTTAGCTGTTTTCACCATGTTGCAGCGGCAAAACTAAATCACTTAGAATTACCATCTGTACCAGTATCAAAAGTCTGAAACTTTCTTACTTCAAATGTGAAAAAAAGTACATACCTCTTATACACAATGAGATATAAGTCGTCAAACTAAGGTAAAATTGTTGTTGTTGTTGTTGTTCTTCTTCTTTCTCTTCCATCTACTTTTTAAGGATGTGTAGCGACTTTTCAAACAGAAATGCTAAATAACTGGACATCTACCAATCAAGTGATTCCACATGTTGGTCAATGTCAAAATAAACCAGGAATGCAAGCAGTTTGATATCCACACCATTTATATTAAACAATTTATTTATGCTTTAAAACAGCATATATCGCAGGAAAAAAAAAACATGGTTTGAACTTGCAACATAATGTTCTTGAAGAGTACACAACCTTAGCCCGTTGCGCCATTGTGCAGTTGTTGAAAGGCGTTAATTTTTTAAGCTTACATCCAAGCCTGACCAGCTTTCGCTGAAAACCTGAAGGTTCTGCTTCTGCTCGATTCTAGAAATGTTCTATTTCCTGTCTGAAAATGTCCAGTTTCCTGTTTGTTTGATAGATACCATAGAATGGAATTGTACACAAGAGTGGCATATAGCTTCCTTGTCTAAATCTGTGATCTCTGATAAATTGCAGTTCCTTGTTTAATTAAAAATAAATAAAGGAATAATTTATTTGGTAGAAATAAATAAATGATTTAAACAAATGCATAGAGGAATAAATACATTCAAAAATAAATATTTTGAAAGAAATACATGTAGAAATGAATACATGTTTATATTATAAATGTATAAGTAAATTAATAAATAGCAAGCTAGAAAACTACATGTCATATTAATTGATTTGGCTGATGCGTTTATCCACAGCAATTGACATTTATATACCTATATAAAAAGTACAAGGTTCATGTATCTATATATATATATATATATATATATATATATATATATATATATATATATATATATATATATATATATATATTGAGAGGAACGGTAGTTCCTTGTACAAGTTAGAAAAACTTGTCGGAAACTGCAGAGATTTAGTTATACAACGAGACACTAGTGATCCGTTGCTTGCAGCATCTGTGGAGTAGCGGTTAGAGCTCTGTGCTCTTGACTGGAGGGTTGTGAGTTTAATCACAGGTGGGGGACACATTGCTGCTTTACCTAGATTGGTCCAGTAAAAAACCCAACTGTATAAATGTGTAATTGTATGTCACAATTGTAAGTTGGCCTGGTGTGGGAGACTACCTGGCAATACCAGGTACTTTAAACTTTTCTTTGAAGTTTTACTTGTTTACAATAACAAATAGTAGATTAAACAGCAAAAATAAGCTGATTTACTTTTAATTTATTGATGCCAGCTCGCTGTGCTTGTCTTAAATAATTCCCACCTCACTTTGCTCCCCTTAAAAAAGATTCTTGGGTCGCTGGGCTCGCCAGATACTCACTACTATTCTCTCCTAGCAGAACTTTTCATCTCTGATTCCATTACAGCACACTATGCTGGTGCAGCGTGCTGCTCTTTCACTTTTCTATAAGGCACATGAGACGCACTGTTATGACTGATTTTATTTATCGCTATTGAAATAATTGCATAAGAGAAGTTATAAATATATTTATTTCACACCACCTGATACGTAAGCGCAACAAACTCAGCATTGCAGTGATCATTAATACATTTTAAAAACACAAAACATCAAATTCACAGCATGCATTGTATGTGGGCCGGGACATTCCGATTTGATGATAATAAGTAGAGTGTGACATTAACATAAGTGACATTAAATTTGACTGTATTATGGCTACATCTGTCTTCTTTTCATACATTTACACTGTAAAACCACAGACGTGTGAAATGTTTGTATGCAAATGGCATGTGTGTACAGTAAAAAAAATAAAATAAATAGAAGTGCTCTATTCCTAAACAGCAGTGTTTATAGGTCATTAGGTGTAACACTGGGGTTTAGTCATTTGGAACTCTAAATAATTGTTAAACGTTATGTGTTTAATCTGTGCCATTTTTGCTAAGTTTGATGTTTAGATTTTAAACACCAGCCCTGTTATAAACATGTATGAATGTTTAAAAAGTGTTACAAATCATAAACACGTCCAAGAGTTTATAAAATAAACACCACACAGTGTTTAAATCCTAAACACATTTAAAATCATAAACCCAGTGACGTGTTTTAAAAGTGTGACAAATAAGTGTTTTACAGTGTAGCTTTTATACTTTTTGTTCTATTATTTCACAAACACAACATTTTACCCAAATGTATGAAGGTCAGAGACCTTGTTTTGCTCATTACACACTCTTATCTTAGCGCCACTGTACTATATGTGCTAAAACAATTGTTCTGTTTTCTTAAATTAGTAGTTTTTTCTTTATATCATAGTTTCCCCTACAAAATGTCTCGAAAACCATTACTTTGGTTTATGTTGACACATTACTTGTTTCCAGACTTGGGGCCAGCAGTGTGGAGTAGTGGTTAGGGCTCTGGACTCTTGACCAGAAAAATACATGTGAGAATGTGGCTGGAGCTTTAATTGCTTAATTGTTAATTATTGGTTAATTGAGCTCCAGCCACAGACCATAAAAGACAGCTGAAACCCTTTGTCTGGGGAGTGGTTTGAGAGAGAGAGAGAGAGAGAGAGAGAGAGAGAGAGAGAGAGAGAGAGAGAGAGAGAGAGAGAGAGAGAGAGAGAGAGAGAGAGAGAGAGAGAGGTCTGTAAAAATGTGTATAGATACCTGTTTAATTTGATTTATTTTGTTCCAGTGTTTTGTTGAAAGCCTTTGTTTCATGTTTAAACCTTTTGTTTGGCCCTTGTGCCTTTTTATTTGGTGATTTTTTGTCAATTAAAGTATTTTTGTTTCACTGCATTTTCTGACTCTGAGTCTTCCCTCTGCGGCTATCCTGCCACAAGTGATGTTATAGGTGGGATAGTGCCCCCTAGAGACTCAGAGCAGAAGTGCAGTTTTTTTGTTTTGTTTTTGAAAAAAAATAAAAAAATAAAATGGGCAAGAAGAGCAGTCAGCGGCAGCAGCAGAAGCTGCAACAGCAACAGCTGGAGGACCCAACCAGCTTGTTCCCATGGTGCTCCTGGTGCGGGAAGGAGGACCATCGCTGGTGGGTCTGTCCAGAGGAGCCACCAGCTGACTGGTGTGGTCGCTGTGAGGAAGATGGACACAACTGGGTCGGATGCCCCTATTCGCCGGCCCAGGCATCAGCAGCAACACCAGCAGCTCCAGTGCCACCGGGTTCACCCTCGTCCCGAGAAATCTGGGATTGGCTGATGGACGCAGAGGGGGACCTCTGCAGCGACCTCCTGCTGGCTATAAATGCGCGGTGGTGTTGAGATGGGGAGCAATGGGAAGTCTGGGAGAGACAGCACCACTCAGCGTCCCTTCATGAGACTACAGCCATGGTGCTCCGTTACCTGGCTGAAGATATGGCAGAGATACCAGCATTCCAGGTACCGCAGTTGGTGGAGCTGCCATTCTGTGAGCCAGAGGAGGTGGAGCTGCCGTCTCCAGAGCCGGAAGGGGAGGAGCCAACGCTGCAGCCTCCAGAGCTGGAAGAGGAGGAGTTACAGGCTCACCCCCCTGATTTTTTTTGGGGGGAGGAGGGCAGGACAGCCCTCCATTGCTGTCGGAAGAGCCGACAGCCTTTCCCCTGCTGTCGGAGGAACCGGCAGCCTTTCCCCTGCTGTCGGAGGAACCGGCAGCACTACCCGCACCGCTCGGGGATTCCTGTATTGTATCACCTGGGGGTCATTTGTTGTTGACCTCTGGGGAGTTGCTGGGGCTGGAGGAGCCAGCCTTGAAGGCAGCAACACCAGCAACAACAGTTGCTCCGCCCAAGGATGCCTGCCTGGCACCGCCCAAGGATGCCTGCCTGGCACCGCCCAAGGATGCCACGGCCGCTCCGCTCAGCGATACCACGTCTGGATCGCCTGGGGTTGCCGGCTGCTCCGCATCGCCTGGGGTTGCCGGCTGCTCCGCATCGCCTGGGGTTGCCTGCTGCTCCGCATCGCCTGGGGTTGCCTGCTGCTCCGCATCGCCTGGGGTTGCCTGCTGCTCCGCATAGCCTTGGGAGCCACCAGTTGCAGAGTACAAGGGAGAAGTGGAGCTCCCGCTGCCGCCTTCAGGGCCAGGGGCTCCCCTCCCGAGGTCGCCTCCCGAGGGTCCGCTGCCGCCGTCACCTCCCAAGGGTCCGCTGCCGCTGTCGCCTCCAGAGGGTCTGCTGCCTCCGTCGCCTCCCGAGGGTCCGCTGCCACCGTCGCCTCCCGAGGGCCCTGCTTCGCCTGGGGTCGTTGAGGGTCCTGCTTCTCCTGGGGTCACTGCCAGTCCTGAATGGCAGCAGGAAGTACTGTGGCCGGAGCCCCACAAAGGGGAGCTGCCGGCCACGAAGAAGGGGGGGGAGGTAAGGAGACCACCTCCACCACAGCCCCGACCACCACCCCTGTGCCACAGCCCGGCGCCTGGGGGTTGGATCCCTTGGCCTGGGATCCAGGACACCCATGCTCCATGTCTGGACCTTTGATTGCTGGGCCTGACTGCCAGGTCGCAGCACCACCAGGCACAGGAGGTCGCCTGGTCTCCTGCTCCGCTCCCCCTGGTTGCCCAGACGTCGCTGCACTGTCGCCTGGGCTCGCACCTCTGCCTGGGGCTGCAGCTGACCGGTCGCCTGCCTGCGCTCCCAACGCCCCATCCAATGCACCTGGGTCCCCTTTCACCAGGTTTCGGTCCCGCCAAGAGGGTGCCGGGCTATGGACTGACCCTCCCTCAGCAATGGGAGAAGGAGGACCTCCCACCATGGCCGCCCCCTTGGACCACTTGCTTCCCCTCTTCTGAGACTTTGGGACTAAGGGGGGAGGTGGCCGTTGGGGCCAAGTGTGCTGTGCACAAGCGGGGGGAAATGTGATGGGGTGCCTGCTCGCCCCTATAATTTGTGTTATTTTTATTATTTTTACTGTTGTTTTCATTATGTTTTTCATTATAATTCTTGCTTGTTTTGGATTGGCAGGGAGGGGGTTAAATTCCACCCTGCAAAATACATGTGAGAATGTGGCTACAGACCATAAAAGACAGCTGAAAGCCTTTGTCTGGAGTGGTTTGGTTTAGAAAGACACAGAGTAAGTGTTGTCTGTAAAAATGTTTATATATTTATTTTGTTCCAGTGTTTTGTTGAAAGCCTTTGTTTCATGTTTAAACATTTTGTTTGGCCCTTGTGCCTTTTTATTTGGTGGTTTTTGTCAATTAAAGTATTTTTGTTTCACTGCATTTTCTGACTCTGACTTCTTCTCTCTGTCTTCTCTCTGCGGCTATCCTGCCACAGTCACATATTTGCATTTGTATTTAGTTTGGTAGTAAATGTATCACATTTGCATTTGTATTAAGCAAATTCGCAAGAACACTGACATTGCCACTGCTCCCATCAATGGGGCAATAGGGACGCTTCAAGCTGTTTCCTACTATTTACAAGTATGGTCAAAACCATAACCATCAAATTTAACAATGGAGACACCCATACCTTTCTACGTTTATGCTCAAAGTTTGAAATCATGCATAGTCTACATTGTTTGAGAGCAGTTCCCAGTCATTGGTGCTCATTCAATCACCATTCACAAATGTCAGGGTATGACTCTCAATACAGTTATGATGGATCGTGGTAACTCCATTTTCTCCTATGGACAAAGTTGTGTTGCACTTTCCAGAGTTATTTCCTTAAGCGGTATCCACCTTATCAACTTTGACCCCATCTGCATCTACGCATGTCAAACTGCAGTTGAAGAGTACCATCGGCTCAAAGGGATTTATTGTCCGAAGTTGATAAGCTTGAAGGAGACTAACACGCACAAGGGACACAAGGTAAAAAATCATGCATTTCATTCACCGAGCCATCATTAATGTTCAGGAACAGCAAAAGCCTCAATCTTCTAAGAGAACACTTGCAGTTACACATCAATTCAGAGGCTTGAGCAACCCCAATTTCACCTCATGCTATGCAAATGCAACATTGCAGTGCCTTCTTCACTTGCAGCCTCTGAAGGATTCATTAAAACACAGTCAACAAGAGGAGCATTGTTCACAAATATGATCACTTGCCATCCACTGTGTCTCTAACTACTGTGGATATTTGTCACTTCTTAGGAGAACCTTGCAATAGCGGTGAGCAGCAAAATGTTGCAGTTTCTCACCAAATTGTCTGAAATTTGTCCTGAAGTATCTCGCATGGTTTCAGTCACAATAAGTCATGACATTCTATGAACTAGATGTAACTACTGCTCATCAAACCGAGAGGTGTTGCATGTTTATCCTCTACATGTACCTGCTGGTACAGATTCCATGTGTTTGGAAGAACTCATTTATAGAAATGACAAATGGGCAATGATTCCTGGTAGCAAACGTAGGCAATGCAAAACTTCTCCAATCATGAAACGTGAACTTATTCAATCAGCAGGAAGAATGATTGCAGTCCAACTTATGCTTTGGGAAACCAAACCAGACGGGACCGTTACAAAGTGACACAATGCTAAGTTTACTGCTGTGCAGAAGAGCACAATTACTGTGGACAACAGGAATTACCAATTATCTTCCATTATCATACACCAAGGACAGGGTGTTACTTCAGGACACTATGTGTCTGTTCTTGCTGTGGGTGCTACTGGAAAATGGGTGCATGCAAATGATGCACTTATTATTAGGCTTCCAAGCCAAAGGCTGGGGAAGCCTCTTGTTATTTTTATGTTTATTATTAGGCTTCCAAGCCAAAGGCTGGGAAGCCTATTGTTATTTTTATGTTTATTATTAGGCTTCCAAGCCTTTGGCTTGGAAGCCTATTGTTATTGCTGTGTTTATTATTATTATTAGGCTTCCAAGCCAAAGGCTGGGGAAGCCTATTGTTATTGCAGTGTTTATTATTATTATTATTATTATTATTATTATTATTATTATTATTATTATTCCGCACAAACAACATCGCAGAGTTATGAAAACGCATACGTAAATAGATGCCTATGGTTGGACAACCAGACTGGCGTCCCCAAATGAAAAAGTCACATGGTTCGACTGCCATATTGGATCTCGTGGAAATTTTTCAAAACTCTTGCCGTTAAAAAAAAACTTAAGGTGGAATTATGACAATGGCAGCAGATTTGTGCTACGCTGGATTGGTGCCAAATATTCAACAATCTTCTCGTCTTAAACCGCAGTGTCAATCGACACCTAAATTGGCACGCATGTTCATGACCAAGTCCTTTCTACTGTTTGTAAAATCCACGCTTTTTGGTTAAAAAACATGGATGCAGCGAGCAAAATAACAATTTCACGAATGCTATATTTCCATATATTCAAGTATAAATCCATAGTGCAATACACTAGAGACATGAAACTGAGTGTGATTGTAGAGGGTAATTAGAAGAACTGTCGATTTCAAAATGGCACGTTTTGGTCACATGGTTTGGTGGCCATATTAATAATTGTAAAAAAAAGTTTTATGACCCATAACAAGAACACCGTTGCACGTATGATCTTCAATGTCAACACAATTGTACAGACCATTGGAAAGTAATTGCTGAAGATTGAAACGAATTTATGTTGACATTTTAACTCCTTAGGGAATGCCGATAGGGCCATAGTTATTATTGAAGACATATAGGAAGTCATATGCATTCTATGAAAAAATGTCATCGCCCGTGACCTCTGACCTCTCCGAAAGGTCAAACGTGATGCATGACATCATCAACATACGCAACTGGCTATAAAACTGCCTATAACTTCTTATCAGCTGCACCAAAAGGCACGAAATTTGACACGGATGTAGATGACTACGGGATGTTGTACCATGGTCAATATGGCGGCCTTTGGTCACATGGTGTGGCAGCCATCTTAGATTTAATGAAGATTTTGGCCAATTTTCAAAAGTCTTCTTCTCATATTTGTGCCAAATTTGGCACAGTTAGCACAGTTGTGATGATAACGTTGCATCTATAATAACCAATGCGCTTAAATTTCACGATAACTGCTTGGAAGCTAGAAATATTTATTTTTTATTTTTTTTATTTTTTTTACATTTCGAGTGAACATTTTGACATGTTAAACCTGGGTTTCTAACAAATAAATCAGTGAATTTAAATATTTTGTTTACACTTGGCAAGTCAACATTTAGCTAACATTTCTAACAAATAAATCTGTAAAAAAAATACATGTAACTTAACTCTTTTTTTGTTTGTTTTGTTTAAACTTGGCGATTCAACAGTGACCTGACAGATACATCTGAAAAACATTATCGTTCAGCAACAATTAAATCTTAGGTTTTCATGTTTTGGATGTTTTGATTTCTGGTGGTTGTGTTTGACGCAGTTTCTTTTTTTCCCTGCTTCTGCCTACCTGAACCTAGCTGTTTTGACCATCTTCCATCTCCATGGTAGCTTTCAGTCTGCTAGGGGTGCTGACTTCCATGAATTCCGTGAATTGTGGATGTGCCAGCTCCTCAACCTCCTGTTACTGTCTCATTTCCTGCAGCTCCATTTCTAGCATACTCACTAGTTTAAGCAAGTCCTGGATCGTGCGGCACTTTACACACTCTTGGTTGAGCTCTGCTGGGTTTTCTCGGATTTCCCACCTCATGCAGGTGTCACAGATTACTGGCTTGAATACCATGTTATTATTTTTTTTTTTCTTGGAAGTTTAGTTTAGCTTCTGCAGTTGTCAACCTGCTTTCAAACTGCTTCTAACTACTCTATAGTTTTCCATGAGTGTACTTCTCCCACGGTGTCGCTTCCACACGCTGTCGCTGGGAAGACTGGCTGGCTTTTGTTTATCTGCGTTGTGCTGCTGGCTCTGCCTCTCCCCCGTGTCTCAGAACGGCAGCGAATTTGAATCAGCTGCTCTGAGCTTCAGCTTGTTATCAGAAAAAGACACGCAGCTGTTAGACTTTAAGCTGCAGTGTTTTCTGATTAAAGCAATTAAAGATGTAATTTCTCATTACTGCTTCTAACTGCTCTGTATTTTTCCAAGACTGTATTTCTCCCACACTTCTCCCATATGTTGCAGATATGACAATAATATTGATGTCCTTTTACACAGAGGTCTACAGCACAGTATAAAGAAACTACTGGTGCTATTTTCCCTCAATTAACATGATGCCATGTTGTGTAACATAGGGCATGTACAGTAAGATGCTAAATATTATTGATTATAAAATGGCTTGGATAAATTAAGTGCTGTGATTGGCTGAACAAGATCACATGACTGTGCGGTAATAATTGTCTTACCTCACGGCTATGACATCATAGACCAACTTACTTACCTGACCTATTAATATTACTACGCCTTCATAGTAACAATTATCTAAACAGTGTTTCTGTAGGTAAAAATGTCAACATACAACTGAAACAGCATTTAAATCACTCATCAATCTTTTTTTATTCTGCCACTAAGAATTACAGAAACATTAGCAAATATACTGTGGTATGTATTTAGTCAGGGAACAGAACAAAGAAAACTGTGAGGCAAGCAGTAGCAGTAACACTATTCAAAAGCCATCTGAGAAATAACCACGCAAGTCTCACTCAGCATGTAATATACTGTATATGCAGCAGCGGCATCTACTTATTAAACTAAATATCGCCTTATGTAATTTTTAAATTGAACACAACAGATACATCTCACCACTACCCTCCGATTGAGCTTTTAAACGAGGTCGGCACTGTGCAAACTGACACGGAAGTCGTTTTGTACACATATTATTCTGGTTACCGGCATCGGTGTGAAAATAGCCTCAGAAATTATTGGTCAGCGTCTCCTGAAAACCGCAAAGCCTGAGTTGGATAATTTCCTACAAAAAACAAACAACACCACAAAAAAAACAATAGGAAGCCCCTCCCTTGAGTGCCAGTGCAGTGTAGTGTTTGGCTGTGGGAAATCAGATGTGGGAAATCAGTCTGCTTTCAATTCACAAATGTCTTTTCATCTCGAAAATTTGGCAATGTTCAATGTAATGTTTATGGCAAATAAAAAAAGTTCAAATTATATGTTACAATCAAACAGTCTTCAGGAACTATTTTTTTCTCTGTGGAAGGATACATAATATATTTCTTATTTTTTTCCTTAAAAAAGCTAGTTTGTGTAATTATTTTCAAAAAAAAATGTAGCCATTTTATAAGCGGAATAACCCACTCCAGGGTGTGTGGTGAGACAATTCTTACCGCACTTCCTGGGTGGTTGAAGGCCTCGGCCTGCGGCCTCATGCCTCACAACGCACCCAGGGCGTGCGGTAAGAATTATCTTACCCCAAATCCTGTCATGGGTTATTTCTTACATAACAGCTTTTGAGAACCTACATGTTTATATCACTTTGCATCATTTTCAGTAATTAACAATTAATGAGCAACCACTAACAGGCAGTCAACATGTTTTGCACCAGGCCCCAACATGCATCAGCATCAGTTTTCATTTTGGATAAATTCAAATCGATTGACCTTACCAGTAGTAAGGTAGGTCACTGAACACCAACCAGTAGAGACACTCCTTAGTCTCTGGTTCCAAATTAACTTTGACCATACAGTGTTTCCAAGACCTATGAGAACCATTTTATTGTATTGTAAACATATCAGCATGGATAAGTACAATAAAGTGAGGCTCACATTTGCCGAATTAGCAGAGACACAGGTCTTTTAAGTTCAAAACTCCCAAACCCTTTAAAACGCTAGTTCTATAGATATATTTATTTTCCATCTGGGTCACTTAGGAGCCATCCAAAATTATCAGCATTTTTTGAAAACATAAAAAGCATGCACTGCCGGGGGTGGGGGTGAAGGATTGTGGTCCGTGTATGATTTTTTTAATAAAAAATGATGACACTTTTGTAGAGCTTGAAATGTTCAGAGATTTCACTTGTCAGAGTTCATGATAATTTACTTTTTGTTGAGAAAGAGTATCCTGTTAGCACACATTTCATTCAAACAGCGCAGAGAGGAGTAAAGAATTTAAAGGGCAAAAGCTTTGGTTATCTTTCCACTGTACTTTATGTTTAAAACTTTTCTTCGGCTTATGAAGTTCCTTTCTGATGAAATGTGTTTATCAATAAAACATAACAGTGTACATCATGGGTGATATTTTGAAAGGCAAATGGTTACACATACCATGAAATGAAAATACTTGATTGGAAAATTGTGTTTTTCTTTGTTATACTGTATAATTAGGGCTTCTGATTTTTGATGTTTTGCCCCGCCTTTTATACTCTCCTTTAAGAATTCAATTGATACCTGTTAAACCATTTGTGTATCTCAATCATATCCGAGAAACGTGTAAATAGTAAAATGGATTTAATTAACTTTGTTTCTGTGAAACAACTAAATGGGCTTTTAAATTGGCCAAGCCTTAATTTTTCATTTACAAGCAGAACTTACAAACGAGATTGCAACATGTTAATGAGACTAATCTTTATTAAAACTATAATGAAAACTAGACACACTTTATTACTTTCCTTATATGTAACTGTATTTATATTAATCCGCAGTGTAGAATAGTGGTTAGGGCTGTGGACTCTTGACCGGAGGGTCGTGGGTTCAATCCCAGGTGGGGGACACTGCTGCTGTACCCTTGAACAAGGTACTTTACCTAGATTGCTCCAGTAAAAACCCCACTGTATAAATGGGTAATTGTATGTAAAAATTGTAAGTCGCTCTGGATAAGGGCGTCTGCTAATAAATAATAATAAAAATGAATTGGTCCTGCTTTTAAATGAAAAAGTAAAACATCATTTAAAAGCCCATTTTGTTGTTTCACAGAAAAAAAAGTAAATGAAATCAATTTTACTATTTAGTCTTTTCTCAGTTGTGATTGAGATACACAAATGACTTAACAGGTATCAATAGCATTTTTAAAGGAGGGTATAAAAGTCGGGTAATCAGAAGCCCTACCCATAATATGTAACAAATCCTTATGGCTAAGCTCGTTTTCACCCTTTTAAATACAGACACAGACATACGAACTGCAGGTTTAAAGCACTTATGTGCACTTTTATTACTTACAGAACTTAAAATAAACAAAAACAAAAATCTAACTCCACCAAGGAGTGCTAAACTAACCTTTTTAAAGAAATCTTAAACTATAAAACTGGACAGCTAAG
The DNA here is from genome assembly GCA_030684275.1 of Acipenser oxyrinchus oxyrinchus. Taxonomy (NCBI): domain Eukaryota; kingdom Metazoa; phylum Chordata; class Actinopteri; order Acipenseriformes; family Acipenseridae; genus Acipenser; species Acipenser oxyrinchus. The sequence goes on from CM060250.1 coordinate 48,100,580, forward strand.
TCGTTTATCGGTTGCAAAACACACAGTTTTTACAAATTCAATAATATAAAGGTTCAAACAATACCTTCAGTAGCCCACACAGGACTTTGGCTTTCACACAGACAGCCCCCTAAACATTTCTTTTAATTACAGGCAGGTGTTACTAATCACTTTAGAGCCAGGTGAAACTCCTCCTGGCTCACTCCCGTGGCATTCTGGGAGATGTAGTCTTTTAGTCCCTCCTGGAGTACATTTTTCTCTCATCCTTCATACTGCTCAGTTTAATTGTGAAAGTAAATTAGAAAATATTACATATTTATGAAGAATGATGTCTTATCTTTAATGTTAATATATACTGCTCCATGGACACAAATCACGCTGTAGCAATACTCATACTGACAAAAGTCACACACACACACACATACACACACACACCACTCTTGAAAGCAGCACCTTTGTAAGGCAGTTTAACTCTAAATAAAGCTTGGTCCACAGAGGCCAAACAATATTGGCAAATTAGTTTGGTGCAAGAATCTATGCACTTTACCAACATGGTATGCTGACAATCTGTTGGTGGTAGACACTGTTGATGTCTGGTATGTACATTCTGGCTTTTGATGATGATAAGTGAATCACTGAGACTTCACATTTGGTGAGAAATGAATATCTCAAAGATGCTTGGAATGTACATTTACATATATGGTTTTTCACCTGAAAGTTTCAGTTCAAAGAAAAAAAAGCCCTAGAGGTGGTCATGTTTTATATTGGAAGGTTCATGTGTATCTGAATGTTATGATCAATAGAATGATACCAACTTCCACTATCTTATCTTGGCCCTAATTGTAATAAACGTGTCTTAAACTACAGCAACTATTGGTATAGCTCAGTAACATAATGGAAGGCATACATCTTGCTTTTTCACCTTTGACCCAAGTCATTAATTCTCTACAAGCAATAGGTTATTATTATTATTATTATTATTTGTTTATTTAGCAGACGCCTTTATCCAAGGCGACTTACAGAGACTAGGGTGTGTGAACTATGCATCAGCTGCAGAGTCACTTACAATTACGTCTCACCCGAAAGACAGAGCACAAGGAGGTTAAGTGACTTGCTCAGGGTCCCACAATGAGTCAGTGGCTGAGGTGGGATTTGAACCGGGGACCTCCTAGTTACAAGCCCTTTTCCTTAACCACTGGACCACACAGGTTGGAAGCGCATGCTACAAAAATAATTTGTCTTATACCTTTGATCCCTGGTTAATCTTCGATGACATTCCCTGATATGTTCTGTATGATTTAAGGTATCCATTTTATCAGCAATGTGTTAAACAATATTGTTGTAGCTTTGTATCACTATCCACCACTTGTGTATTATAAACACAATCAAACCACACAATCAATTCAAAGCTTAGTACAGTATTTGATCTACCATCTCTTTCCTTTGCTGGTAATTAATTTACTGTATGACCTTCCTGTATCTATTGATCTGCTTACATCTCTCTGTGTGAAAGTACCTCAGCAGTTTTACTCTGGCTGTGCTGTTGCTGTCCAGATATGTATCTCAAGTAATTTATGCATCTTATCTAATCACCCAATCACCCAGTATCAGCAAGTATTACAATTGTGTAGTTTGGCTTTGTGTAAACATTAGGATATGTGATGTTGGTGGAATAGTGTGCTCAAGATAAGATGGCTGTAGAACTACCTTTTTTTTTGCAATGCCATCATGTTTAGGGGAATGATACTTTGTTAACTGTGTTGTGTACGCTTAGCACCGTTGTACAGCATAGGTCTAAAAACTCCCTTACCTTTTACAAAAAAATGATATTGGCTAAGGAGAATTTTAGACAATATCAACTGCCCTGCAATATTGCTGAGCATTTCTAAATGTTTTAATGACAGCAGACAGTAATGCAGTTTTTCAGTCCATATTATTTTTTTGTTTTTGTTGACCAACCATTAAAAAGTGACACTGCCCAAGCGGTTACTTTTTTAGTATTCCGCTCTTCTTCATCGGCTTCAATTGTATTAATTTCAGCAGTACTGAGAGAGAGCTGTCTTGTAGTCATGGTTTCATTTTTTTCCTGACTTTTTTTTTAAATTATTGCTGTCGGTTCTATTACCAAACTGTTGCGGTCTAAATCCTCCAGGAATGTGTGGACATTGAAGTCACCAAACAAGTTCAATTTAAATGGAGGACATTGTATTATTATTGTTTTTATTGGGGAAAAAATGGCGGCCAATTCAATTTTTTTTAAACGTTCTTAACTGCTCGGCACAATAATATCTGTTTGTAAAAAGTCTTAGTTGCTGGGACTTGTTTTTACCCATTGGTTGTACTGTAATAATTCAATGGCTTGGAATGCCTATCAGCCAATCAGGTACACACAAAAAGTTTTATTTATGAACATCATAGCTAACATTTGCATAGCAGAAACACCGTATTTAAATGAATAAACATAAAAGGCTTTATTTTCGAAATTAGCACATGTAATGCATAAAATAAACATTTCAAAAGAAGATATTGTGTAAACAGGTACGTACATATACAATTGTAAAAACAAAGTAATTATTTACAAAAATAACATAAAAGGCTTTATTTTCGAAATTAGCGCATATAATGCATGATGTAAAAAAATTAAAAACTATAATAAAATAAACATTTCAAAAGAAGATATTGTGTAAACAGGTGTAAACTGCTATATGTACATACAAAATTGTAAAAATGAACATACAAAAATAACATAAAAGGCTTACATTAGCCTACTGCATAGCACGACTTCAAAAAATGAAAACTATAATAAAATAAACATTTCAAAAGAAAATATTGTGTGACCAACTGTAAACTGGTTATATGTAGGCCAACATACATAACTGTAAAATCGAAATAATTATTTATAAAAAAGAAAATAACTCCGTACACATTATGTAAAGGGAATGCGCATTCAGGGAAACATACTTCAAAGTAGCCCCCATATTCGCACAATCCACACAAATGTAACACTTATCAACTTGTTGCGTGCATTTACCACATACTGCTCTTTCACACTGGGCACAGATGCATTTAGTTACCTGGCATTGTTTTCTGTTGCGTGCGTCACTTGATGCGCACTGTATCCAGGTTGAGCTGCGTTTCCCTGCCGCTTTGCAGTTTTCTGATCAAAATGTTTCTGCCAAAGCTCTGTGGCTAGCATCATAAGATTATATTTTCCCCGGTGCATTCATTGTACAAAACGAAGGAATTGATGGCTGCCATGTCCAGTACATTGTAAAATACAGCAACTGGACACCGGTGATTGCTTTCATGGAGTACTAAGTTTTGTGCAGATGGTGGAAACTCTCTTCTTGCTTTGTTTACTGTTCCAACCAGGCTTTTTTTTTTCCTTCAACTGTTTTGCTAATTACAGTGCAATAAAAAAATGTCGTTGGTAACATTCATCCCTTTTCCTAAGCACGGTTACATCAGCCTAAGTACCACATTGTCATCGAGTCTCTGACCAGTTCTCCAAGGAATTGATAGGATTACAATAGAGATTTGGCTAACACATATCTAGACTTCAAGAGGAATATTTTATTCAAATACATACTGCTGTAAACTCAGCAGAGGTAGAGATAACAAACTGGCTTGCATACATATAAAAAAGAGCTTATTGTATGTTATACTAACAATAAAAGCATGTATTGTAACAAGCCGTCAAAATGATTACTTTTGGCGGTTTAGGTAGAAGTGCTTATAACTTTTTTATTTTTGCGATTGTGACTTTCAAACGCAATCAGGGTATTTAATATATGTATTTAGGAAAACTCAAGAACAGACAACCGCAGATCTTTAACACACACAAAAGTGAAAACCAGTTAACACAGTTAAAAGTGAAAACCATCTAAATGACTACCGTGGCGGTTCTAGTGTTAAATACTTTGTAAGGTGGTTCTCAATATTAGCAGCTAACCTGCTGAGGAATTCCTTACATCAACTGTTTTTTTTCTACTGTCCTTGAGGTCCCCAACCAGAATCTTTTCGTCTAAACTAGAGCCAGTTGCTGCTGTTTTCTGCTACTTCAGATAAGTTCTTCACTATGCGTCACAACTCTTGACCACTGAATCCGATGTCTCTGAGAAACCAGGCTGTGGAGTGTGCCACAAATCCACAACAACCCACCTCCACTGGGTAAACCTGGACTCTCCATCCTCGCTGTTCCAGCTAGTTGAGAATACCAAAGTTGCTTCCTTTCATACGCCTCATCCACAGCATCCTCCCACGGCACTGTTAACTCTACCAGGCGAACAAGGCATGCTGATCCAGAGCACAAGACAATATCAAGTCGAAGGTTAGTGGTGGCAATCTCAGATGGGAACATCTACCAGCATTTTCCAGTCTCTAGCTCCTTCCAGTTGTCCTAGACGAGTTTTGGCTTTAATACCTTTTCTTGGAGGTTGCTCCCCTGGATGGAGGAATGTTGTTTTTCGTGTGTCATATATTGCTGGCATTGGTGGCAACCTGTTGGTCATGCTTCACTTGTCTTCCAATGCTAAGGCCAAACATCGCAGCACCTGGTCATCATGCCAAGTAAACTGTCCTTGGCTAAGACCCACCTTACATGGGTCTGGGGCTGCTTTGTGCCATGTAGGAGGAGCTGAACTGAGACCAAGGCCTCCTCTTCCATGCTGTACTTGTCCCTTGATACAAAGGGCAACCTTTGCATCTTCCACAGCTTCCTTTGCCGCCCAAAGGGCGGGGGGGCTGCTGTGCTTTCATTCCATGGGTGCACATACAGGGTGGAAGGAACAAGTGGTATGGGTGCTGCCATTATGGTTTACAAGCACGCCAGGGCTGCCTGAGTGAGTTCAACCCCAGGAAGGAAATAAACAAGATTAATGATTAGTTTTTTCTTCTTTTTAACTCAATGTTAAGGGGCATTGTTTTGTCATGACAATCCAGACTGTCCTATATGTATGTCAGTGTCTGTGGATGTTTGTTTTTTGTTTTTGTTAAGTGGTTTAGGCTACAACTATAGATGGTAACATTCCAGGGGAGGATCTTGGGGAATAAATACAGCAGCTCCAACCCCTTTCAAGTCAGTGATGGGTTAGACTCTGAGGTGTACAGAGCACTCGATTGCCCCAGTGTTAGTAAGTGCTGTACAAAGAAACTTCTGTATACAAAGTTTCAGCAAATACATTTTTTTTCCATGTTTTTTTTTCTGTGTCAGCTCCTACATTCACACATTTTCTCAAAAAATATAATATTTTAGTGGTATAAATACTGTTAAATACATTTTTAAGAGGGGTTGCTTATGTAACAGATTTTACTTCTTAAGCCTTAAAGAGTAAGTTAAATCTGTCCCAAAAAATATAGCATTACACATTCCCACATGCACTAGGCTGTAAAACATTGCTGTCTGATACATTTTAATTTAAAATATGAGGACTAATAAAAACCTCCACTAAAAGGTTTGTTTGGATTCGCTTGGTTTATTTTAGCTTCACTTCAGAATTTGTTGTTGAGGTTTTGAAGTAATGGAAAAGCTGTAAAAATAACTGGTGCAGGAAAAGTTCATAAAGGACGGTCCATTTATTTTAAGTCTGTATTCCAACTAAAAAATGTATGAGAACTGTGATGTCAAGTAATGGAAATAAATTACCTAATGGTATTTTTCATAATTATTTTGCAAGCATGAGAGGGAAATCAATGGTGTGTAGCATCATTTCATCATAAGGTGCTTATTTAAAAGTTAGATAGACCCTTACTTAAGAAACCATACCTTTCAAACGCACTTACCCTTTACAAGATGCAGTTACTCTTAAAGGAATACTTTATACTGTGACGCCATTCATACAAAACGTATCTCAAAGCACTGTACAATACAAAGCAAAGAAAATCACAATAAAATGAATAAATTAAAAAACAGTCCAATAAAGAATATTTTGAAAACAGCAATTAATAGATTTTAAATGGTTCTAAGTGTATCAATAAAACAATTTAAAAAGTTTAAAACAAAAATGTAATAATATTTTAATTTTAAAAAAGTACAAAAATAAAATGCAGTTTAGATTGTCAAATAGGAACACTAAGATAGAAGGCAGAGCATTCCATAATTAGCTTTTCAACAAAATGCCCTTCCTCCCATGTTATTTTTATTCACCTTAGGAATAACTACTTAAAGGTAACATATATAACGAAAATAACAAAGGACTTAAAATGGAGCCCTGTGGAACACTGCAGACTGGAACCACTTCAGACAATGCTGATTTTGCCTCCCCAATAGAGATGAACTGAAACCTATCGGAAAGATAAAGGCGTCTGCGAACTAAATAAATAATAATAGTACACCTCCTGACAATCCCACAGAGCTTTCAAGACAATTCAATAAAATGGAGTGGTCTACACTATCAAAAGCAGCACTTAGATCTAGGAGAATTAAAATTGATGGAAAGCCTGAGTCAGAGCCGTAACTAGGGGTGGGTGAGCAGGGCAGCTGCCCAGGGCGCAAAGCCATGGGGGGTGGAAAAATGACTTAAATGCATTGCCACTCGAGTAATAATTTTGTTCTGCGGTTCTCAATGTTTTCACTTGTCAACTGTCAGCGCCCCCCCAGCATAGTCTGAAGATCGCATGTGACTCTTCACTAGAAAAGGGATGCATCACTTCCTTAGCAACTGTCTTAACGACCACAAACCTGGTTCTACACAAACCAACACCATAGAGTCGCCAGTTTGTCATTATTGTGTCGTTTGCTTCCCCAGCGGTGTGCATTGCTTATTTATTTATTCGCTCCTGCAGCCTTCAGGACCAGCACTACTATAAACGTAAAGAAATGTAAAGGCACGTTTCATAACACATATTAAGCACCTATGTAATAAAGGTAAACCAAAAACATTACGATAGGATAGACAACAAGTAAGAAATTAATTTATAAGAAAATGCAAATAGATAAATGGCCCTTAAAATTCACCATCCTTACTACAAGATGTTAAATGTGGTACCAGTATTTATTTATTGGAATAAAATTCAGAACACATGACCTCCCTCCCCCCCCATTTGCTATTTGTAAAAGCACCATTATAAAACAAGTTTATTTGATACTTAGCTCTTAAAATGCATTACTTAGCTCTTATAATGCATTATAATATGTATGTATAAGAAACACAAAATCTTGTTATAATTGTTAATGACCTTCTTATATTTTTGTTTAAAATAACATACAAACCTGCATGGCTCTTGCTAAATTCTAAATTGTTTTGGATCTTTTTTGCTAACTGTAGAGGTGGAAATACAAGTTTATGCTTTTCTGAATATGCTTCAAGCCATTAAGTCATTGTATCCGCCTTTGTGTTACGATTATTTTCAATCCGTGCTGATTATGAGAAAACGGCACACATGAACTTAATTAAAAGTTATATATACGAGGATATTATAGAGATATTAAATGATTTTGTAAGGGTTAATGTGGCTGCTAAAATAATCATACAGTAGTTTTTATTGTTTACAGCGGCACTGCTAAAATTCCACAAATGTATGCACTTAATAATACTGATCAAGTTTTAATTTGACCAGAAAAAAGAAAAACATTTAATCGTCCTTATTATAAGCACATAGCTTGATCTCTGCCTTAGCTTTTACTGAGGAGTCAAAAACTAAACTTCAGCCCTGACTAACAAAAGATGACCATACGGAAAATAAACTCATTATCACTGGTTGGTACTGAAAATGTGTGGATTGAATATAATGGTAGAGGCAGGAAATCTAACTTTGCAGTTAACACGTGTTAACAAGTTCCTTTCTGTTTTAAATACTGTCTTGTTCCATTCAAACATTTTAAAGATTCTGAAATATCAATAAGTTAATCAAAACTATGAAACGTTTGCAAATATACCATCCCAACTTTTACACCCAAAAAGAAAAAAAATGGGTGGGGGGAAGGGCGCAGATTTCATTGCCTGCCCCGGGCGCTAAAATGTCTAGTTATGACTCTGGCCTGAGTCACAGCTTATCAACAGTTAATTTACTATTTTAATAAGGGTTGTCTTGGTGCTATGTGCAGCGCAAAATCCAGACTGAAATTATTCATAAATGCTATTAAGAGCTAGAAATGTACTTTACAAAAATGACCACTTGGGGAATACAAAAAGTCACCATGCTCAGTGACTGCCCCATAAAATGATGATTAAAAACATCATATCCATTTAAAGATCTTTACATCAGTATAGTCATAGCCATCTCTCAGTGTACAATACAGGTCTGTAATATGCTTCAACAGGATATAGGTTTGGACTTAAAAATGTTTGTGTAATCCACTGCGCCTTGTATAATGTATAATTAGTGTTCCGCGTTTTCAGTTTTTATCTTTAAAAACATTTTCCGGGAATTTTTCAGAGCTTATTTTACATAAATTAAAATAGGGATAAAATCGGTAAAAAAATTGTTTTTAATTGTAAGAATCGGGGGTGGGGGTGGGGGTGGGGGAATCTCAGTATACACACTTTACACGTGGAATATGATGTGTAGCAGCTTTGGTTTCTGATTGGGTTTAATGCCCATGTCTGATAAAGCACAATCTGTGCAAGTCGAAGCCACATTTTCCCAAGTTAGCTAGTACTTTGCAAACTTTTGGGAAATCGCTGTGCTGACGGAAACAATATCTGCAGAAGGTATGAACATGACATCAACTCAAAACAAGCCAGGTTTATTCGCCTTGAAATCATAAAAATAAAATTGACAGAACTGGGCGGTGCACGCCATCGGGAGATCAAAAATCACACTGGACATTTCCATCAATGCGTTCCATGTAAGTTTATCAACTAAAGCATCACCATTTTCTGTCAAATATTTACTTTTAGATTGTTGCCGTTAGGCAGTGTTTTAGCAGATGGACAGACAGTACTGTCGCACGAAGTCACCGGTACATACTTCTCTGCAATAAACAGTGGTTGTCCAGCAAAGCACAGCACTCTGACAAACTCATTAACACAGTCATTCTGTGCTCTCTTTTATTAAAGCACGTGTAAAAGCAGCATAAATGGATTGCTTGTCTCTCAGTTCACTTTCTTGTTTTAGTTTAATGTGTTGCTTATTTTTCAGTATGTTCTTTTATTGTCAGTGCAAACATGTACCTCAATGCAGCAGTATTTGCAGCGCTATGCATCCTCTGCCTCATCTGATCTACTTCTGCTACTTTTGCTTTTTGTATACTTCGAAACGTTCATTTTCTTTTGAATATTCATAAACTGATTTATGTTTTCTCCCCATTCCTCATCCACTAAAAATATTATATTTTCGTGTAAGTATTTAAATTTAGTTTTTGATCAAGCTAGTACGCCCAGCAATTGTCACAATAATCAGACTTTGATTGGCCAACATAATCAGGTGATAATGTGTTTGTGAAGTGACAGAGAACCACAGCTGAACGTTATTTGATCCTCTGACGTCTAAACATCTGCTGTATCCTAGGCTACAGTGTAGGGCTGCTTATTACAATGTCGGAGTCAAAATAAAACAGCATTTTAATCAAATTATTGCGTATTTCCTAGAAAATAGTACTGGGATAATATTGAATAATAGACAAAAATCAGGTATAAATCAGTAAAAACCGACGTCCAGTTAAGAAAAAAAAAAAATCCTGTAATTTTTCAGTAAAATTCAGAAATAAACTGGAAACGCGGAACACTATGTATATTGTATAATTGAATCAGACTATGGATATAGTCTAATATGCAAAAGTATATTGTTTTTGACTTACCAGTATATATATATATATATATATATATATATATATATATATATTGTACATTAAATTGGACTGTACTCAGGCTAGAGTATCATTTACCCTATACTAAAAAGAAATGTTTTTTTTTGTGAACAATTATTTTTATAAATGTTCCTTTCTTTTCCCCACCCCTTGGGAAGAGGGAAATGGGGGAGACAACACAGATCAAATAAATATCACAATACAGATATACAACATAATATCGAGACAAAAACAAGAATATCACAAGATACTATAAACTATCAACTAAAATATCAAAGAAAGAATATACCTTAATTAATTGAATGAAAATTATCCTAGGGGGAAATGCCATAATATGCACTTGATCTTACTCAACTGTGCCTCTTATCGGCAGCAGTATCCCATGCTGCCATCATGTTAGCAGTGGCTAAGTGTAGCCAAGTTGTAAATCTTTCCAAAAGAAACTAAATGAGCTTCCTGCAAACATGCAATATCAACTTTTTTTCTTAAAAGATAATCTAAGCACTGTGCTCTTTTTACAGGATGACTAAAAAGAAATGTTATAAAATCAAACAAATCTACTGACTAGAAGCTAGAATCCAGAAGGTGCGGTGACAGTAGTGTCACACTACAGCCTGTGTCGTCATGGATTTTGAGAATCAAATAGTCTATCAAACAGGGTGGGAAAAAAACGTGTAAATTACAAACATATACACAACAAAAAGAGTGAGGCTTAGCACTCTTGGAAATGGGTGAATTGGGAAATAAAAAATTATGTTTGCTTGGAACAAAAATGATCCTCGTCAGGCACTCCAAAGGGTGATGTGATGCAGTTAGATTACCATTCACACATGGCAGCACCAAAAGCTAGACTTTACTTTTGAACAATCAATTGGGAGCTCTGTTTAATCTATAATTTAGCAAAAAAGTAAATTATGCTCAGTTTCAATTGTGTGCAGTGGGCTAAAGATATTGTTTTTTTCACTTGCCGGCCATATGTTATTTTCCAGAAAACGTGCATGCATTTGTTATGAAAGAGGCATGCCCCTGAGCCAAGTTGGTGATTATTGTGCGTGTTGTAGGAAGTTTAAAACCACCCTGTATCTGAAAAAAGTAAATGCAATAAACTACTATATTTTAAATGAACTAAAACCATGTTACTCTGTTGTGTTATAGGAGACAAGGTTCCACAAAGTGGTGCTACTAAAATCTGTTATTTACAGACACAATAGCTATGTTTCCACCAACAAGATGAACAAATATCAAATTTCACACAAAAATATATGCAAATCCTATCGTACAAAAACAGGTTTCCATCAAACTGAATTCTAGCGAACAAACAGCTGCACTTAATGACGCCATGAGTTTAAAAAAATGGTTATCGCATACATTTTCTTCATCCAAAATAAAATGTTTGATGCATTTCCATCATTTTTTTTTCTATTTGCTTGCTAGACCAGCGTATAAACTGTAGTGAATTACCTACCTCGATGAGCATTCTGATTATATAACGTGTAGCTGACTGTACAACGTGTCTTTATACTAGGTCTGAAAATGGACCAAGAAGGAATTAACTTAACTTGGGCAAATGTTGCTTCTCCTGATGCATCAGGTTGCTAATGCCATGCAGGTGATGGCATGCAGGCATCAGCATGCCCACAGGACTCATCAGCAGTTGGACTTGGATATTTTTCATGCTTTGGTGACTGTGCCATCATGCTTCCAATCCCTGGCAATGTACCCGTATCAAGAATTTCTGGGAGGTAACTGTGGAACATAATTTTACTGAAAAGCTCTGGCTTAGCACACTTCAGAATGACTAAGCCAACGTCTGAACACCTAACATAATCAGGCCATTTGTTACATCTAAAATGTCAGCACTCTGCAATACCCACTCTCAAAAGAATTGCCATAGGTCTGTACAAACTGGCCAGCTGTGCAGAGTATAGGGTTGTGTATGAGACATTTGGAATCAGCAAGACAAGTGTACTTCACTGCATTTATTTAGTGTAGATGCATTCGAGACAAAATGATGGCAGATCATATTACCAGAATTCATTGGCACACCACATCCCACAAATATATGGGGCATTGGATGGGACACACATTTTACCTCCTGTCAATGGCTACAGAGATTATGTGAACCACACAGGCTGGCCATCCATCATCATGCAAGCCCAGGTCGATGATAGGTACTTGTTCCATGATATTTGTGCTGGCACCCCTGGCAGTGCACACAATGCTGCTGTGTTTACCACCTCGGATTTGTTCACACACCAAGTGCGACTCCCACAAGCTTCGACTGATATTGATGGAGTCCGGGTGCCCCTGTTGATAGTTGGTTATGAAAGGATTCCCTGGACCCAATCTTACTCCGGAAAAGAATGCATTCAACCAAATGCTAAAGCCATGGCAATCCACAATGCTTTGTTTAGATTTCTGTGTAACAAACTTGGTGCAACTTATTTTGTTGTTGTTGTTTTATTTTAATGGATAACGTCTTGTTTCGTTGCTTGAATTTGAATGGCAGGTGAACACACAGGTATATTTCTGTCCCTTTAATGTTTTTTTGAGTGACTTTATTTTTCGAGAGTTTAATGATTGCATATTTATGTGTGTGTGTGTGTGTGTGTGTGTGTCTATGTGTGTATGTGTGTGTGTGTGTGTGTGTGTGTGTGTATGTGTGTGTGTGTGTGTGTGAGTATGTGTGTGTGTGTGTATGTATGTATGTGTGTGTGTGTGTGTGTGTGTGTGTGTATGTGTGTGTGTGTATTGTACTGACTTGGCAGTTGTACACCTTTGTTGCTGTGGTGGGGAGGGGTGAGGTTTTGAGGTGGGTAAAAGTCGGACCAAGACAAAACTGCCTAGACACAGCATTAAAAGGGGTCTGATCATCATAAATCCTACACCACACAATTGCACCTTATCTGTAGCCTCCCAATTAAAAATTTAAAAATTGTTGTAATAATAATAATACTAATAATAATAATAAAGCAGACAGAATGGCAGTCCAGTATCAGATACCCTCCGGACTGGCCCGGACAGAGCAGTTAATTCAACTTAAATAACATAACATAATATGTTTTTTTTATATTGCAGAAAAACACTAATTCCAATTTTTTTTAATTATTATTTTCGTAGAAGACAGCAAGAGGAATGCAGTGACATATGATAGGTGTTATTTAAGTTGAATTAACTGCTCATCTAGCAATTGCATGTGATATTACAAAAAACACATGGTGATTCAAGAATAATTATTTCTGATCATTATTGGGGGCAATTTGATTGACACATGATACGTGTCATTCCGGTTTCATTATGTGCCCCGTGGTGCAGAAATGTGCTAGTCCGGGCTCGTCTGGCTTTTTTGTTGTCTAGGTCTGTGAGCATTATTATAAGAATTAATTTAAAAATAAACCATGTATATTCACCACATGACTGAAAAAAGTATGCGACAGCTCATAAAATTAGTTTGTAAAGTATTTCCATTGTATTTTTGCGCATCATATATCGCACAGGATACATTTGTATTTGCTTACGATTGTAAGTCGCCCTGGATAAGGGCGTCTGCTAAGAAATAAATAATAATAATAATAATAATAATAATAATAATAATAATAATAATAATAATAATACCCTGGGCTTTTTTTTCATACGCATGAATTTTAGCGCATACAAAAAGTTTGATGGAATCATAGCTAGTGTCTCAAAGTTCTGTCTTAGGTCTGCTTAGAAGAAGTCCACAAAAACTGACATTATACACCGATAGACAAACCTTGACATACAAACACATTTGAGACCATTTACTGGACTTGTCTTTTCGTCTATTTGCTAAATCGGATATCAATAAATAATTGTAATAAACTCTCTGCCCACCACATATTCATGGCAATTGCCCTCAGTCACAATATTACATTTAGAAGAAATATTTCTATTACATTTTAAGGGAGTATACTTAGGCAAAGTTATTTCATTTTAGAAAATAGGCCAACAAACTGAACAAACATAAAAATTGATAGCATTGATAGCATATGAGTGACACAAAAGATTATTATTCTGGCAGCAGTAAGAAACAAGGTCCTTAGGTCTCTCCGAATCTGCGTATGTTTCAAACTCCACACAAGACTACATAATCTCGTAAAAAAAATACATGATCTGGAATACATTATTTCACACAGGTATAAACCATGGGCTTTATTTTATTTAAGGAGTAAGTAGAGGGGTTCTAAACATATATAGAGTTATATGTCCCCATGTGTTTCTACAACTGCTTAAATAACATACCTTTTCATTGTTAGCTTTTTACATTTATAACTTAAAAGTCTGTTTCAAAGCTCTTTTCAAAATGTCCGCCCCTCGGGTTTGAGATCTGTCCTATAAATCAATGCAGGAAGAGCGATTTAAAAAATTAATTAAATAAATAACATATCACATCATGGATCGTTATTGCTGTCACAATGTGGTCCTTACACTGTACTGTCAGTGCACTAGAGAGGACATTTCGATGATCAAGCTCTTCAGCAACATTAGTTTATTATTGAACAGAGAAGATTAGTTCAGAGATTGTAGATCCCACCAAAGTTTTTGTTCACTGTGTTGTATGTGCTCCGTGCTCTACCATGGCTGGTAATGTCACTTGAACTGTTCAGTTTGTTGACTTGATATGTAAATAAATTCTGTTTGCCTGTGTGGCGTATCAGCTTCAACCGCCGGCTCGATCTCCTGCCTGTCATTCAGCAGAGAATGCACGCACCCACACGGCAGACAGCTATGCTGTCACAAGTGTTAATACCCTATATCTTTCTAAACAAGGAATTTAGGGGAGCACCCTAATAAAAGCTGAAACTCAAAACAATAATTGTGTGAATATAGTAACTGTTACAGCTGTGTATAATGGTATTTAAAACAGGATTCATTCATCCGTCTTTTTACATATCCGCCCTTACTCTGGTCCCACCGCAGTCGGATATGAGACGGACTACTGTACTTTGGAATATATACAAATTAAGCTTTTTAGCTTGATATGAACAGAAACAATATTGGTTATGTATTGGACAAACAGAAGCAATCGATTGTAAAACTATTAAAACTTGAAGTTAAATATGTTCATAATGATAAAATGCTTATTTGTGAGATTAGGCTATCTGTACAATATAAAAAAATGTCCTCAGGGTATGAAACCAAGATCACTCTGCAGCCTCATTATTTTCATATACAGACAAAAAATAAAATATAAATAAAAAAAACTACATCTACATACATAGGCATCAGCTACATATCTATACATACAGTATATATTCCACAGATGCACATGTACATAAACACACTTAGGTACATATATAATATAAAAGCCTACATAATAATATGTTTGTTTATAATATCCAAGAAATATTGAGATTTCCTAGAATTTAAAATACAAAGGGATTTACAACCCTTTACTGCATAGAGCACTACAAAAAGGATGCTTCATTCTAGTCACCTAATGTCACTGTTTTACACTTAATACAGCATTGTGTTTCTGTTTTGATAGTGGTAACCAACAGCCGTCCACAAATGAGCCAGTCAACTCCCTCATAGAGGGTTTCATAAAAAGAACAGGGGCTTTTTTGGGAAGTATCATAGTAATTTAAAATGTTTTGAATTTGTTGTAGGAGTGAAGATGGAATGGAATTAACCACTTTGTTGTATTGAGAAGGTGTAATATTATTATGTGTGCTAGCTAGTTCTTCATATTTTTTAAAGAGTAATTACCATCTAAAACATCTCTCACAAAAACAACATTTGATTCAAACCACTCCCTATAGAATATTGATTTATTTTTTTACAGTTATACTTCTATTATTCCAAATAATTGTGTTGTGTGGTGTAAAGGGAAATATGGGAACATACTAGTTTCCAATAGCTTCTTTGTGCAATTTAATAGGAATTTTAGGCAGCATAATAGATATTTCAGTCCTCCCAAGACTTTAAACATAGAGTTGGGAATGTGAACCCATATTGATTCACAATAAATTAGACACTGTTTTAACCAATTTAATTTAAGAGTCCCATTTAAACATTGGAAGCCAATAACATTTGCTCCCTCCACCTCCAAAGAAGAAATCATTCTAGTTTTCTTAAAGTAATTAACTTTATTTCGCCATATAGAATTAAAAATCAATTGGTTGATGCTCTTTAAAATAATTCTTCCAAAGAGGGATATATCTCTTTGTAACCATAAATTGAATTTTTGTTTAATAGCTCTAATCTCAGAGTCTTTACATATTTCAATTCCCAAATATTTCACTTTTTTGTTATTGTTATTGGAATGCCAGCAACAGAATCAAGAGGACAGTTGTGCACCGCTATTAATTCACATTTATTTAAATTAAGAGTTACGCCCGAAGCTTTGGAAAATGTACAGCTTTTTTCAATAACCAGGGGGATTTGGTCTTTATTTTTGAGAAAAAGGGTTGTATCATCAGCCCGTTGGCTAATAAGGAATTTACGATTGAACATTCTAATTCCTTGATCTTCAATACCAGTTTTAATCAAAATGGCCAAAAGTTCCACTGCTATAAAAAATAAAAGTGTGGAGATAATACACCCCTGTCTAACACCACGAGAGATATAAAATCTGGGAGTTGTTCCTTGAGGTAAAGAAATAGAGCTATTAATTCCTGAATAAAACATTTCACATTTTTTAAAATAAATTTAGATCCAAATCCAAACTATTTAGAGCTTTAATAAAAAATCAAGGAATAGGATAAAGCTGTCATCTTCCACAAATTGACTATAATCCAGTATGTCCAAGACTAGCCTAATGTTATTAAAAAATAATCCTGATTGTGTTTAATTTATAACCTGATCTAGTCCTGATTTAAATCTATTGGCTTAATCTGCCGTTAATACTTTATAATCCATATTTAATAACGTTATTGGCCACCAATTATCTATCAGTGTCATGTCTTTCCCAGATTTTGGAATTAAGGTAATTAACCCTGTTTCATGGTGCTAGACAAAGAGTGATATTGAAGGCATTCTGGAAATGCAGAAAAAATAAATGTTTAATATCTTCTCAAACAATTGAAAATTATAAATCAGCTTCTGCTATAGATTTGAACCAATCATCAATTTTTGGGATTCTCAAACAAAACAGAAGTATGTCGATGTGTGTGTTAGACGTATTCACTGCCACAGACACTGATAATTTGCCACAGACGTGTGTGCACAGACACTGATAACTTTCCATGGACATGCATGCCCGTGTACGGACAAGCTGCTGACCCCTGGTGTAATGGTCAGTGTGGATGCATATTCACTGGTTTCCTTCGTTCCCATCTGCTCAGAGAAAGATTTTTTTTTGAGGACTGAATGAACAGAAGGTTGAGAAACTGCAGATGAGTATGGCTTTTTGCTTTTGCCCATGTGGCAGACTTCAGACTATCTACCAAACTGCATTTACTCCAGTCTGTAGGTCAAAATCAATATTTGTATTTTTATTTTTTAGCTGTTTTTTTCTGTACAGCAAGTTAACAAAAGTTTCCTCTTTAGTTTCTTTTCATGTTAAGCCATGAAACAAATAAAATATTTCTTACCTTAAAAGAGGGCAAAAGTTTCTCTGTTGATTGGTGAAGATGAATTCGAGTCTCTTTACGTCAAGTTCATCTGCATGTACTCCATGTGCCCCCTCAAAATAAATATTGGAGGTGCAAATGCCCCTTTGCCCCTGCTAACTCGGTGCTTATGTCTGACTAGATCAAATGTGGTAAGTTCAGGGAAAAAAAAAACATAATTCAGGTTGCAGTGTAAAATTAAATTGTCCAGAACTATCGGTGGATACAGTCTTCCAAAATAAATTTGAAAAGAATAATAATTGTAATTGTACTGATACAGTTCTTAAATGGTGAGGAATAAAAATGTACTTTTTGTATCTCCTTAGTCACATCAAACAAAAACCCCGGTCAAATGCATATGTGTCAATCATGTGTAAGAATCCCCATGTTAACTGTATTTTCATAAGTACTGAGGCAAGAAGTAGGTGGGTCCACGTCTGGAGGACCCAGAGCCGTCGCCACGTCCGGAGTGCCCAGACCCGGCGCCTCCCGAGGGTCCGCTCCAGCCGGCGCCTCCTGCAGGGCTGCTGACAACATTGCCACCCGTGGGCCCCTTGATGCCTCTACTCATGGCTCAGGACTATGGGCAAGACTTTTTGAACTTTAAAGTGGGGGTAGCCGTGGAGGCCATGTGTGCCAGTTAGTGCAGATTTGTGCTAATTGGGGAGTGGCCACCTGCATAAAAGCAGGCAGAAAGTTTGTGTCTGGGAGTTTTTTTAATCTGTGTTGTTGCTGTGTTATATATTTTTTGTGAGTAGTGAAGGCAAATGCCCAGCCTACGAACTGTGTTTTGTTTGAACATTTTGATTTGACCCTTGCAGCCTTTTGTTTGGTGTTATTTGGCGACTGTATATAGGAAATATGGACTGGAGAGGAGGGCTATAGTGGAAAATTATTGCCCCGATGGAAGACTATTGTTACCAACAGGGGGCTATAATGCCCGAAGCCCTGGAGGTAACAATAGTCTTCCCGAGGGGCATTTAATTTTCCACTATGGCTGAGTCGGCAGTACATATTTAATATACGAATCAGTCAAGAAAATAAGTGAGGCAAGATTGGATAGTAAATACGACTTTATATATTTTGTTTAAATACAGCTGATACAGCATAAGTAAATAAATAAATACTTTAACATAAATAACAAAAAATGTTTTTGAACTTCATACCGTATAATTTTTCTCCATCTCCATCTGTTTTGCTGACTGCTGCATAATCCAGTTTATATCCCGGCCGTCATATTTGTTTACATCGTCGAGCCAGAAAACAGTGACAGTGATGTTTTAATCACCATTTTAATGTTTGGAGAATCTTTCTTTTGTAGTATGTTTTGTAATTAATTTTCTGTTAAATCACAGAACTGGTGTTCAACCATTTTCTCTTGTTATGAGTGCTGCAGGGGAGAAGGGCATTCCTTTAAAAAGGGGTGGGACTGACAGTGATGTTAATCAATCACATGACAAACGGAGACTAGAGCCTGGTAGTGTAAGGATGTCAGGGCAATAGTTAATCTATTTTTGCTCCGATTATGAGCAAAAATAGATTGAAAACAAACATAAACAAAGCCTTCTTTCGAAGATACTAACCAAACTTTTGAACAATTCTCTAACTAACATACAGGACAGCTAAGCTTTTGCCTGTAATAAAAATCACTTGTAGTACTCCTTCCACTACACCCACCCTGAACTCACACACAAGTTAATTAACCTTAATTACAAACACTCAAGTAATTATTACATTAACACTTTTTAACAATTATTCAATTATTTTCCCCAGGTGTATAGTCGGCTACTTGGCTTTTCTTGCCGACGCGTGTTGGGGGGGCATTCCGTTTATATCTGGGCGCTGCTTAGGCAGGTGTAGTAGAAGACAGATACATAATAGTGGGGAGCTGCATATAGGGCAACATGAGGGGAGGTGGATATGTATGGCCGATTGCGAGACACAGGTGCATGACAGGAGGACTGCCAGCAGTGCTGTAGTACGAATCTATGAGATGTCCCAGTGTAACAGTCTGTTGTGTGGAATTGCAGATGTTCAATGGCATAACGTCTTTTGCAAGGAGGAGGGGAGCACTTGAAAAACTGGACATCCATGTGACAGATGCATGACACAATGATATCGCCACCAGCAAAATGGAGGTGTATAAAATCCACTGTTATGAAACTGTTTATATGGGCGAGTGGAATGTGCTGTGTCATGTCAGTTTGAGAGGGCAGCCCCCAATAATACAGATCAACCATGAGCAACAGAATAGACGTTTAATGGAAGGGATGGCCTCATCATCACAGTTGGGATATACATTGTCATACCTGTATATTCTGTGTTCACCATTTCTCCAGTGTCTTAGGACTATGTTGGCAGATAGCACACACTGCTTTAATGTACAGTACCTTGATGCCCAATCTTCCACTTCTTCCACTTCCACAATCTTTTAACAGTCGTTAGGTTCAGAAGCTTATATGATAATTATATTATATGATAATTCATGGGCTCTGTTGTATTACAATTATGCTAAAAAGTATGCTTCTATTAAGCTTTCAGGTGGAAGACCAAAACACAATAAATATTTTAAAGCACATTAGAGCAGTTTGCAGGCATCAGAGGTCAAGCAAGGCTAAGTGAAGATACACTGATCTCCAAAAAGGGAGATGCAGTAAAGTATATTTCTACACCACATTATTGACCTGGGGGTCTGAGCATTACAGGTTTAGCACAAGTTACTTTGCTTTACTACAGTTTTACAAGCTGTTTGCCATGGCATACTACAATCAACTTGTAAACGGACTGGGTAAGACTTTTTTAAATAAAACTATGTGGTTTTTTTTAGGGGGTCAATTAAATAATTTATAAATACAAATCTGCAACAGACCTTTCTCTAAATCATATGTGCAGATGGCAGTGATATTTTTCCAGCAAACAATATAACTAAATCTGACATGAGTAGGACATAAAAAAGTTGCACCTGGAAGCAGACTTTATTTCTTCCTACAACAACACTCACTTACTGTCATTTTCCATCTCTTTCAAGTAACCATTGGCTTTTTTGTATCACCATATAACCATAGAAAACAACTGTATTACTGAATCAAATTGACGTAAGAACATCCCTTATGGAAAGAAAATATATGTCTGAATATATTGGCATACCATATATTGTCACTTTTGTCAAAAAGGTTTTTAGCTTATTAAACCATTCTTTGTGTTTGATGCACTTGCTTGACTACTTTAAAAGTATTCCAATAAAAGAAAAAACGTAATATCAAATGTTTTTATGTTGAACAATATAATGCAATATATGGAAAAATATACTGTATAATATACAAATTATTGCCGCTTTTCATATATTAGGAAAACATGGATAATATATTTCTCAATATATTGTCAAGTAATTGTGAGACAAGCAGCCAGAGGTCCTATTCAAAAATATGTATATATGTATAGTATAACAGTTGCAGGTCCACAGCAATACATGTAGTTAAATGACCACTACATTGTAAAACATATGATCAATCCATATTTCAATATATTTATGAATATATAATAGTAAAATATAATTATATTACTGTGAAATATATTGTATTATATTTCTTAATATATAAGTAGTGGGAAGCACTAGCATATTTGCATGTATATGCAGGTCCACAGGAATACACTCAATTTAAAATACATTAAATGTAGTTCACTATAAAATATATGATGAATCCATATTTCAATAGGTTGATTAATATATTGTGAAATGTACTGTATTGTATACAGTATATAGCATATATGCACACAACATGTATGGTCAAATGTTTACACATTATAATGTAACAGTAAAACATGTAAATGCCCAATTTACAGTCATCTGATATACATGTTAGTTTTAAAAAACTATAAGATTATTAATAAAATTAACACTAGAACAACCAATGCAGTCATTTTGACCCCCTACAGAAAATGTAGTTCTGAAGAGGAGGTTCCAGTGTTAATGGAAACATGTTGCCTCGTTAGGTTTACCAATAGGTAAAAAAAAGTTCATAGAACAAATTATATGGTAAAACTAGTACAAAGTTAGAATAAGTCATAGGAAATGACATATAAAAAGCACAGCACAAAAGTATTACCTGCAAAACCAGATTTATTCAAACACAAAACAACCAACTGCTTACTGTTTTGCCTTCTTGAATTTTCAGATATACTTTTACTATTATTTCAACAAATGGTGTTGTTTTTAAGGAACTAAATGAAATTGAGATACATTCTTCAACGGTTTATTCTTTACAATTGTTTGTTTGACAACAACAGACCTGAAAAAACTAAAACAGTGTGATGGCAAATACTATATAAGCTTGTTTATAGAAATATAGGTGTGCATTTTCAAACTTAAGTTTAAATGGCAGCCACATTCTTAATAAAATAATATACATTTTCCTAATATAATCAAACATGAAAGAAGAATGCTGCACACTCAATTGCAGTCTAAAATTGTAGTTATTTAGTCATTTCAGATTTGAAAACACTGATGTTTCAGCACAAGAATGTCTGATTTGGTGTGCAATTGAGTGTGTGGCTTTCTTCTTTTATGAGACATAGCAATTTGACCATTTCCCAAAATAATTATTCAGGCTTTATTTTTACGTGGTGCCGGAGTTCACAGATGTGCATGTTTATGGTCTTTCTTATTTCACTGACTTTTGTTGTTGGGTGGTGTTTCAAAACTGCACCTGGAAAGAAAAAATAAACAAGATGTTTACTGCTTGATAAACCCTTGATAACTGTTAATAATTATTGTTTAGTAATGGTAATTTTCATTTCTGCCAAACACTGAATTGGTATCTGTGCCATTTCTCTGGACAGCAATATTCACAGATTCAATATAAAGCTGCTTGAATGGTGCAGTAAAAGAAAGATCCATCCCTACTCAATAGTCAAGGGGAATCCTTCTGACGTGGTGCTTTGGTTTGACTTTTCCAAATTTGGACAGGGTAAAACACATTTAAAAAAATGTTTATGGATACAAAAATATGCCAAACAACCTAATGTTAATTAAGATAAATGAGTCCAGGACTAATGCTAATCTTTGACTGTGAAACAAGTTTTATGACCAAATTCTTGAGTTTTACATGCTCTTTCTGTAAATACTTCACTTGATTTAGAAGATTCACCATTTTCTTCTGACAAACTTCCCCACAATTGTCGCTTTCACTGCTCTCCATGCCCTTCTGATGAAGTAATCCCTGCTTCTGATTTATATGCTCAGTTTGGATGGCAGGGGTCTCATCTGCCTGGCCTTCAGAAGCTTCTCTTCTGTGTATAGGTGCTGCAAGCGTTCTCTGCGTTGCATGAACAAGCATCTCTTCAGATGCCTTTCTTTGTGCTATCTCCTGCATACTTTTTTCTGAAATATTGAAAGAGATAACCTATTAAGCCGACATTAAATTAAACCATAGTTATTACATGGGACAAAAACATTAGTTTCAGAATCTTCATAAATTAGCCGTTTGGGTCTTCTGATTCTTTTTGTTAACTCAGCTGAGGATGCTGTCGTGAGTTCCTTTTCTCGTGCCTTAAGCACACTCTCTTTATCTATCAACAAATAATGAAAAATAATAATATTTTAAAGTATGCATTCGACAAGCTAAAAAAAAAAAAAAAAACGCCCGCGCGAAACTCAGGCTTTACTTCAAGTTCAAACTCAAGTCTCACCTGATAACTGCATAGTGTTTGCCTTCTCCACAGGCCATCCATTAGTTGGTCTCTTCTTATTTGTTCTGCATTCAACTAAGTAAGCCTTCTGTAAATCTGGGGGATTAAAATCAATAATCCACGCTGTTTTAATAATACTGACAGCATTTTTATCTGGCCCATCCGCCCACGAAACAAGTGCGTACTTCGCCATGATAATACTGTACTAACAATTGCCCACGCTCTCGCACTCGGTTGTAGTAATAACGAAGCATTCTGGAATGCGCTTCTTTAGTGTGCTAATAGGTATTTTTTAAAATGTAAATATCAAATCCGTAAACAGCATGGTGTAGTGTAGTTTTTATAATAAAATCCACTAGGGCATCTCCTGGAGTTGTAACCATAGAAAAGCATCACTCTAGCGTATTTCTGGGGAGGAGCTCCTTTGCTAATCGTGAACAAACATCTGTCACATCTGATACAATTGTGAAAGTATACAATCGTGTTTTGGTAAACAAACAGCCCTATTACTCACAAGCATATACCAGAGTCGTGAAAGGAATAGCTACCATGTTATGTTATAGAATGATAGAATTGCATTAGTTTAGTCTTATATACAACTGGAAGAGGCAGGAAACTCAAAATGTTATGCATTAGTCAAAGTGTATGACAAAACACATAATTCATTAATTGGAACTAATGAAGCTACATATTTAAAAATGGAGTATATAACCAGTTTAAAAAGAGAACTGCAAGGAAGAAAAAAAAGCCATTGATGTTTCAGAGTTCAAAGGCAAATGTGTGCTGATTGATTTATTATTATTATTATTTGTTTATTTAGCAGACGTCTTTATCCAAGGCGACTTACAGAGACTAGGGTGTGTGAACTATGCATCAGCTGCAGTGTCACTTACAATTACGTCTCACCCGAAAGACGGAGCACAAGGAGGTCAAGTGACTTGCTCAGGGTCACACAATGAGTCAGTGGCTGAGGTGGGATTTGAACCACGGACCTCCTGGTTACAAGCCCCTTTTTCTTTAACTACTGGACCACACAGCCTCCTACCACAGTTTCCTTGTGTTTATGCAATACCTTGCTAATGACCAAAGATAGAAAAATGATTTGTAAAATCAGCATTGTAGCAGATACTTATAGTTTAAACTGTAATTAACACAAACTGATTAAGTTTCTTATAGTTTTACCTGTTATCATTGGGGGGGGTTACAGACATTGATTACCATAAACTGTAAGTACCATACCTAAAATAACGCATACTCAGTGTCGAGCAGGTGGAGTCTTTATACCTAAAGAAAAAGAAAGTCAGTTTCGCCCTATTTCCCTATTAAACGTAGAAGGCAAGATTTTCTTCAGCATTATTGCTCAGAGATTGTCAACTTACCTATTAAAGAACTGCTTCATTGACACTTCAATACAAAAGCGGGCATTCCAGGTTTCCCAGGATGCTTAGAACACATCAATGTGATCTGGCAACAAATTCAATCAGCTAAAAAGGAGAGGAAGGAGCTCCATGTGACATTCCTGGATTTGGCTAATGCATATGGTTCAGTGCCACATGAACTTCTTTGGGCAGCATTTGATTTTTTCAGTGTACCGATGACAATAACAAATCTAGTGAAAGCCTACTTTGGAGATTTGCAATTTAGTTTTTCAACTTCAGAATTCAGCACTACATGGCAATGCCTAGAAGTTGGAATAATGGCAGGATGCACCATTTCTCCACTGGCTTTTACCATGGCAATGGAAGTAATCATTAGGGCATCAAAATGGGTAGTGGGAGGAGAGCGCTTGGCTTCTGGAATGCGACTATGACCAATTCGAGCATACATGGATGACATGACAACCATGACTACAACAGTAGCCTGCACTAATCGGTTATTGGGCAAATTAACCAATAACATTGAATGGGCACGAATGCAATTCAAGCCCACTAAATCAAGGAGCATCTCTATAATTAAAGGTAAAGTAGTAGATAAAACGTTCTTCATTAATGGTGAGGCAATACCAACAGTGTCTGAGAAGTCAGTGAAGAGCCTTGGGAGATGGTACGACGGGGACCTAAAGGACACAGTTCATGTGGGAGAAGTTAGACAACAAGCTGTGGAAGGGTTGAAGAGCATAGACAGCAGCGCTTTACCAGGCAAACTAAAACTCTGGTGCTTTCAGTTTGGTCTACTGCCAAGGTTGCTGTGGCCACTGACTGTGTACGAGGTTTCTTTGACAACAGTAGAGAAGCTGGAAGCTTTAATTAGTTCACACATCAGGAAATGGTTGGGAGTTCCACGCTGCCTCAGCAGAGTGGGACTTTATGGTAAAGGAATACTGCAGCTACCTGTCTCCGCTCTAACTGAGGAGTTTAAGTGCGCCAAGGTCCGACTGGAAATGACATTAGTAGACTCAAGCGACAAATGCATAAGGGAGGCAGCACCTGTGTTGAAAACTGGAAGAAAGTGGGCGGCAAAGAAAGCTGTGGAGGATGCAAAGGCTGCCCTTCGAATTGGTCATATCATGGGGCAAGTTCAGCATGGAAGAGGTGGTCTTGGTCTCAGTTCAGCTCCTCCTACATGGCACAAGGCAGCCCCAGCTTAACAGAGGAAGCTGGTAGTCAACGAGGTGCAAAAGCAGGAGGAGAGGATGAGGTGTATAAAGGCCATTTCCCAGGCCAAGCAGGGAGAATGGATGAGATGGGAGAGTGTGGAACAACGCAAGATTGGCTGGCAAGACCTATGGTCAATGGAACAGAGCAGGATCAGTTTCCTTATAAGGTCAACATATGATGTTCTCCCATCACCACAGAACCTAAACCTCTGGGTAGGAGAGGATCCCTCATGTCCTTTGTGTTCATCACCTGCAACATTAAGGCACATTTTGACAGGATGTAAGGTGGCTCTTAGCCAGTTTACTTGGCGCCATGACCAGGTGCTGCGATGTTTGGCCTTAGCATTGGAAGACAAGCGTAACATGACCAATAAGTTGCCACCTGTTCCATCAAAACATTACACACAAAAGACAACATTCCTCCACCCAGGAGAGCAACCACCAAGAAAAGGTGCTAAAACCAATCCTCGCACAGGACAACTGGAAGCTGCTTGAGACTGGAAAATGCGGCAGATGTTGGTCAACGGCTTATTTTTCCACCTGAGACTGCCACCACTAACCTTCGACCAGATATTGTCTTGTGGTCTGGATCAGCATGCCTTGTTCACCTGGTAGAGTTAACAGTGCCATGGGAGGATGCTGTAGATGAGGCGTATGAGAGGAAGAAACTGCGGTATGCTCAACTAGCCACTGAAGCGGAACAGCGAGGATGGAGGGTCTGGGTTTAACCAGTAGAAGTGGGTTGTCGAGGATTTGTGGCACACTCTACAACCCAGTTTCTCAGAGATGTCGGATTCAATGGCCAAGAGTTGCGTCACACAGTGAAGAACTTATCTGAAGCAGCAGAGAGGAGCAGCAACTGGCTGTGGTTGAGACGGAAAGATTCTGGCTGGGGATCTCAAGCACAATAGAAAGAAACGCTGATGTACAGGTAAGTAAGCTGGGCTGAGTTGAGTGGGGGACGGAGGGGGGTGATGCTGGGACGCCAGAATCACCGTCGAGCCCTCTTGAGGTGTCGTGGGCTAGTCGACAAAACACGGAGGATGGAAGGTGCCCACTTGAAGACCCCAGAGATGTACCCTACTTAGCTCAATCCAGACGATTGTCATGCTGATGCGCTGGGGAGACCGCACTATGGTTGATCCCCGGAGCCAGCATCGCAGCCGTTGTGTGTGCTGATGCACTAGGGAGGCAATAAGCTGATCCCTGGAGCCAGCATTACACTTCAGCCATCAACACCATATCTACATCATCATATGGAAGGAAGCGCAAATGGATGGAGATACATATGGATCACATTAGTTTACTGTGAAGCTATGTCTTAGTTGGTGCTTATCTTGGCGAGAGCCAAGTTCAAATCAGCATGAAGTTTTAACATCTACTCTCATGTAATGGAAATCGTGTAACTCAACATAATATAATGGTGGTTAATAGAATAGTAAAAACAGAAATGGTCAGTCTTAAATTCCACTATTTGGAACATATAAATCTGAACTGAAAATGTTGACAAAACATAATACAATTCTAACAGGTTTAAACAGCTTCAAATATGCTTTATATATATATGTGTGTTCCTAATAAACTATGTGTCCTGTATTATACTTGTTTATTATGGCTTGTAATAAGTGCATCTATTATTTATTGCATATTTAAATTCTGCTTAATTGTAAAATAAGTTTCACAATTTTATTAAACTTTATTTTTAAACTTTTGTTAAACTTTATTCTACAGTATTAAGTTATTTTTATAACCTTATTTTCAACCGTATAATCAAAATAAGGGTTTTTGAGTACAATTCATGTGGAGTCTGAAGTTTTATTGACTGTTTTGCCATATATTGGTACATTATATTGTATAATATATTTGTTAAGCTAAGTTTGCAATATAGTGGTATATATTGTAGAATATATTTTATACTCTTAAATATATTAAAATACATGAATCAATATATTACATTATATTTTTGAATATATGTAAATATATTTTTATTCCATAAGGGATACAGTGTCCTTAAAGTCATTGTAGCTAACAAAACAATTCCGATTTCCATTAGCTACATACAGTAGGCCTCAATTGTGCAGTTTTTAAAGAAACATATGTTATAGAAGCTACTTTAGGTTAAAGGAAGCTCTTGGGTTATCTGTTCTGGACTTGTATGTACTGGGTCATTGCACCTCAGCAGGGTCTGTGGGCCAAAGCATGTTACTGGAATGCGTGTCAGTCAATAGGAGAAGCAGCTGATTGGTTATTGGCAGGAAAGTCATTAGTTTTACTATTAAAATTAAAATACATGTTTGCTATAACTGTTGACTGGTGATTTGGTCCCAAAGATGTTCTATTGGACTCAGGTCAGGAGAAAAAGCTGGCCACGGCAAGACCTCGATATTGTGCCAACCCACAATATTTTACTATACTGTTGTGTCTCTAAAAAGTAGGCCTATATTAAAACAATAGTGTTTTGTTTGGCCACTGCTATTTTTCATACTGCCAGTACTCATACAAAGCAAATTGCAGTAAAACTGAATATCACATATCCCAGCACCAGACTGACACATTTTTTGTGTAAAGTGACAGTCTGGCTCATCATTTAATTATACCAAGAAATACATTATTTTGGATACAGGTCTTATCTAGAATGTTGGTCTTTTAAAAAAGGTAAGCTTTTACAGTGAATATATATTAACGACTTATTTAATCTTTGTGTGGTTAAATTTGCCATGTATTTATGACCGCAGGAATTCACATTGGGTTCATTTGTGAAAAACATTGGGGTATTGCTTCTTTAAAAGTTCCAGTAATTTGATCTTATTCTCAGGGATGGGGAACCATGGAAATAATCTGCTGTCCAAAATTGAAGCAAATCAACAGATTGTACCAAACAAAACACATATTGACAGCCAAGCCATGCACATAGCCATACACCCACGGAAGTCCTGGCTCAACACATCAGGGTCACTTTGAGTCCTGAAAGAAAATTGGTAGAGATTTGACTTTTCAGGAATAGTAAAACACAAGGTCATACCACTGCTGCAAAGGAAGGGCCTGGTCAATTCTCAGCTTTCTCAGACATTGTCTTAAAATGTATTTAAGAAAATGGCAACTGAATTTATTATTATTATTATTTGTTTATTTAGCAGATGCCTTTATCCATGGTGACTTACAGAGACTAGGGTGTGTGAACTATGCATCAGCTGCAGAGTCACTTACAATTACATCTCACCCAAAAGACGGAGCACAAGGAGGTTAAGTGACTTGCTCAGGGTTACACAATGAGTCAGTGGCTGAGGTGGGATTTGAACCAGGGACCTCCTGGTTACAAACCCTTTTCTTTAACCACTGGACCACACAGCCTCCTCTTTACTTTCAATACTATATTTAATTTTCTTGTATGGTCCAATTTCAATCCAAATCAGACTACAAACCCATTTGTTTGTCTATCCCCTACACTTTTAGAAACAATTCCTTATTTTTGTGTTTTAATTGGCAGCATACGTCATTTCACAAAAAAGTCCAAGCTAAGCATATAGTCCTTATGTTTTCAATGCACCACTTAATTCTCAAAGGCTGCAGGCAGTCAAATGAGGGAAAATGGCCCCTCCTCAGTCCTTGAGAAAATACAATTTGATAGTATGCTGCATTGAACCTTCAAGGTGTATTGAGCAAGACATATTATGTCCTTTCCATTGTTACTGTGCAGTTTGTTTACCGTGTGTAGTTGTTAGGCCCTTATATTTTTATGGATTGAATAACCTACTGTACATAAGTGACTGCTTAAGGGAATTCAGTTTGTTGTTCCTTAACATCCAAAATATTGCAAGCACCTTGCTCTGTACAAACACACACAAGACTTGTGCCCTCCCCAAAACAATTTTCCTGGTTCCCCAAATCATTGTGAGAAAATGTGTACAAAATTATGAAATGGCAAACAGTGGAAATTAACCTCTATGTTAACTGGATAATCAGGGACAGTAGTGCAGCCGGAGGGGTCCCTCCCACTGCATATCTGTAACATTTATCATGTTATTGCTGGGGGACATGTAGATTCATTTCTCCTTATTCCAGCTACTGTATATTGTGCTGCTGTCTGTGTCTATTTTTGTAATGGACAATGCCTTGTTTTTAAATAAAGCCTGCCAATACAATACTTAATAAACAGGGGTCACCCAAGACTGCCACCTTGTACACTCCCCTGTTTAGTTTGCTACTAATGCACATTTAGATAAATCCATAATCCATGAATCCATAAACTATAAACTAATGTTAAGCAACTGGCAAGTCTGCATAATTAATCTCAAGTCTTTTTGTATTTTGTTTTACTTGCATAGTGACTCAATAGCATTCTGGTTAATTACTAAACAACCTAACCTTTTTTATGCAAAGACTGGCTGTAGATGTATTTTTCTTTACATACAGTGCTTGCGTGCCAGGACCAGCATACAAGCAGCTATTAAGAACCTACAAAGTCCATGATGCACTTAACTTCCTACCAAATGAATACAGAGGCTTGAATGTGGTTTACCATGATTTTAAAACAACATTTATTTCCTTTCTATTTGGAACAGGTTTAGGAAAAAGGTAGATGAAGTTCAGTAAAGTGAGAGTAATTGTTTCAAACAGCGATCTAAAAAACAACCTCCATGATACCATAGCAAGTAAAGGCTAAAGCAGTTTTATTGCCAAAATAGTATTAACGTTTTGTATTATTACTTTGCTTTTGTAAGTTACCTGTAGATTTGCAGAATGGTTGATAATAGAAGATCTTAACCAGCAGTTAGTGTGTGTTTAAGATTGTGCCTTTTGAAAATATACCGATTGTAAATTACATTGGTGAAAATATGAAATATGAAGAGGTTTCTCTGGAAAAGACTGATAGGTCTCTGGGGAGGTTTGTCAGGCAATTTAAGCTCCATGATTGATTGTATCCATGCAATAGTCTAATTCCCATATCCATAAACAGAACATGTACTGATATTGTTTTCTAAGGGCTGGATGTTCTACTATGCAGCATTATTTAATAGATAAGAACCAGTCAGGGACTGTTTCCCCTTGCTGGCTTACAATGTTGACATGTACAGCAGCAAGCAGGATGGAGGCTTTGGGGTGGAAGCGCTTGATGCTGCTTGTGATGGGGAACTATCACTGTACATCAGATAGCCTTGGGGACAGTGTTGTCTGGACTGAAACCTGGGTTTGGACTGGAGTAACCGAATTATGGACTGGCGTAATTGTGAAACTGGGTACCAGAATCGGAATCGAAATACCCGGTTCCAATGAGAGACACCTGCTTCGGAACCGATTCCAAAAATCTCCTCAAATGCACATCACTAATATTTGGTATATATTTTAATATTTGTGGGGGTTAATTTATTGATGTTTCCTTTTGATGTATGTGTAAATGACTCATAGGTGGTGATAATGGAGGGAATTTATAGAACTTTCTATTGGGACAGTACCCCTTTAAATGATTAAAGGTAACTTACTGTGAGTGGGGTTGGTGCTTATAAAAGGAAGGCAATATGGCTTCCTAGGAGAGTCTAGCTTTGGGCACCGAGCTGTTGGTGTCTCCATGCTTATCTAAAGTACTGACAAGGGGCTGTCTGTTGTGCTGCTGTTTTAAGTGTGGTGGATTTTCATATGCACCGTGGAGATATCTAAAAATAAAGTTTCCCTTTCACCTTTTTCTACAAACTGCTGTGTACTCGTCTTCTTCCTCAAGTCTTGTGTGGAGGTTGACTCCGCTCGTTCATTAAAGACCCCCACAACACTGCAATTATTACAAGGACTCGTCATGATCAAGAAAGTAAAACTTACAGAGGAGTACTGGGGTTATATCATTTTGAAGGTCTGTTAAGGTAACAAATTGTGAGTGAAATGATCTTCACTTACTGTAGAAGGGAATTACAGGGCTGCAAATAGGTCATTTAGGCCAGGATTAAGGGGCATTAGTGAAACTTTGCCCACCTCTGTAACCACAGCTTGAATATGTACAGTTGATGTAAACCAAATGACATATTTTTGTAATTATGACAAATCAGTTTGTTTACCATTCACCTGACTACAGGGACATCAAATTAAAAAACAAAATGCAACTATACCACCCTCTGCTGGAAACATTGCTGCAGTTTATTTTATTTTTTTTTACATTTTGTGAGTGGGAAATAAAATTAGACATTAGACATTTCTGGCCACAGGTCGACAAAAAAGAGATTTGATCCGGTTTAATTTCCACTAATGCACAGGCAAATACTCTTCCCTTTATCAAAACAACCCACAATAAAAGTGCATCTGGCACCACTTGCATACTTCTTTCCCAGGTGGCAACATGTTAAGTGCTGTGAATATAATGGCATTTCGTAACTGTGACGCCAGTATTTTTTTCACGGTACAAATGGCTTATTTCACAAACTAAAAATAGGTATTTCTAGATATTTCACAATTAAACATAATGAGCCCTATTTAGAAACGTTCACAAACCCCTAAGGCAATCGCAAAAACACTTTTGTAGACACTTAGCACACCAAAATCAGACGCACGTGTGGCCCACCTATGTGATTTAGCAACTGTGTTTTGGCACCCACCTGGCTAGTCAGCATTAGTGCTGGACATGGGCTGAACTTTGGGGGAGTGTCCTCATTTACATACAACTGTAGCGCTTAGCAAACCATGAACAGGTGCTAGTGTTTGCGTTTCAATTGACATGTGAAAACCAGGTCTAAACTGTGCGCAAATGGTTGACTATAAATACAGCTGAAACACCATGGAAGCAGGTAAAGAAAAGAGAGAAAAATAAGAGAAATAAAAGAAATATGGAGTGCGTAGTGGATTTCTATGTGGCCTGACAAAGAAAGAGGAGGAGACGTCCCCAAATATTTAGAAGTCAGCTGTCTTTTCTGAGCCTGTCTGACACACGATGGATGCAGCAATTTCGCCTCAACAGACAAACAATCACTGACATCTGCCAACTGCTTCAGGCTGGCCTGGAAGGAGACATGTAGAGAGCGCACTGTTTGCCTGTAGCACTAAGGGTATCTGCCACTGGCTCGTTCCAACAGTCAGCTGTATCATGTGCAGTGTGAGATGCAGTGTGAGATGTAATGTTTCTTGGGAGGTACGGGTTTCCTGGTGCCCTGGGTGCCATCGATTGCACATGCAGCTGTGCGCACCAACACAGAATAGGCACCTCTACATAAATCTATGGGGACCTATTCTGTCAAAATGCAAGCAGTGTGTGATGCCAACGTTTTGGACAGGACAGTCCCACGTTTGGAACACTGGTCCCAGTGTCCCCACAACCTTTCTTGTGACGCTCATTTCGTCCTGTTTTTTTTTTTCCCAGAGCATCGTCGTGCCAGTAATAGAATATTGTATTTCATGCAGGCTGCTGTGTTACTACCATATCTAACTTATTATAGTACAATGACACTCGATGTGACTAAAGGGAATGTTGAATGACCAGTAGCATTAAAAAGCAGCTGTATAGCACCGTGCAAACCTTGAAAATGACTGAACAGTCAACGTTCATATTTGAAACC
The DNA here is from genome assembly GCA_030684275.1 of Acipenser oxyrinchus oxyrinchus. Lineage (NCBI taxonomy): Eukaryota > Metazoa > Chordata > Actinopteri > Acipenseriformes > Acipenseridae > Acipenser > Acipenser oxyrinchus. The sequence goes on from CM060250.1 coordinate 48,133,697, forward strand.
AATCACAGAGAATTGCGGGTGGGTTTATCCACACTGACTGTTGCCATCCTCGTCTGAATCATCACTCTCGCTGCCCGAAGAGGTTAGACTACTGTAGTCTAACAATAACAACTCACACAGGTACCCATTTGTATTGTGTTGGAACTTTTCTCTTCATCCATGGTGTTTGTATATCTGCGTGCGAACGACTTTGTGCATCAAAATAGCCCATCACAACAATAGGAGGGCCTGTATTTGGAAACATATTTTCTGTTGAAATAAGTCTATATTCACTTTCAGTTCACCGCAGGTAACCCTCTGAGAAACGTATGTTATAGAATAATACAAAATCATTTATGAACTAGTTATTTTCACATTTGTGAAATTCATGTTGTAAAAATATTTTACAAGTTTCAGAACTTTTTTTTTCTTTACGTATACATGTTATGTTGTTTTTAGCAATAATGAAATACAATAGTTTCAGGTCTCCAGGTGCCAATTTAATTTCTTTAAAAAATGTACATTGATAGTTGAGTACTGTATATGATACAAGTAGTTTAAAACAATTACAAAAAACAATCATATTTTCATTTCGTTTGACCTTCTTTAAAAAATATCTAAATAAGCTGCCTTAGAGGCAGGATAAATCTCTTTTTAATTTGGTGACCCCTTATTTTTATTTCTGTGTTAAATGTGTTATAGAAGAAGCATATTTTATCTTGCAAAGTTTAAGATAAAAATGAAGACAATCGAGTATTCATATTTAAGATTAATGTTATCTGTTGCATAATTAGATAACTATATAAGGTATTTTAAAAGTATTTTATTTTATCACTGCTATTAGTAGAAGAATTAATAGAAGAAAAACAACACATTGATAAAAATATGTTTTTCCTTCAGCAAAAGAGGCAAATGTCAGGGCTCGAATTACTGGGGGGCTGGGGTGGGGTCGATCCCTTTAAGTTTCTCCAAATAGTTTTATTTCCAAATTTCCTTTTTAACATGTTTTAATCCGACAGCTAACACTTAAAACAGAAAGTATCCTGTTAAAAATGTGTTAATTGTATGATGACATTTCCTGCTTTGTCTATGCAGTTTTCAGTACAAATCAATGATACTAATCAATGATATTTAGAAAGCGTCTCCTGACAATCTGAAAGTTTCTCTGCGCATTTTACATAGGCTAATGCTTCTGCTTATATTAAGGAATATTAAATAGTATTCCTTTCATAAGTAAAGAAGTGACAACATTTCATTTAATCAGAAAATGAATACGATTTAATCTTATTACACCTTGATGAAAATAAACAGCCAAGATCAGCAAAGAAATTAGCGTTTGTAAAATATGTAGTTATTTAATTTAGATTGTCAAAAGGCGGCAAAAGCAAAATTGTCTTACCACACGGCTATGACATCATAGACCAACTTACTTACCTGATCTATTAATATTACTACACCTTAATAGTAACAATTATCTAAACTGTGTTTCTGTAGGTAAAAATGTCAACATACAACTGAAACAGCATTTAAATCACTCAACAATCTTTTTTTTTTCATTCTGTCATGAAGAATTACAGAAAAAATGGCAAATATACTGTGGTATTTAGTCAGAGAACAGAACAAAGAAAACTCTGAGGTAAGTAGTAGCAGTAATACTTTATTCAAAAGCCATCTGAGAAATCACCATGCAAGTCTTACTCAGCATGTATATATGAAGCAGCGGCATCTACTTATTAAACTAAATATCGCAAAGTTTAAATTAGACACAACAGATACATCTCACCACTACCCTCCGATTTCAGAAACATATTTAAAACAAAATTCAAAACTCTCCTGCTCTCTTCTGACACAACCGTTGGGCTTTTAAACAAGGTCAGGTTCAGAAGGACTGTGGCACTGCGCAAACTGACACGGAAGTTGTTTAGTCCATATATCATCTAATGCTGGTTTACAACCTAGGGAAATTATGCCGAGAAAATAGCCTCTGAAATTATTGGTCAGCTTCTCTTGAAGATCGCAAAACCTGAGTAGACTCATTTTCTGCACACACACACACAAAAAAAAACACTCAGAAGGTCCTCCCTTGATGTCAAGTGCCAGTGCAGTCTTTGGCTGTTCTGAATCCTCCCTCAGATGTGGGAAATCAGTCTGCTTCTATTCCCAAATGTCATTTTATGTCGAAAATGTTACTATAAATTGGAATGTTCAATGTAATGTTTATGGAAAACAAAAAAGTACAAAATATATGTATTCAGGGACTATTTTTTTCAGCGGAAGGATACATAACACATTTCAAATTTTTTTCTTAAAAAAGCTAGTTTGTGTAATTATTATTTTTTTTAAATGTAGCCATTTTATAAGCAAAATAACCCACTTCAGGGGATGCGGTAAGACCATTCATTCATTCATTCATTGCATTGTCTGACTGCACACCCTGTCGTGGGTTATTTCTTACTTATTCACAAAAAAGTTTCCACAGTAAAAGATTCCACTCTGAATATCACATGAGTCTCTTGCATTCACTATCAATATGATATTAGATCAAACATTGCCAGCCAAAAAATAAAAACCTTAGAGCTTCCCTGTAACTTGGAAGTTGGAAGTTAGAACTTAAAAATCTGGTCACCTTATTTCAGCGGGATGACAGTCTGAGAGGCTGGTTGATAGGGGACAGCGGGTATCCACTGAAGCGGTGGCTACTGACACCGCTGCTCAACCCCCGACCTCTGCCGAAGGTATAATCGTACCTTTAAATGTGCTTGTACTGTAATTAAGCAAACATTTGGAATCCTTAAAATGTGATTCCAATGTTTGGATGTCTCTGGGGGAACACTACAGTACACTCCTCAGATGGTTAGCAATATCATCCTGTCTGGTTGTGTTTTACACAACATAGCTCTCCGTAATGGATGTGATGTTGAACTTACAGAGGAAAGACTACAGGGTTTAAGGGAAGCAGATGCTGTACTTGAAGCCCCAGTGGTGGAGATTACAAATGCTGCAAGTGCCAGGCAGGTCACAGACAAACGCCTTATAGATTTATTTTATTTTATTTCGCAGCCTTGCTTGGGCTGTTGGACATTTTTTATTTTTTTGCGCCTTTGTCTCCTTCCTCCTTTTTTTTGGTTTCAAAATGCCCCCTGTTCGCTATCGCAGACGCACAGGTGCTCTTAAAGGGAATGTTGAATCCTTATTGGTTGTAACCTTACTCCCCCCACTGTGCTTTGATTGGCTGGGTGCATGATTCACTGACTATTTGATGTGAGTTAGCCCACGCATGAGACCCAACTTCTAAATCACATTTTCTATTTTTGCCTGAGCGGCTGCATACATATGATGACATAAGAAGAGTACCTAACACACTTCATAATCAAGCTTAATAAATGCATTTGACAAAGGGTACTGGTACTGCGGATTTAAAAAGTCTGGCAACTAAGGTATTGAGGAAGAGGAAGTGTGGTCCAGTGGTTAAAGTCCAGGGCTTGTAACCAGCAGTTAACTGTCTCAAATTCCACCTCTGACACTGACTGACTCACTGTGTGACCCTGAACAAGTCACTTAACCTCCTTGTGCTCCATCCTGTGGATGAGATGTTAAATCAATGTCCTATTGTAAGTGACTCTGCATATAATGCACAGTTCACAGCCTACCTCTGTAAAGCGCTTTGTGATGGTGTTCCACTATGAAAGGCGCTATATAAAAATAAGGATATTATTATTATTATTATTATTAGTAGTAGTAGTAGTAGTCGTAGTAGTAGTATTATTATTATTACATGCCAACTTGGGTGACTAGGTACCAATTTACTGTGCTCTACAGCTACGGCCAAAAGCATTCTATCACCCTAGAATTTTAGGATTGAGACAATTTAAGCAATATATATATATATATATATATATATATATATATATATATATATATATATTAACATAATTTAGATCTTTTATTTACCATTATGTAATCAAAGAAACTACAAAATGATATTGCAAAAGTCTTTTAAGACTTCCTTAATCCTCTCAGGCATGGACTCTTGAAGGGTCAAGTTATTCTTTAGATTCCACATGCAGCCTTTACACTTGATTCCAGTTTGTTTTGGTTGCATGGTTGACTTTTCCTGATTGCCTATCCTATCAGACCATTCAGCAAAACGGTGGTTCAGACAGGGAACTCACTTTTAAGCTAGATTAAAATTGTAAACATCAAGAATATTAGGGCCTCCATTGCCAGACATTCATCAGTCAAATGGCTAGTCTCTCATTCGTCATTCGATTAACATGTCCAATAATCAGCAAGAAAGGGCTTTACATCTTACCTCAATCCCTCCATCCCTGTTGTGCATCAGAGTTCGCCTGCTCCTCCTCAGCCTCCACCTGTTTTTCGGCTTCGTCTAAGGGGGATATCCTACCCCCTACCCATGGCTTCCCTACAGTCAGTCTCTCCACTATCGGCAAACTACCTTGAAGGGCGAGGCCAAATGCCACAGATGTAATGAAAATATGTATTAGATAGTATTGTCTTGTTTAAGCTTTAATAAATATTGTTCTTTCTATCTCATGAGTTTTCCTGACCTAACCAATAGGATTGAGATCCGGCTAATTTCCAGGCCAAAATTAAAATGGCGTGATTCTGTTGTCTTCTAACCATTTCTTCACTTGTTTGGCTCAATGGCAAAGGGCTCAGTCATCTTGGAAGTAGAAATCACCATTATGAAAATGGTTCTGAGCCGTAAGGAGGAGGTGGTTTTGAAGTGTTTTCAGGTACCAGTCCTTGTTTATAGCTGTCCCCTTGGGTAAAACTTGTGCCTTTGGCAGAAAAGTATCCCCAGATATGGACTGTTTCTGAATGTTTCGTTGTTGGGACAGTACACCCTGGCTTGTATCTTTCTCCTTTGCGCCTTGTGACAGGATGACTGGGCGGTGACGTCACGGTAAAAGCAGGAACAAAACGACAGAGAGGAGTTTGGTGAAGCTGAGCGAATGCTTTCGCTCAGCGTTTAATAAACAAACAGACAGAAAATAAACGGTTGTAACAAAACACACAAAAACCAGGACACGGCACTTACGCCAAAATAAATAGATAAACAAAAACGGACTGACAAACAAACACGGTGAGTGAAATAGTTATTATTATTATTATTCTTATATTTTATTTTACCTCCTTCTCCACACCCGTTCTCCACTCACCGAACACACAACCCGAGTGAGTGAAAACATGCTGCTTTTATGCAGTTGTACCGAGACTCGATTGCTAGTCAATCATTCAATTGGAATCTCGGTACAACTGCACGTGAATTAATTAAAGTGCAATTCCCCGTGCTCACACATTATTACTTTTTACTTGCACGTGATGTGATGTGCCATCCTCGTGCCTAAATACAAATATACAATTTAAATCACACGTGAAACACAGACCCGTTTATATCCCGTGTACCGATGACTATACACCAACATTTACACACAACACGTAACATATAATACACAGGGGGGGGCACTTTGCCACATATACCCCCCCTTGTGCAAAGCACACATGGCCTCAATGGCCACCTCCCCCCTCAGTCTTAAAGTCCCGGAAGAGGGAGAAGCAAGGTGTTTCTGGGGGTGGCCATGGTGGAATGTCCTCCACTCCCCACTTCTTCGTGGCTATCAGCTCCCTCTTCCAGGGCTCCCGCCACACACTATCCTGCCGCGAAAGTGCGGCTGGGGAAGCTGGTCTCCTGACCTCCCCCTTCTTCATGGCCGGCATTTCCCCTCCGTGGGGCTCCGACCACCACGATCTCCGGCAGCGAAACTGCTGCGAGGGAGCAGGTCTCCTGACCTCCCCTCCGCCGTGGCCGCTAGCTCCCCTCCGTGGGGCTCTAGCCACCGTGTTTCCTGCCACGGAAATGCGGCTGGGGAGCTGGTCTCCTGACCTCCCCCTTTCTTCATGGCCGGCAGCTCCCCTTCATGGGGTTCTGGCCACAGTGTAGCGACCCCAGGCGAAGCAGGACCCTCGGCGACCCCAGGCGAAGCAGGATCCCTGGCGACCCCAGGCGGCGGCAGCAGCAGCGGACCCTTGGGAGGCGGCGGCAGCAGCAGCGGACACTCGGGAGGCGGCGGCAGCAGCAGCGGACCCTCGGGAGGCGGCGGCAGCAGCAGCGGACCCTCGGGAGGCGGCGGCAGCAGCAGCGGACCCTCGGGAGGCGGCGGCAGCAGCAGCGGACCCTCGGGAGGCGGCGGCAGCAGCAGCGGACCCTCGGGAGGCGGCGGCAGCAGCAGCGGACCCTCGGGAGGCGAACTCGGGAGGGAGGCCCTGGCCATAGAGGCAGCAGCGGGAGCTCCACTTCTCCCTCGTACCCTGTACCCTGTGTGGAGCAAAGGCAGCCCCAGGCGATGCGGGCGACAGGCCGCCCAGGCGTGCGGAGCGGCTGGCAACCCCAGGCGTGCGGAGCGGCTGGCAACCCCAGGCGATGCGGAGCGGCTGGCAACCCCAGGCGATGCGGAGCGGCTGGCAACCCCAGGCAATGCGGAGCGGCTGGCAACCCCAGGCGATGCGGGCGGCTGGCATCCTTGGGCGGCGAGGCAGGCATCCTTGGGCGGCGAGGCAGGCATCCTTGGGCGGCGAGGCAGGCATCCTTGGGCGAAGCGAGGCAGGAGTCAGGACAAGCTGGGGTGTGGGTTTTGGCCCTCTTCTCGGCCACTGCGGCCGGGCGGTTCTTCCCATGCTTTCCTCAGCAGCCTATGCAAGGGCTGCTGAGGACCGCCAGCATCTAGTCCTGGTTTTTCTGGTGAAGGGAGAGGCAGCTCCTGCTCCTCTCCTCGTGACGGTGGGGGAAGTGATACCAGCAGGCATTCATCCTCTGCTGGTTGGGGAAGTGTTACCAGCAGGCATTCATCCTCTGCTGGTGGGGGAAGTGATACCAGCAGGCATTCATCCTCTGCTGGTGTGGGAAGTGATACCAGCAGGCATTCATCCTCTGCTGGTGGGGTTGGCAGAGGCAGAGGCAGCTCCTGCTGCTCTGCTCCTGCCGGTGGAGGTGGCGGAGGCAGAGGCAGCTCCTGCTGCTCTGCTCCTGCCGGTGGAGGTGGGAGCGGTGTGTAGTCTCCTGGCGGCGGAGGTGGGAGCGGCGTGTAGTCTACCGTTGTTTCAGGGAACTGGTGCGGCCCTCCCTCTCTTGCAGGGGACTGGTGCGGCTCTGCCTCGGAAGGGGAGACCAGCAGGCATTCTCCGTCTGCTGGTGGGGGACCCAGCAGGCCTTCACCCTCTGCTGGTGGACAGGGACCCAGCAGGCATTCACCCTCTGCTGGTGGACAGGGACCCAGCAGGCATTCACCCTCTGCTGGTGGACAGGGACCCAGCAGGCATTCACCCTCTGCTGGTGGACAGGGACCCAGCAGGCATTCATCCTCTGCTGGTGGACAGGGACCCAGCAGGCATTCACCCTCTGCTGGTGGACAGGGACCCAGCAGGCATGCACCCTCTGCTGGTGGACAGGGACCCAGCAGGCATGCACCCTGTGCTGGTGGAGGAGGCAGAGGCAGCTCATGCTGCTCTGCTCCTGGCGGTGGAGGTTGTGGCGGCAGAGACAGCTCCTGCTGCTCTGCTCCTGCCGATGGAGGTGGCGAAGGCGGGACCAGCAGGAATTCACCCTCTGCTGGTGGAGACTGGGGCTGTGGACGCTCTATCTTCCCCTTTTTGGGCCGTGGATGCACCGACTCCTCCCTCTTGGGCTGTGGACACACCGACTCCTCCCTTTTGGGCTGTGGACGCACTGACTCCTCCCTCTTGGGCTGTGGACGCACCGACTCCTCCCACTCAGGCGTAGGACGTTCGGGCTCCTCCCACTCAGGCGTAGGACGTTCGGGCTCCTCCCACTCAGGCGTAGGACGTTCAGGCTCCTCCCACTCAGGCGTAGGACGTTCGGGCTCCTCCCACTCAGGCGTAGGACGTTCGGGCTCCTCCCACTCAGGCGTAGGACGTTCGGGCTCCTCCCTCTTGGGTGCTGGAGATGGCCGGGTCTGGTCCACTGCCCAGAACCACTCTGCAGCATCCCCACTCGACCCTGGTTCCACGCCTCTTCAAACTGGGGATCCCGTAAGGGTAGTCCTCCCTGAGCGTGCCCAAACTTCGAGACAGGCGTCGCACATGGGAGCCCCTCCTTCCTCCACTGCTCCTGTTCAGCTGCCCAGTCCGGGGGTCCAAACTTAGTTGGCACCCAGGACCACCACCTCTTGTTCAGCTGCTGTGGTTGCTGTTGTTGCCGCTGTTGTTGGGGCAGTGGGAGCAGCAGTCTACCTCCCCCTGCTGGTGGTGGAGACTGAAGCGACCCCTGCTCCTCCCTCTCCTGGACAGGGCAGCGGGCCACGTAGTGCTTACCTCAGCAGATGGGGCATAGCTGGGGTAGCTGTCCGAGGGGGTACCAGGGGCAGTTGGTGCTGGAATGCCCAGGCTTAGCGCAGCAGTAACACCCGGGCTGCTGTTCCTCCGGCTGGTGTTGTGACTGCTGCCTTCTCATCCTCCTCTTTCTTCCCATCCCTCTTCCTCCTCACTCCTTTTCTCCACACAATGAGAAAAAAAAACACGAGAAAAAAAAACTGCAGTACCTTACTTCTGCCTGAGTCCAGGAGGCGCTGGTGACCCCACTTCTGACACCACGTGTGACAGGATGACTGGGCGGTGACGTCACGGCAAAAGCAGGAACAAAACGACAGAGAGGAGTTTGGTGAAGCTGAGCGAATGCTTTCGCTCAGCGTTTAATAAACAAACAGACAGAAAATAAACGGTTGTAACAAAACACACAAAAACCAGGACACGGCACTTACGCCAAAATAAATAGATAAACAAAAACGGACTGACAAACAAACACGGTGAGTGAAATAGTTATTATTATTATTCTTCTTATATTTTATTTTACCTCCTTCTCCACACCCGTTCTCCACTCACCGAACACACAACCCCGAGTGAGTGAAAACATGCTGCTTTTATGCAGTTGTACCGAGACTCGATTGCTAGTCAATCATTCAATTGGAATCTCGGTACAACTGCACGTGAATTAATTAAAGTGCAATTCCCCGTGCTCACACATTATTACTTTTTACTTGCACGTGATGTGATGTGCCATCCTCGTGCCTAAATACAAATATACAATTTAAATCACACGTGAAACACAGACCTGTTTATATCCCGTGTACCGATGACTATACATCAACATTTACACACAACACGTAACATATAATACACAGGGGGGGGCACTTTGCCACAGCCTTCAAACTCGTAATCCACCTCGGTTTCCAAAACAGCTGAAGGGGGGCTCGTCAGAGAAAAATACTTTGGCCCAGTCATCTTTGGTCCAGTCTTTGTATGTCTGACAAAGGTACAGACAATCTCTGATGTTTTTTTTGCTCAGAAGGGCCTTCTCAGCAGCTCTCCGTGACACCAGACCAGTCTCTAGATGACACCTTCTCACAGTGCGCGCAGACGCCTTCACTCCAAGTTTTTGTGGCGATCCTGGCGAGCAGTGTTGACTTTTGGGCATCCGGACAAGGGGGCAGCTTTACAGCTTCCAGTCTTATATTCCTGGATGATCCTAGATACTGTGCTTTGGCTGGCATAACCTCTGTTGACTATCAGACAACTGCTAAAACCTTCTTTATGAAGTGCAATGATGGCTGAGCACATTTCCGAGGAGGTATGACTCTTCCCTGTGGCTTGTTCTGAAGTTACAAAATCTTTGTAAAAATCAAGCTTATATAGCTTAAACCTACTGCTCATTGTCACCTTTTAATTACTTCTAATTGAGTAGCACGTGTTTTCGGAAAACTACAACACAGTATGTCATTTCATATTTAACGTAACATTATTCAGCAGGTTTTATTTGGCATTTTAAAGCAACATTAGATAATTCTAGGGTGATAATTCTAGAGTAATGCAAAACTTTTGGCCAGAGCTGTAAATCCTTTTTTGGAGTGCCTTGTGACAGTATTGCTGTAAAAAAACTTGAAAATAGATTTCTTTTAGAGATGCATATTTTACAGTTATAAATGTAATTTATCCCTGGTACAAATACTGTTTTGTGTATAGTATTTTTAATGTTTTTTTTTCTTCAGATTTTTGATTGTGCTTGGTTGTTTAATCTTGGCCATCTTGACAACTTTTAAAGAATATGAAGAGGTATCAAACTGGCTCGTTATATTGGTAAGTTGAAATTATTATTATAATTGTTATTAGTGATATTAGCATTATTACTAAACATATAATAATACATTTGCACTAAAACATTACTCCTGGATGAATGTATATTACTTCCTTGCATAGTTTAGTCTTCTGTGAACTCTGCTTCTACAGAATGCAGACATTGTTGGTTTATAGTTTGTTTACACTACAAATACAATACAGTAATTCCACAATTTGTTGCAATGTTACATATACTTTATAGGAAACGTTTTGTGTAGGGTCGTTACTGTAAATACTACAACTCAATTCCTATAAAACAGGTTTACACTGTGTTTCAGTGATTTACATTGAACAAAAGATTTGTCCTTTTCCACATATATACAGTATATATATATATATATATATATATATATATATATATATATATATATATATATATATAGTTGTAGTCAAACATGTACATACCCCAATGGAAATGTATCATTTTTAGAAATTTCTCAAACAAATAATTATAGGGAAAATCTTTTGTAGCAAAAGTTTTGCTTTTGTGGATGAGGAAAAGTTACAAGAAAAAAATGTCTACAATTATTTCATCAATTTTTTTGCAAAACCCCCAAAATGCTAATTCAAAAGTATTCACACCCTGACAAGGAAAATGAAATTAATAGCTAGTTGAGGCACCTTTAGCAATACTAACCTCTTTTAAATGATTAGGATATTTGTCAATGAGCTTTTGGCATGATTCTTTAATGATTTTTGACCATTCTTCAATGAAAAATAATCCAGTCCCACTTGCAGCCAATTCACTTTGAATATCTTTGGCAGTCCATCTCAGATTGTTGTTAACCTTGCTCACAATTCTTCTACTTGTTCTTAGTGAAAGAATCTTCTTTCTTCTAGACTGAGGGAGCATTGTGACAGTACCATGAGTCTTATACTTCTTGATAATAGAAACAACAGTTGAAATTGCGATATTCAAATGCTTGGAAATCTTCTTGTATCCTTATCCAGCTTTATGACAATAAATAATTTTCTGCCTAAGGTCTTGAGATAGCTCTTTACTTTTTCTCATATTGACTTATTGATAATGACAACTATCATCCTATGCCTAGCCCTTTTATACTCTCTAAGAATGTTCACCTACAATCCAGCATTTTCTAGACTTTTCTAGAATCAGGTTCTGCATTATCATATTGAAATTTCTAGCACCTTGTAGACAATACTATCATAGCATCAAAGGGTATGAGTACTTTTGAATGAGCATTTTTGGAGTTTTGCAAAAAAATTGCTTAAATAAATAATTGTAGACATCTATTTCTTGTAGCTTGATTTCCTCCCCACAATAGCAAAACTTTTGCTACAAAAGACTTTTTCTTAAAATTATTTGTTTTCGAGAAATTATACATTTCCATTGGGGTATGTAAACTTTTGACTACAACTGTATTTATTGAATGGTCTATAGCTACTGCATGAGTTACCATTTAACATGAATTCAAAGCTACAAGCACTAATTGATCTTTATTAAAACATTACTACTTCATACACAAAGGCAATGAAAAAGTATTACTTCTTGCTTTTCCAGATACCTGCATTATAAAAAGTCTATGTCTGTTTTTGCACAGGAAACCTTCACAATTTTCATATTTGGATTAGAGTTTGCTTTAAGAATCTGGGCTGCTGGTTGCTGTTGTCGGTATAAAGGATGGAGGGGGCGTCTGAAATTTGCCAGGAAGCCTTTGTGTATTTTAGGTAAAAATACTTCTTTAACATTTCTCAAGAATCTTTTAAAAGTCAGTGGTAATTATAAAAAAAAATAACAATTGGCCATACCTACAGTGGCTCTCAAAAGTATTCACCCCCCTTGGACTTTTCCACATTTTATTGTGTTACAACATGGAATCAAAATTGATTTAATTAGGAGTTTTTGCCACTGATCAACACAAAAAAGTCCATAATGTCAAAGTGAAAAATAAAATCTACAAATTGTTCTAAATTAATTACAAATACAAAACAGAAAATAATTGATTGCATAAGTATTCACCCCCTTGAGTCAATATTTGGTAGAGGCACCTTTGACAGCAATTACAGACATGAGTCTATTTGGATAAGTCTCTACCAGCTTCGCACATCTGGACACTGCAATTTTTGCCCATTCTTCTTTGCAAAATTGCTCAAGCTCCGTCAAGTTGGATGGGGACCTTTGGTGAACAGCAATTTTCAACTCTTTCCACATATTCTCAATTGGATTGAGGTCCGGGCTTTGACTGGGCCACTCCAGGACATTGATCTTTTTGTTTTTAAGCCACTCCAGTGTGGGTTTGGCTGTATGTTTGTGGTCATTGTCCTGCTGGAAGATAAATCTTCTCCCAAGTCCCAGGTCTCTTGCAGACTTCAGGAAGTTTTCCTCCAGGATTTCTCTGTACTTTGCTGCATCCATTTTGCCCTCTATCTTCACAAGCTTTCCAGGCCCTGATGCATCCCCATAGCATGATGCTGCCACCAGCATGCTTCACAGTAGGGATGGTGTTCTCAGGATGATGTGCGGTGTTAGGCTTGCGCCAAACATAGCGCTTAGCATTGAGGCCAAAAAGCTCTATTTTGGTCTCATCAGACCATAGAATCTTCTTCCACTTGGTCTCAGTCTCCCACATGCCTTCTGGCAAACTCTAGCTGAGATTTGATGTGAGTTTTTTTCAACAATGGCTTTCTTTTTGCCACTCTCCCATAAAGGCCAGTTTTGTGAAGCACCCGGGCTATTGTTGTCGTATGCACAGTGTCTCCCAGCTCAGCCGTAGAAGACTGTAACTCCTTTAGAGTTGCCATAGGCCTCTTGGTGGCCTCCCTGACTAGTGCCCTTCTTGCCCAGATACTCAGTTTTTGAGGATGGCCTGTTCTAGACAGATTCACAGTTGTGCCATATTCTCTCCATTTCTTAATAATGGACTTTACTGTGCTCCGGGGGATATTCAATGCCTTGGAAATGTTCTTATAACCTACCCCTGATTGGTGCTTTTGAAGAACTTTATTCTGGATTTGCTTTGAATGTTTCTTTGTCATCATGATGTAGTTTTTGTTAGGAAATGTACTAACCAACTGTGGGACCTCCCAGAGACAGGTGTATTTAACCTGAAATCATGTGAAAAACCTTAATTGCACACAGGTGGACTCCATTCAATTAATGATGTGGCTTCTAAACACAATTGGTTGCACCACAGCTTATTTAGGTGTGTCATAGCAAAGGGGGTGAATACTTATGCAATCAATTATTTTCTGTTTTGTATTTGTAATTAATTTAGAACAATTTGTAGATTTTATTTTTCACTTTGACATTATGGTTTTTTTTATGTTGATCAGTGGCAAAAACTCCTAATTAAATCAATTTTGATTCCATGTTGTAACACAATCAAATTTGGAAAAGTCCAAGGGGGGTGAATACATGTGTTTTACTATGACCTCATTCACAGTGTGGTGACAGGACCTGTTACTTTCTTCCAAAGGGTTATAGAAGGCAGGTTAAGAAACTTATCCTTGAACTTAGTTACACAGTATGGTTGTCCAGGTGACCCTTGTTGACAGAAGGTTACCATGGTCATTGCCATGGGAATGCTTGTTTTGGACAGCTCCTGTTGTTGTGGGGATTCAGGCACTGCCATTCCTGTCCATTTCGAATAGGCCAGCCCCATTGTCACTCTGTTCTGCCCACTGTTTATCCAAAATGTGATAGACAAACTATATGACTGTCCAGTGATTAACCATGAGTTGTTTTTTTTTTTAAATATTGCTGTCCCTATGTTTCTTAATGTTGCTTTCAAGCAAATACCAATAAAGAGCCCTGGTTTTGATGTGTTTCAACGTCTTTTTCTGGCTTCAAAATAGAGCACATGGGGAAGTATTCAATTATTATTTTTTTATGTTTGCAGATATCTTTGTACTCATTGCCTCAGTGCCAGTTGTGATTATACAGACTGAGGGGAATGTGTTGGCCACATCCCTGAGAAGTTTGCGTTTTCTGCAGATATTGCGGATGCTTCGGATGGACAGGAGGGGAGGAACGTGGAAGCTTTTAGGCTCAGCCATATATGCACACAGCAAGGTAAGGTTAAAAAACAAAATCTGTTCACTGTAATGGTAAAAGTGGCCTTGGAAACACATGGCTGGTTTCACAGACCCCAGTTAGTACTAAGATTGGACTACCTTACATTAGGATTAGTGCTAAGCACTGTCTGTGAAACCAGCTGTTAAAGTTTTACTCTCCAATTCAGTGCTAAAAAAAGTGTGTAGTTTATTTAAAAGATTATTTCTTTATAACCATTAGTTCAAACTTCTTTGATCCATCTCTATTGTTCAAATACCTTTTGTCCCTGATAAAGCTTTACATTAAAAACAAATAGTGTAATAAAGCATAGTGAAAGCATGGTAAAATGTTGTAAAGCCCAGCACCTTAAAAACCTGGCAAATTATGGTATACTATGGTAAATGCATAATCTAACATGGAAAACATTTGAAATTACTGTGCCTATTTATTGTGGTAAACAATTATAAGGTTGTGTCTATGTTTTAGTAATATAAACTGTAATAACTCTGTTACTTCTAGGAACTGATCACTGCCTGGTACATTGGATTCCTGTCCCTCATCCTTGCATCATTCCTTGTTTACTTGGTTGAAAAAAATGACATTGATATGGAGTTAACTCCTGCACCCACTGGTAACCCAAATAATATCCAGGATTTTGATACATATGCAGATGCACTGTGGTGGGGCTTGGTAAGGAAATCTCTATTATATATATATATATATATATATATATATATATATATATATATATATATATATATATATATATATATATATATATATATATATATATATATGTGTGTGTTTTGCATGTCCCCATTCACAACAGCCATTGAATTCACAAAGGCTTGAATTATGCATTGCCATTAAATAAGGTACTATAATAAAATAAGTGGCTGGGTGGTGATTCCAGGGATACATTTCTTTAGCTATTCCAGAATGCCCATCTGTTGGTGCTGATGTTATGTGATAATCTTTCACTACAGTTTCATAATAGTGACTGCATGAAATTTAGTTTTTTATAAACTGCAGAAAGTGTTTATGAATCTGGTCCTTTATAATTATTGTCTGCTTGACCAAAACAGATTATTTCTTTTTTCATGTTGATGACAAGGTCCCTGGCATATTTCTGATTTCAATCACACTTGATCTATGAATGTAAGGAGCCAATGTACAGTTCCAGCTAATTCTTATGTTAACAAATGTGAGATATCTTTGAACTCATCTTGAATCCCCAGACTGGACTCAGAGGCCAAATGGCTGTATCGCTGAAACATTATGATTTAGTTCTTTGCCTTTTTATGTTATATTGAGTTAAGGCTTCCTCAAAGTTACACTGAATATAGTACTGTTGTCTCTTGTCATAACAGTCTTTGCTACCCGTACATAATGACAGAAAAAAGGAACCAACAGCAAGCATTTTCAAATAAGACTTTGACGTATGTACTATAGCATGGATAAGAAACAACACAAGTAATGCATTAGAAACAGAAATAAAGCTTTAATACTGTACCCAATAATTATCTTGGGTAAACTGGTTTATTATGTGTTAAATACCCTATTACAGTTATCAAGGGAATGGGTTCCATATTACTTAAATAAGGGCAGACACTTTCACACTGGCACTTCTACCCGGGTCACAATCCCACGTAGAGTGAAACCATGTACCTGGTCGTACCTGGGTCAACCCGTGTCCCAGTGACCCACCTCAGGATGTGGGTTGACATGTTTTGACCCGGGTTGAGCGAGACAAAATGCATGATGGCTGACGAAATAACAAACAGCCACCCCTGCGTGAAGGTTTCACTTACACAAGGAATGTTTTTGTTTTACTTTGTTTAACCATATTTCTGTTGCTTGAGACACACCATGAGCCAGATGCAGCAGGGATGAAGAAACATTTGCTCTAATCAACATTTGGGCTGACGGTTCAATCCAGAGAAGCTTCGATGGAAGCGTCTGTAACAAACTGCTTCCAGGGCATTGTACTTGCATCTGTTGCCAGGTCAACCCTGCTTTATCAAAAGCAGTGTGAAATTGCATAGCTGACCTGCATGACACCGGGTCCTGACCCAGGTAGGATCTGACCCGGGTAGAGCATGCCAGTGTGAAAGGGGCTTAAGGTGAAGAATGTACCAGCAAACGTATTATTGAATATGTATACTGAAGATCTTAATAAGATATTCATCATTATGTATACATTATTTTCACAGATAACCCTAACCACTATAGGCTATGGTGACAAAACCCCTAAAACATGGGCAGGTCGTCTCCTGGCTGGAACATTTGCCCTCGTTGGAGTCTCATTCTTTGCTCTTCCAGCTGTAAGTGTTGTGTTTTCAACTAAAATGACTTGACATGGATTATTTACAAAATCTGAAATATAGACTATCGCTTTCCAGCTGCCTCCTATCTTACACTTCTGAAAAACATTAGAGTAAGTAGCAGGGTTCTGATAAATATAGTGTTACACATCCCCACATGTTGCTGCAACTGTTTAAATAACGTACCTGTATTTTTTGCTTTTCATTGTTAACATCCTGACAACTTTTTACACTATAGGGGGTTATTTTCAAAGGAGATCTGCTGGAGGGTCGCATTATTTCAACTGTTTTTTTTTCTGCAGCCCTGTTTTTCCCACCGATTCAGTATTTTCTAAAGCTGCGGAAAACACGACGGGACTCTATCTGCTAGTTTGGTTCATTAGTTATTCTGACGGTTTGTTTTGGTAGAATAAGTAATAATAATCGAGTCCGTGTCTAAGAGACGAAAGTGGTGGATAATGGAAACTTCCACCAGTTAGCTTTTCGCCTGCTTCAGTGAGGTCAGTTCGACTATCCGCCAGTAAAAAACAGAGTGACAGCAAGTTAGAACGAGTCTCCCAAGCTGACATACAATCCCATTGCAAGGCACAAAATTCTTTTTACCTCAAACTGATCTGAAGAAGATCCGACCATCATTTTGTGTCAACGTGAGACTCATTTGAATTATTCTCTAGGGTAGCCCCAAATGTGTCAAACTATAGGCTACTTTAGAAAATTACAAAATTTAAAAAACCATAAACAAACTAAAAAAAAAAAAAACTTTAATGACGATGCTGAAGTTGGCTTCCTAATCGGCCAGCTTCTTATCCATGTGAATTCTTCTTCCCTGTCTAACATGGAATTTGCTTTCCTTTGTTATGTTGTCTAATAACCCATTTTTAAGTTTCGTGCTTTCCCCATTTAATACAGCATACTCACACAGAACAAGAAAAAGTCAAGGTCTATAAATATACTACAGAACTGAAACGTTATTTAGAGGTAGAGATTGATGTTCAACAATGATACAGTTTACACATTGTTTTGCACGGTGCTGAATAAAGTAGTAAACTTGGACAGGTGACTTTACAGCAGAATGGTTTGTTAAAGTGAATTTTTCCTGTTGCTGTTTAGTTTTAAGTAAGATTTATAATTTAGTTTTTAAACATACAATAAATACAATACATTCCTTAAAGTAAGTTAGCCTTCATTTCTCTTCAGGGACCGTCTTCAGTTTAATAATACAGTATTCAGTATTTTGATGCATATGCGCTACTAGCTGTACCATTTTGTTTTAGCACTGTTCCTTTTTTAGTGAATATTTATGATTTTGGAATGTTTTGATATTGTGCTTGTTGCAATATTGACTTAACAGTTAAACATCACTTAGCCCACTAGTATTTCTGAAATATATCAATAAATAAATTGGATGCTTTGATGATTTTATTTAAAAGCATATGTCTACAATGCGTTTATATATTTATTTATTTATTTTTAAATTTTTATTTTCAAAATATAGTTTGACACACTTGGGGCCACCCTGGAAAATAATTCAAACTAGTCTGACTTTGACACGAAGGGGTGGTCAGATCTTGTTCTGGTATTTGTTCTTATTCAGGTCAGCTTTGGTTAAGTAAATTGTCTGCACAAGACGAATAAGATTCCGGCTTTCTAAAAATGTGAATGAACGGTCCTCAACGCGATGGGGTTGGCCTGATCCCGATGGGGTCATTTTTCGGCTTGGGATCATAACATAGAAATGAAAAAAAAAAATTTGTTGTTGTTTTGGATGTACACAAAAGGTTTACATGATAAAAAAAAATCAATTATTTCAGGACGTATTAGACTAATCCCATCTTCATCTGTGTAGAGAGAAACAATTAAGCGTCCTGAAATAAATTATTCATTTAAACCTTTTGTGTACATCCGAAAAGAAACGTTTTCATTCATTTTCAGTTTTGAACACTGCAGTTATACCTCCTTTCAAACCTATAACTCCCATAATTTATTCTGACCATGTTTGTTTGTTTTATGTTGTCCTAATTAAACAAGCGGTTAGTAAGACTGAATGATACATTTCTCCACTGGTTTGGTACAATTTTCGATTGTGTTTATATAGCATTAGCAAACCGCTCAAATGCTCATTACTAATTTAGTTAGAACCGCAGAAAATTATGCATGAAATGTGATCCGCCGGCAAATAAAACGGAGGATCACGTTAGAAAAAGGCGGATATTTAACGGGTTGTGGCAGGCTGGCTTGTGGAGTCACCTCAGACTAGAAAGAAGTACACAAACAAAAATGTATTGCTGATATCGCAAGGCAAAACTACGCTGCTGTGCTGATATTTATTCAAAAACTAACACAAATAATAAATAAACTTCTCAAACACAAAATAAAGTAAAGGTCTCCACAAAATACAAATCAAAAATAAACACAATGAATATCTTTTTTGAAAAATAGGTAGCGTCTATCTATCCGTCTATCCGTCCGTCCGTCCAACATACTCCACCCAGACAAAGGATTTCTGATTCCCTTTTATAGTATGAGGCTGGAGTCTAATTAATCAGTAATTAACAATTACCTAATTAAGGCTCCAGCCACATTCTCATATGTATTTCTGGCAGGGAGGAATTTAACCCACTCCCTGCCGATCCAAAACAAACAATAGCAAAATAATAATAATAATAATAATAATAATAATAATAATAATAATAATAATAATATAACAATATATATATATATATATATATATATATATATATATATATATATATATATATATATATATATATATATATATATACCCCATCATACAGATTAACAGGTGGAAAGATTCTACAGATTTTGCCATTTCCACTGGAAATGAAACCCCTTTGAAAATCGGGCCCGTAATGTTAAAGTCTGCTCCAAAGTTCTTCTCAAAATATCTGCTCTAGTGTACTGGGGTTTGAGATCAGGGATGTGTCCTCTAAATCACTGCAGGAAGAGCAATAAAATAAATTAAAAAACACATCATGGATTGTTATTGCTGTGTTACCTGTGTACACACCCCTTATCTCAAACCCCATTGCACTAGAGTGGACAGTGCTAGAAACACGTGGGGATGTGTAACACTGTATTTTTTTGTACCCCGCTACTTAGTCTTTAAATGCTATAATGCTGTAAAAAAAATCCAGCAATCCATTTGTTTCTTATTGTTTGACGTGATGATATACTATTTGACATGATTATTTTTAAGTTAATGATTGACTACTCCATCTACAAATATGACTGAGAATAAATAATATAAATTACTTTGGAAATTAGTTACTTTAGCTATACTGTAGCAATAATACACTTGTGCTTGTGTATTTTTTATAGTTTTATTGGAAGCTATGTTGTGTTTCTGAATGGAGGATCCTCCCTCTAATCCATACGTAATCAAACTGTTCCATACATAGCCTATCGCCTATGCCTCCTTGTCATTTCTTTATTTGGTCCGCCTCCCCCTGCCGCCTCCTCGCAGCGTGCCTTGTCCGGGGGAGCTAGTGCCACTTATCCTGCCCGTGGGCTATACCTATCTTCAATCAATAGTCATTAAATCTCTGTTCAGCCATCTCATGGGGCGACTATTGAGCTCTAATGGACAAGGCTGTGGGCCAAAGTATATTACGTTTCATCATGGGCATGACCATCTGTCAAATGCAATAAAGAATCGTTCATTCAGTCTTTTGGTGGATGTCTCCTTTTTGAATTACACACACCGGATTTACATTGCTTTGTATTTACACAAATGTGCTGAATCAACAGAAGTAAGTTGCACTGGTTACTGACAAACACAACATTAAGTTAGGGATATGCTTAAGTATGTTAAGGTTCTTTGGGGCATATTGAATAATTTGTAAGACAGCCAGTAAGAAACCTCTGTACATATTTGTTATTAACATACTTTAAGTATCACTCTTTAGTGGGCCTGTTTTAAAATCACATGTATTACATCTGTCTTTATTATAAAAAAAAAGAACAGTGTTTTTCCAACAATTACTCGATGCTCTTTTCGCATGTTACATTTCTTTGACAATGATTTGACATTGTTAGCACGAAATAAACCAAAATAACACAGACAACAACACAATCACATCACATAAATTATTCTCCATGTTGGGCATGATGGAAAACTTTTTGTCCAGAGAGAACTTCCACTCTAGTAATCAGCAAGAGAGCCGAGTGCGTTTGGAAAAGTGCAATGTGAAACCAATAGAACTCTAGTCTGGATGAAGCTGCAAGGGAACCAGACAAACTAATTTGAATGCAGTTTAAAAGAAACTCAAGTTCACTTGAATTTTTCTGGTGTGAAACGAACCAAAGAAAACTTGTTTGCAAGTGAACCACAATTCGAATCACTTGCAAGGTGTGAAAGTGCCCTTTAGTGAATATTTTTTCTATCTCTTTATTTTATTTTTTTCCAGGGGATTCTAGGCTCAGGGTTGGCTTTAAAAGTTCAGGAGCAACATCGGCAAAAACACTTTGAGAAACGCAGGCACCCAGCAGCAGGCCTGATACAGGTTTGGAAAGTTCTCATTTAAATTGTCCAGTAAGTGTAGTGGTAAAACATTCTCAAACATGCTGTACTACTTACTGAGCAGAATTTATAGTTCTTAGCCAGAGCAAGAACATCAAACACATTTTCCTAAGTTTCAAGAAAACTGTTGTTTTTGTGTGTGAGTTATTACCTTTGAAAGTACAACTGAACCTGTGTCTGCCATCTAGTGTACACTGTCGTAAACACAGCAAAGTAATGCTGAAAAAGATGACAATTGTGGTAAACTGTTTCCTTTTCTCCATACAATGTCTGTACTACAAGAATGATCTCAAAATGGTCTCAAAGACAAAAAAGCTGTATAAAAAAACCTACTAAGATTCCTATAGTACAGCCAAACCCTTTTAAAATCACTTCAAAGGGAGTAGGCAAATATGGTGGCAGGGTTGACAAAATCTGCCAAAATAAGCATTAAAAACACAACAAATATACCTGCTGTGGAACATGCACTGTGTTGATTACAAACACTTTAATTAATACAATTGATTTTAAATATCATTAGAGCCCAGTGATTTTTTAAAATTTATTTTTTAATAATTTTATTTTTCACAAATGTCATTTTATTACAGATACACATTAATAAAACAACTCAAATAGATGTATATCAATAATAGTATAGTATACATCATGTTTTAACTGCATACATATTTTTATTAAACATTATCCGCTTTATTTTAAACTTTTTGATTTAGTTACCATAATTTGTCATTAGCGGCAGTAACGGTAACGTACAGTCCCCCACTCTTTTTAATTAACTGCCTATTTACAGTAAATACTGCCCATACCCTCTATAAACATACATATATATATATATATATATATATATATATATATATATATATATATATATATATATATATATATATATATATATATATATATATATACACACATTGCCCAACTATTGTGGGGCGTTCATAATAATTGCACATACAGCAATGTACCCATTAAAAAAAAAAAAGATAGGATTTATATTTCAATACAATTGCACTGAAGCTGGGGTTTCTCAGTATTTAAACACTAAGCAAAGCAGATTCATTCATTCAAATCCATTCAAAACCAAAACCATTTGCTCCAGTGCAAAGTTTGCACCACTTGAAATAAAGCAAAGAATTATCATACTTATACAAAATATAGATGAACCTGTTTTATATCACCTCGCTTAATATCATATCACGTTTATTCTCATGATTTTTGAAAGACCACTCGCCATGCACAATAGTTTCTTTGAGAAATTACCTCTCTTAATATCATCTCACAAACCTGCTTATTGTAATTTTTTGTGTAGCTTGTCAAATGCTCAGTGGGCGGTCTTAACGGGATACAGCTCAGCTACAAAACACCAACGTCACAAAATTTTAACAGTCAGTCTTATACAAATGCACACAAAAAACACCAAATATTGATAGTTTTCATCAGTCGACAATCCATGCTTTTTTTAGATTATGACACAAACTGTTTTGTTCCAGTTAATGATACAAAACGTATTTGCCCTGTAGTAAACTATATGCATTTGTTTAAATGTAAAGAATGATTAAACATACAGTATTAAAACACTAGTCTTTAATTCACCGTTTTATTTATTTTTTTCTCGCACTCGTAATGTACTCATGACCCACTGTATATCACGAATTATGTCTGCACGGCAATCATGATATAAAGCGGGTTCATCCATACAAGCATGCAAGCCATATTTTCCCCAAAGGAATAAACAGCTAATGATGCTTAACAGCGTATCTTTCGACTCTCATTCCTGACAGTTGCAAAATCTGCACATCATTATTTTGTCAATGTCAGCTGCATGCATCCTCTCTTTGCAGCGCTGTTTAATTAGTGGGGCTTGCAAAGCAAGAGTCCCCACTTTAAATCTTCGACTTACTACTTCTTCTTCTTCTTCTTCTTATTCTTTGGCACGTTACTCCTCTTACACCGTTTAAACTAGAAACGCCTTTCAAACTTTAAAACATGTAGACCGGTCTGGAATAGTGTGCTTGTATACAACTTTTTGATATCTTTTATACTTTTTAAACTACTAAAGCTTGTTGTCCTTTTTTTGCCCATCTTCATTCACTTTAATGGGACTTTTTTCAACATTCTAAAGCTCCCCATTGTTTAAAAACTCCCAGACTTTCAACATTCTATTTACTGTGAACGATGTAACGTTTGACACAAATCAGCTACTTTGACCACTTTCCCAACAAGTAAGACAAAAAGTTAGAGTATATGGAATCTTCCTCTACTTATCTGCTATTCAAATATGACATCAAAACAGAAATAACTTTTACCAATCAAGAGGTACACCTGTTTTAGTAACCACACCAACTAAATTTTCTCTAACTTTTTATAAACAACTGAAATTTTGACCACTTTCCCTAAATCAAGCCCCACAACTTTACTTGTAAAGTTACCATCTAGTTGTTATGTGCGGTTTATTCATTTTAGAAACAAATGTCTCTTCTCTTCCATTACAATTTTAATTCCCAAACGACCAAATTATACCTCCCAATTTAAAAATGTAATTCTGTTTGCTTTATAATGATTTTTCGTTTTATATGTTACATTTCATTTTATTTCGTGTTATTTCATATTTTCAAAAAACACAGGGCTCTAAATATGCTGTACATGTACAATACAACACATTGTAATAATTAAACCACAGTATAAAAAAAAAGTGATATTATCAGCTGTCTGTCCAGGACATTTCACTGTGGTAATAATAAGCAGAGGGTGACATTGACAGGATTGATATTAAGAGGGTTTGACGTTATATTTGAACTGTGCTATCTCCAAAAGCAAGGGTGACATTCTTAACAAAAAAGTGCAGGTACTCATATGTGCAGCCAGGTGTAATCATTTTTAAAATGTTGACAATTTGAGTGCCAGTGAATAAATACTTCTAACATTGGTACACAATATATATTTGAATACAAAAAAAAGCAATGTACCCTCTGCATTTATCACTCAGCCATGTTCTGTAACATACCACTTAAGTTAAACCTTAAATAAGTATTATTAAGAAATATGACACTATTCAGTATCTGCTGCAAAGAGGGAGTTTTGTTTCAAGATATCCAAAAAAGGGGTGATGTTATAAAAACAAATGTGTATAAAAAACAAAAAGTCAAACAGTGCACAATAGGGGCTGAAATACCCCTCACATTTTTTATGTAACAGGTACTACTTTTAAAAAAAATTAGAACATACCGTTACATCTCTGTTATTTCTTTTTTCCTTTTACTTATTACTTACCTTACAATTATATATTCTGTGTGTTTCTCTGTTGTGTTTCTGTCTGGATTAATTACCGTGAACTATTCCAGAAAAAAATAGCTTTTGAAGAAAATGCTTTCAGATATACAAACGAAAATATATGCAAAAAAGTACATTAAGGTCAACAATAGTGATTACTGTTGTTTATCAGTTGCTCGTAATTTTACAAATATTTCACACTCATAAAGAAAAAGTTCACCTAAATTTTTATCATACAATTAATTACTATATCTTTGTGAACGAGTGGTTTGCAGTGTGCAGGTGTACAGGTAATGCAAGTGTTCCAAACAACCACAGACACAAAGTTCATGGTTCAAAACAGTTATTTTATTTCAGTTTGCAACTGGTTAAATAATAGTACTGGCTCTACACAATGATGTGTATCGCCAGCATAAAACCACGTGGTTCAGTCCCAAAATAATACTACAAGACTAACACACAACACAGACACGGTCACTGACAGTGAGTGCTCTTAGTGCAGGTGCGGTGCAAGGCAATAATACTGAAAGTGGTGCAGTCTAGTCCGGGCTTGATGCTGGCCTGTATCGACAGCTTCCGGTTCATGTTAGCTGTCTAACAATGACAAACAAACAAAACACTTAACACTCACGATATGTTTCGTAATGGTCAGTTTCCTTTACCGGTTCTTTCGATTTCGTAATGGTCAGTTTCCTTTACCGGTTCTTTCGATAACCATAAAAAAGGAACAGATTACATCGTCGCATCCCCTGTTATACCCTTAGTCACGCCCCCTGCGATAGCTAGTTCAATCACATCTCCTCCAATCCATGACTGACACATCGCGTACCACATTAGGGTGATGACTTCAGGCATTGTGATTCCACTCCCTTCCTGGATGGTTGGCTTCCGACTGACCCTGTAATGAACTGCCAGACCATCCAGTACGAGGCACTCTGTTCCCATTATACAGTGTCCTCTCAGATCGGGAGGGAGATTGTTGACTAGGAATCATTCGCTCTCTGTCAGAATCTGGCATTTTTTTCTTTTGTGGAATGGTCAATTAACTTCTGAATCATTAACCAATTGGATTTATGAAGAGTTTAATTTAACACAACAAAACTTTCAGTAGCCAGCGTGGACACTAAAATATTAATCAGAAGACTGCTTTCTAACAGAACACTAGTGGACTGAGTAAGAGTTGATTGAATGCATGCACGTTGGATAAAAAGCAGATAAAATAAGTCTGGTACCCAGTTCCGGCAATAAAATAAGTCCCTTAGCTCCCTAGTGGCACAGCCGGTAAATCCACTCTGCCTTGAGTGCAGGATGCATCCTATAGCTTAGAGATCGCCAGTTCGAATCCAAGCTATGCCGCTGCCGTCCGTGGACAGGAGTTCTCAG
Source organism: Acipenser oxyrinchus oxyrinchus (assembly GCA_030684275.1). NCBI lineage: Eukaryota > Metazoa > Chordata > Actinopteri > Acipenseriformes > Acipenseridae > Acipenser > Acipenser oxyrinchus. Next base: position 48,159,414 of record CM060250.1, read on the forward strand.
GGGACGGCACACAATTGGCTAAGCGTTGCCCATGCAGTTTAGGGGTTAGGACAGCTGGGGAATCCTTGGCTCACTGCACACCAGCGACCCCTGTGGCTGGCCGGGTGCCTGCAGGCTGGCCTGTATGCAATTCAGAACTGCGTGGCTGCATGGCGGGCTTGCACAGCGAAAAAAAGCCTCTCCCGAGTTAGTTCGGGGGATGCAGCAGTGAGCCAGGTTGAATAATAATTGGACATTCCAAAATAGGGAGAAAATTGGAAAAAATAATAAAATTGTTCTAAAAAATAAGATTGGTGAGTACCGGGAGAATTTCACCCCTGTCCAAAAGTAATGTTATAATACCACAGGACAAAATGTACTCACAATAGGCGAAAATAACACAGGACCTCTATAACCTATTCAACAGATAGTCCAACATTACTAGAGTATACTACTTGTATAAGGAATTTTAAATCTTAAAGCATTCCATTAGATTACATATATAAATGGAAACTAACCCATGGTGTTTTTTTTTGTCTTTTTTGTAGTCTGCATGGAGGTATTATGCCACCAACTCCAGCAGAAATGACCTTATTGCCACCTGGAGATTTTATGAGACCATCATATCACTACCCTGTTTCAGGCATGTAAAACTGCAGTCATTTTTACATTTGTATTATAATTTATGTTGCATTCATTTATTTTTATTCCTTCTTCTTTTTATGTTTTCTATTTTATTTTTCACATTTATATTTATTTTTCTCATGTATCTTGTGATAGTCAGTCTGCATGGTCTCATTATGCTGCTGCTAAGAATTCAGTTTCCATAGAAACATGGATGCCACCTTTGACTGGATATTCATAATAAAGGTAAAAAGGATCACGCCTGCTATGTTGTATATTTTATTTCCATTACTGGTATATGCATTATTTCAGTTTGTTATCAAGTATGATGTTTTTTCAAAGCATTCATTATGTGCCAGTGTTTGTGCAGGGTGCATCATTTAGACATCCTTATCTACTAGAACACCATTGTCACACATTTGTATTGCTTCCATTTACTACATGTGTCCTTCAAGTTATCACAATCTAACATTAATATAAAATATAAAAATATAGTTTTATTTCAGTGTTTTTCCTTCATACTTAAAATATCTCACACTTATACTGCACATGTGTAATAGGTCATATTATAAAAAACTGTTACTAATAATGTTTTGTTTATTTTTATGTTTAAAGAAAGGATCAACTTGAAGGAGTTTCCAGGTATGTTTGTATTTAATGGGAGGTGGGGGTGTCGGCATATTTCACTAACCAATGACTAATCATCAAACGTACCGATACATACAATTCAAGAAAGCCCCCTTTATAGGGCCATGTTCAAAAGATAATTAGTGATGAATGCTACAGTTTGAATAATTTTGTTTATTCAGGGGATGGGGCAGACCATTGGTTCATTTCACATGAAATTATCTAATGAATTGTTCATAAGTAATGGTATAATAATTTGTTTAATTACCTTAGTTATAGCTCTGACCTTAACCCTAAATTGTATTAACAGGTATGATCGTGAAATTGAGATAATTATAGCTAAGTACCACAATTACCTCTGTCCAGCTATTGCTATCCAGCTAATATACAGCCAGTGCCAGTGCTAGGATTTACTGGGCCCTGGTGCAGGACTGTGAAGTAGACCCCCCCCACACAGACACAAATAAAAAGAAAAGAAAAAAAACGTACAAATCCATTTGTTACAGCTCATAAGCGAAAACAGCACTCTATGGACACACTTAACAAATTAATATCCCAAAAGAATGTCATTTTTTTAAATTCTAAATTTTGACCATCCGTTAATTAAGGCAGAATTTCGTGAGGCAGACAGACTCCGACATGTTCAGCTTGTTTGATTTGAAACAGGAACAGGTTTTAGCCTTTTCGCTAAATCATTTCGTTCCATTTCTGTTCTAGCATCATGGCTGGCAGCGATTTGGGGATGCCGTTTGTGCATTGTGATTATTTATTTTTTAGACAGAAAGTTCCAAGCAGTAGTTACATCATATGTAATAAAATGAAACATTAATATTATGGGTCAAATATATACAAAAAAGCTTGGTATACAGTACAGACCATCGTAAATGGAGGCTACATATATTGCATTTCGAAATCCAACATGAAATACAATACTACTGTACAACTATTATGTTCTGTAGACATAATTATGTTAAATAAAACATCTAAATTAAGTTATTGTATTTTTTTTTAAAATTATGTCTTAATCCAAAAAAAAAATATAGGTGATGCAAAACTTTTGGCCATAGCTGTACCTGCGGGGCTCCACCATGTTTCACCGTGTGGAACTGCTGCTCAAACAGAACGGGCTGTTAGATTGAACAAGCAGAACACGTTCCATGGCAGGAAGGTGGAACGGTCTCGCCAAATCAGATTGTCCAGTTTCGTTCGGTCTGTTCGGGTTCATGAAATTACGCCTTTACTATCACATCTCGCAGCAGAGCAATCACATGACCTTATCACTGACCTATTGCCAGAACGCTTGCTCTGCATACCGTCTTCAGATAGACAACCTGTCAGCTGTGATTAGCGCATTTGTGTTTTGATTGACAGTCCGCCAATACTACCTTGCTACTGAATGCAGATGAGGCATTGTTATCTGGGATAGTTTTCTTGGATATATCTGCTGCTTTTGACACTATTGACCATAAAATCCTTCTTGATCGCCTTGAGAAATATATTGGCATCATTGGCACATTACTCGCTTGATTGCGGTCTTATTTAACCTATCAACGTCAATCTGTGTCCTTTGGAGGATCACATTCGGCCGATACTCCTGTAGGTTCCAGGGTTCCTCAGGGCTCTGTCCTCGGTCCTTTGCTTTTTAATTTGTATATGCTTCCGCTGGGCAATGTGATGAGACAACATTGGTTTGATTTCCACTCTTATGCCGATGACACCCAGATTTACTTTAAAATAAGTTTTGATGATCCAACCATAAGCTCTAGACTGTCGACTTGCCTTGATAAAATAGGGGCTTGGATATCTGAATGTTTTTTGCAGCTAAATGCAAATAAAAGTGAATTGCTATTGTTTGGCTCTAAAACAGTACTAAACAAAACTTCACTATTACTGATCCTAAGCAGTCCCCCTATCAGCTCTTCACAAACTGTGAAAAGTCTTGGAGTTTTGTTGGATTCCACCCTTAGCTTCCAGCCTCATGTCTCAACTGTAGTTAAGTCTGCTTATTATCATCTGTGGAACATTGCTCTCGTCCGTTCGTATCTTGCTGAATTTTAATTCATGCATTTGTTTCGTCCCGTCTGGACTATTGTAATGCCCTCCTGGCTGGTCTGCCCTGTAAGCATCAGTCGCTTACAGCATGTATAAAATGCAGCAGCACGTATTCTGATAGAAACAAAAAGATCTGAACACATTACACCCGTTCTTGCCCGGTTAATTGGCTTCAGTAAAATGTAGTCATCTTCAAAATATTGTTAATGACATTTAGGTCTGTTTCTGGAAGTGGCCCTACTTACATTAATGACATTCTTATACCCCATGTCCCTGGACCACCAGTTGAGTTCAGCAGATGCTGGACTTCTGGTGTCTACAGTGGTCAAGTGTAGTTCTCTTGGTGACCTTTAGTCATAATTAATGCTGGGACAAATATCCAAATAATCGAACAAACATTTATTGACATGTATTCGGATACAAAAATCAGATATTTGTATTCGCTACAAATTACAAAAATACCTTGCACTTATTTACGTTTCATCAGAATTTGCGAGACAATTTCAAAAAATGGCAAATGAAAAAGAGCTCTGTGTGATATGTGAGATTATATATGGTACTGTTCAAAAGTTTTAGGCAGGTGTGAAAAAATGCTGTAAAGTAACAATGCTTTCAAAAATAGACATGTTAATAGATTATATTTATCAATTAACTAAATGCAAAGTGAGCAAACAGAAGAAAAATCTAAATCAAATCCATATTTGGTGTGACCACCCTTTGCCTTCAAAACAGCATCAATTCTTCTAGGTACACTTGCACAAAGTCAGGGATTTTGTAGGCATATAGTCAGGTGTATGATTAAACAATTATACCAAACAGGTGCTAATGATCATCAATTCAATATGTAGGTTGAAACACAATCATTAACTGAAACAGAAACAGCTGTGTAGGAGGAATGTAATTGTAAGTGACTCTGCAAACAAATAATAATAATAATAATAAAACTGGGTGAGGAACAGCCAAACTCAGCCAAACTCAGCTAACAAGGTGAGGTTGCTGAAGACAGTTTACTGTCAAAAGCCATCACCATGGCAAGACTGAGCACAGCAACAAGACACAAGGTAGTTATACTGCATCAGCAAGGTCTCTCCCAGGCAGAAATTTCAAGGCAGACAGGGGTTTCCAGATGTGCTGTCCAAGCTCTTTTGAAGAAGCACAAAGAAACGGGCAACGTTGAGGACCGTAGACGCAGTGGTCGGCACAATCGGAAGATGTCCAGCAGTGCCATCAGCTCAGAATTGGCAGAAAACAGTGGGACCCTGGTACACCCATCTACTGTCCGGAGAAGTCTGGTCAGAAGTGGCCTTCATGGAAGACTTGCGGCCAAAAAGCCATACCTCCGATGTGGAAACAAGGCCAAGCGACTCAACTATGCACGAAAACACAGGAACTGGGGTGAAAAATGGCAGCAGGTGCTCTGGACTGATGAGTCAAAATTTGAAATATTTGGCTGTAGCAGAAGGCAGTTTGTTCGCCAAGGGCTGGAGAGCGGTACACGAATGAGTGTCTGCAGGCAACAGTGAAGCATGGTGGAGGTTCCTTGCAAGTTTGGGGCTGCATTTCTGCAAATGGAGTTCGGGATTTGGTCAGAATTAATGGTCTCCTCAATGCTGAGAAGTACAGGCAGATACTTATCCATCATGCAATACCATCAGGGAGGCATCTGATTGGCCCCAAATTTATTCTGCAGCATGACAACGACCCCAAACATACAGCGAAAGTCATTAAGAACTATCTTCAGCGTAAAGAAGAACAAGGAGTCCTGGAAGTGATGGTATGGCCCCCACAGAGCCCTGATCTCAACATCATCGAGTCTGTCTGGGATTACATGAAGAGAGAGAAGCAACTGAGGCTGCCTAAATCCACAGAAGAACTGTGGTTAGTTCTCCAAGATGTTTGGGCCAACCTACCTGCCGAGTTCCTTCAAAAACTGTGTGCAAGTGTACCTAGAAGAATTGATGCTGTTTTGAAGGCAAAGGGTGGTCACACCAAATATTGATTTGATGTAGATTTTTCTTCTGTTCACTCACTTTGCATTTAGTTAATTGATAAATATAAACTATTAACATGTCTATTTTGAAAGCATTCTTACTTTACAGCATTTTTTCACACTTGCCTAAAACTTTTGCATAGTACTGTATATATATATATATATATATATATATATATATATATATATATATATATATATATATGCAGTGCCTATAGAAAGTCTACACCCCCTTGAACTTTTTTCACATTTTATTGTGTCAGTGCCTCAGAGTTTCATGCATTTAAATGGGGATTTTCTTCCACTTTTCTACACACCATACTCCACACTGTTAAGGGGGAAAAAAAGTTTTTATTGAGAAAAAGATTATATTTTAAAAATACAAAACTGAAAGGTCATAATTGGATAAGTCTCCACCCTCCTGAGTTAATACTTGGTGGAAGCACCTTTGGCAGCAGTTACAGCTGTGAGTCTGTTGGGATAGGTCTCTACCAACTTTGCACACCTAGATTTGGCAATATTTGACCATTCTTCTTTACAAAACTGTTAAAGCTCTGTCAAGTTCCTTGGGGAGCGTTGATGGACAGCAATCTTCAAGTAATGCCACAACATTTCAATTGGATTTAGGTCGGGGCTCTGACTGGGCCACTCATGGACGTTTACCTTTTTGTTCCTTAACCACTCCAGTGTAGCTTTGGCTGTGTGCTTTGGGTCGTTGTCATGCTGAAAGGTGAACTTACGTCCTAGTATCAGCTTTCTTGCAGAGGGCAGCAGGTTTTCCTCAAGGACTTTTCTGTACTTTGCTCCATTCATTTTCCCTTCTATCCTGACAAGTGCCCCAGTCCCTGCCGTCCCCAAACATCCCCATAACATGATGCTGCCACCACCAGGCTTCACAGTATGGATGGTGTTCTTTGGGTGATGCGCTGTGTTGGGTTTGTGCCAAACATAACGCTTTGCATTTAGGCCAAAAAGTTCCATTTTAGTTTTGTCAGACCGCAAAACTTTTTGCCACATGGCTACAGAATCTCCTGAGTGTTTTTTTGCATACTTCAAACGGGATTCAAGGTGGGCTTTCTTGAGTAAAATACAGGCCAGATTTGTGGAGTGCTTGGGATATTGTTATCACATACACACTTTGACCAGTCTTGGCCATAAAAGTCTGTAGCTCTTGCAAAGTTGCCATTGACCTCTTGGTAGCCTCTCTGATCAGTCTCCTTCTTGCTCGGTCATCCAGTTTGGAGGGACAGCTTGATCTAGGCAGGGTCTTGGTGGTGCCATACACCTTCCACTTCTTAATAATCGTCTTGACCGTTCTCCAAGAGATATTCAAGGCTTTTGATATTTTTTTATACCCATCCCCTGATCTGTGCCTTTCAACAACTTTGTCCCGGAGTTCTTTTGAAAGCGCCTTGGTGCTCATGGTTGAGTCTTTGCTTTGAAATGCACTACCCAGCAGAGGAAACCTACAGGAACTGCTGAATTTATCCTGAAATCATGGGAATCACTACAATTTAACACAGGTGGAGGCCACTTAACTCTGTGTGTGGTTTTGAAGGCGATTGGTTACACCTGAGCTAATTTAGGATTGCTATTACAAGGGGGGTGGACACTTATCCAACCAAGCTATTTCAGTTTTTATTTTTAATTAATTTTCTACAAATTTCTAGACTATTTTTTTCACTTGGAAGTTGTGGGGTAGGATGAGCAGATCAATGAAAAAAAAACATTTTAATTCCAGGCTATAAGGCAACAAAAGGTGAAAATTTTGAAAGGGGGTGTAGACTTTCTATAGGCACTGTATATATATATATATATATATATATATATATATATATATATATATATATATATATATATATACAGTACTTTGCAAAAGTTTTAGGCAGGTGTGAAAAAATGCTGTAAAGTAAGAATGCTTTCAAAAATAGACATGTTAATAGATTATATTTATCAATTAACTAAATGCAAAGTGAGTGAACAGAAGAAAAATCTAAATCAAATCCATATTTGGTGTGACCACCCTTTGCCTTCAAAACAGCATCAAGCATCAATTCTTCTAGGTACACTTGTACACAGTTTTGAAGGAACTCGGCAGGTAGGTTGGCCCAAACATCTTGGCGAACTAACCACAGTTCTTCTGTGGATTTAGGCAGCCTCAGTTGCTTCTCTCTCTTCATGTAATCCCAGACAGACTCGATGATGTTGAGATCAGGGCTCTGTGGGGCCATACCATCACTTCCAGGACTCCTTGTTCTTCTTTACGCTGAAGATAGTTCTTAATGACTTTCGCTGTATGTTTGGGGTCGCTGTCATGCTGCAGAATAAATTTGGGGCCAATCAGATGCCTCCCTGATGGTATTGCATGATGGATAAGTATCTGCCTGTACTTCTCAGCATTGAGGAGACCATTAATTCTGACCAAATCCCCAACTCCATTTGCAGAAATGCAGCCCCAAACTTGCAAGGAACCTCCACCATGCTTCACTGTTGCCTGCAGACACTCATTCGTGTACCGCTCTCCAGCCCTTCGGCGAACAAACTGCCTTCTGCTACAGCCAAATATTTCAAATTTTGACTCATCAGTCCAGAGCACCTGCTGCCATTTTTCTGCACCCCAGTTCCTGTGTTTTCGTGCATAGTTGAGTTGCTTGGCCTTGTTTCCACATCGGAGGTATGGCTTTTTGGCCGCAAGTCTTCCATGAAGGCCACTTCTGACCAGACTTCTCTGGACAGTAGATGGGTGTACCAGGGTCCCACTGTTTTCTGCCAATTCTGAGCTGATGGCACTGCTGGACATCTTCCGATTGTGAAGGGAAGTAAGCATGATGTGTCTTTCATCTGCTGCAGTAAGTTTCCTTGGCCGACCACTGCGCTTCACGGTCCTCAACGTTGCCCGTTTCTTTGTGCTTCTTCAAAGAGCTTGGACAGCACATCTGGAAACCCCTGTCTGCCTTGAAATTTCTGCCTGGGAGAGACCTTGCTGATGCAGTATAACTACCTTGTGTCTTGTTGCTGTGCTCAGTCTTGCCATGGTGTATGACTTTTGACAGTAAACTGTCTTCAGCAACCTCACCTTGTTAGCTGAGTTTGGCTGTTCCTCACCCAGTTTTATTCCTCCTGCACAGCTGTTTCTGTTTCAGTTAATGATTGTGTTTCAACCTACATATTGAATTGATGATCATTAGCACCTGTTTGGTATAATTGTTTAATCATACACCTGACTATATGCCTACAAAATCCCTGACTTTGTGCAAGTGTACCTAGAAGAATTGATGCTGTTTTGAAGGCAAAGGGTGGTCACACCAAATATGGATTTGATTTAGATTTTTCTTCTGTTCACTCACTTTGCATTTAGTTAATTGATAAATATAATCTATTAACATGACCATTTTGAAAGCATTCTTACTTTACAGCATTTTTTCACACCTGCCTAAAACTTTTGCACAGTACTGTATATATATATATATATATATATATATATATATATATATATATATATATATATATATAGTGTTTTAAATTATTATATTTTTATTTATTATTAAGTTTACTTGTTTAGTTATAGTTTTTAGCGAAAGCTAAATACGGCAAGGTAAGTGGTCTTTCTATAATGAGCAAAGGGAGTGAAGTTGGTTCGGAGGATTTCGATACCAGCGACAGTGATGCTGACTTATCACTCAGCGATTTATGATGAAGAGGATGTGGAGCCAAGAACAGTACAAACTGTACAAACATATGAGCATGCAGCTACTTTACAGGTAAGCCAGCTGCAAATGGGAAACTGTTTGGTTTGAAATGGCAGTGCTGTGACGAAATACTATCAAAACACAGCACTGGATACAGGCAATGCAGCAGCCAGATCCATCACAATGCCTGTGCAAAGTAGCTGCGTACACACATTTGTGACTATGCCTCCAACACAAGTGAAGCAGACACTGTAAAAAAGGTACAGGGTTTGCTACAAAAATTAAAACAAAAGAAAAGACACAAGAAATATGTGCAGTGGTTGCGAAGGCAATCCTGGGTTCTGTTGTATTGAACATTTCAATAAATGGCACAGAGCAAGTTGATACTGGCACACGTTTTTGATGTTATTTGATTTTTATTTGATAATTAAGGTTTACTGATTGTTTTATTAGCAGCGTTTTTGTTTTCATTGTTAAAAAAAAAAGGTTTTATCTCTATATTGAATATGGGTATGTAGTACACAGCAGCATAAGGGTTAATGAAAAACACAGTTTAAGTCATTTATTTGTGTTTTATTCATCATATATAAACATTATTATTATTTTCAAAATCTGGTACCTGGGAAGGGGTTTCATTTTTACATCTGGAGATGAAGTGGTTAATAGTTTAAAAAGTATAAAAGATATCAAAAAGTTGTATACAAGCACACTATTCCAGACCTGTCTACACGTTTTAAAGTTTGAACGGCATTTCTAGCTTAAACGGTGTAAGAGAAGTAGCGTGCCAAAGAATGAGAAGTAGAAGATGAAGAAGATTTAAAGTGGGGGCTCTTGCTTCGCAAGCCCCACTAATAATATTATTTTACCTGTTGTTACATACTTACATACACTACAGTAGCTATAATGGCATACATACTGGCCAGCTCTACCAAATTTCCATAATGTACACAAAAAAATATTCACAAATCAAGGTTCATCTATGATTTATACAATTATGAATCCCTATTTTATGCACACCTGTTTCTGTGTTTGCCCCTCTATTTCTTATTTTTTGCTTTTCTGTCTTTGTTTTTGTGCATTATGTCACTATCTACAACGGCCTGGTCCAAATAATAATCTTACTGTATTTGTGTCTGTCCTTTTAGTACACTTAGAAAGTTAATGTAAGCTGTGACGATAACCTAGTAGCTACCTGTTCATAGCATTTACATTTTTCGTCATCAACCACATTTCCATAGACTGATATACTACATATCTTAAATACATATCTCCAAATTCTGACCTGTGTGAAACAGTCACCCCTTTCACTGCCTACACCTTTGTCTTAATATTTCATAAGGTTTGTCATAGAAATGCTCCTTTTAGTACCTATACCTGCATTCTGCTTGAAGATTTATCAAGGTCTCCTCGTGCTCTTAAGCTTTTACATTAAATTACCTCCAAAAGGTTAAGTAAGCAATAAGGCACGACAGGGTGTGGGATATACTCTAATATCTACACGCCCCGGGTGCATTATAAGTCAGGAGGCGAAGCGGAGTGGCTTTAAACACCCAGGGCTTGTGGATATTAGAGTATATCCCACACCCTGAAGTGCCTTATTGCACTTATAAAATGGGTCAACTAACTAAATATAAATAAATAAATATAAATAAATAAGTAAAAACATGTTTTAATTAACTTTTTTTTAATTAAATATCCTTCTGCCTCTGACCTAAAAATGACTGTCTTAAAATTTTAAAAAAATGTATTCATTAAAACATTGTTGTCATTATTATTTTAATAAACATTGAACTGATTAAAAACAAGAAGCACTATTTATAGGTGTTAAATTGAACACTGCCATTGAAACTGCAGCTTTGAAAATTTACAGGTCCTTTTTTAGATGTTCATTCTGAACAGTAGGTGGCGCTGCAGCAAGCGATGTCGCGCAACATCACACAGACCTTTTTTGCCACGCTAGGCCATATTTAGTTGCATCAAAACAAACCTTTCTCACAAGACCTGCGGCAGTGTCAGGTGACAGTGTTGTGGAAGATTTTTTTTTTTTTTAATCGTCCTTTGTGGTCCGGGAGTAGTGACAGGATATATCCATGCCAGGTTTGCAGTACCGTTTCCAAAGATGTTGTTTGCATTTTGAAATACTCGGACAGCGGCATAAAAAAGGACACCAGGCAGTGGACTTTGTGTATTTTTTTTCCTTTTCTTTTTCTATGTCCAGAAGTTGCACTTCGGTAAGTTTGATGCCTAGCAGTATTACTTTTTTTTCACCACTTGAATAAGTGTTGGTGTCTGATTCAGACTCATCCAAAATCTCATCGAGTTTGGTTTCCCAAAAGATAAAAATTGATATACCTTGTCAGTCATCTTTATTGCAAATTTAAATTCAAAATACATTCAATGTGGTTAGTCATGTTTATTAATATAAATTTAAATATGGCTGGTTTTTTTTTTCAAAATTCTAGTGGTGTATGGATATCTACAAGTGATTTGCCCCTTTCTGAAAAAAAAGTTTCAACTCATGGAAATATGCTGTAATATTCACACCCCCATGTGACCTGCTTTGACCAAACAGGATTGAGTATTTAAAAGACCCATTTTATAAGTAAGCAATAAGGCATGACAGGGTGTGGGATATATCCACACACCCCGGGTGTGTTATAAGTCATTTTTATTAAATATCCTTCCACCTCTGCCTGACCTTAGAAAAAAAGTCCCTTAAAACATAAAAAAATAAAACCAAAAATGCATTAATTAAAAAATAATTTCAGATGTTGAATTGAACATTGTCATTGAAAGTGCAGTTTTGATTTGTTACACTTCTTGTAATTCTTGGTTTATTCATTACATTTTAAAGTAAAATATTACTGTCCATTTTCATCACGACACAGCACAAATGAGTCTGCCTTTAAATCACACAGACCCTTCCTCACAAGACCTGCAATAGTATCAGGTGAGAATGCGTTTTTGTTTTTTTAATCATCCTTTGTTATCTGGGGTAGTAAGAGGAGGCATCCATACCAGATTTGTGCTACAGCTTCACAGTGGCGAGAAAGACGTTATTTGCATGGAATACCCGGTTACTTATCAAACTGACTTTGCAATTTATAGCTTGGCAACATGGAGAACAACTGGGCCAGTGTTAATAAACAATTTAAAACAATGCAGGGCACAGCAGAATACTTTTGCTTTTTTCACTACTTTAATTAATCATTGGTGTCCGATTCATTCAATATGTACACTTTGGTTTCCCAAAAGTTCAACATTTACATAAATCTCGTTGGTCATGTTTATTGCAATAAATTCCAATATGTCTGCCGATTTTGTTTTTAAATTCTAGTGGTGTATGGATATCTGCCAGTGATTTGCCCGCTTTTGAAAAAAAGTGCCGACCCATGGTGATATGCTGTAATATCAACACCCCCCATGTGACCTGTTTGACCAATCAGGATAGAGTATTTAAAATACTCATTTTATAACTAGCAATATTCCCTAGTCAAAAGTAATTTACTCCTGATTTAGTATTCTCACTAGGTTGTTATAAATATTCGTAAGGTAAAAAAAAAATATATATATATATATATATATATATATATATATATATATATATATATATATATATACTTGATTTATCACATACAAAATGGTTGTGTTTTATTTAAACTACTTTTCCTTAACGAGCAGAACATATATATAATGTAGCAGGGCGTGCTTGAGCCCTGTACATTTATTTGTTTATTTATTTTTAGATCGGGTCTCCCCTCCCCCTGTGCAGTGTATTTTGTATTTGTTTTGTATTATGATTTATTTATTGTAAATGACGGCGAAACACCGCAGGTTTGTTATTGTTTTATTTAAAATGTTTTCTGGCAGAGGCGAGAGTGGGTAATCGTCCTCTGCCAGGAATAATTAGGAAAGCTCGTGCAGAAGGTGGCCATCTCCTGAATTAATTAGGTGATTTAATTTGTTGCTAATTGGGAGATGGTCACCTTTATAAAAAGCCTGCAGCTCTCCAGCTTGGGTGTCTGTGTTAGAGAGGAGAGAGCGAGAGGAGCGAGAGGAAAAACAAAACTTTATTTAAAAGACATAAGAACAGTGAAGGCAATCTGCCCAGCTTGACCTGTGTTGTGTTGTATTTTGTGTTCGAGATTTGTTTTGTTTAAACCTTTTATTTTGCTCTGCGAGCACACAGTGTGTTTTTGTTTAAATATTTATTTTATTTTTGTTGTATTATTTAAATAAAGACGGCGCAAGCGCCTTTAACTGCAGTACTTCCCTGGTGTCAGTTTCCCTTCCTGCTTCTGCCGTGACGTCACCGCCCAGCCACCCTGTCACAATATATTTAAACAGATGTTTCAACCAATCATTGTAATCAAATCTCATTAACCTTAATGGGATCTGAAATGTTTTAATATTCTATAAAATATCCATTCATTACAAAAAAATCCCATTAAAAAAAAAAAATAACATGGATTTCTGAGAATCTTGTCTCATGTGTTTTATTCTAAAATATAAATATAAATGTTAATTTCTTAGCTCATTAAATAATTTCAATTATAAATTATTCTCCTACTGTAGAGGTTTTTCTACATGAAAAATAATAACTCAGCTTGCAAAGATAAGAATTTCTAAAAACATCCTTTACTAAATTGAGCACTGTTAAGATGTGTCTTTAATATGAACAATCCACCACAACATATTCTTCAAACATATAGAAATGAAATCTTTGTAAACTCTGAGAAATTGTGACAGGAATTAAAAGTGTATGTGTGAACTTCAATAGGAACAACAATCGTATCCAGAAAAGAAAAGCAAACGGCAGCGTTTGTAAATTTCTGGGGAAGTAAACAGAAAAACAGGATTATATTATATTTTAATTTTTACATTCACTTTATGCCATTTGTGACTTTAAAACTGAGATCAATGTTTTCTAATGTAGTTCTGAAAAATGAAAAAATTGGGAAAATGGTTTAATTCACACTTCCTATAAATAAAAATTGATTCAGCAAGCTCACAGCTTTTTTTTTTTTGCACATTTTCTTCTCATTATCCTTACCCTTTCATACCCTAATCCCCTTCTTTGTGTTAAAGTAATCCCAGGGAGAAAGAATATCATGTTGTCTCTGCTTGGTTGGTGGAACCACTGAAAGGCTATCTGGTGCTGGATTTAATCTTACCGTGGCCTTGCATAATGCCAACATGTCATCAGCCTTCAAAGTATAATGAAGTCACCTTTTAACCTCTAATTCCATACAATTGTTGAGTTCAGTAAGAGTTTATGTAGAGCCTTGCTAACTGAACCGAGCCCAACGGGACCCGACAATAAGTATTGGGTTTGGGTCGGATGTAGTTTGTATATTATGGTTCGGGCTTGGGTTGTGTTGGGTCATTGTGTTATCAGTGAGTGGATTATGCCGTTTTTAATTTTAAGTGAGTATTTTTCCTCTGTGTGCAAGTGCTTCCTAAAACTCACTTCTTGCTTCATGATTTTTGAAAAAGTACTCGCCATGCACCATCGGTTGACCTCTCTTAATATCATCTCACAAACATGCTCATTCGTTTTGTGCAGCCTGTCAAATGCTGCGTGGGTGGGCTTTACTAAGTAACCACAGGATATAATTAATGTCCAGAGCAACTAACAGCCAATAATCATCTCGGCTGATAAACTGACATTTTGTGCAGCCTGTCAAATGCTGCACAACCCTGCTCATAACCCTCTTTATATCACAAACTACGCCTGCATGGCAACCATGATATAAAGCCGGTTCATCTGTATATAGGCTCATGGAGTAAAAAAATAAATAAAAATATCAACAGGAGAATGTGTAGCAGTGGAATGTGGAAAAAATTATGACATTGTTGTATTAAGCGGTAACAAAAGTCCATGTGGCTTTGTACAATGCAAATCTTGCAAAATATTACTGAAATATGACAGCAAAAAGACGGGGAATTCATCTCTGCAGCGGCACACTGAAAAGTGATGTATTCGTCCTGTAGCTGTTTTAAAAGCCATAGTTGTGGTGTAGTATTTGTTGCTGAACGTCAATTTAGTGGTTTGATATGATATAGGCTTGTCCAAAATGAGTATGCAAATTTGCAAGAGCATCTTCTGTGTGGCTATTTATGGCAACAAAGTTTTGAAGAAGCTTGTTGTTGTCTTCTTTTAAATCATGCAGTGTTGGATTACTAGGAAAGGAAGTAAATGAGATATGATTAATTTAGAGTGTTTTTTTCTTTATTTATTTGCGTTTTAACTGGAAACCAGGAATACTCTACACTGAAGGTACTTAGTTTCAATAGCGTATGTTTGGAATATATTTGTGGAGATGGTCGGGTCGGGTATGCAAATACTTCAAAGGTCTTGGGCTTGGGTCGGGTTTGGATCGGGTTTTAAATTTAGGCCCGAGCAGACCTCTAAGTTTAAGTGTATTGCATACCCCTGGGCACTAGATTTTATAAAGGGTTGCATCAAGTACATTATTTCCAGTAAAAATTTCACAATAAGGAAAAATCATTTGGCTTCATAACCCAGTTGTAAATTGATCTAAACAGCAGGATCTGGTGCTACTTGATTATTAAAATAGGTGACTTTGTGTAACAACACCTGACAACGTTGGTACATGGAAACACCATAGGCTTACAGTGAATATCGGTAGGTTGAGTTGAATATGTTCTGGCTGTGGTGACATATACAACTCATGGACTGGCAAAGGTTAACCTGGATAAATCAGTTCAGGGTTTGACAAAATTGTGGTGTAGCATAGTTTAAATACATAAGAACCTTTTTTTTTAAAATTTAGAGTGCCCATTTATTTAACCCCCAATTTTCTCCCCAATTTAGAATGTCCAATTGATTTTAGTTTAATAACTTTAACTCCTCCCAGTTGAATGGGCGTCAACAATCAATTGACATCAGAGCATAATGCCAAACCATATGCAGTTTAGATTTTGCCTCCCTTACCCGTGGTAGCGCCAGAGCCAATGTGATGCCCCCTGCAGAATCCCCAACGAAAACTTTACACAGCCAGGCCGCTCCCCTGACAGTTTGACACTCTGCACACCACACCGCTATGCTTTTACCAAGTGAGCCACACAGGGACCCATATTTAAGAACTATTGAGACAAAAGGGAAAATGGGTAAATAACATTTATTTTGCAGCCAGAAAATGAGTCTCCTGGAGCGTGTTCGCCTATCTAACCCACGGACGGCAACTATCAAGGGAAAGCTGTTCACACCTCTGAATGCAGATGCCATCGCAGAGAGCCCAACTAAGGAGTCAAAGGCAGGGACCTTCAGTAACAGGGAGAGATTCCGAACTGCCTTTCGTATAAAAGCTTATGCTTTTAGACAGAGTTCGGAAGGTAAATTTTATGTGCCATATATTCTCAATTACTTTAATGGATTTAATGGATCAATTTTCAAAGTTTACTGAGTATAGCATTGTAAAGCCATCTCAAAGTGTAGTGTGCCTAGTAAAATCATAGCAACATGTAAGAAAGTATAGTGAGAAGCCGGCAAACAAGTTAAACCCCAAAAAGTACTGAAAAGAATGGTTAACCGTGGTGAAGCATGGAAAATGCCCATTTACAGTATGCATGGACAACATGGTGAGCGGAAAAATAAATGTGTACATTTAGATGTTAAATATGTTTGTTTCAAATATTTAGTTCAAGTTGTATTTGGTTGTGGAAAGTGCTATAGTTTATGAATGAAAGAGGAATTTTAATTTGGATCTTTAGCTTTAGAGTTTTAAAAAGGTTTGTCAAATAATAATTGAGTGCTGGATGTAATGAAATTGTGGATCATTTAAATGAGTCACAAAATGTTTTTGAATTCATAACATTTCAGATTAACTGGGGTTCTTATTTTTTGTCTCTACTTTAAGTCTACAGCTATGGCCAAAAGTTTTGCATCACTTAGAATTTTAGGATTGAGACATACTTTTTTTTTCTTTTTTTTTTTTTAACTATATGAACTTTATTTAACATCATGTAGTCAAAGAAACTACAATATTATATTGCAAAAGTCTACCAGAAGTCATAATAGTAGTACAGTATTTCATGTTAGATTTCAAAATATCACATTTTTCAATTGTTGTTAGTTTTTTGTTAAGTATATGGAAAACTACAAATCAATATGTAATTCTGTATGTTAATGTAACATTATTCAGCAGGTGTCATTCGATTTTATGAAGCAAAATTAGTTAATTCATAGGCCGATGCAAAACATTTGGCCATAGCTGTATATGTACCAGTGTATTTGCTGGTAAGTAAACTTTGACAATCTGTATTGATAGGTGCTAAGATGTTATTGAAGAGTAAATATTTCACAGCTACTGAAGACTAGTGGAATTATCTATAGTGAAAGTATCACTTAATTAATAGTTGTTATGGATGCCAAGTGTTGACATAAATATTGTGGAGTAGTATTAACCTGTGAAGAATTAAAGATTCCCTCATTCCACAAAATTGGCTGCCCAAACGCAATAGTGTTCTTGTCATGAACAGATACTAAAATTGACAAGCCATTCACATTTAATCATTTTAAAGAAATATTGAAATATTACAATCATGATCTCTCCCCAGATGCTGGAGCTCTGGCAGACCCAGGGTCTGAAGACAAGGGCTACCCCAGCGACCTGTTACTGGAAGAGATGATACCTACACTGAAAACAGTTATCAGGGCTGTTAGGTAGGTCAGGTACTGTTTTGTGTATTTATTCAGGATTGATCATGTATTTGCAGCTTAGACATCGGACGGATACAATAAGATCTTACTTTTCATGGTCATGTTTCAATCTGAGCGAGAGTTTGGAATTGGAACACACATGTCATTGTTTCTGAAATATCCAGCTTATATCTAAACCTCCAGTACTTGTTTGTAACAAACAATAATAACACAACTTTACTGTAAAATTTACTTTTTGCTAAAACAAGACATACATGTGCTGGCCATTGCTGTTATAACCTTCATGGATTAAAATCCTGAATATATATATATATATATATATATATATATATATATATATATATATATATATATATATATATATATAAGAAAAATCTAAATCAAATCCATATTTGGTGTAACCACCCTTTGCCTTCAAAACAGCATCAAGCATCAATTCTTCTAGGTACACTTGTACACAGTTTTTGAAGGAACTCGGCAGGTAGGTTGGCCCAAACATCTTGGAGAACTAACCACAGTTCTTCTGTGGATTTAGGCAGCCTCAGTTGCTTCTCTCTCTTCATGTAATCCCAGACAGACTCGATGATGTTGAGATCAGGGCTCTGTGGGGCCATACCATCACTTCCAGGACTCCTTGTTCTTCTTTACGCTGAAGATAGTTCTTAATGACTTTCGCTGTATGTTTGGGGTCGTTGTCATGCTGCAGAATAAATTTGGGGCCAATCAGATGCCTCCCTGATGGTATTGCATGATGGATAAGTATCTGCCTGTACTTCTCAGCATTGAGGAGACCATTAATTCTGACCAAATCCCCAACTCCATTTGCAGAAATGCAGCCCCAAACTTGCAAGGAACCTCCACCATGCTTCACTGTTGCCTGCAGACACTCATTTGTGTACCGCTGTCAGCCCTTCGCGAACAAACTGCCTTCTGCTACTGCCAAATATTTCAAATTTTGACTCATCAGTCCAGAGCACCTGCTGCCATTTTTCTGCACCCCAGTTCCTGTGTTTTCGTGCATAGTTGAGTCGCTTGGCCTTGTTTCCACGCCGGAGGTATGGCTTTTGGCCGCAAGTCTTCCATGAAGGCCACTTCTGACCAGACTTCTCCGGACAGTAGATGGGTGTACCAGGGTCCCACTGTTTTCTGCCAGTTCTGAGCTGATGGCACTGCTGGACATCTTCCGATTCGGCGGGAAGTAAGCATGATGTGTCTTTCATCTGCTGCAGTAAGTTTCCTTGGCCGACCACTGCGTCTCACGGTCCTCAACGTTGCCCGTTTCTTTGTGCTTCTTCAAAAGAGCTTGGACAGCACATCTGGAAACCCCTGTCTGCCTTGAAATTTCTGCCTGGGAGAGACCTTGCTGATGCAGTATAACTACCTTGTGTCTTGTTGCTGTGCTCAGTCTTGCCATAGTGTATGACTTTTGACAGTAAACTGTCTTCAGCAACCTCACCTTGTTAGCTGAGTTTGGCTGTTCCTCACCCAGTTTTATTCCTCCTACACAGCTGTTTCTGTTTCAGTTAATGATTGTGTTTCAACCTACATATTGAATTGATGATCATTAGCACCTGTTTGGTATAATTGTTTAATCATACGCCTGACTATATGCCTACAAAATCCCTGACTTTGTGCAAGTGTACCTAGAAGAATTGATGCTGTTTTGAAGGCAAAGGGTGGTCACACCAAATATGGATTTGATTTAGATTTTTCTTCTGTTCACTCACTTTGCATTTAGTTAATTGATAAATATAATCTATTAACATGTCTATTTTGAAAGCATTCTTACTTTACAGCATTTTTTCACACCTGCCTAAAACTTTTGCACAGTACAGTATATATATATATATATATACAGTATATATATATATATATATATATATATACAGTATATATATATATATATATATATATATATATATATATATATATATATATATATATTTCAACATAAAGTTTTCACTTATTTGTTCTCCAGTATATATGTGCCAACTTTAGAATAGTCTACAAAATATTGCCATTTTTGTTCCCAATCTTCTGCATTTATTCCCACAGAATCATGAACTTTCTTTTGAACAAAAGGAAATTCAAGGAGACATTGAGGCCTTATGACGTAAAGGATGTGATAGAACAGTACTCAGCAGGGCATATTGATATGCTTTCCAGAATTAAATACCTCCAAACAAGGTAAAACCAGCTTCTACAAAGTTGACCACAAAAACATTGTATACCTTGTGTTGCATTAGCATTAATGTCTGAAGTAGCTGTATTTACCTGACAACCTGACATTTAAGTATCTGGAGATAATGACCACTGCACAGGCTATTAATACAATTATAAACTGTTAATAATTTGGCCTGGATTGAATTTATGTTTTTCTTAAAAATCCCATTTGCATTTTTTCTTTCAGAATAGATATGATTTTGTCTCCAGGACCTCCTTCTACTCCAAAACATAAGAAGGCTCAAAAGGGATCTTTTTCATACCCCTCCCAACAGTCTCCTAGGTTTGGCTTATTCTTTGCATTCAGTTTTGTTGAACACTATTTTTTGTTGTTGCTGTACGGTATCTTACTCTGTGTTACATATTAAGACATACACATTATTTTTCAACCATTAGATACTGATTGTAAATCATTATTGTATTCACATTTGCATTAATTTAATGTATAACATTTTGAGGTAAAAAACACAGGAATAGATGTTTCAAACTGTGGCAGGATAAATGGGCTTCACCCAAGTCACAGAGATGATCCTTTGTTTTTTCTCAATGATACTGTATACAGTCTGTGAGCATGCCTGCTTGTCTGTCTGACAATCACCAGTCCATCTTCCTTTTTATGTTTATTACTATAAATCTTTGTGGCGATTTCACATTCTAATAACAATACTTGTTATAAATTGTTAAGAGTGGATTTGACACTGTTTTTTTTTTTTATTTCTTTCAACAGAAATGACCCATATTTACTCAAAGGACCATTGCCAGAGGCTGAAGACCAATGCATGATGGGAAGATTTGTGAAAGTTGAAAGACAGGTATTTTAAGGGTCCATTTAGAGGGTTTGGTCGGCACTCGGTACGTTTGGTGTAATGTGTGTACAACAAAGTCCGCTTGGGAAACAAACCGTACCGATTCCACCTGAAAAGTTTGGTTCGCTTGCTAAATCTCAATGTGAACAATTGCTGGACTCCTTTTGCACATAAGAAATGAACTATATAAGGTAACCTAACTCAGAAGTAAACATTTTTTATGTAGTATAGCTCATATTCTGAGGAAACAAATAGAAAAAATATATATATATATGTCTCGGGGAACCACATTAGCCATCATTTTTTGTCCTGGTCGGAAACAGTAAAACTGTTAAATCGTGTATATAAAAAAAGATGTATAAGTACCAAACTGCATCAGTGTGCTCAGCAAGTTAATAGCAGAGTCATTTATTAGGTTGTATTAGGTCAAATAAAATAAAACATTTGTTTAATAATTTTGTTTATGTGTATATTACACATTTAAATGGTAATACATTGACTCAACAGTGAATGCATCGGTACCTGAGATGGCTCACGTTTGCCATGTGTGATCGTGGGCAACGCCCCTATTGTCAGCGTTAAACATGTACAGACAACAGCAACAGGAAGTTTTATATTTGTGCTATAATGTGAAAAGGTATAATTTATGTGGGATAAATGTGAGGTCCAAAAGCACTTTACTCTTAACAAATGGCCCCTAGAAGGAAATCTTTTGATTTATGAAAGGTTTCTTTTGTTTAATTGTATCATCGATAGCACCATGATGCGTTGTTAGTATGTGGTGAATAAACTTGAGTTCTGGGAGGAAAACGTACACAATTGAAAGTCGCAGATGTTTATTTTTTAGCTATTAAACAAATTAATTTCACTTTTGTTGAATAGCAAAAATAAGTCTTTTTCATGGGTTAGAAAATAAATGGGAGTTATTGATTACATTTACATACAACGTCGTCACACTGATTTGTAAATGTATGCAATAACACCTGTTTCTTTAAATGTCTGTGTGACAGGCTGGCTGCAGGGAGCAACTCAGACCAGAGCGAGAAACACACAGACAGACGGTGGTGATGAGAAGCTGAGTGCAAATGGTAGCACTCAGCATTTATTAACAAAATAAAAGGTTTAAACAGAACACAAAAACACAGGACACGGCACTTGCGCCAAAATAAATAGACAAACAAAACAGACTATACAGACAAACACGGCGAGTATAAACACTTATTATTTCCGTTCTTTTACTTTCTCCTCTCCACACCCGTTCTCCACTCACCGAACACCAACCCCGAGTGAGTGAAAACATGCTGTTTTTATGCAGTTGTACCGAGACTCGATTGCTAGTCAATCATTCAATTGGAATCTCGGTACAACTGCACGTGAATTAATTAAGTGTACTCCCGTGACCACACATTACATTTTAACCAGCACGTGAAGTGATTTGTGCCATCCTCGTGCCTAAATACAAATCTACATTTTTAAATACACGTGAAGCACAGACCCGTTTATATCCCATGTACCAATGACTATACACCAACATTAAAACACAACACATAACACAAAATACACACGGGGGGGGGGCACTTTGCCACATATACCCCCCCTTGTGCAAAGCACACATGGCCTCAATGGCCACCTCCCCCCTCAGTCTTAAAGTCCCGGAAGAGGGAGAAGCAAGGTGTTTCTGGGGGTGGCCATGGTGGAATGTCCTCCACTCCCCACTTCTTCGTGGCTATCAGCTCCCTCTTCCGGGGCTCCCGCCACACACTATCCTGCCTGAAAGTGCGGCTGGGGAAGCTGGTCTCCTGACCTCCCCCCTTCTTCATGGCCGGCATTTCCCCTCCGTGGGGCTCCGACCACACGATCTCCAGCAGCGAAACTGCTGCGGGGAGCTGGTCTCCTGACCTCCCCACCTTCGTGGCCGCCAGCTCCCTCCGTGGGGCTCTGGCCACCGTGTTTCCTGCCACGGAAATGCGGCTGGGGAGCTGGTCTTCTGACCTCCCCCTTTCTTCATGGCCGCAGCTCCCTTCATGGGGCTCTGGCCACAGTGTAGCGACCCCAGGCGGCAGGACCCTCGACGACCCCAGGCGGCAGGATCCCTGGCGACCCCAGGCGGCGGCAGCAGCAGCGGACCCTCGGGAGGCGGCGGCAGCAGCAGCGACCCTCGGGAGGCGACGGCAGCAGCAGCGGACCCTCAGGAGGCGGCGGCAGCAGCAGCGACCCTCGGGAGGTGAACTCGGGAGGGGAGCCCCTGGCCATAGAGGTGGCAGCGGGAGCTCCACTTCTCCCTCGTACCCTGTACCCTGTGTGGAGCAAAAGGCAGCCCCAGGCGATGCGGAGCGGCTGGCAACCCCAGGCGATGCGGAGCGGCTGGCAACCCCAGGCGATGCGGAGCGACTGGCAACCCCAGGCGATGCGGAGCGACTGGCAACCCCAGGCGATGCGGAGCGGCTGGCAACCCCAGGCGATGCGGAGCGGCTGGCAACCCCAGGCGATGTGGAGCCACAGGCAGCCCCAGGCGATGCGGAGCCACAGGCAGCCCCAGGCGATGCGGAGCCACAGGCAGCCCCAGGCGATGCGGAGCCACAGGCAGCCCCAGGCGATGCAAAGCAAGCATCCTTGGGCGAAGCGAGGCAGGCATCCTTGGGCGAAGCGAGGCAGGCATCCTTGGGCGAAGCGAGGCAGGCATTCTTGGGCGAAGCGAGGCAGGCATCCTTGGGTGAAGCGAGGCAAGCATCCTCGGGCGAAGCGAGGCAGGGAGTCAGGACAAGCTGGGGTGCGGGTTTTGGCCCTCTTCTCGGCCACTGCGGCCAGGCAGTTCTTCCCCATGCTTTCCTCAGCATCCTATGTAAGGGCTGCTGAGGACCGCCAGCATCTAGTCCTGGTTTATCTGGTGAAGGGAGAGGCAGCTCCTGCTCCTCTCCTCGTGACGGTGGGGGAAGTGATACCAGCAGGCATTCATCCTCTGCTGGTGGACGGGGACCCAGCAGGCATTCACCCTCTGCTGGTGGAGGTGGCGGAGGCAGAGGCAGCTCCTGCTGCTCTGCTCCTGGCGGTGGAGGTGGCGGAGGCAGAGGCAGCTCCTGCTGCTCTGCTCCTGCCAGTGAAGGTGGCGGAGGCAGAGGCAGCTCCTGCTGCTCTGCTCCTGCCGGTGGAGGTGGCGGAGGCGTGTAGTCTCCTGCCGGTGAAGGTGGCGGAGGCAGAGGCAGCTCCTGCTGCTCTGGTCCTGCCAGTGGAGGTGGGAGCGGCATGTAGTCTCCTGGCGGCGGAGGTGGGAGCGGCGTGTAGTCTCCTGGTGGCGGAGGTGGGAGCGGCGTGTAGTCTACCCTTGTTACAGGGGACTGGTGCGGCTCTCCCTCATTTGCAGGGGACTGGTGCGGCTCTCCCTCCTGTTCTGGAGACAGCGGTGGGACCTCTCCCTCTGGCGCTGGAGACGGCTGCAACGGCTCCTCTCCCTCTGGCTCTGGAGGGAAAACCAGCAGGCATTCTTCCTCTGCTGGTGGAGACTTGGGCGGTGGACGCACTGCCTTCCTCTTCCCCTTCTTGGGCCGTGGACGCACCGAATCCTCCCTCTTGGGCCGTGGACGCACCGACTCCTCCTGCTTGGGCTGTGGATGCACCGACTCCTCCCGCTTGGGCTGTGGACGCTCAGGCTCCTCCCGCTTGGGCTGTGGACGCTCAGGCTCCTCCCGCTTGGGCTGTGGACGCTCAGGCTCCTCCCGCTGGGCTGTGGACGCTCTGGCTCCTCCCGCTTGGGCTGTGGACGCTCAGGCTCCTCCCGCTTGGGCTGTGGACGCTCTGGCTCCTCCCGCTTGGGCTGTGGACGCTCTGGCTCCTCCCGCTTGGGCTGTGGACGCTCAGGCTCCTCCCGCTTGGGCTGTGGACGCTCTGGCTCCTCCCGCTTGGGCTGTGGATGTGGCAGTGTGGCGGAGTGTCCCGCCCCTATGTATTATTATTTGTATTTTTGTTTGCGGCGCTGGGTAAAAGCGCCGCCTTTTTATATTTATATTTAAAATCTCGTGAGGATGCATGACTGATCAGCTACTGATTATTTAACTAGCTGACAGTCATGCATCCTTACCAAACGCTGCAGACTGTGGCCGAGGGGTAATAAGATAAACAGCTAGTTAACCCTCGGCCAGAGTATAAGAACCGACAGCTGTCTGTGCTGCGGTGTTGAGTGTTGGATGCAGAGAGGAAGTACGGGAGATAGAGAGGTACAAGAAAACACTGCTAAAACGTGCTGGTTTAGCCAGCACGCCACTTACTTGTTTGTCTGTTTATTTGTTTGGCCAACGCGCTTTTTGTTTTCTGTTTTGTTTAAATCTTTTGTTTTGTTTATTTTGATTAATAAAATTAACTGAACGCCGCTATGCGTTCAGTTTCGCCCGCCCATCCATTGTTGTGGTTTCAGTTACTTCCTGGTCCGTGGACGCCACCACTGCAAGCCAGCCTGCCACATATGGTGTCCCGTGGGACAAACAACGCCTCCAACAGCCGGACCAGGAATACAAAGGGCGCTTTTTATTTTTTCGAAAAGTGTTTTTTGTGTTTGTAAAAAAAAAAAAAAAAAAAAAAAAATGGGAAGAAGCGGTCAAGAAAGCAGCAACAGCAGCAGGTGGTGCATCAAGAGCAGCTGGCCCGGTCACAGGTCCCGCCGCGCCTCTACTACGCCGGATGTTTGCCTTGCCTGTCTGGATGAGGAAGGGTGGTGCTTCCTGTGTGGCGAGGTAAGGTATCTTCCACTCAGCCAGAGCCACGCATGGCATAAGATGGAGGAGCCTGAGCGTCCGGCGCCAGGGGAGAGGGCCCGCTGGCTAAGACGAAGTTCACTCTCCTCTGAGGGAATCTGGGGCTGGCTGGTGGAGCCTGGGAGGAATGCTGAAGAGGCCCTCCCCGATGTGATCAACCTCCTGTGGGCCAGAGATGGAGAGCGATGGGAAGCCTGGGAAAAGCAACACTGCCCAGTGTCCCTCGCGGAGGTTGCGGACATGGTAATCCACTACCTGGCTGCAGATATGGCAGGGCTACCGCTATCTCCAGCTCCATCGGGAAAAGCCCAGCCGCTGCCATCTCCAGCCAGAGGGAGATGAGTCATCGCTGCCTTCTCCAGCCAGAGGGAGAGGAGTCGCCGCTGCCTTCTCCAGCACCAGAGGGAGAGGAGTCGCCGCTGCCTTCTCCAGCGCCAGAGGGAGAGGAGTCGCCGCTGCCTCTCCAGCCAGAGGGAGAGGAGTCGCCGCTGCCTCTCCAGCCAGAGGGAGAGGAGTCGCCGCTGCCTCTCCAGCCAGAGGGAGAGGAGTCGCCGCTGCCTTCTCCAGCGCCAGAGGGAGAGGAGTCGCCGCTGCCTTCTCCAGCCAGAGGGAGAGGAGTCGCCGCTGCCTTCTCCAGCCAGAGGGAGAGGAGTCGCCGCTGCCTTCTCCAGCCAGAGGGAGAGGAGTCGCCGCTGTCGCCTCCAACGCCAGAGGGAGAGGAGCCATTGCTGCCGTCTCCAGCGTTAGAGGGTGAGGAGCCCTCGCCTCTGTCTCCACCAGGAGCAGAGCAGCAGGAGCTGCCTCTGTCTCCACCACCACCAGGAGCAGAGCAGCAGGAGCTGCCTCTGTCTCCACCACCACCACCAGGAGCAGAGCAGCAGGAGCTGCCTCTGTCTCCACCACCACCAGGAGCAGAGCAGCAGGAGCTGCCTCTGTCTCCACCACCGCCAGGAGCAGAGCAGCAGGAGCTGCTTCTGTCTCCACCACCGCCAGGTGCAGAGCAGCAAGAGCTGCCTCTGTCTCCGCCACCTCCACCAGCAGAGGGTGAATACCTGCTGGTTCCATCTCCACCTCCACCAGCAGAGGGTGAATACCTGCTGGTTCCACATCCACCATCATGGGAAGAACTGCTCCTGCCCTGCCTCGCACCGCCCAAGGATGCCTGTTGCTTCGCACCTACCAAGGATGCCTGCCTCACTTCGCCCAAGGATGCCTGCCTCACTTCGCCCAAGGATGCCTGCCTCGCTTCGCCCAAGGATGCCTGCCTCACTTCGCCCAAGGATGCCTGCCTCGCCGCCCAAGAAGGCCTGTCTCGCGATCGCCTGGGCTGCCTGTTGCTCCGCGACGCCTGGGGCTGCCTGTTGTTCCGCGACGCCTGGGGCTGCCTGTTGCCCCGCGACGCCTGGGCTGCCTGTTGCTCCGCGACGCCTGGAGAGCCACCAGTTATAGGGTACGAGGGAGAAGTGGAGCTCCCGCTGCCGCCTCCATGGCCAGGGGCTCCTCCCGAAGTTCGCCCGAGGGTCCGCTACTGCTGCTGCTGCCGCCGCCTCCCGGGGTCCGCTGCTGCTGCCGCCGCCCCGAGGGTCCGCTGCTGCTGCCATCGCCTCCCGAGGGTCCTGTTTTGCTTGGGGTCGCTACTCAGTCCTGCCATACGGCAGGAAATACTGTGGCTGGAGCCCCATGAACGGGAGCTGCCGCCACGGAAAAGGGGGAGGTCAGGAGACCAGCTCCCCAGCCGCACTTCGCGGCAGGAAATACTGTGGCTGGAGCCCCATGAAGGGGAGCTGCCGCCACGGAAAAGGGGGAGGTCAGGAGACCAGCTCCCCCAGCCGCACTTTCGCGGCAGGAAATATTGTGGCTGGAGCCCCATGAAGGGCAGCTGCCGCCACGTAAGAAGGGGGAGGTCAGAAGACCAGCTCCCCAGCCGCACTTTCGCGGCAGGAAATACTGTGGCTGGAGCCCCATGAAGGGCAGCTGCCAGCCATGAAGAAGGGGGAGGTCAGGAGACCAGCTCCCCGCAGCAATTTCGCTGCAGGAGAGGGTGGCCGGAGCCCCACGGAGGGGAGCTGCCGGCCATGAAGAAGGGGGCAGGTCTGGAGACCACCCCAAAAATTTTTGGCCAAAGGAGCCGGCCTGTGCGCTGGCCATTGGAACGCTACGGCTGTTTGGGTGGGAGGAGGACATCCCACCGTGGCCGCCACCTTTGGCCCGTTGTTGCCCCTGTTCCTGCGCCGACTGCTAGCCGGGACTTTAGGGAATAAGGGGAGGTGGCCGAAAAGCCATGTGTGCTGCGCGCATTGGGTATGTGTGTGGAGTGTCCCGCCTCTATGTATTATTATTTGTATTTTTGTTTGCGGCGCTGGTAAAAGCGCCGCCTTTTATATTTATATTTAAAATTCAGTGAGGATGCATGACTGATCAGCTACTGATTATTTAACTAGCTGACAGTCATGCATCCTTACCAAACGCTGCAGACTGTGGCCGAGGGGTAATAAGATAAACAGCTAGTTAACCCTCGGCCAGAGTATAAGAACCGACAGCTGTCTGTGCTGCGGTGTTGAGTGTTGGATGCAGAGAGGAAGTACGGGAGATAGAGAGGTACAAGAAAACATTGCTAAAACGTGCTGGTTTAGCCAGCACGCCACTCTACTTGTTTGTCTGTTTATTTGTTTGGCCAACGCGCTTTTGTTTTCTGTTTTGTTTAAATCTTTTGTTTTGTTTATTTTGATTAATAAAATTAACTGAACGCCGCTATGCTCAGTTTCGCCCGCCCATCCATTGTTGTGGTTTCAGTTACTTCCTGGTCCGTGACGTCACCACTGCAAGCCAGCCTGCCACAGGCAGCAAGGGCTCCTCTTCTTCATCCTGCATGGGGCATAGGGCCAACGTGTGCCCATATGCCCCACAGCCAGGCACCACTCCCCCATCCCAGTCTTTGGGCCATTGATTCGAAGGGTCCTGTGGACGGAGCAGGGTATGGTGGTGTGGCTAGGTTGGCCACAGTCGAAACACCACAGCCCTGCTTCCGCCTTTCTCCCTTTGCCCTCCTGTGCTCCTCTCCAGCCTCTTCTCCCCATTTCTTTTCCTTTTGTTTTTCAAAAAAAAAAAACTGGCGGTTACCGCTCTGGCCTGAGTCCTGGAGGCGCTGTAGATCCCGGTTCTGACACCACGTGTGACAGGCTGGCTGCAGGGAGGAACTCAGACCAGAGAGAGAAACACACAGACAGACGGTGGTGATGAGAAGCTGAGTGCAAATGGTAGCACTCAGCGTTTATTAACAAAGTAAAAGGTTTAAACAGAACACAAAAACACAGGACACGGCACTTGCGCCAAAATAAATAGACAAACAAAACGGACTATACAGACAAACACAGCGAGTATAAACACTTATTATTTCCGTTCTTTTACTTTCTCCTCTCCACACCCGTTCTCCACTCACCGAACACCAACCCCGAGTGAGTGAAAACATGCTGTTTTTATGCAGTTGTACCGAGACTCGATTGCTAGTCAATCATTCAATTGGAATCTCGGTACAACTGCACGTGAATTAATTAAGTGTACTCCCGTGACCACACATTACATTTTAACTAGCACGTGAAGTGATTTGTGCCATCCTCGTGCCTAAATACAAATCTACATTTTTAAATACACGTGAAACACAGACCCGTTTATATCCCGTGTACCAATGACTATACACCAACATTAAAACACAACACATAACACAAAATACACACGGGGGGGGGCACTTTGCCACAGTCTGATATGCAAGTTTTCAACACTTTGCTCTATTTCTGATGGCAAAATTAAATTTTAATTACCATGGAACTACCACCTTGAAGTAGAAATACACAAGTGTTGTTTTTGATTTAAACACTTCAGACTGTGTTTTGGAGAGGGGAAATATCTTCATGCAAGGGGTGGTCGATAAGACGTCATCGGACACACACTACAGTTCAGAGGCTATGCGCGCACATTCAGAACCAAAGCCAGTTTAGGTCTGTGCTCAGGTGTAAATGGGTGACTCAAATGATAAGAATCTTTTAATTTGATCGACTCTAAGCCAGCTCAGGTCTGAGTTGTAAGTGTAACTATCAACCATGCTATTAAAAACTGGAGCAATGCTTTTTTTTTATAAGAATAAATCGTTATCAGTGGGCTCCCGAGTGGGGCATCTGGTAAAGGCGCTCCGCGTGGAGTGCAGGATGCGCTCTTTTGCCTGGACGTGAGCTCCCAGGGGGCGGCGCACAATTGGCGGCGTCCCGGGGAGGGTTTAGGTCGGCCAGGGTGTCTTCGGCTCACCACGCACCAGCGACCCCTGTAGTCTGGCCGGGCGCCTGAGGGCTTGCCTGTAAGCTGCCAAAGAGCTGCGTTGTCCTCCGACGCTGTAACTCTTGGGTGGCTGCATGGTGAGTCCGCAGTGTGAAAAAATGCGGTCGGCTGACGGCACACACTTCGGAGGACAGGATGTGTTCGTCTTCGCCCTCCTGAGTCAGCGCAGGGGTGGTAGCGGTGAGCTGAGCCTAAAAAATAATTGGCTATTCCAAATTGGGAGAAAATAATAAAAAAGCATTGACAACGACTAAATTAAAAAAAAGAATAAATCGTTCTCTAACACTTGGTGATTAAATAGTTTCAAACAGTTGCAGTTTGTACCATACTAATTTTGATATGAATTGAAATGATACAATGCCATAAAGAACCCTGTCTAACTAAAAAAATCTAAAACACTGCAACAAAAATCCTTGTCATATTGGGTCAAAACCTAGTTAAACCAACAACAATT
The DNA here is from genome assembly GCA_030684275.1 of Acipenser oxyrinchus oxyrinchus. Lineage (NCBI taxonomy): Eukaryota > Metazoa > Chordata > Actinopteri > Acipenseriformes > Acipenseridae > Acipenser > Acipenser oxyrinchus. The sequence continues at coordinate 48,189,618 of CM060250.1, forward strand.
CTCTATGTATCTTATCAAAGGCAACCTATTACTTTAGATACTTAAGTGTAGTGTACTTGTGAATCAACTAGTCACTAACCACACAGTAGATCTTGTTTAGCAGCAGCCTTGTCTTGACCTTTCACACCAACTGGCACTGAATGTAATTATGCCTAGAATGAACATTTTTTTTAATTTAAATTAATTTTACATTAACTATTTGCATATATTTTCCATCATATCTAAAGTACAGTTTTATCAATCAAGGGGATTATTTAAACATATTATATATGTATCTGCTGTGTGATGCTTTCTTAAGAAGAGATTCCTCAAAAAGGTTTGGGCTTTTTGGTAGGAAGCTGTTCAACTCCCATATACTTCTTAATAAAAAGCATTTAACTTATAACAATTTTTAAAGAATATTATAGTGTAAAGAGTAAAGGCTGTGGCAGACATATGCGTCATTTAAGCACGCTCAAGTAATTTGGTGGTGTGACTTGATTTTGGAATATTTATTAGTGGCCACTGTGTTTACGCTGCCAACATGCTGCTTTTGTTATATTATGTCCATTTTTGTTTCCAGATTGAACATATGGAGAAAAAACTTGACTTCTTAGTGGATATGCATATGCAGCATATGGACCAACTGCAGGAAGAACCATGCAGACACCATTTTCCGAAGGAGACTTCAGGCCAACAAAGCCCGACAGAGGACAAAGAGGACAACAGGTACACAGAGATAAAAAAGGTATTTTTCAACTACACTGAACCCTGTCCTCGTATGTCTTACCAAATCCCAGTCAGCAAGGTGACTCCATATAGTTTCTTCAGGAATGATCCAAGGTGCACCAGCTTTTCAGCATCCTTGACAATGGACAGGTCAGGCTGCATGAGGCTGTCACCTCCCCCTGTTCCATCCTACACTGAACGCCCCACTGTTTTGCCCATCAGTACACTGGTGGACTCCAGAAATAGCCTGCAATATGAAAGGGAGCAGCAACCCCCCTTCATGGATTGCCCATCGCCACGGCAGGGCTGGACCTTGATGCGGGACACAGATACCCCGCTGTCACTTCTTTCAGTCAATCATGAGGAACTGGAGCGCTCACCCAGTGGCTTCAGCATCTCCCAAGAGAAAGATGATTTGACTTTTAGCCCCAACGGTGGGGGGTCGAGTTGGATGAAAGAAAAACGATACTTAGCAGAAGGTGAGACAGACACTGACACTGATCCTTTCACACCAAGTGGGCCTCTTCCTTTGTCATCGACGGGGGAAGGATTTCCTGACGCAGTATGGACCAACTACAGTTCTGGAATTTAGCTGGGTACGGAGCAAGGAAGATTTTGAGTAGGGGGTCAAAAATAGATTTCTTTAATGTAAAGTATACACACTTTGTATATTTCACCTCATGAAAAAATAAAATAATTAACCCAAAGCTTTATTGCTGCAGAGCAACAGGCACTGCATATAATGCATGCAAATCTAGTGATAGACACTGCAAAGTCAAAATATATACAAAAAAAGCTATGCCATTTCATATCAATAAAAAGAAACTTCAGTTGTTTGTGCATGGTTTGCATGGAGCTACACCATATAAAATGACTGAACCAAATGTTATGAGCTTTATTGTACAGTACATGTGTGGCTTTGATTCCAGTTTCATGTGCCAGGAATTAAGCAGATTAAATTAATTTAATTATTTCTTGAATAAGGTGCAACAAGGTATAGATAGAGGTGTGAAGACAGCCCAACCTCAGTTCATGTGTGTGCAGTTCTGCAGGTGTGTGGAATTTTTGAAAAACAAAAAATGCTTGATAGATCTACTTGCCATTTACAGTATATGGTGGTATTAGCATAGTCTATAAATATATCTATATGGGTGAATGCTGAATTTCAGAAAAAAAGAGTACTGTACATACTTAAACTTACTTGCTAGTTAGGATAAACACAATACATTTTTCATACTTTAATTATTATTTTGCTGTTCCATCTGCATGTTTACATTTAGACACATGATAGCACTTATGGATACATTTATATGAAGAGAGATTATTTGTAAAACAAATTTGCAACACAGCATCATGTAAAATGTCCTAATGCCTTTACAGAACTGATACAGCTAATATTTGCCATTCAATATTGTTGACAATAATATAGTAATCATTTTATGTTCTCATATTTTTTGGCAATGAAAAGCAGAACAACATTTAGATTGTAGAAACAATTCAAACATGTGGATTCCTTTTTTAACCAATAAACTCCTTAAAAATGTATCAACAATTATCCACTAACCTAACAGTGTCTTTTAAGTAGCAAGACCATTGGGGAAGTCATCTGAGGAAGTCATTTTGTCGAGCTTTTAATTTGCAAGGTCAGCTTCATTGAATGCCAGTTTTTCTGAGCATGACTTTCAGTGCAGCCCATTCTGGCTGTGCCTAGTTGCTGAGCTTTGCTGGGGACCCCACTTGGACATTCAAAATGAGGGGGAAAAGGCATAATAATTGGACACTAAAGCCTTTTTCACAACTACCCGGCTCCGGACCTGGGTTCCTGCTACCCGGGTCACAATCCTGCATAGTGTGAAACCACATACCTGAATCGTACCCGGGTTGACTCGAATCCCAGCGCCCCACCTCAGGATGTGGATCAACACGCTTTGACCCGGGCTGACCGAGACAAAATGCATGACGGACATTTGTGAGCCGACGCAATAACAAACAGCCACGCTTGCATGAAGGTTTCATTTCTGCAAGGAACATTTCTGTTTATTCTGTTTAGCTATATTTTTGTTGACTGAGACACAGCATGAGTCAGATTACAGCAAGGAAACATTTGCTGTAATCAACATTTGGGCTGACGGTTCAATCCAGAGAAGCTTGATGGAAACGTCCGTAAAAAAAGCTGCTTCTGGAGGCATTCATACTTGCATTGTATACTCGCATCTGTCAACCAGGTCAACCCTGCTTTATCAAAAACTGTGTGAAATTGCGCACCCAACATGCATGACACTGGGTCCTCACCTGGGTAGGTTCTGACTCAGGTAGAGCGTGCCAGTGTGAAAGGGGCTTAAATTGTGTTTGTGCCATTATGAAGGTTCATAAATGTAAGGAATATTTTATATGACGTACTGTTTTATTTACAGCTTCGGAAAAGAAACTACTTGTATGAGAGATGTGTTTAAGAAATATGCACCAGTATTTGTTTTTAACATGATTTTAATGTAATCATGTCTGGAATCTGTCCATCAAATGTGTGCATATAAAAAAAAACATAACTTATGCAATGTACAAAGTCCCAGTGTTGAATTCTACAGTCTTGTATTGCCAGCATTTCTTTAAACAAGCACATTATTTATCCATAATGTCAAATGCATAATCATACATTCAAAGTAAAAATTGAATTTAGTAATGCCTTTGAAATACAGTTATTTGTATATTAATATATTTTTAATACATATAGCTAAATTATTGGCATTTTTGTATAAACATGACATATTTTGTGTAACTTTGTGACAAAGACGGCAGCAGTGGGTGACGTCAGACCAGAAACAGGAAGTAACACACAACAGACAGTGAGGTTGGTGAAGCTGAGCACTTGGTTGTGCTCAGCATTTAATAAACAAAATAAAAGAACATAAAAACAGCACACGGCACTTTCGCCAAAATAAATAGATAAACAAAATTGTGCACGGAGACAAACAAACACGGTGAGTACAAAAACACTTATTATTCTCTTTACTTATATTTACTCTCCTTCCCCACACCCGTTCTCCACTCACGAACACCCAACCCCGAGTGAGTGAAGCGTGCATCTATATATACTGTTGTGCTGGGATTCAATTACTAATTAATTATTCACTTGAATCCCAGCACGTGAATTAATTATGTGCAACCTCGTGCCTAACTACAATTATACATTTTTAAACACACGTGAAACACAGACCCGCTTATATCCCGTGTACCAATCGCTATACACCAACATTAACACATGCAACATGCAACATATAACACAAACTACGCACAAGGGCGGCCACATCGCCACATATACCCCCTTGTGCGCAGCACACATGGCCTCAACGGCCACCTCCCCTTAAAACCCAGCAGTCCAGGACAAAGTCTCGGGCTGGGAAGGGAGGCTTCAGTGGGCCCATGGCTGGCAATGCTGTCAGCACCCCTGCCGGTAGTGGCACGGCTGACAGCATGCTGGTCCACTCCTGCAGCGAAACTGCTGCTGGGGATGCTGGTCTCCTGACCTCTCCCCTTTCTTCGTAGCCGGTAGCTCCCTCCTGTGGGGCTCCGGCCACAAGAACTCCTGCAGAGAAACTGCTGCTGGGGAAAGTGGTCTCCTGACCTCTCCCCCTGTCTTTGTAGCCGGTAGCTCCCTCCTGTGGGGCTCGGCCTCAAGAACTCCTGCAGCGAAACTGCTGCTGGGGAAAGTGGTCTCCTGACCTCTCCCCTGTCTTTGTAGCCGGTAGCTCCCCTTTCTGGGGCTCCGGCCACCGTACTCCCTGTGGTGGAGGTGCGGGAAGCGGAGACAGCTCCTGCTCCTCTGCTCGGGCAGTGGCGGAACCAGCAGGTATTCACCCTCTGCTGGTGGAGGTGGGAGGGGCAAGCAGTCCTCCCACGACAAAGAAGGCGGAACCAGCAGGTACTCACCCTCTGCTGGTGGAGGAGGCAGAGGCAGCTCCTGCTGCTCTGCTCCTGGTAGAAGCAATTGAGGTGGTGGAGGCAGAGGCAGCTCCTGCTGCTCTGCTCCTAGTGGTGTCGGAACCAGCAGGTATTCACCCTCTGCTGGTGGAGGTGGGAGGGGCAAGCAGTCCTCCCACGACAAAGAAGGCGGAACCAGCAGGTACTCACCCTCTGCTGGTGGAGGAGGCAGAGGCAGCTCCTGCTGCTCTGCTCCTGGTGGAAGCGGTTGAGGTGGTGGAGGCAGAGGCAGCTCCTGCTCCTCTGCTCCTAGTGGAGGAAGTGGTGGAGGTGGGAGCAGCGTGTAGTCTCCTGGCGATGGCGGTGCGAGCAGCGTGTAGTCTCCTGGCGATGGAGGTGCGAGCAGCGTGTGGTCTCCTACTGTTGCAGGGGACTGGTGCGGCTCCGCCTCTCTTGCAGGGGACTGGTGCGGCTCTCCCGCTCCTGCAGGGGACTGTGGTGGAGGCAGAGGCAGCTCCTGTTCCTCTCCTCCCGGGTGGTGACGGTGGGGAAGTGATACCAGCAGGCGTTCACACTCTGCTGGTGGATGGGAACCCAGCAGGCATTCACCCTCTGCTGGGGACACGGGGACAGCAGGCATTCTTCCTCTGCTGGTGGACACGGGGACAGCAGGCATTCTTCCTCTGCTGGTGGACACGGGGACAGCAGGCATTCCTCCTCTGCTGGTGGACATGGGGACAGCAGGCATTCCTCCTCTGCTGGTGGAGGTGGAACCAGCAGGCATTCTCCCTCTGCTGGCAGCTTGGGTCCTAGGGCTGTGGAAGCCCGACTTCCCTCTCTTTGGGCTGTGGGCGCACCGACTCCTCCCTTTTGGGCTGTGGGCGCACCGACTCCTCCCTTTTGGGCTGTGGGCGCACCGACTCCTCCCTTTTGGGCTGTGGGCGCACCGACTCCTCCCTTTTGGGCTGTGGATGCACCGACTCCCCCTCTTGGGCTGTGGACGTTCGGGCTCCCCCACTCAGGCGTGGGACGTTCGGGCTCCTCCCACTCAGGCGTGGGACGTTCGGGCTCCTCCCACTCAGGCGTGGGACGTTCGGGCTCCTCCCACTCAGGCGTGGGACGTTCGGGCTCCTCCCACTCAGGCGTGGGACGTTCGGGCTCCTCCCGCTTGGGCTGTGGGCGCTCAGGCTCCTCCCGCTTGGGCTGTGGACGCTCAGGCTCCTCCCGCTTGGGCTGTGGACGCTCAGGCTCCTCCCGCTTGGGCTGTGGACGCTCAGGCTCCTCCCGCTTGGGCTGTGGGCGCTCAGGCTCCCCTCATAACTGCGGAAGGGACAGACGGCAAAGCAATGCTGCTGGTTACAGAGGCAGCACAACAGTGCTGACCTACAGCTCCTCGGGTGCCTGGCCCTGATGTACTCCTCCTCCTCCCTGTCCCTCGCTTCCCGGTCTTTTTTCCACCTCATGCTGTTTTCCTTTTTCCCCTTTTTTTTTTTTTTTTTTTTTTAAACAACAAATTGCGGTTCCTGCTCTGGTCTGCGTCTAGGAGCGCTGGTAATCCCACGATGACACCACGTGTGACAAAGGCGGCAGACAGTGGGTGACGTCAGACCAGAAACAGGAAGTAACACACAACAGACAGTGAGGTTGGTGAAGCTGAGCACTTGGTTGTGCTCAGCATTTAATAAACAAAATAAAAGAACACAAAAACAGCACACGGCACTTTCGCCAAAATAAATAGATAAACAAAATTGTGCACGGAGACAAACAAACATGGTGAGTACAAAAACACTTATTATTCTCTTTACTTATATTTACTCTCCTTCCCCACACCCGTTCTCCACTCACGAACACCCAACCCCGAGTGAGTGAAACGTGCATCTATATATACTGTTGTGCTGGGATTCAATTACTAATTAATTATTCACTTGAATCCCAGCACGTGAATTAATTATGTGCAACCTCGTGCCTAACTACAATTATACATTTTTAAACACACGTGAAACACAGACCCGCTTATATCCCGTGTACCAATCGCTATACACCAACATTAACACATGCAACATGCAACATATAACACAAACTACGCACAAGGGCGCGGCCACATCGCCACAAACTTATATAAATATGATTAGTGAAACATGTTTTGTTTTCCAATTTCATCTCTGTATAATAGTCTTACCATCTCCTACATAGTCATGCAATGTCGTTTTACCATCATCTCTTGTTTTGTTCATTGGTAACTGATCTTTCATTGAATGTCATTATGGACCAAAGCAAAAGAAGCCCATTTTTCTATTTTTCTTCCAATACAATTTCCTCCTCTCCTCCACTTGACTATTTAGTGTCCTGAAAGCTGCACAAACAAGACTGCCAGAATGCAACTTTTGGTCTGTGACACATTCTTTTTCTGCTGTACCTGTTACTGTTACTCAGTGCCTAATTTGATCTGTACTGAACTCCACACTTCTCAAAACTTAAGTTGAAAATGCAAAATATTTATTAATTAGCCTTTGTTCCCCTGTATAACCTACATTGACTAAAAATATAATAGTTCAATACGTAAAACAAGCATGTGCTATCGATTCTCTACTAATTTGTAAAGATGACTGAAATGAAGCTATATGGGTCTTGGACTTTCAGAGCTGATGGTAGCCTTTTTGTGCCTACTGGTGAGATGGCCAAGCCTTTATTTGATACTAGGGGCCGGACCAAATCAAACCCCGAAATCTTTTGCGAAAGAGTGTTTATGCGATAATATGGCTAGTTTCCATATCGCATTTTCTTTATCACGAAACCAAAACTAGCCATTTCCAATCCGCGAAATTGCCGGAGAGAAGTTTCGCAGGATTAGGAGGGACCACCGAAAGCAACATGAAAACAGCTGTTGACCAATCCCCAGCCGGTATCTGTGACATTTTCAAGGGGCGGAAATAAGGCGGTAACATGCAAAAAGGCAGGCGAAGACAGCCAGGGCAGAAAAAAAATAAAGTAAAAGACTTTGTTGTACTACTGTTTCGTTTGAATATCAGTGAATGAATGCTACTACATACAACTAGTATGTAATAATAATAATAAAAATATTATTATTATTATTATTATTATTATTATTATTATTATTATTAATAATAATAATAATAATAATAATAATAATAATAATAATAATAATAATAATCTGCGTTTATTTTTATTGTGTAAATATTGAAAAATACAGATGTGAGTTTGAAAGAACACACACATACACACACCAGGCAATTACCTCATTTCCACGACGTCTGCAGCATCGTGCTGCATTGTTCTGTCACTGTTATGAAAGCATGCCACATTGTTTTCATGATTTTTGTAAAAATCCATACCCTGCCTGGTTTGTGACAGCACCATGCAATGCAAGCATCCTGCCCAGAGCCCTGTTGTGCACAAGGCTGTATAGTATCTGCACAAGATACGAAAAACAATAATAATAATTGGGGTGAATAGAACATCCAAAAACCAAAGTAACACTGTCGCCAGGACCAGTACCGGTACATATTAAATACAATAAGAAGTCGAATGAAATGCTATCCAGTGCCGTGAAAAAAAAAAAAGAAAAAGTTGATAGCAGATTTTTTAATTTTTTTAAACGGGTCGGGTAGTTGTATTTTTTTATTATTATTATTATTATTATTATTATTATTATTATTATTATTATTATTATTATTAATATTTATTTTGTCGAAAACCAAAATCAAATTTAAAAACTTAACCTTGATGCTTCTGAGATGACCATTATAGGTATTATGTAATTTTGTTATCTGCACAGATTTATACATTTCGAGGGGACCACTTGGCATGCTGACACAGTATAGCCAAAATGTTTTCCCTTGTACTGGAACGACGGGCTTGTTCATACATGCCGAGGATTTGGGCTTCATAATGTTTGTATGTAGGCCAACATGTTGAAGTTCTTTACGAGAGTAACCAAATGTTTAAAACTAAAAGTTAATATCTTTAAAGTGGTTAAAACATTCATACGTTCTTTAGTCGTATTCTAGTTTGTTTACATTTGTTAGCCTTGAGTTTGATCGAAGTTCAACGTAATGGAGCACTGTGCCTTTAAGAAATGAATAATTTGAACAGAGGTATTACTATTTGCTTAATACGTGATAGCCGTCGACAAGTTCGAAGTTGACTATAAAATCCGGTCCTGCGAAAGTTTTGCGATGGGATTTATAGCTGGAATTGAGTAGATATGGTCGGGCGATAGCAAACCACTCCCCCTTCTCAACCCACTTGTAGTCAACAAGCGATAGCTGCTTTTTGAAGGGCGAAAAGGGCTTGTTTTGGTTCTGCGAGATTTCGCTTGGAATTTTTCTTGTGTTTTGTTAGGGCGAATGCTTTCATGTTGTCGCTAAGTGCTAACTTTGATTTGGTCAGGCCCTAGGTCTAGCTTGCTTAATATGTAAAGGTTGTTTAGTTCACTGTACTAATTACTGTACCTTGTTGCACCTCTTGTGAGAAAACTGGAACTTAACATTTTAATTATTAACTTAGTCACTTCTGTTTGGGACAATTTAATAAACAATTTTCTTTCTTCTTTTATGATATGATCAAGACAAAAACAAATAAAAGTTGTACACGGAAATTTGATTTTTAGGAAAATACAGAGAAAAGACAAAATCGCCAAACAGGTGGATCTTGTAACTTGTTGACTGAAATGTCCTGAGTGGCAGGGACTGGTTGGTCTGACTGGTTTCTCTCATGACAGCAAAACCACCTTCTTAGCTGAGCTTTTGTTTAAATAAATATATAAACTTTTCTGTTTACAGATTTTACAAATCTGCCTTAACAAATGCATTAAACAATTAACATGTTTTTTTAATTCTGTAAGAAACAATACATTCAGTTGTGGTATAGAACGTATATGGTATTTTAAAAGAGATTTAAAGAACATAACACTACTAGATTCATTTCCAGTCATGTTTGTATAGAATTCTTGGTTATGAAACTAGAGCACTTGATGGGAAAGTTAGATTTTTCAACCGCCAATGAACCAACTCCCTTACATTAGCTGGCTCCAAAGTCACATGATAATGTCACTCCCATGATTCCTGCTGAAAACAGGTCTCATATCAGGCTGTTGCTAAAAAAAATACCAATTAAGATAAATAAACACATCATTGCAATTAAATTAATTAATATGTCTCGAGATGCACAAACATAAGACCACAGATCTGAGTTATTTATTTATATTTATTTATTTATTTATTTACACAGAGACTGAATTTGTACAAATTGCAACATTACACATATTAAAGTCTGAGCACTGCAAGATAAGATAATGGCACTTATTTCTGAAAAAGAGGATTTGCCTGCAGATAATGTACCTTTATTTGCATTTAAATCAGTGCCGTAATTCATATTACACAATTCAATAATTAAATACTTTCCATGATTCCTAAATCAGAATAGAAATACTGTAGTAACAATCCATCCAGGTGGGCATATTATACAATGTACTGGTCTTCCATAAAGTTGATAATGTAAAGGGCAATTTAAATGCTTGTCCTAATTTCTAAACAGTTCCCAAATTTAAGTTTTTGATACACGTACAAAAATAAATTATTAAAAAATGACTAAACCTTAATTAAAACGAATATCTTTTTCTTAAAGGGAACAAACTGTCCCTTTGGTCTTGTAGCTGGTTGTGTACAGTAATCTACTACCAATGAATTGTAACACACCTACCTATGATCTGTACAAGAAGTCCGGCATTAGATCTTCCCTGTCTAAAAATCATTATCAGCTGATGCTAGCTCATTGGTTAAGTGCTGTTTTTAATCCATTGACTCATTCACAGTTTGTCTGACTGAGTGGGAGTTAAATGACCACCAACTCTTCTGGACTGTAGCCGACTGATAAACTGAGAGTTTCCGGACCAAGTTCTGCAAACCTCAATAAATAGCTTGGCCAGGCCACCTTACGTTTTCCTTGCATGTGTTACTTTTTCTGGATTGCTTGTCTCAAGATGCAACAACATCTAGCAATGAATTAGGTCTTTCGCGGAACACAGATTGTGTGTTGCCTCAATCCATAATCGTACTTAAATCACTGCCTCACGGTAAAATGGCAATTACAGCTCCACATAATGGCATGGCATGGTTAAGTTTATGGTTCTGTCAACAATTTCTCCCTAGAGGGTAATACATTTCAACAGCATGTTTTTTAATTGAAAACACATTGAAGAAAAAAGTCATAGTTATTACTATTCCTTCATTTTAATTAGCTGGAGAAATTAATACAGCACATTATTACATGAGAGAATATGTCATAAGCAAGATTAAACCATATACCCTAAATAAATTACAAAACAAATGAGGAAAACAGCACAATAGCATGTGCATCATTTCAATGTATATACAAAGTGTACTGGCTAGGAGGTTATATTATTATTATTATTATTATTATTATTATTATTATTATTATTATTATTATTACTGGAATATTAATGAAGATTATTTACATTTGATACTTTTAGTCAACACAAAGATGGTTGGAAAAAAATTCCAGTCCCTTTTAAAAAATGTGTTACATTCAGCTTGATTACGGTTTAGTTGTCCTGAAGTTAATCATCTGGAGTAAAGGCTCTTTTACGTAACCACTTTCACAGTTAACAGTCTGAGGCATGTGACTGAAAATATGTATCTGTGCCTTGCCCTTTTAAGTTTTCTTAGAATAGCCAATTTTCTGTTTATGTATCAGAATTTTTTTGCTTTTTGTTTGTCTTCAAACAAAAGGGAACATGACTTTTATACAAGTGGCCTTCAGTGCTATGTATAATTTTATTTATTGTAATTTTTAAATGATACTTGTAATGTATATTCTGGCACTGACCAGTTTTAATATCATAATTACAATTATATAATATGCAAATGGTTCTTCTAACGTTTTTTATGTTTTGTCTTTACAATTGCACCAGTTATTAATAAAAAGACATTAAAATATAGTTATCTTTGTCTTGTTTTGTGTATTAAGCTTAAAGGGAATATGTATAGGTCTTGGGGGGGGCCAACACAAATTACCTCTGACATATTACAGCTACCATAGAGTGAAAAAAACAAAACAAGTTGTAAGGTCATTTCGTCGTTACCTCTTGCAATTGTTGTTAACGGGTTGAAAACAAGAAATCAGCGCAGAAAGAAACATGGACTGTATCTTCATGCCCGTGATTTTAAAAAAAAATGAATTATTCCATTTTGATATATATGTTTTTATTTAAATTCTTCATTTAACATAGTAAACAGTAATATGATATTCATCAAATTATATTCTGCCACGACATATTAGATTACAGTTATAACATTATACCAATCAATAGAAATAGACCATTATTACTTGTGTAAGGTTCAGACCTTATCTTACCAAGAATGTATTAATCATCATTCTAGGACCCCATGTATAAAATTGCAACAACTTATAAATGTATGAATTTATAAACTGATAGTCTAATACAGAACAAAAGCATTATTTACCAGTTCTGGGGGAGGGGGAGTGGGAGTGGGAGTGGGAGTGTCTTTCTTTATAGTGAAGGTGAATGTGAAGCCCAGCCTGTTTTGTTTGAACCTTTTATTTTGGCCCTCGTGCCCTGTTTGTTTGTTTTTGTGTTATTTATTTAATAAAGTATGCAGCAATGCTTTAAAACTGCAGCTTTCTGTCTGTGGGTATAATTCCTCCCAGTAACCAGCCAGGGCCAAGACGCTACACTGTCACAACGCTCTTCTCTGAGTTTCTTCAGGGGACCTTTTTTGGCACACCAGGAAATTATGTCAGAGGTAACAAAAAAAAAAAACAGGTGTGGGGAAGAAAAGAAGGTCCAAACTGAGGGTATATTTACAAGTGTTCTCTGTTTATTTCTCCAAATGGTTCCCCTCTACCAACTGTAATCCAGGCTCGCAGTCCCAAACAATAATAATAAATAATAAAAACAGTGTCCAAGGTGCCAGTGCTCATGCTCTGTGGTTCTGTATCCAGTGCTGTTCAAGTGGCAGTGCAGGTGCTCTGGGTAATTGTGCTGGCTCAGTAGTGACAACTCTCACTAGGAGGCTGTGTGGTCCAGTGGTTAAAGAAATGGGCTTGTAACCAGAAGGTCCCCGGTTCAAATCCCACCTTAGCCACTGACTCATTGTGTGACCCTGAGCAAGTCACTTGACCTCCTTGTGCTCCATCTTTCGGGTGAGATGTAGTTGTAAGTGACTCTGCAGCTGATGCATTGTTCACACACCCTAGTCTCTGTAAGTCGCCTTGGATAAAGGCGTCTGATAAATAAACAAATAATAATAATAACTCTCGTTGTCTCCATCTGCAAAATACCAAACAAACAAAAACAAGCAGTGCTCTGGCTTGTCAGTGTCAGACTAAGGGATCGTACTCATGTAGCTGCATGCCCCTTTGTACTGCTAAACTCCTTGTGATCAGTGCAGCACCACGCTCTAGCCAATTGCCACACACAACACAACTGATCACAATCGAGTCGTTCAACAGTGTTACAGCTACGCTCTTTCCCCAAGATGGCCGACTTCCAGTTCTGTCCTACCATGGAGTCGGCCCATCCCTGTGAAGGCGTACCCCAATCTTAGCGCCCTTCCAGGTCAGGAGATAGATTTGCAGCTCAGATTCCTTCTCTCCTGTTTACACTATCAGCAGTTACTTTAAAATAAATTATCTTGCCTGTATGCACTATAATCTAGGAAACAGATAAAGATACATGTGCTCTAATTTGACTTCCCAGAATAGAATAGCAACATAAAGCAAAAACACATCACATACCCCTTGTAGTCACATATAATATTGGAAGCCCTCCCCTCAGATTATTTCTAACCTGCAGACCCTTTTTTAAAAGGCATTGGACATTTAGTCTAACAACACTTTTCTGTTTTCCCTGTCCAACCCTGCTGAAGCTAACCTTTGAGCAGGAAAAAAATACTTTTACTTCACACTACAAAGGTGTAGTACACTGTGGTCATTTTACCACACTTATTGAAAATCCAGTAGAGCTGGCGATACAGGGTTAATGGCAACACGGTTCACCCTCAAGAGGTTTACAATGTTCAGGTTTTCCAGGTAAGTAATCGTATTGGTTCCAGTTGTAATCTTTTTGTGATTGGCTTTTCTTCCACAGGTATGGTCTTCAGGTGCTGCCCTGGTAAGTTTCCAATATTTGGTGTTTAGATCCTTTAGGTGACTTTAAGAAGCTGTTCTTGTCCAACCAGGTAAGTACAAAAGGCTGCATTTCCCTCCTTACTATTGCAACCACTCGGTTCGCTGCCTCACTGTGTTTCTCTTAGTTCTCCAGGAAAGATCGCCCTCTGTGGAAGACACTGATATCTGCAGTTCTGTAACCTGGGCCTTGTTTGTTCTTCTGAACTTAACTTAAACTGAGAGAATCACTCACAACCATGGTGTTTATTTCTCTCACTAGTGGCTGCAGTATCCCTTTAAATAAACACAGTCCAGTGGGAACTTTTTCTGCAGCAGCACTTGCACAATTCATTTTCACTCACTTTTTTTTAAACAGTCCTTTTGAGTGACTTATTTATAAACTGCACAGTGGTAAACTGCAATACAGTGGCCTACCAGTGAACAAACGCTGAACCACACAGCAACTGGTTATAAACAGGACTGCTTCCTTCCCTGAGCCTTTGCACTACACAGGTTCACTTCATGGTTTACTCATTCAGGAATATTTACGGTACAAATGGTCCATTTACAAATGGCTTTTGTGTACTTTGGTTTAATCTAGCACACAGTGCTTCACTAAAGCTGTTCACCCAATGTAACACTGATTAACTCCACAGCGAGAGTTTAAGATTTTACTCAGTGTTGTGTTCGTGGTGGTGTTTCTAAAAAGATTGTGACTGAATCCAGGAAGACTCCACACTGTTTTCCCCTAGAAGATTGCGCTGCTTCAAACAATCCTTTTGTTTGCTTTGTTGTTTGTGAAGTAAGGTTCTTTTTACTTTGGAATTGGTTTGGCCTGGTCTGTTGCACACAGCTCACCTGCCACACCCAAGCTCCTACATCCACACAAGTGATTCACAAGTCCCGAACACAGGTAATTAACAGGTCCCGAACACAGGTCTCCCACAGGAACGAAGGTATGATTTATAAAAGCACACAGCACCTAAATCACACACAAACCTCAGCCCAAACACAGAGCGCTTTTGGTTTGCAAATGGTGCAGTGATTATACTCACTCACTGCTAACTAACTAATTTTAAACAGTGGCTATAAATAACACACAGTAATTATTATCATTGTTACACATACCCCTTTGTTGGCGTTTTTTCAGTATTCAGAGATAATTTTTTTATCACAGCACAGTAAACACACACCCTCTTTCCGCCAGCCTACACTGATGACTTCCTTATATCTTCTGACTCTACTCCACCTAGTTCAGCTGATTTCCTAGTTTCTCTGTGATTCTGGGTATTGGATTCTTTTAATCTTCTTTGTCTACTGCTGTCCACAAAGGTTTGTGTTCTCATTCTTTTGTATGATGACAAATGACCCGTATCCCCTCGTTCCTGGCACTTTCTCCTCATAGCCTTAGGTGTCATTTCCTTACAATAAATAAATATATACTATATATATATATGCACACACACACTAGCTGAAGTACCCGGCGTTGCTCGGGGAAATTCTATATTTTAATATTTCATGCATGACAAATTGGGGAACGGTAGCCTTATGGCTTCCTATAAGTTAGCGATCTTGGGTGTCACACAATGCACTCGGACCCCTTTCCCTTTTTTAACTTTATTTTTTTTTGTTTTTTGCTATTTTTAAGTTTTTTTTCATTCTTGTTCTTTTTATTTATTTTTTGTTTTTGTGGGTTTCTTTAATTTGAGATACATGTCTACTGTAGTGATCCAGCAATAGGGTTACCAGATAAAGTACTGCAAGGGCCAAAATTTTGGATCCAAACATAGCCCTCGACCTTGCCCTGGATGAAAGAGGAGGCTATGCAAAGTTTGCTTGCACTGGTTCATTCTGGGTGCAAATGCATAAAGGAACAGACAGACAGACAAACGTTCTTCTTTATATATGAAGATATATATTATGGCAGGACGATAATTAAGGTTGTAATGTTCTTTCCATTATAAGCCCCTATTTTGTGCAGCTCTAAAAGTGGGGTTAAGTTCAATCAATCTGCCTGACATTTTGGATTTCAGGTCTGATTGGTAGGCTGAATTTCTTCTACAAGTTTTGTGTTATTCTGTCCAGTACTTTCTGAGCTACAGCACTTTTAAAAAACAGGTGGTTTTTCATGTAAGTTTGGTGCCGGAAGAGTCAGCCTTTTTTTATTATTCACCTGTAGGTAAAAAACTGCTGGGCAGTTACTACTGAATTTGGCAAGTTACTGCATCTAAGTAGTCTTTAGTGCCTTTTGTGGGAGGGAGTTTTAAAAATGTGTATTTTAATATAAAAAAGTACTTTTGAAAACAAATGCTACACATGTGCAGTTGTATGATTTGATAACCGTTTTTTGTGTAGTTCTGACTGGACCTGTAACAATACAATCACTTAGGAACGCTCTCCAGTTTGAACTACAGCACACAGAATGCACACCGAATGGCTGATCATATTTAAACAATATTTTAACGTTTTTGTTAATATATATATATATATATATATATATACAGTACTGTGCAAAAGTTTTAGGCAGGTGTGAAAAAATGCTGTAAAGTAAGAATGCTTTCAAAAATAACATGTTAATAGATTATATTTATCAATTAACTAAATGCAAAGTGAGTGAACAGAAGAAAAATCTAAATCAAATCCATATTTGGTGTGACCACCCTTTGCCTTCAAAACAGCATCAATTCTTCTAGGTACACTTGCACAAAGTCAGGGATTTTGTAGGCATATTGTCAGGTGTATGATTAAACAATTATACCAAACAGGTGCTAATGATCATCAATTCAATATGTAGGTTGAAACACAATCATTAACTGAAACAGAAACAGCTGTGTAGGATGAATAAAACTGGGTGAGGAACAGCCAAACTCAGCTAACAAGGTGAGGTTGCTGAAGACGGTTTACTGTCAAAAGTCATACACCATGGCAAGACTGAGCACAGCAACAAGACACAAGGTAGTTATACTGCATCAGCAAGGTCTCTCCCAGGCAGAAATTTCAAGGCAGACAGGGGTTTCCAGATGTGCTGTCCAAGCTCTTTTGAAGAAGCACAAAGAAACGGGCAACGTTGAGGACCGTGAGCGCAGTGGTCGGCCAAGGAAACTTACTGCAGCAGATGAAAGACACATCATGCTTACTTCCCTTCGCAATCGGAAGATGTCCAGCAGTGCCATCAGCTCAGAACTGGCAGAAAACAGTGGGACCCTGGTACACCCATCTACTGTCCGGAGAAGTCTGGTCAGAAGTGGCCTTCATGGAAGACTTGCGGCCAAAAGCCATACCTCCGACGTGGAAACAAGGCCAAGCGACTCAACTATGCACGAAAACACAGGAACTGGGGTGCAGAAAAATGGCAGCAGGTGCTCTGGACTGATGAGTCAAAATTTGAAATATTTGGCTGTAGCAGAAGGCAGTTTGTTCGCGAAGGGCTGGAGAGCGGTACACGAATGAGTGTCTGCAGGCAACAGTGAAGCATGGTGGAGCTTCCTTGCAAGTTTGGGGCTGCATTTCTGCAAATGGAGTTGGGGATTTGGTCAGAATTAATGGTCTCCTCAATGCTGAGAAGTACAGGCAGATACTTATCCATCATGCAATACCATCAGGGAGGCATCTGATTGGCCCCAAATTTATTCTGCAGCATGACAACGACCCCAAACATACAGCGAAAGTCATTAAGAACTATCTTCAGCATAAAGAAGAACAAGGAGTCCTGGAAGTGATGGTATGGCCCCACAGAGCCCTGATCTCAACATCATCGAGTCTGTCTGGGATTACATGAAGAGAGAGAAGCAACTGAGGCTACCTAAATCCACAGAAGAACTGTGGTTAGTTCTCCAAGATGTTTGGGCCAACCTACCTGCCGAGTTCCTTCAAAAACTGTGTGCAAGTGTACCTAGAAGAATTGATGCTTGATGCTGTTTTGAAGGCAAAGGGTGGTCACACCAAATATGGATTTGATTTAGATTTTTCTTCTGTTCACTCACTTTGCATTTAGTTAATTGATAAATATAATCTATTAACATGTCTATTTTTGAAAGCATTCTTACTTTACAGCATTTTTTCACACCTGCATAAAACTTTTTGCACAGTACTATATATATATATATATATATATATATATATATATATATATATATATATATATATATATATATAATAGCCTGCGTGTTTCAGGGGGCGTGGAGCTGGGGGGCTTCTAATCTTCTTATCTTCTAATTTCCTGTTAATTAGCATCTATTTTCTATTAAGCCCTGATCACCTGCACCTTTTCAGTCTAGTGTTTCGTTTTAGTAGCAAACGCTCAGATGTCGTTGTTTCGTGCTTCACTGCTGATATCTAAACTTCGTTGTCTTGCTCACTGCAGGTCATTTCTCTGCACATCGCTGCCAAGATATTATCAATCATTTTCCTACCTGCTCAGGTGATCTTTCTTTTCATTCAGCTTCTCTTTTCGGCTTCAAGAGCTCCAACGTTAGTCTTTCCTGTTCCATCCAGTCTCCACCTCAGCATCAGAGCCGTCCAAAGCGCAGCTTCATTACTCAACTTGTCTGCAACTTTATCAGAATGTCTGGTCCTCCGCTAAACTTTCAAGCTCCTTCGACAAGACATCGACATTCCCGTTGTCTGCGATTGCCTTACTTTAGCTCCATTTAAATCCACCACAAAGCTTTGTCTGCGGAATCTTTCTTTTACTCCTCGCCTGCAATCAGACGCCCCTCCCCCGCTCCCACAGAGCCAGCACCCCCGATCCCACAGAGCCAGCACAATTACCATTCCATCAGAAGATCCTGCCTTGGACCTCCATCAGCTACGTTCAACCTTTTTAAAGACGTATCCAGCCCATTACAAACTCCATTTCAACCAGTGGTGGCTCGTGACTTGACTGGTCACAACATGCTCCAACGACACTATTGTACTGTAACTTTTCCACCGGCGCCTCACAGACCATGGTTACCACGGCAACGCCCTCATTGAGTGACTGCAGGGAGTGGTAAGTTGTTATGGTGACCAGGCAGCTTCATCAGGCTCTGCCTGCTCTGTGCCTCAGTACTGCAATCTTCTGGCTTCCTGTTGCTGCGCTTTCACATCTGGCGGAGACGAATTCAACGCGCCGAATCATGACATCTAAATACTGCGTTAACTGATTTTATATACATGACTAACTGTCCTAAAACATGTCTAGAATATTTATTATTCAAATCTAAAGGAATAAGCGAATGTTGTTCTACATAGACAATGATTTTAATCGTAATAACTTCATAGATTCTACCCTGCTTCACTCAAGTCAATGGTTTAATTCCAATCATAACCTCTGGATGGCAGTATAATACCACAAGTTCTCTCTATATATATTAAACCGGTTCGGTATCGCTGCGAAGCTCGGACACTACAGCTTTTCTGTCTATTCCCACAGTTCTCACTCTGATGGATTTTCAGGAGTTCCCTCCTGCCTCAACCTTTTGTCTATCTATATCAACTGTATCCAGTGCTGTTGAAGTGGAAGTGCAGGTGCTCTGGGTAATTGTGCTGGCTCAGTAGTGACAACTCTCACTAGGAGGCTGTGTGGTCCAGTGGTTAAAGAAAAGGGCTTGTAACCAGGAGGTCCCCGGTTCAAATCCCACCTCAGCCACTGACTCATTGTGTGACCCTGAGCAAGTCACTTAACCTCCTTGTGCTCCGTCTTTCGGGTGAGACGTAGTTGTAAGTGACTCTGCAGCTGATGCATAGTTCACACACCCTAGTCTCTGTAAGTCGCCTTGGATAAAGGCGTCTGCTAAATAAACAAATAATAATAATAATAATAACTGACATTCTTCAATTTCAACTCTACCTGCCCCTCCGACCCGCCCGCCCCTCCGCCCCTTTTGAGGAGATGGTCATGAAGCCACGTACTTGTTGGCTTTCTGAGATGCTCCGAATCTACCGTCACATTAACTTCTAGCTTCCCTGCATCAGGCTTCCATCCCAGTGACCTCTTCCTGTTCACGGATTCGTGCTTCCTCATCTGGCTCCTCTCCTCCAAACCGACAAATTTCACCAAGGCACTGTATTCAACTTTCAAAGTTACCATTTCAGCAACGTGAGCTGCCAGTCAAAAACAGAAACCATGTCCTACAACTATTAACATTTCAAGCAAGTGTCCTCCTATCCTGCGATAGACAATACACTCAGACTGCTCCCGACCAAATCAATAGATTTTGCAGCAGCCTCAGAGCAACACATTTTTCATCCTCTCAGGTTCTACAGTTGCCTCAGATTTATGCATTTTCATCTCTGGCTTCATCTAAATCACTTTATCACTCAAAGACCAATATCCACCGCTTTCAGCAGATCTCTGCGCTCTACAGCAGTACACCGTTCACTATTACAGATCACTGCTTCAGCAGATCTCTGCGCTCTGCAGCAGACCACCACACTCTACCGATGGCAGTCCACCATTCACTATTACAGATCTCTGCTCTCTGCAGCAGACCACCACACTCTACTGATGGCAGTCCACCATTCACTATTACAGATGCTTCAGCAGATCTCTGCTCTCTACAGCAGGCCACTGCTCATTATTGACAGCACTTCATTGTTACTTCTTCAGATCTCTGCACTGTTCAGCAGATCCCGTCCTCTACTGTTAATTGCTCCTCACTATAGCAGATCTCTGCTCCCTCTTCAGATCTACTCACTATTACAGCATGCAAAGTTGCTTTAGTTTACAGTTTAAATCTGTAACTGCACTTCTCCAGAGCTTCCACCAGTACCGCTTTCCTCCAATATGCAGATCGCGGCAGCATTCCGCAATCGAGGCTAATGCTAATCCCCATCTAATCAAAATACGAGGCGCTTGACTTTCTCAGCAATATATTCATATGTCCACACATCCTCTAAAGTATTACAGCATTAATACACGGTGAGAGACGTGGTATGAGACTGGAAATCTGTCTTGATTTATGAGTTAAGGAGTTCCACTACTAGGAGAATGACTGGAGTTGTAAAACCCAATCTTTGAATGTGAGTTCACCTTTTCCATTTCAAGCAGACAGGATAGTAGCAGACCGCTGATCGATCCTGTATTAACTAACACATAGGATGGTTGACATCTCATCTCTTCCCTCGTTTCCAGAAAATGGATCACAAAGGGTTCTGAGCTTCCCAGGAGTCGATTTACACATGTTCGTTCAGTTCCAGCTGCTACCTCAACCCTCAGTTCCAGCTCCCCCTATCTGCCCCTTCTTTTCAACGTCAAGGTATCTCATCTGCATCTCGGCCTTCTTCGGTCTCCTCAGAACTCGCAGTTTCTTCTGCTTCTAATTTACTTCATCATTCGGTTGTACCTCCAAGATGGATCAATTTCAACGTGGTTAGTTCATTCAGCTGTCAAGTAGAGTCCCCTATCTGCCCCTTTTCAACATCAAGGTATCTCCCCAGCAAGAAACCTTGACGCCCCCCCCAGGACCCTCAGTTCATTGATTCCTCTCGCTCCCATCATCACTCATCACTGGTTCTCAACCCACCTCTCCACCCTCCAGAGCAAGCCTCCCTCCTCTACTCTACCCCCCACCCCCTCTGCTCATTGATTTCTCTCACTCCTAGGATCACTCGTCACTGGTTCTCAACCTACCCCCCCCACCCCCATCATTCTGTAGGCACAGCCCCCTCTGTCGCGAGGGCCAACATCAATCACAGCCAGATCATGAATGTGGGGACCTGGCCCTCTTCTGCAGTGGATTCTTTCATTCATTCATCCTCCTCTCATATAGTTGCTGCCCATTTTTAAAAATTGCTAGTATGCCTGGAGTGGGGGCTTCCTGTCCGCCGGGGCCACCAGAGGTTTTCCCCTAATCGGCCTCAAGGGGTTTTTTCCTCTCCACTGAGCGGCAGGTATACACAGTTACATCCTACTAACAAATTACTAATCTCCCTCTGTTTGTTCCGTTTATCCTTCTGGTCTTTTGTTTATGTTATGCGTTGGCATGTGCTGTCTTTTGTTTGTCTCACGGTGTGGGAGATTTCGTGAGGTGCCGGGGGTCCATCCTTTGGGGGGCAAGTGAGTCTCACTTCCCCGACCTCAGGGCTAGGCATCCACCTCCCTTACCTTCAGGGGGGTTCTCACCATGTGAGTCAGAGCAGACCCCCGGCCATACTCTGTCCTGTCGCAGCTCCTGTGCTTATCTTACCTCACTCGAGGCTCTGTTCTATTCTGCCTTTCTTTTGGGACGTGGCCACTCGTGCTTCCTATACTAACCTCTATGCTTTGTCCTTATTTTCAGGTCCTAGGCAGCGTGACGTCTCGGCCAATCGGGTTTAACGAGCGCCCCTTACAGAAGTCTCAGATGCTGGGTACCTCTCTCTCTCGTCTCCTCTCGAGGGGCAGCTCCCTGAGTCATAACCCTCATATGTGTTTTCGGTTGCTGGGTCCTCTGCCCCTGGGATGTGTCGGCATCGTCGCCCTCAGTCAGTGACCACTTTTCTATCCTGTCTTCGGTTGCTGGGTCCTCTGCCCCTGGGATGTGTCGGCATCGTCGCTCTCAGTCAGCGACCTCTTTTCTATCCTGTTTTCGGTTGCTGGGTCCTTCGCCCCTGAGATGTGTCGGCATCGTTGCCCTCAGTCAGCGACCATCTTTTCTATCCTGTTTCGGTTGCTGGGTCCTCTGCCCTTGGGATGTGTCGGCATCGTCGCCCTCAGTCAGTGACCACTTTCTATCCTACTAACTGCTCCTTTCTGCCTCTTCTGCCTTATCCTTCACCCCAGCTCACGCCCCTTGAAATAATATATGTATATATATATATATATATATATATATATATATATATGTGCACGTTAGTTATGTGTGCAAAAGTATGTTCAATGAAAGTGTCATTCATATCAACTACATTTTTTTCACATGTTACACAAATAAAATACATTTAATTTTTTAAAGTTTGCAATATAAACCCTGTGTGGGAATCAAACCCAAGACAAGCTTCTAATATAGCTTTCACGCCACAAAGTTTGTACTTCCATTTCACAACATTTGCAAGTAGTATAGCAGTAAAGTTACAGTTTTTAACAAGTAATGAGACGAACAAGATTTTGTAAATAATGATTATGTATTATCCCGATTGTATTGAAAGCTTTCGTCTGATTTTGCAAACTATCATAATTTGTAAACTTGGTTGCTTTTCTGCAAAGGAGAATCCGGCCCTAACCAATACGTCATCAGCAAGCGCATAAAAGCTCTGTATTTTATTGTGGTGGGTTATGGGAGGAAGTGACGTGACCCGGAAGTAATGGAGACAGGAAGCATGTAGTTGGGGTTGGATTTTATTTACAGCACACACAAAAGTACAAAGTCCCGAGCGGTGGGTTGCCACACAGTTGCCGCGAACCAAGAAAACTGCCTCTGTTACCAGCTATGGTAAGCAAAGGCTTGCAATGAAAACAAATAATCCACACAGAACAGAAACACTGACACGCGGTATCTCAATAATCCACACAGAACAGATACACTGCCACGTGGTATCTCAATAAGCAGAGGCTTGCAATGAAAACAAATAATCCACACAGAACAGAAACACTGACACGCGGTATCTCAATAATCCACACAGAACAGATACACTGCCACGTGGTATCTCAATAATCCACACAGAACAGAAACACTGCCACGTGGTATCTCAATAATCCACACAGAACAGAAACACTGCCACGTGGTATCTCAATAATCCTCACAGAACAGATACACTGCCACGTGGTATCTCAATAATCCTCACAGAACAGAAACACTGCCACGTGGTATCTCAATAATCCACACAGAACAGATACACTGCCACGTGGTATCTCAATAATCCTCACAGAACAGAAACACTGCCACGTGGTATCTCAATAATCCACATAGAACAGATACACTGCCACGTGGTATCTCAATAATCCTCACAGAACAGATACACTGCCACATGGTATCTCAATAATCCTCACAGAACAGAAACACTGCCACGTGGTATCTCAATAATCCTCACAGAACAGCAGGTGGCTTGGGCTCCGTCTCCTAAGCAGGATTAGTTGTTCCTGGAGATGCCAAGGATCACAGGGGTCAAGTCCAGGCTCGGAGGCAGCCGGCCTGGGAATCCTCAGTCTGGGTATAATCACAACAAACAAATAAACAAACAACCTCACAGAGCTCACGCAGCACGACCGTCTCAGTCCAGCATTGGTAGACCAAATTGCAGAACCCCACAGCCTAAATAGTGCCGAGCCCCACCCCTGCAATCAGTGCACTGCCCCACCTCAGCCAATCGTCGAGCGCAGCACAAGTGATTGCAATAATAGGGCTCGACCATGAGGTCCTGCCCCAAGTTAAGATGGCCGCTAACACTGAGGCTTCCGCCCCATCCATGACTCAGCCTTTCTCCTCAGCCTCTGCACAGCGCTGCCAGTAGTTGGGAGGGCAACTTACAAGAGGGATTCCTTTCACTCCTGTCAGTTATTCTTTCATGTCGCTTCTTTTTGTTTCGGCCGCTCAGTCAAGCGCTGGGAGGCCGAAACGAGAGTTGACCGCTTAGAGTCTGGAGGAAGGGCTGCCCTCAGCCACAGATTCCCCGAGGTTTCCCCCTAAAAAATATGTGAGTAGGAGTTTTTTCCTTACCTGAGTGCTGAGCGGTTCGTATTTAGTTCTGCAGGGTGAGTGGTTGGGTTGGAGAGGCTGGGCACTCTCCCCCAGCGCAGTCATGCTCTGGGGGACGGGCCATGTCTCAGCTGCTGACTTTCATTAAATTCAGTATTTGGGGCATAGGTGGCAGGGCGCCACTGTGGAGCGCATTAATTATTTATTATTATTCATGCATGGTTTGGCGGCCTCATCTTTTCAAGGGGAGGTGGCCACAGCCACTTCCTATCTGCGGCACTGGGATGCATGTAACTGTTTCATGTTTTTCGGCCTAATGCAGGTAGCCGTCGGGCACCCTCGGATGAGGCCTCTGGCCAAATTTATCTTTTACTTATCTTGAGTGCCCACCACAGTCATCGGGCCCTGAGCGCCCTTCACAATTCAGAAATCATCTGCAATTGCAATCATTGCCATTCATTCATAGCAGATTCTCCATGCTGAAAAGCTTGATCTGTTCATTCGTATATTATAATGTTTTCGTGTTTAAGAAGTTGTACTCAGGGAGACGGTATTGAATTCTCAAAATGCTCTGCAACCCCCGAAAACAACACACATTCTCCCCACTCACTCCTCCTTCCCATGCTAAGTAACGACATTACCCGTTCCCCTTACAATACATGTAACATATAAAAGACAGATGAGACAAACTGAACAGACAACAAGTCCTGCAACAAAGCAATTGTCCGGGTCGTTTTTAATTTGAAAGTTTGAAAGCATGATGACCTTTATTTTGAAAAATCTTTACTACTATACAATTGAACAAGAACTGTTGAGTATTTATTTTCATTTCATACAGTATTATTAAATGTCAGTGTTTATATGATATTGAAAAATAAATATCAAGATAAATAAATAAATAAATGTATATGTATTCATTTATTTCAGTATTTATTCATGTACTATTTATTTATGTTTTATTTTTACCAAATATATAGGATATCCTTCAGCATATAGCTAATTCTCAGAAATTAATGTCCCTTTTTGTCCAGCGTTACTCTCATCAACCAGTATCGAGAGGAAACCGTACTTCCTTGCGCCAATAGGGATCACAATGAGCGTTACACTGACAGGAAACCAACATTTTTTAGAGCTCAAGATCACAATCCCAGAATGATGATGATGATGATGACGAAGTGTCCTGAGAATTCTCAGCTGGCTGACTTCATCTTTCAAAATACTGCTTGTCTCAACTAATCATGTAGTACTGACAGTAACACATCACACTTGCAAACTGAAGGTTATAGATTCAAATCCCACTTATACCAGATCTTTATATAAAAGATTTTTTTTGCAGGCAAATGTTCAATTTTAAAACAGAAATAAATCATTTAATATAAATGATACAGATGTCACAACAAGTGCGTTCCCTAGTTTATTTCCATGTTGACAAAACACGTTAATTGTCATTAAACTCGGATGTCCTGTAATATACATATGCATTGATAAAAGTGCCTGGGGTCTGCAAAAAAATACGTTGGGAGAAAAAGGAGGACATTTTTACCTTACTTTGACAACTTATTTCTGTTACTGTATGACAGTTATTGACTTTTTTGTTCTACATTTCACCTAAGAGTGTTGGCAACTACAAATTAAAAGTGAAATGGTGCTTTTGGCTGATTAACTTTTGCTGCTCCAATAACCTGAAAACACATAAACTATCCTTGCTTTATAGAGAGGCTGGCAGTTCTCGCTCTTCACTGATAATTATAGTATGTTTGGAGAAAAAAGGGGAAAGACTTCAAATGAAGAAAACCTTCTACCTACATTGGAGACATTGATGAGATTGAAGATAGAATGAATGCAGCCATGTATCACTTTGTATTCTACAAAGTACAATGATACCATCTGCTCGTGGACTGATTGGCAGACAGTTTATCTTCCAACTTGACAATGACATAAAGATAGTCAAGTGAAGACAGAATTTCTAGAATGGCTTTACAATCACCAGATCTCAATCCAATAGAAATGCTATGGACTGACAAAAGCTGTAAACAAGCATTTTGTATCCAATCTGTCTGAGATTAAGGAAATATAGGTTCAGAATGGGTTCAAATTTCACCAACAAAATTAAACATACTGGTTAAACATTATCATAAACGGCTGTAATAAAAGCAAAAGGAGATGAAACACTAAAGCTGGGGTGCCAATACGTTTGTCATGAACGCATATTTGAAATTGCGGAAGTGCTTTTGTTTTTTATAAAGATTGTTTGTTAAGACTGTTTGTGTATTTTGGTCTGTGTCATATTAATAAGTGGCTGATTTTCACTAAATGCTTGAATTATCTTATATTAAGTGTACGGTGCCCAACTGTATTTCATTACAATATGAAAAGCAAGACACAATAGTGTAACAGTCTAGTTTGAAACACTAAGGCCAATCTAAGTGTACTCTTATAAAAATAAAGATTATTAAGAACAAGAAAGTCTTAACCAAACCAGCTGACATAAAAGGAAAATATGAATCCACGGTTCTAAACAAACTATCCTTTAATGTACCTGTGGCCGAGCTGTTGCTGTGATGACGTCACAGACCAGAAACAGGAACCAAAACAAGGAATGGATGGTGGTGAAACTGCAGCGCTACGGCGCTCAGTGTATTTATTAAATAAACAAAACAAACGATTTTTTAAAAAAAAGACAGAAGCAAAAAGGGCACGTTGGCCAAACAAATAAATATCGTGCTGGTGTAAACCAGCACGCTTAGCAGTTATTTGTAAGTTTCGTTTTCTCTCTCCTCGCTCTCACGCCAAATACACTCTCCCCGAGGGTAGAGAGCTGCAGGTTTATATACAGTGACCATCTCCCGATTAGCAACAATTAATCAATGAATTAACTCGGGAGATGGTCACCATCTGCACGAGTTTAATAAGGCGTGACTGTCAGCCAGCTAAATAAATCACTAGCTGATCAGTCACACATCCTCACAAGATTTTTAAAATATAAAAACCAATAACAGATACGCGGCACTTTTATCCGTGCCGCAAACAATAATACAAATAATAATAAACAGTACACATATAAATATAGGGACGGGACACTCCGCCACAGTACCCCAGTGAATGGAAATATATATACACAACTGCAAAGTAGTATGATATGAAAAACACAAAACACAGGACAGATAGAAAGAGAGAAGACAGGTAAGTGAGACAGTCTGCTAAGAAATAAACAGAGAATATATGCAAAATATATCTATAAATATACAGTGGATTCATGTTTTTCTTTTATGTCAGATCCTGTTGCCTTTACTGACATAAATTCACCTTTTGTGACTAGGAGGGTTCAAATAGATCATTTACTTTCTTCTCTTAGTCTTTTATATCTGAGTGAGCCAGAGAGTGAAGATGAGGGGTTAATAGTGTACAGGAGTTGGACCGAGTGAAACAGGATATAAAAACGATAAATGACCATATAAGTAATGTAGAGCAGGATATATGTCAAGCTCAAGCAAGTAGCTTTAATCAGGAAGAGATATTCAGAAAGCAGGTGCAAACACGTTTTGAGCAAACTGAAGAGTTTATACAATTTTTAAAGTGGGGGTGCTGAAAGCCATTGACCAAAACTTTAACCACTGTATATGATGGAAGCCATGCAAAGCCAGCACCCCCAGCACCACTAGTTCCAGCGCCCCTGGAGGCTGTGGGAGCACAAACTTAACAAATTAGCCAGAAAGGCTAGCTCCCTTTTAATATCATTAGTCCCAGCTGTGAACCAGGCCGCATAATTTAGCTTTGAGGGCCTGTCACCTGTTTCTACAGCACCACGTAGTGAGGGAAGAGGGTCAAAGAAGTTGCCTATTAGAATTAATTTTCCAGAATTTGGTACAGATGAACAAACAGTGGCAACTCGGGCCGTGGCATACTGGCAACCTCGGCCAGTAGCATGCAGGCGTCATCCCCCGGCGGAGGCGTGTAAATGTTCCCAGGCAACAACGAGCAGGCGAAGCAGTTATGGCCACCCAAGGCGGAGCAGAGGTGGTGGCGACCCCAGGGAACGGCTGCAGCGGACCCTCGGGAGGAGACGACAGCAGCGGACCCTCGGGAGGGGAGCCCCTGGCCATAGAGGCGGCAGCGGGAGCTCCACTTCTCCCTTGTACCCTGCAACCGGTGGCTCCACAGGCGATGTGGAGTAGCAGGCAACCTCAGGAGATACGGAGCAGCAGGCAACCCCAGGTGATGTGGAGCCGAAGGCATCCTTGGGCAAAGCGAAGCAGGCATCCTTGGGCGGAGCGAGGCAGGCATCCTTGGGCGGAGCGAGGCAGGCATCCCCGGGCGGTGACGTGAAAGCATCCCAGGCGGTGACATGAAGGCATCCCGGCGGTGACGTGAAGGCATCCCCGGGCGGTGACGTGAAGGCATCCCCAGGAGGTGACGTGAAGGCATCCCCAGGAGGTGACGTGAAGGCATCCCCAGGAGGTGACGTGAAGGCATCTCCGGGCAATGGCAAACTCAGCTGCAGCTCCTCTCCCTCGGGTGGTGGAGGTAGCTCCAGCTCTTCTGGTGGTGGAGGTGGGAGTGGCAAGCAGTCCTCCCATGGCGGTGGAGGCGGAACCAGCAGGTATTCAACCCCTGCTGGTGGAGGTGGGAGCGGCAAGCAGTCCTCCCACAGCTGTGGAGCCTGAACCAGCAAGTATTCACCCTCTGTTGGTGGAGGTGGAGGAGGCAGAGGCAGCTCCTACTGCTCTGCTCCTGCTGGTGGAGGTTGTGGAGGCAGAGGCAGCTCCTACTGCTCTGCTCCTGCCGGTGGAGGTGGCGGAGGCAGAGGCAGTTCCTGCTGTTCTCCTCCTGGTGGTGGAAGCGGTGGAGGTGGGAGCAGCGTGTAGTCTCCTGGCGACGAAGGTGGGAGCAGCGTGTAGTCTCCTGGCAACGAAGGTCGGAGCAGCAGGTAGTCTCCCCCTGTTGCAGGGGACTGGTGCGGCTCTCCCTCTATTGCAGGGGACTGGTGCAGCTCTCCCTCTGTCTCAGAAGGGGAAACCAGCAGGCATTCTTCCTCTGCTGGTGGAGATGGGGACAGCAGGCATTCTTCCTCTGCTGGTGGAGATGGGGACAGCAGGCATTCTTCCTCTGCTGGTGGAGATGGGGACAGCAGGCATTCTTCCTCTGCTGGTGGAGATGGGAACAGCTGCCTCTTGGGCTTTGGATTCCCGCGGCCCCCCCCCGTCTGGGCCCTGGATGCTCACGGTCCCCCCGTCTCGGTGCTGGATGCTCAGGCTCCTCCTGCTCCAGCTTTCCTCTCCCCCTTCTCTTCCTGCTCCTTCTCCCTGCCTTCCTCTCCTGGGCCGGTTTCTCCTCCTCATCTTGGAAGGGGCAGACCGCCACCGTGTGTCCGTATACCCCGCAAGCAAGGCACCAGCCTTGGTCCTCCAGACCACCGAGGAGGTCCTCCAGTTCCCCGCAGCCTTCAATTTTTTTTTAAAATAATTTTTTCAAAAATAATAATAAAAAAAATGCACTTCACTCCTACCTGGTCCGGCTCTTGGAAGCATTGTTTATCCCACCACTGACACCATATGTCAACAGGTGGGCTTGAGTGGTGTGTGGGTGGTGACATCATGGACCAGGAAGTAAACAAAGGCAAAGATACAGGGAACAAGACACATTTGTTGTCGGCATTTAATAAAATGAAATAATAAACAAAACACTTTGCAATACACAAAACAAAAGGGCTCGGTGGCCAAAATAAATCAACAAACAAATACCGTGTGCAGCGCCCTTAAATAACCTGAAGGACCTGCCTTGGAATTGGACTGCAGAGTGTCATGAGAGCTGGATGAAACTCAATGCAGCTCTATAGTCTCCACCTATCCTCGCACATCCTGATCTCTCTAAACCTTTTAAGGTCTACACAGATGCCAGTGACGTGGGGTTGAGTGCAGTGTTTTGGCTCAGAACGTTGATGACGGAGAGCATGTTATTGCCTTCTCATCCTAAATCCTCAACAGTGCTGAAAATAACTATTCTACTTCAGAGAAGGAGTGTCTGGCATTCATTTGGGCTGTGGAGAAATGGGGTCATTTCTTAGAAGGAATACAATTTGATGTGGTAACCAACCATGCAGCTCTATCATGGGCCATCAATTGTCCAAAGATGTCCTCCCGGCTTACTAGATGGACGCTCACTCCAACAATTCAATTTCACCGTGCTGTATCGAAAAGGAAGTCTCAATACTGTTCCTGATGCTTTATCCAGGGTTCCAGTATCCGGTCCATCCTCCATTAAAAGTCTACTCCAGTAATATACAAAGCTTCAGCTTGGATTTGCTTGTTTTGTTTGATGACATTGCAGCCAGGGGAACATCCAGGAGGTCTTCGCTTCATTAACATCTACTAACACCACCACCAAGCCTGACTGCATCACCTATGTGGAACGCCAAGGAGTGCTATATAGTCGAGTACCAATCAAAGGTGATAGCTTCAAGTTTCAGCTTGTGGTCCCCTGAATTAAAATCTGCTTTCTAACAGTACTTCCATAACAATCCACTAGGAGGACACATGGGCAGACACTTTTCAGAATGCTGGAGGTGGCCTGGTGGACAGAGATTCGCAAGGAGACTTGGAGACATACCAAGGAATGCCAGACCTGTCAGCAGTATAAGGCATCGAACGTAAAACCTGCAGGTATGTTACAATCCACCACTGTTACTGAACTGGGAGAAATGGTTGGAATCGACTTGCTGGGCCTATTTCCCCGCAGTAAGAGCAGTAATGGGCAAGACCTGGATTGTCCACATCCTGATTAGAGACATCTTTACTCGGTGGGGCACACCACGCTATTTGGTGTCTGACAGAGGGAGTCAGTTCATCAGCCAACTCCTGAAAGACATAGGCAAGACTTGGGGAGTTGTGAACAAGTTCACTACAGCATACCCGCAAACCAACCTCACAGATTATATAAACCGCACAGTGATTTAGGATGCAGGATTTAGTCCCGCTGAACTGGCATTGGGACCATTAGATCAGCTTTGGAATGTAGCTCCCCAGTCAGAGTCGTTAAAACAAAATTTACTTGAAAGGCAAC
The DNA here is from genome assembly GCA_030684275.1 of Acipenser oxyrinchus oxyrinchus. Lineage (NCBI taxonomy): Eukaryota > Metazoa > Chordata > Actinopteri > Acipenseriformes > Acipenseridae > Acipenser > Acipenser oxyrinchus. The sequence goes on from CM060250.1 coordinate 48,221,066, forward strand.
AGCAGTTAGTTCAACAGGTGGTTAGTAATGTAGATAAGGCTCAGACTAGGCAGGCCAAATATTACAAGTCCAAACGTAAACACGTAATATTTGAGGAGGGTGATTTGGTCTGGGTTAGGTCACACCCTTTTATCTGAAGCTGCGCCAGCCCTAAAAGGGTTCAATTTCAAATTGGTCTTATTTGGGCACAAAGAAAGTTAGAAAGCAGCTGATAGGAAAGAGCATTATGGCAGCAGTCATAATGTATTTCTTATGACGGATAGTGCAGACTCCTAACCTTCCTGAACAACCCAGGAATACAGGGAGAGTACTGAAGTATTTAGGGTCCGCATTACCCCTTTTGATCTCCCTGAGGATTAAATTATAGCTTGATACCAGCTATTTCATTATGTACAATTGTTGTATTCATCATATAATAAACTTGGTTCATTAAGTTATCCTTAATGTATATTTGGTTTTACACGTTGTGTAATAATAATATAATATAAAGTCAAGACACTTCGTCAACACAGTTCATTTCTGCCTCTCCAGATGAGCTACCCAGGCTTTAGTCAGTAAAACCTGTACATTTTATTTAAAACACAGGTTAGCCCATTTTGAACTGTCATTGCTGCCTCTTCAAATGACCTTCCTATTGTTCAATTGTGGTATTCCATTTGGAAGGGAGGCACTATTTTTCAGACTGGTCTGTTAATCTGTGCTACCGGTAGCCCATTTTGAGCACCAGTGCAGCGCATTTAAGCATTTAAATGTTGCAGCTTACAGCGTGCCTCATTAATTTTGGGCCAGTTAATATATTCAGGATGGGGTCAAATTTGTGCTGTGGCAGAATGCTGCTTTACACTCCACCAATTTAGCACTGAATCTGTCAGTCTTGATCCATGTCCTCCAAAATGCCTTCCACTGTGGGCCTGCAGCACCAATATAGAGATAAGAAGGACTGATTGATCAAGATAGGATGATAAAGTCAGTGCTTGATAAGATAAGAATCTGATTGCACAACGGCTTGACATGTGTCACCATCCATCAAACGTTTAGGGGCCAGGTAATTTTGTACTTTAGATTCTATGAGGGTGTCATTGTAACAAATGACTAACTCTAGCTAATGCAATCAGTCAACTAATGCAAAAATCTAGTTATCAGCAGGGATCCTAGGAATCCTGATCTGCGGAATAAAACAGACAAATGTGGAATTTCTATTATAACATGGAAAAACACAGATTTTCTATGTTGTCTGAGTTTTTTTTTTGTTTTACACTTTTACAAAAACATGCAGGCTTTTTTGTTTGATTGATAATAACCAAATAAATACACGTATAAACACATGCCACTTTGCTTTAAATTTGCATAAACATATCTGCCTAATAAAACTGCTTCCAGTATTCAAGTTCAGTGCTGAATGAGGCTTCAGTTTACTTCAGTCAGTATCCAGAGCTGTTCAAAAATGCCAAAAACAATAAAAATCACCCTTAAAGACTGGGTCAATGAGTTTGGCAAGGACGAATGTCATGTCGATGGTAATGTGCTATTTTGTATGCTCGTAGGCAGACCACTATAGAACACATGGGAAGAGCTAAACATAAATTGTATGAAAGGAAACGTAAACAAGATGAGGCCAAAACAGCAGGGCCATCGAAAACACTGAAACAGAGTTTGATCACATCAGCGTCTTACACTGCCAAAGAACTGCGTCAACTATTGTTTCAGATTTTGTCAAAATGTGTGTAAAAGCCGACATTCCTCTGTACAAAGTGGATCAACCAGAATTCTGAGTTGAACTAATATGAATATATATATATATATATATATATATATATATATATATATATATATATATATATATATATATATATATATACACATACATACATATATACAGTATATATATATTTGTTTTAAGTAAGTTTGTTTTATTTGCCCAAGCATATAATTAAGGCTTGACTCCGCTTAAAATGCATGGCTAATGAGCAGCAGAGCACAATTTAAGGCTGGCGTAAACTCGGCGATATGGCCTTAATGCCGTCGCAAACGCTTGATATATGCCCCCCTTCATGTTGCATGTAAAGTGTCACGTCAATATAATGTGCTGAAAACTCTACACATCGGATGGAGTAACAAAGTTCAATGGTATAAGTGATGTTATGTACTGTACAAAACACCCATCTGAAACAGTAACCTTGCCAAAGTGCTTTGGATCAAGTTTCCTTCCATTCGATAAGGCAGATTCTCCTTGCAATAATCATGTAAGTACACACTTGCGACTTACATCATCATCATCATCATCATATCATTAGTTCCATCACTCTTTGTGTTGATCATTTCGTGTAGCATACACAAAACATAAGAACATAAGAAGAACATAAGAAATTTTACAAACGAGAGGAGGCCATTCAGCCCATCTTGCTCGTTTGATTGTTAGTAGCTTATTGATCCCAGAATCTCATCAAACAGCTTCTTGAAGGATCCCAGGGTGTCAGCTTCAACAACATTACTGGGGAGTTGGTTCCAGACCCTCACAATTTTCTGTGTAAAAAAGTGCCTCCTATTTTCTGTTCTGAATGCCCCTTTATCTAATCTCCATTTGTGACCCCTGGTCCTTGTTTCTTTTTTCAGGTCAAAAAAGTCCCCTGGGTCGACATTGTCTATACCTTTTAGGATTTTGAATGTTTGAATCAGATCGCCGCGTTGTCTTCTTTGTTCAAGACTGAATAGATTCAATTCTTTTAGCCTGTCTGCATACGACATGCCTTTTAAACCCAGGATAATTCTGGTTGCTCTTCTTTGCATTCTTTCTAGAGCAGCAATATCCTTTTTGTAATGAGGTGACCAGAACTGAACACAATATTCTAGGTGAGGTCTTAGTAATGCATTGTAAAGTTTTAACATTACTTCCCTTGATTTAAATTCAACACTTCTCACAATATAGCCGAGCATCTTGTTGGCCTTTTTTATAACTTCCCCACATTGTCTAGATGAAGACATTTCTGAGTCAACATAAACTCCTAGGTCTTTTTCATAGTTCCCTTCTTCAATTTCAGTATCTCCCATATGATATTTATAATGCACATTTTTATTGCCTGCATGCAATACTTTACACTTTATTCTATTAAATTTCATTTGCCATGTGTCTGCCCAGTTCTGAATGCTGTCTAGATCATTTTGAATGACCTGCTGCAACAGTGTTTGCCACTCCTCCTATTTGTGTGTAGTCTGCAAATTTAACGAGTTTGCTTACTACACCAGAATCTAAATCATTAATGTAGATTAGGAATAGCAGAGGACCTAATACTGATCCCTGTGGTACACCACTGGTTACCTCGCTCCATTTTGAGGTTTCTCCTCTAATCAGTACTTTCTGTTTTCTACATGTTAACCACTCCCTAATCCATGTGCATGCATTTCCTTGTATCCCTACTGCGTTCAGTTTGAGAATTAATCTTTTATGTGGGACTTTGTCAAAAGCTTTCTGGAAATCTAAATAAACCATGTCGTATGCTTTGCAATTATCCATTTTCAATGTTGCATCCTCAAAAAAGTCAAGTAGGTTAGTTAGACACGATCTCCCTTTCCTAAAACCATGCTGACTGTCTCCCAGGATATTGTTACCATATAGGTCATTTTCCATTTTAGATCTTATTATAGTTTCCATAAGTTTACATATAATAGAAGTCAGGCTTATTGGTCTGTAGTTACCTGGTTCGGTTTTGTCTCCCTTGTTGTGGATCGGTATTACGTTTGCTATTTTCCAGTATTTCGGTACAACCCCTGTGTCAAGAGACTGTTGCATGATCTCTGTTAGCGGTTTGTAAATAACTTCTTTCATTTCTTTGAGTACTATTGAGAGGATCTCATCCGGCCCAGGGGATTTGTTTATTTTAAGAGCTCCTAGTCCCTTTAACACTTCTGCCTCTGTTATGCTAAAGTTATTTAAAATTGGATAGGAACAGGTCGACATGTGGGGCATGTTGTCCGTGTCCTCCTTTGTAAAAACCTGTGAAAAGTAATCATTTTATATATTTGCTATTTTTTTTCTTCATCTATGATTTTGCCATTTGTGTCTCTTAGACATTTAACCTCCTCTTTGAATGTTCTCTTGCTGTTATAATATTGGAAAAACATTTTGGAATTGGTTTTAGCCCCCTTAGCAATATTGATTTCTATCTCTCTCTTGGCCTTTCTAACTTTCTTTTTGACTTGTGTTTCCAGTTCCAAGTACTCTTTCTGTGTACTTTGTTTTTGGAACCTTTTAAACGCTCTGTAAAGTGCCTTTTTTCGCTGAATATTTTTTTTAAATTGATCTATTAAACCATTTTATACATTTTGTTTTAGATTTACAGTACTGTGCAAAAGTTTTAGGCAGGTGTGAAAAAATGCTGTAAAGTAAGAATGCTTTCAAAAATAGACATGTTAATAGTTTATATTTATCAATTAACAAAATGCAAAGTGAGTGAACAGAAGAAAAATCTACATCAAATCAATATTTGGTGTGACCACCCTTTGCCTTCAAAACAGCATCAAGCATCAATTCTTCTAGGTACACTTGCACACAGCTTTTGAAGGAAATCAGCAGGTAGGTTGGCCCAAACATCTTGGAGAACTAACCACAGTTCTTCTGTGGATTTAGGCAGCCTCAGTTGCTTCTCTCTCTTCATGTAATCCCAGACAGACTCGATGATGTTGAGATCAGGGCTCTGTGGGGGCCATACCATCACTTCCAGGACTCCTTGTTCTTCTTTACGCTAAAGATAGTTCTTAATGACTTTCGCTGTATGTTTGGGGTCGTTGTCATGCTGCAGAATAAATTTGGGGCCAATCAGATGCCTCCCTGATGGTATTGCATGATGGATAAGTATCTGCCAGTACTTCTCAGCATTGAGGAGACCATTAATTCTGACCAAATCCCCAACTCCATTTGCAGAAATGCAGCCCCAAACTTGCAAGGAACCTCCACCATGCTTCACTGTTGCCTGCAGACACTCATTCGTGTACCGCTCTCCAGCCCTTCGCGAACAAACTGCCTTCTGCTACAGCCAAATATTTCAAATTTTGACTCATCAGTCCAGAGCACCTGCTGCCATTTTTCTGCACCCCAGTTCCTGTGTTTTCGTGCATAGTTGAGTCGCTTGGCCTTATTTCCACATCGGAGGTATGGCTTTTTGGCCGCAAGTCTTCCATGAAGGCCACTTCTGACTAGACTTCTCCGGACAGTAGATGGGTGTACCAGGGTTCCACTGTTTTCTGCCAATTCTGAGCTGATGGCACTGCTGGACATCTTCCGATTGCGAAGGGAAGTAAGCATGATGTGTCTTTCATCTGCTGCAATAAGTTTCCTTGGCCGACCACTGCGTCTACGGTCCTCAACGTTGCCCGTTTCTTTGTGCTTCTTCAAAAGAGCTTGGACAGCACATCTGGAAACCCCTGTCTGCCTTGAAATTTCTGCCTGGGAGAGACCTTGCTGATGCAGTATAACTACCCTGTGTCTTGTTGCTGTGCTCAGTCTTGCCATGGTGTATGACTTTTGATAGTAAACTGTCTTCAGCAACCTCACCTTGTTAGCTGAGTTTGGCTGTTCCTCACCCAGTTTTATTCCTCCTACACAGCTGTTTCTGTTTCAGTTAATGATTGTGTTTCAACCTACATATTGAATTGATGATCATTAGCACCTGTTTGGTATAATTGTCTAATCATACACCTGACTATATGCCTACAAAATCCCTGACTTTGTGCAAGTGTACCTAGAAGAATTGATGCTGTTTTGAAGGCAAAGGGTTGTCACACCAAATATGGATTTGATTTAGATTTTTCTTCCGTTCACTCACTTTGCATTTAGTTAATTGATAAATATAATCTATTAACATGTCTATTTTTGAAAGCATTCTTACTTTACAGCATTTTTTCACACCTGCCTAAAACTTTTGCACAGTACTGTAGATTTGTCTACTTTTGGGATGTAATTGTTTTGTGCCTCTAGTACTACATTTTTAAAAAACAGCTATCCTTTTTCTGTGGATGTTTTCTCTATTTTACTCCAATCTACTTCTGTTAGTCTCTGTTTCTTACCTTCATAGTTTGCTTTTCTAAAATTGTAAACCTTAGATTTAGTCATTACTTTTGGGGTTTTAAAAAATACTTCAAATGAGACCATGTTGTGGTCTGAGTTTGCCAATGGCTCTCTGACCTCTGTGTTAGTTATTCTGTCATCATTATTTGAAAAGACTAAAACAAGACATGCCTCCCCTCTAGTCGGTGCCTTGACAAATTGTGTTAGGAAGCAGTCATTTGTCATTTCCACCATTTCAATTTCGTCCATCGTGCTCCCCACCGGGTTCTCCCATTTTATACGGGGGAAGTTGAAATCCCCCATTAGTATGGCTTCTCCTTTTCTACACGCATTTTGAATGTCATTGTAACCTTTCCTACAGAGCTGTGATAAGACTGTGATCTGATGAATCGTTAAGTGATTTAAAGTAGCTTAGATATTCAAATAGAAGGACATAGATACAAATTTCATTGCAATAGTTTGTGGTATCACAACAAAACAACATAGGAGTGTAATACATTAGAGTAACAGAAAAAAATGTCTGTTTGGAAAGAAAGAAAATTACATTTTAAGACCTTGTTTTGGAATCTGCTGAATCTAGAATACTATATCGTCATTTTGCACTTTTTCCTTTGCAGTAATAAAAGCAAAAACTTAAAATATGTCAAAGTTAGAAATGTGAAATAAAAATCAATAGAACTTCAGTTAAGGCTGTGCTCTGCAATAATTCACACACCACTGACCTTCAGACTTCAGACTACAAGGACACACTCCTTCTGCAAGAATGATGTTGCAGTTCAGCTGGTCCCTGATGAATGCCAGACAGATTCTGAGGCCATTCTTATGGACAAGACCCAGACAAGCAGAGCATATAACAGCTCAGATCTCATCTTTTGATGTTTTAATTGTTTAGTTTGTCTGTTTAGAAACTTACAAACAACCATAATTATTTACAAAGAATAATTGTGCCATTGAGGTGCCCCATCTCATTTACATTTGTTTCTAGGGATTGACCCAGTTATTAGCTTGTTAATAGGAACACGCTCTTGACCAAAAAAATTCTAGCTGGTTTCCAGGTCATCAATTCCAGTCAGAGGGTTTAAGCCTCCTCTTTGCTCACAGTAACAGTCTATCTCACATATGTTAAACTCAAGGCCCGCGACCAGTCCGCTATAGAGAGCCGAAGTGCTTTCCTCATTGCGGGTTCCAGAAGAGAATTTTCCACATGTATTTCTCTATAGAGGTTCGCAATATCAGCGATTACTGATAATTGAAACCTTGAACCGGTGTAACGTTTTCCTTTCGTTGTTAGATACATCATAAGCTATGTAATAGGCCGAAACATCTGGCAAATTATCGAAGAATTGATAAAGGTACAACTCTGTGTACGTTATATTCCAGAAACGAACTACATTATCCCTGCAGAAAAACGCTAACTCAGTGTTCGGAGTGTTCCAACATTTTGAGTGGGGTATTAGCTTGCTAGCTTTTGCTTCATAGTTAAATAACTAGTTAGTTGGCAATACGTGTACCTTGGATCAACCTTGCTAGTGGGCTAGATCGTTTTTATTATGGTTTTAATTCACCAACACTTCTTAAATTTAGTCTCACACGCAAACTCTGCTCAACACAAATCACCCCGCTCATGAGTAAACTGGCCTCGTCCTCATGGAGCTCCGTCACTCCTCAGGAACTTCAGCTTGTTTTAGGTTGGGAAATGCAGTTCTTTAAGCAAAGACAACGTATTTGGCATGAAATTAATCCAGTTTCCACTACAATTTCTGAACGATTGTGACACATAACTGTATTTTAAATATATATTTTAATAAATCGCAGGTTTTAAAAAAAAGCCTATGGAGAAATCAATAGGACAATTTCACTTCTGGAACCCATGGGACAGGAAGTGACATAATACTTCGGCTCTCTATTCACTACAAGTCCGAACATGCACTGCACGCTCTGGCGTGAACCACGGCATATATGCACAGTTCACAGGCCTACACTGAGCATTCCGTTACAGTGCGCCGTGTCACGCATACATTTAACTTAAAACCTGTCACAACACAATCACTCACTCAACAATAGCTAGCAAGCTAGCCAGCTATCAAAAATGGCTAAAAGGAAAGTGGACAGAGAGGGCAGAACATTCCAGGACAGGTGGGAGATCGAATACATGTTCGTGGAGCACAGGGAAAAACCTGTTTGTCTAATTTGCAAAGACAGTGTATCAGTATTGAAAGAATTTAACTTACGACGCCACTACGAGACCAAACACAGAGACAAATATGGAGACTTGGATAGAGAGCAAAGGTTACAGAAGGTGGCAGAGTTAAAGAAAAGTCTTGAGCTCTAACAGAATATGTTCACCATGGCAAATTCACAGAGTGATGCGGCTGTAAAGGCAAGTTTCATCGTAGCAGAGGAAACAGCTAAATCAGGCAAGCCCTTCTCCGAGGGTGATTTCATAAAGCAGTGCATGCTTAAAGTTAGCGAGGTAGTGTGTCCAGACAAAAGGCAAGCATTTGCAAATGTTAGTCTCTCGAGAAATACCATAGCCGAGAGAGTGGATGAGTTAGCTACCAATCTGCAAGATCAGCTCAGTGAAAAAGCAAAAGACTTCATTGCATACTCACTGACTGCTGACAAGAGCACAGACGCTACGGACATAGCTCAGTTGTCATTTTTCATCCGTAGGGTGAATCCCGACCGATCTGTCACTGAAGAGCTTTTGGGTGTCATAGCGATGCATGGCACTACCACAGGGAAGGACATTTTTCAACAGGTCGAGAGGTGTGTAGATGAGATGAAGTTGCCATGGGAGAAATTGGTGGGACTGACAACAGATGGGGCTCCAGGTATGAGTGGTGAAAAGAGTTGGCTGGTAGCTCAGGTGCGAGAGAAGATGCAGGGGGAAAATTGCCCGGGCCAGCTAACAACATACCACTGTATCATACACCAAGAGGCGCTTTGTGGCAAAATACTGAAGATGGAACACATAATGAGCGTTGTTACAAAAACAGTGAATTTCATCAGGGCCAAGGGATTGAACCACCGCCAGTTTCAGTCACTTCTTGACGAGCTGAATGCCGAATGTCGAATGTGATGATGTGCCATACCACACAGAGGTGCGTTGGCTAAGTCGGAGTAAAGTGCTCAAGAGATTTTTTGAGTTGCGTGAGGAAATCACCCTTTTCATGGAAAAGAAGGGGAAAGAAATCAAGGAGCTTCGGGCCTAGAGCTGGCTGTGTGACCTTGGTTTCTTATGTGACATAACGGACCATCTCAGCTCACTGAATGTGAAACTGCAGGGTCGCAAACATGTTATTACTGAAATGTATGACGCCGTGAAAGCCTTCCAAATGAAACTGCATTTGTGGGAAAATCACATGCAACAGGGAAACTTTGCTCACTTCCCGACATGTCAGACAGCGTCAAACTCGCTTACCTGCGCAACTTTACCAAGTGCGGCTCTTGCTGGCAAACTGAGCCTACTGCGCACTGAGTTCGAAAGAAGATTTGCCGACTTCAAGACACAGCAGTTCACTTTCGAGCTCTTCTCCAATCCCTTTGCAGTGGATGTGGACTTCGCCCCAGTGGAAATCCAAATGGAATTAATCGAGGTACAATGCAACAGTGCACTCAAGGCCAAGTTCGACTCAGTCGGCGCTGCCCAGTTTTACACTTTCGTCCCAGACACGCTAGCACAGCTCCGCCTTCAGGCTGCCCGTGTCCTCTCCATGTTTGGAAGCACATACCTATGCGAAGAGCTGTTCTCCCTGATGAAGATAAACAAATCCCCTCACAGAACACGTCTGACGGACAAGCATCTTCAATCCATCCTGAGAGTTGCCCCCAAGATTGACCAACTTGCCACAAAATGTGCCAGGCGTCAGGTTCCACAAGTAGCAGCAAATAGGCCTAGGTAGGACAGCTATTTTTATTTATGTTTAAATGTCTGGACTGATTTTTTTATTTATGTTTTGCAAGTGAATATCATAAATATATCTGATATAAAGATATGTTTTATTTATGTTTAAATGCCTGGACAGATATTTTTATTTATGTTTAAATGCCTGGACAGATATTTTTTATTTATGTTTTGCAAGTGAATGTCATATGTGATATAAATATATGTTTTAGTTATGTTTAAATGTCTTAAATCCTATCTGAAGTTAGTTTGGCCTGAGTGATACTCTTACAGCTGTAGATGTACGTTACTAGCTGGCTTTCTTGTAGCTTTTCTACGCTCCCGTGTTATGCGCCTGTGTCGTAAAAGGCTTGTTATTATGTTTTTTTGATGCATTGCCGTTTGTGAATATGTGAGTGTGTACAAGTGAGATTAAAAACGTGAGACACACATCGAAACACTAATCTACTTCATCTTATTGAAACACAACAGATATATCATAGTAACAATAATAAATGGTTAATAAATGGTCGCAAGCATTCATATGCACTTTTTTCGGAGGTGGGAGGGCAAATATTTACATCCGGCCCTCCACTTCAATTTGATTTCTCAAAGTGGCCCGCAGTGGAATTGAGTTTGACACCCCTGGTCTATCTGGTAAGGCCCATCTCGTGCCGAAGGTAAGGGCATTTAACATAACGAGAAGAGACTTACCATATGGTAAAGACCTCTTATGGTGGTTCTATTGCTATTATAAAAGGGATAAGATAACAAAATAAGTGTTTCTGGTTTTTTTTTTATTATGATTTTATTTAACACTAGTTTTTGTTGCTAATTAACACAAATGTTTCCCTCATTATTCCATGAGTTTGGTTTGCTCAGAAAGAATTCCATGTGTGCTCTGGCAGCCTTTAGGCTTCAGTATCCCAGCAGTGGACTATGTTGTAAGCCGATCAAAAAAGATCCTGGTCTAAGCTCCCCAGTACAGGCGCTGATTCCATAAAACGTTGGCTTTAGCAGAAAAGGCTTTATGGTAATCATAAAAAGTGGAACCTCCGAAACGGACGGAAAGATCGAGGATGATTTAAATAGTCATCTAGTTCATGATGGCAATCAGGGTAGACTTCACAAATAATGTCTCTGTAATGGTTGAAAGGCAAATAAATTAAAAAAATTGCAAGTGTTTAAATAACCGGGGTTCTGATGATTTTAAAGTGGCAGAAAGATCGCCACAATCAATGGTCCTGTTGCAAACAGAGTCAAGTGTGTTAGTGAGTAAAGAGACAAGGTTAATATCCACACCTGATAGAATTTGCTGGCACAGGAGAGAGAGATGGGTTTTGGGTTCAAGAAGAATGCGTTTTCAGGAGGAGGCAGCGGAACAGCGGTGCTGAGAGAAAACCCGGAGGAAGCCCTGGGAGGAAACAGAGTGTGAGAGGAGAAAGATTGAAGGACTGTTGAACAGAGGACAGAATACCGGGAGGGGGGCTGCGGTGGCCTGCAGTGGACAGAAAAGATGGAAGGAATGAAGTGGTAGCCTGTTGGACGCCCACATAAGACAGAATGGAGGGATGAACAGCTGCTGGGGCCAGCTGAACATCCGCCGACAAAAACTGAAAATTTTGAATGCCTAATAAACCCGATTGAGGGGGGGGGGGGAGGGGTAAGACACCTGGTATTTACATATTTCATGGCATTATTTAGAACAGTGATTAAACATAGCTTGAAAGATAACATTCAAGGTTTTTTTATCAGAGATTAAGGACCTGGCATTGACAAATCAGGTTAAAGGAAATCTCTGATTCATTTTCTAATTTAGATTAACAACATACTGTACAGCCAGCAGTCCATGTTTGTCAGCACTGACCTTTAGGGTTCTAAAACCAGATTTATATAACTTTATATAGGGACATTTTTAAACGTACTGTAATACAATACAGCTGCAGACTGCTGTACTAATTAATTACTCAAAACCTAAAATATATTTATTGTAAATGAAAATGTGGTAAAACAATGGATGGCTTAAGTAAGGGGTTTTAAATATTTGGGAGTTTTATATAGGACAAACGTATACTGGAGCAAAAGTCAACCTTTGGAGCCTTCTGACTGTCCTTCCCTACAATGACTACTTTAAATAAAATACAACTGTTCAACCTCTTTCTACAAGTAAATAAGGCATTACTGTTGTAAACATTGTAGCAAGGACTGTGGTTAAAACAGGGCTTAATGTTATTATGTTTAACATAATAATAGCAATCGAACACATGGCTTCCATTATAGGAGGAATGGGGGGGGGGGTTACAACGCATCAATTTAACTGCTCATTCATCTATTATTTATATTATCTTTTAAACTTTGTTTTCGTGTGATACTAATCGAGATGTAAGCCTTATTTTATCATAAATTAAAATGGCTAAACATATACTTTAGATTCGTATTTTACAAAACATGAAGACAATAATACTGCTCTCCCAAAAGTGATGGAGATCTATACTGTAGCTAAATCTAAATAACTGACTACAAGGTTTCTTTTCTTTGCGAAAACTTTATTTTTTCTTTGCAATTGTCATGAACTGTGTTGAGCACCTGTATAAAGTATCAAACAAACAAACAAAAAAATATTTGAGTGAAACTGAGCTCTTAGTTTGTGCAGAAAAAACACACGTGGAGTTCTTTCTCTCTTGTATTGTTATCTTCTTCCTGTCTGTTCTATTTCCTGTTTTTCTCTTTCCTTTAAAGTAAAGGCCCTTGGTCATTGTAGTCATTCAATAAACTTGAACTTCTTAGCAGAACCTCAAAGAAAGTTACAACACGCTCTGGCCTCATGAACTTGATTCATCTCTAGTTTAGATTTCCAGAGGGTGCAAAAGCTGGATTGGACATCTCAACAGAGTCCCTGAGGACAAGCGAAGGGAACAGGATCCATTACATCAATGAAACAATTCCATGACTTCCGGTTCTCCACATCTGCTTCAGCAGCTTGTCCTCGCTGATGAGAGCTACGTCACCCACGTTCAGCATGGTAGGTTGTGTTGCATTGCTACTGTGCGCTGACTACTTGAGATCCAGCAAATACTCCTTTTGCCAGCGGGTCTACAAACTGTTAACAAGTCTTTGCTGGTATTTCCACCTCTGGGACATCTCTTCCCTGTTCGGGTTAGTTGGCTGATCAACTTCTGGAAACTTCTGAGGTGGTAATGAGGTGAGTCGTTGTCCAACTAGGAAATGTGCTGGTGTCAGTGGTAGTGGTTCGCCAACCTCATTGTGAACAAAGGTCAATGGTGTGGAGTTTAGAATTGCCTCTACTTCAGTCAGAATGGTGCTCAGCTCTTCAAAGTTCAGAGATGCCTTCAGGATCTTCTTTAAGCAGGCCTTCACAGATCTGAGTAGTCTCTCCCAGAATCCACCCCACCATGCTCCACAATTAACTTTCAAACATGCCTGTCTCAGAAAGAAAATCTGAAGATTAGGATCTTTCATTGTCTTCCATAGCTCTCTCCAATCCAGATCAGCTCTCTTAAAAGTCTTCGCATTGTCAGAGTATATTGTCTTACACTGTCCCCGTCTAGTTATAAATCTTCTCAAAGCCAACAGGAAATTCTATATTCTGGTCAGAAACGAGCTCTAAATGTATTGCCCTAGTCACAGCACAAGTGAACAAAGCAATGAACGCCTTTCTTGTTGATGCATTCACTTTCACGTACAGTGATCCAGCAAAGTCCATACCTGTAACCTCAAATGGTGGTGCTTCTATAATTCTCTCGTTAAGGGAGCCGTCACCTGTTGTCCAGGTTTAACACTGAGCCGTCTGCATATTAATCAGTTGGAGATGATGGATTTAGTCAGTTGACTTGCTCTCTGATCTTGGAGTCCTTGTTTACAGACTGCCCTGCCTTTAGCAGCTTCAGTTCTTTACTATTTTGCTATATTTCTTCAACTCCAGTACCGATGTTATTGAATCTTCATCACTGCTACTGAGTTGTACAGTAACCTGGTACTGTGCCTTGAGCTCTGCATTTATTTTTTCTTCGTCTTGAAGAGGTTTCATACATTTGTCTAAAGAAGTCAACCACGTGGGTCCCTTCCACCAAAGTGTGCTTTCCTTCAAGCTGGCTATCGTTTGTCCTCAAATGAGGAGTTCTGCAGGATTATGCTTCCTGTTGCAACGTGACCAGGACGATCATTGAGTCAGTGACTGAATTTCTGTCACTCTGTTAGCTACAAACGGCTTCCATTTCTGTGCTGTACTGCATATCCAGTGCAAAACTATCATTGAGTCTGTCCACATAGGCACTTGCGTCTGCTCCATCTGTAGAGGCTTGGTCAAAGAGCTCCCCAGTCTGGCTCCTATCAGTGCTCCTAACAGTTCAAGGCGAGGAAGCGTGATTTTCTTCAGAGGGGCCACTCTGGATTTCGATGCAACCAGGCTTGTAATCACCTTCCCATCTGTAAGTAGCCCACTGTGCTGTATGCTCTTTCACTTGCATCACAGAACACATGCAACTGCCAGACAGGACCGATTACCCCCTTTGTTCCTGCACAATAACATCTTGGTATGGACAAGTGGTGTAAATGCGGCAGCTCTAGACACCATAGTTGCCATCTGTCAGACAAGTCTGATGGCAGCTCTTCATTCCAGTCCAATCCTCTTTCCCACATTTCTTGGAAGAGACATTTTACACGAATAGTAAAAGGAGTTAAAAAGCCAATTGGATCGAAAATTCGTGCTGCAGATTGCAGAACGCTTCTCTTAGTGTACCTTCATCCCTTCATGAAGTCAAGAAGAGGTCGCAGGTCAAACACAAAATCGTCCGATTCCACACTAAGCCTAACACGAGACGACCCGGTAGTAGTCTTCCACATTGGTACAAACATTGGAAGAGACAGACCAAGATCCCTGCAAAACAAATTCAGAGAGCTAGGAAGGAAATTAAAAGGCAAGACCAAAACTGTGATATTTTCTGGGATACTGCCAGCACCTTGCAAAGGACCATATGGACAGCTGGAAATACAAAATCAAAATGCATGGCTGAAATCATGGTGCACACAGGAAGGCTTCACCCTTTCTTGAACATTGGAGCACATTCTACAACAAGGACTATCTGTATAGGTGGGACGGACTGCACTTAAACAGAAAGGGAACCAATCTACTCGGAGAAAGGATCCTTGAAGAGGTCCAGAAGCATTTAAACTTGAAAGGAAGGGAGGAGAAAACAAAAAAACAGAAGGGAGACCACATCAAAACAAGAGCAACAACTCAGGTAAGACAACTATTAAATGTATTTATCTTAATGCTAGAAGTCTCAGAAACAAAATGTTAGAACTTGAAGCTACTGCACTAACAAGTAACTATGATGTGATAGGTGTTACAGAAACTTGGTTGTCTGAGAGTGATGGAGACGAATATAATATTAGTGGGTACATACTATATAGGAAAGACAGGCAGGACTGAAGAGGCGGAGGGGTAGCGCTATACATAAAAAATAGTCTTGAAGCCCAGGTGTTAAATCAGGACAAAGAAAACAATGCAGAATCAATATGGGTAAGAATAATCGACACAAATTCAAAGGGCATAATAATAGGAGCATGCTATAGACCGCCAAATTCAGACGCTGAGCAAAATAATCTGTTATACAATGACATTCAAAATGCATGTAGAAAAGGAGAAGCCATACTAATGGGGGATTTCAACTTCTCCCATATAAAATGGGAAAACCCGATGGGGGGCACGACGGACGAAATTGAAATGGTGGAAATGACAAATGACTGCTTAATAACGCAATTTGTCAAGGCACCGACTAGACGGGAGGCATGCCTTGATTTAGTCTTTTCAAATAATGAAGACAGAATAACTAAAACAGAGGTCAGAGAGCCATTGGCAAACTCAGACCACAACATGGTCTCATTTGAAGTATTTTTTAAAACCCCAAAAGTAATGACTAAATCTAAGGTTTAAAATTTTAGAAAAGCAAACTATGAAGGTATGAAACAGAGACTAACAGAAGTAGATTGGAGTAAAATAGAGAAAACATCCACAGAAAAAGGATGGCTGTTTTTTAAAAATGTAGTACTAGAGGCGCAAAACAATTACATCCCAAAAGTAGACAAATCTAAATCTAAAACAAAATGGCCAAAATGGTTTAATAGATCAATTAAAAAAAATATGCAGCGAAAAAAGGCACTTTTCAGAGCGTTTAAAAGGGACCAAAAACAAAAGTACACAGAAAGCGTACTTGGAACTGCAAACACAAGTCAAAAAGGAAGTTAGAAAGGCCAAGAGAGAGATAGAAATCAATATTGCTAAGGAGGCTAAAACCAATTCCAAAATGTTTTGCCAATATTATTACAGCAAGAGAACATTCAAAGAGGAGGTTAAATGTCTAAGAGACACAAATGGCAAAATCATAGATGAAGAAAAAAAATAGCAAATATATTAAATGATTACTTTTCACAGGTTTTTACAAAGGAGGACACGAACAACATGCCCCACATGTCGACCTGTTCCTATCCAATTTTAAATAACTTTAGCATAACAGAGGCAGAAGTGTTAAAGGGACTCGGAGCTCTTACAATAAACATATCCCCTGGGCCGGATGAGATCCTCCCAATAGTACTCAAAGAAATGAAAGAAGTTATTTACAAACCGCTAACAGAGATCATGCAACAGTCTCTTGACACAGGGGTTGTACCGAAATACTGGAAAATAGCAAACGTAATACCGATCCACAACAAGGGAGACAAAACCGAACCAGGTAACTACAGACCAATAAGCCTGACTTCTATTATATGTAAACTTATGGAAACTATAATAAGATCCAAAATGGAAAATTACCTAAATGGTAACAATATCCTGGGAGACAGTCAGCATGGTTTTAGGAAAGGGAGATCATGTCTAACTAACCTACTTGACTTTTTTGAGGATGCAACATTGAAAATGGATAATTGCAACGCATACAACATGGTTTATTTAGATTTCCAGAAAGCTTTTGACAAAGTCCAGCATAAAAGATTCATTCTCAAACTGAACGCAGTAGGGATTCAAGGCTAGACAATGTGGGGAAGCTATAAAAAAGGCCAACAAGATGCTCGGATATATTGTGAGGAGTGTTGAATTTAAATCAAGGGAAGTATTGTGTTCAGTTCTGGTCACCTTGTTACAAAAAGGATATTGCTGCTCTAGAAAGAGTGCAAAGAAGAGCAACCAGAATTATCCCAGGTTTAAAAAGGCATGTCATATGCAGACAGGCTAAAAGAATTGAATCTATTCAGTCTTGAACAAAGAAGACTACCCGGCGATCTGATTCAAACATTCAAAATCCTAAAAAGGTATAGACAATGTCGACCCAGGAGACTTCTTTGACCTGAAAAAAGAAACAAGGACCAGGGGTCACAAATGGAGATTAGATAAAGGGGCATTCAGAACAGAAAATAGGAGGCACTTTTTTACACAGAGAATTGTGAGGGTCTGGATCCAACTCTCCAGTAATGTTGTTGAAGCTGACACCCTGGGATCCTTCAAGAAGCTGCTTGATGAGATTCTGGGATCAATAAGCTACTAACAACCAAACGCGCAAGATGGGCTGAATGGCCTCCTCTCATTTGTAAACTTTCTTATATTCTTATGTTCTTTCTTATGTTCTTAACACTTTCAGCACTGTTCCATGAATTTTCAACTCTGTGGTCTGGTTAACTGCGTCCTCCTCCCATCGCGCTCTCAGCTTTGGCGAATTTGTCATCCACTTACAAAGTGTCATGCCGGCTGTGAGCAACATTTCCTTAGCCGTGTTAGTGATGTATTGAGCTTCATTTAGTGATGCACATCCATCTTCATGTGATGATGCATCGAACACAACTCTCAGTTTTGTTGTAGCCTTATCTTCTCTACCGACTGCGTGAAGAGGTAAGTAGTATGTCACATTTTCGGTGGCTTCATTTAACATATCATCTGCAGCCACTTTCTCCGCCATGTCTTTTTCAAGATATTCTTGAAATCACTCCATTGTACCTGTCGTACAGCGTCACGTCTGTCCTGAACCTTCTCAGTTGTCTGTCAAACCTTTTCTTTGCAACCCTGTAATTGTCTGGTAGGTCTGGTCTCTCATGTCGCCATGGCAACACAACTGCATATCTGCCTTCCTTATATCTCACTGTCTTCTCAAAGTTCTACAGTGCATCTGTATCCGCTTCTGATTTCCCATCTCGCTCTCCAGCAATGCCAAGCGACTCTAGCTCCCAAAGTGCATGCGGTTGTTTTGAAACAAGAGTTTCTTCATCCAGGCTGACATGCATAATTTCAACACTTAAAGCACCTGTCATCATACTGGAGACTGGAAATGGTCTTTGTACAGCCCATCCAAACATGCTCTCAAGAGCAACCAGAGCTCCTGCCAGCCTCTCCACCCTGCCTGACAACCTGCAAATAATGATCTTCACTGTTGGACATATAGCACCTTTAACCTTGCACACAAAGCATCTTGCTAATTTTTTCACTTTTTCTTTTCTGACTGCAACACTAAACTCAGAACAGTTTTCTGACTTGTGATCTAGCTTGTCGCAGAATATGCAATTTTCATTTGGCTTCGGACTGGCTGTGTGTAATGCAGCTGCAGATGGCACACGGGGCTCTTTGTCCTTTGTTCAAAGGATGCACCTTGGTTCTGGAAGGATTTCTTATTTATCTGAGTTTCTTTGTGTGTGCTTGTGGCAAAGTGGTTAACAGTGTGCAGGTGCAAGTGATCAATGAACAGACAAGCAGATAATTATAATTATTATTATTATTATTTATTTCTTAGCAGACGCCCTTCCCAAGGGCGACTTACAATTGTTACACGATATCACATTATTTTTACATACAATTACCCATTTATACAGTTGGGTTTTTACTGGAGCAATCTAGGTAAAGTTCCTTGCTCAAGGGTTCAAGGGTACAGCAGCAGTGTCCCCAACCTGGGATTGAACCCACAACCATCCGGTCAAGAGTCCAGAGCCCTAACCATTACTCCACACTGCTGCCCAGGTGCAAAGTTGTTTAATGGGTTTGTATGTCCAGTGCCTGACGGCAAAACAAACAGTAAACAACAATGATGGTAAGTAATACAGTGGCATGTATTACTTACTTTGTAATCCCTGGGTTTGTCCCAAAATAATAGTCCAGTTTATTGTACAACCCACATGAAACACAAAACACATACACAAGTCTGTTAGTGCGTGAATTAGTGCTCGTGGTGAAAACACAGTTATTTGTGATACAAGTGCAGTGCTGTTCTGGGATTGTGCTGGCCACTGGCAACAGATCCCGAACGTGTTAGCTGTCTAATAATAACAAGTAACAATTAGACAAAACAAACAAACACTCATGATACAGATACACAAAACACAGGTCCTTCCGGGTTCTTTTTCATTAACCAAAATGAAGGAACAGATTACGTCGCTTCGACCCCTACTTATACCGTCACTCATGACCCCTTGGTAAACGATTGCAGCCGCTCCTCCAATCCGCGGCTGCCACATCATTTACCTTCCGAGTCAATGAGTTAATCTACCGAGGCTCCGCCCCTTTTCTAAATGACCAACTTCCTTTTAACCCTAGGAATGAAGTGTCAGGGCAAGCAGTCCAGGGTACTCTGTTCCCGTTACTTAGCGCCCTCACAGGTCGGGAGGGAGATTTACCACCAAGAATCATTGTCTTTCTGTCACATATCCCACCGCTCAGAGTGAAGCCGAAGGAACACTCGGCTGAATCTACCTTTCCTATTACTCCCCCCTCCCGGGAAAAACAATCCGCATTTTGGTGGTCTTTCCCTGCACAATGTACCATGTGGTATATGAAGGGCTACAATGCCAGATACTAGAGAGTTATCTGGGCATTGCTATCTTTCATTGTGCTTAAACATTTGAGTGGGGCGTGGTCTGTGGCAAGATCAACTGAATGTCCCAGCAGGTAGTATCGTAAGGAGTGAGTAGCCCATTTAATGGCCAAACACTCCTTTTCGACCACGGAATAGTTGCGCTCCCGAGGGAGCATCTTTTTACTGATGTACAATATCGGGTGTTCTACTCCGTCAAACTTTTGGGACAAGACCGCACCCAAACCCACATCCGACGCATCAGTGTGGAGGATGAATCCCTTGGTGAAATCATGTGTGATGAGAGTGGGGGCCTGGAAGAGTCTTCGCTTAATAGCATCAAACGCCCCCTGACACTCTACTGACCATTTAATTAAATTTAGTGCACTTTTTTTGGTGAGGTCGATTAAAGGGTTAACCACTGTGGTAGCACTGTGGTGGCATAAAGCGGCGGTAATAACTGGCTAATCCCAGTAGCAACCTCACCTGAGTCTTGGTTTTGTGGATCGCCGCGTCTACCAAAGCCTGGATTTTGGTGACAATGGGTTTCACCCTTTGTTTCCCCATTAAAAATCCCAAATGTTGAGTCTCTATTTTGGCAATTTAGCTGTCAGCCGGTCTACCCTTAGAGACTAAAGGATGGCTGTAACCCTAGCCAAATAATTTTGCCAGGTGGAGCTGTAAATAACCACGTCATCAATATACGCTGCTGCATATTCATGATGTGGGCGTAAAACCTGGTCCATCAGTCTATGAAAGGCAGTGGGTGCACCATATAGCCCAAACGGCATGGTCTCTCTCGTACTGTGACACCTGAGGGAGAGCTAATGTCATATTCAACCAAGTTAGTCCTGCCGGGCAAGTAAGAAAAAAAACATTGCTGAGCTCCTCAATAAGCTTACGCAGCTCAATGCAATGCTCTCACTCTACTTCCTTCTGAAGAAAACTTATGAGTTCTGGCACCTTCCATTCATCATCTGTATCTTTCTGATGACTAAACTCAAGAGCGATGTCATCATGAATCATCTGCGGTAAAATAGGGCACAGCAAGCTGCCATATGTGTCTGAAACCACACCCATTGCTAAACTGTGTATGGATCTCTCACTCATCATCATACAGCTGATGCAAAGCTGTTGTCTCTGACAATTTTTTCACTGGAGTTAAGTTTAACATTTTATTCATGTGAGCATTAATTATAAGATCTTTGCATCCAAATCTGTTCTGGAGAATGCCTACTGCCACGTCATAATTGTCACCTGACAACGTAAGTCCAGCAACCGTCTTTGCAGCTGATCCACTCAAATATGATTTGAGATAGTTAAACTTTTCCATTTTAGATAGGCTGTCATTATTATGAACAGCCGTCTCATACTGACTCCAAAAATATCGCCACAAACTGAATTCACCTGAAATCTTTTCAATAATCAGCTTCGGCAGTTTAACTGTCTGTTTGTTAATTGTCATTCTATCAGTACTAGCGGTGCTCAAACAAGCAGCATTACTCACGGCATCCCTTTCCCTCTGTATAGCTCTTCTAGCACAGGTCTTCCATAGGATGACGCGGTCCTTGTAATCCTGTGTGTTTTTGATTTCTGCCTCTAGCTCATCTAGCAGTGTTTCATCTTCAATACCTTTATCCAGGTCTATCAGACTTTCCTCTTTTGTTGGCGAGTGTCGCAGCTCCCAGAGCTTCTCAGTGTCGGGATCCACATTGTAAAGTCTAAATAATAACTGACTACAAGGTTTCTTTCCTTACCGAAAACTTTGTTTTATTTTTTCTTTGTAATTATCACAACCTGTGTTGAGCACCTGTATAAAGTATCAAACAAACAAAAACAAATACACGTGGAGTTCTTTCTCTCTTGTATTGTTATCTTCTTCCTGTCTGTTCTATTTCCTGCCTTTCTCTTTCCTTTAAAGCAAAGGCTTTTGGTCATTGTAGTCATTCAATAAACTCGAACTTCTTAACAGGGCAGGACTTCTTAATGGGCAGCAGTGTGGAGTAGTGGTTAGGGCTCTGGACTCTTGACCGGAGGGTCGTGGGTTCAATCCCAGATGGGGGGGGCACTGCTGCTGTACCCTTCAGCAAGGTACTTTACCTAGATTGCTCCAGTAAAAACCCAACTGTATAAATGGGTAATTATATGTAAAAAATAATGTGCTATCTTGCAACAATTGTAAGTTGCCCTGGATAAGGGCGTCTGCTAAGAAATTAATTAATTAACAGAACCTTCAAAGAAAGTCACAACAAGATCAGTGGTTCCCAAAGGTCCAAGGTGAGTTCTGAATAGGGTATAGTTAACACATACAAATATATTTGTACAGCAGTGTAAAGGACAGTATTTATTTATTTTTTTATTTTTAATTTAGAGATGTTGAGTTTAAGGTGATGTGAATGTGTCAAGTTTAGACTGCAGAGATAGTCTGAGATACGCTCGGAGTTGTGGGATTCAAAGGAAAGAAATCTGGGCATCGTTAGCGTAGAGGTGGTAGGAGAAGCCACAAGAGGAGATGAGAGTACCTAGTGAGCAGGTGTAAAGTGAGAACTTTGTTAAAAGGTACAGAAAGTACAACATGAATATAAATATATTTACCTTTGTACATGTTGCCCTTTGTGAAAGAAAGAATGCTTTAAGTTGCTTGCAGACCCATAGACGAATAATAAACAAGTACAAAATAGCCCTTCTTATTAATGCATGATGTCATAATAGTTTTTATAAATGCACTTTAGCTACAGCAATCTGATTTTCAGAAAAAAAAAACTCCACCAGTATTCACAAAAATCCTAGATTCCTGTATAATATTAAATAATAATTTTTAAAAAAAACATATACTATCTGCTGTCAAATTTAAAATATTTAATTATTTCGCATTGAGAATAAAATCTGTGCTTTATAAAGTGGGAAATGTAAGACGTTTCTACACCAAACTTCCTGAAAAGCTGTGTGCTGTGAACTCTGAGAACTTGCATTGTTTAAGACTCCAGCAGACTCCTGATGTTTCACCATTTTCCATTTACAGAAATTTGCTATAAAATGCAGTGGTTTTTAAACACCAAATATTAATATTTTTATATTACCAGTAAAAGCACAATCTTTGGGCCATCCCTTTCCTACCCTAAAAATGTCAAACTTTCTCTTCAAAAAATAAACAAACAAAACACCCTCAAAAACTGCACATTTGACTGGAACGAATTCGGCCACGTCAAGAGACATTTAACCTACAAGACCATCCATGCAAAATGTCGTGCCAGTCCATTTAACAGGGTCGAAATTATTAAAGTGCAAAAATTGGTGTTTAACAATAAAGCCTACTCAACCCCAACTGTGGTGGTACCGCGCCACTATAATTAACAGTTCAATTCATACTGTAATACCCGACACACTCAGTTCCATTTAGAGTAGCATTTAATCTGTGAGTAGAAGCTAGGCAAATCAAAGTTTACATTTTTATAAATGCAATAGAAAGGTAAACCACATAAATGTGCACATAAATCAACTAAAACACAAAATCTGATGAAAATGAATACTGTAAATGTGCCTCCATATTGACTACGATTATCAAATTCAGACAAACGAACGTCAACAAATACAGAGTAAAATGATTTTATTTAATAAGGTACCTTACTGGTCCTGATTTCTTCATGCTCCGGTTGTCTGAATGTGTGAGTGATGTTGATTTAATAGGTGAGGTTATGTGTTTTGAAATATGCAGGGTATCTCTCTCCAGGTAGGCCGAGTAGAGCACCTCACGACATTAAATACACCCCCACACTAAGGTTTTTCTCCTCCCTTGCCACTGACACTTAACCAATGGTAAAGGGACAATGCCTTGTGGTTACTATTATTATTTATATTGTATTATGATTTATATTATATATGACGGCAAAAAGCCATGTTATTATTATTTTATTATTGTTTGGTCAGATGAGAGAGATGCTGTCCGCCAATTTATTGTTTAAATACCTTGTGAGAATGCGTGCCTGTCAGCTACTGATTATTTAACTAGCTGACAGTCACGCAGAATTAGTAAATCCGTGCAGAATGTGACCGAGGGATAATATAATAATTGTTAGCCAGTTAATCCCAACAATATAAAAGACCTGCAGCTTTGGCTGCACGGTGATGAGAGTGTTCGAGAGGCGGAACGAGTTGGGTGGTGAAGGAAAGTAAAACTTTAAAGTGAATAGAAAACAATTGCTAAAACGTGCTGGTTCTACAGGTACTAACTTTTTTGTTGCATCTGTTTGTTTGTTTTGGCCAACGTGCCCTTTTGTTTTGTGAGTCTGTTTGTTCTGTTTTATAAAACTGTCTGACGTCACCCCTGCAGCCATCCTTGTCACACACTTCTTTCTTGGTACTGTGTGCAAAGTTTTTGTGTTGTGTGCAAAAGTTGTGACTGTCAGGTGCTGAAGTAGCCTTGTGAATTGCTTGTCAGTTGAAAATTACTGTTTCTAACTTGTTATATTTTGGATGTTAGCTAGCTATTGTTATGTTATGTTATCTTGGGTGTTTGTTTCCCCAGCTATCAGCCATTGTTCGTCGGAAAAGTCACTGTTGACTCGACGCCCTGACTTGTGGGCTTGCCAATCTCCCTGCTTTTCTCAAGAATATGCAACTTTAGATGATTTTCCCCACTGCTCCCACTTCCTCTGCTAATCTTTCTGAACTAAAAGAGTGTAGGAGATATGAGTTTTAGCCACTTCCAAATGCATAACATTTGCACTGTAAAACCAAGTATGTACTGTTATTTCTCTTTTCCATGTTACAACAGTAAGTTCTTTAACGTCTCACTGCCTTTCTGTTCCTGTAGCCTGCACTAATGAACGCACAAGTTATTTCCCGCCAGAGGAAAAAAAAACAAATAAAAATAAGGTCCTGCACAAGAATCCCTGTACAGTCTGCCCCACCTTTGAGCAGGACAGCCAGCTTGGTGTGCTTTCCAATAGCTTTAAAAAAACATTATTTCATCACCCGAATTGGTGACTCCTCTGTACTGCTGCGTACCAGTAACAGAGAGTTAAATTAACTTAATATTCTTCTCAGGAGTCATTTACTTGCCTGGTCCCGCTAGGGTTCCAGCTACCATTCATTGCCGGAAAGCTGAGATTCTAAGCTTTCCAACGATACCGCCCCTTTCAGTCTAGCTGCTACAATGACTGAGCAATCAACTCAAAACTAAACCTAAGCTGTGAACTATGTCACATGATGAGGGGCTTAACCAGGTGATCATAGATCCGGCTAGGAGTACCGCATACTCACACTGAGTCATTGGAAAGCCCCGAGTCTATACTTTTAAACAAGCCAGGTAGGTAGGTAGGTGTTTTTTACGGTGCTCAAGTAATATGCGCGTAACCATCCCGAAATCAATGGGGCTCAGTGTAAAGAATTAACACTGCAATATTTTTTTTTTCCTTTTAGACACTTCATATGTTTATTTTTTATCTGTTTGTGACTAGGCGCGTTGCATAAAAAAAAAAAAAAAAAGCGATACCGGTATAATTCTTTACCCCTGATATTTTTTATCGTCTTTAAAAAAATACTGGTACAACTATGATACTATAACAGTCGATCTGCCACGTTCTCCATGTCGCATTAAATAACAGTTTTCAATAACACTGTCTGGAATCTAAATACTGTATTTCACTATTGACTTCTTACAAAAGTTCTGCAGTTGGGTGGGAGCTATCCCATGACTTTTGCGCATGCTCAGCACAAGCATCATTACATGACAGTACACCGGAGACACAGGGGAGGTTGGCCTCCTCTGTGAAAAAAAAGAATGCAATTCATCCAATAAAAAACCTGTTTCTAGGGTCAGGTGACTGTTGGCATGATGATGAAGATTAATATTTTTGGGGAGGCACTGCCTCTCATGCCTCCTCTAAGGAGTCTCTACACTAACACTTGAAATGTATTTGCTTACAATTGTAAGTCGCCCTGGATAAGGGCGTCTGCTAAGAAATAAATAATAATAATAATAATAATAATACTGGCCACAGATATATATTTGCCAAATTTAGAAATGAAGATCCTGACAATGCGCAATTCAACACGCATTTATAAAGTCATAAATCATTATTTACTTTGGCAAATAAGTGCTAAATAATAATAATATAATTCGAAAAAATCTTATAAAAATAGCATAATAAATAAAATAATAAAAATAACGTTACTTACAACTCCAATGAGGAATTGATTCCCCGCGAAATCACCTCCTGCTCTTTGTCAGATGACAGCAAATCATTGTCAGAATTGTCCCTTTGTGACTGGTGAAAAAGCATGTCTGACACTTCTTCTGCTGTAAATTGTTGTCATGAAGAGCCAGCTTTTGTTTTCTGGGTTTGTTTTGAAGGCATGTTTTCAAAATAACCAACTAAGTTATCAGTGCTGTTTCTGCACATATTCCTTATATGGCATCCTATGATGTCTTGGGTAGGCTTGATGAATAGAGTGAAGCCTTGTCTTTCAAACAGGTCGATTTCTGATGTTCCTACCCTGAGCTATTGAAAGTAATATAAATGGGCGCTGGCAGTCAAATAACAATGGGGCGGAGTGTAGGGCTTTGCCCGCTGGCTCCGTGGGAAATGTGTACTTGTGATGTGTCAATTAATTTAATGAGCATTTAACCGTAATTGTAAGCACGATGGTGATGTGTCAATTTTGGAATCAAAACAAGTTTGATTTTATTCTTTGACGTGTGTAACTGTAGAAAAATAAAGTGTAGCAAGACAGTGTTGGCGGACTGTCAATCAAAGCAGAAATTCACAAATCAAAGCTAACAGATTGCCTACCTATAGGTGGGATGTAGAGCAAGAGCTCTGACAATTGGGCAGTGTTAAGGTCATGTGATCGCTCTGCTGGCAGATGTAAACAGTGTGTTCAGTATTAATAAAATTACAATGTCGAATCCGCTACCAAAGAATACATTTTGCAAAGTATATAGAAGAAAAAAGGCAGCTACAGTAGTTTGAATGCATTTGTACCGTGCGCTCAGCTTTGAGGTGCTGGAATGGGTTTGTTCTTTTGTAGAAATGTTTTCATACTAATTTTTGTACTTGATAACATTCATTTAAAAAAATCAATTGATGCCTATGATGAATAAGTTTTTTTTTTTGACTAATTAGCTATTAATATTTAAAATAGAGTACTTTGATGTATGTTTGAATATTAAGTAAATCAAGTTATTGTCAAACTGAAATCTTGTTACATACCGGTAATTGATTTATTAAAATGTTTTTATTTTATTGATTAATAGTGGCTCGTTCACAGTCATCTTAAAATAACGCTAGAATGTGTTTTGTTGGAAAATAATAATAATAATAATAATAATAATAATAATAATAATAATAATAATAATAATAATAATAATAATAATAATAATAGTAAAAGAAAGTTTATTGACTGATTCAAATTTCACTGCAGATTTTCTTTCATACGTTTTCATTTGGTTTAAGTGGCGCAGCTGTGCTCCGATTTTATATTTTTATTTTTTTGGTGAGGTGGGGGGATGTTGCAAGTTAACTGAATTTGATTTTGCTGCTTCAAGTTTTATCCCCCTGTATTGTGCGCATTCGTCTTTGTTGTGCCTGACAGTTCAGCATGAGAGGTAATGGCTGGACGTTTAGTTCAGAAGTTAGGATTTAAGAGTTATGTTTTTGTGCACATTGTACTGGTTTTACTCAAAGTGGTTCCTCTTCAGGTATTTATGAATGGGAATAACATGGTGTTTATCGTTTGATGACCAAGAAAAATAATTGCATTTCTAAAATGTTAAATTATACAAAGGAACCTAATTTAAAGGTTTGATAAAAACGTCTGTTTAGTTTTTGCAATTTATTTTATTTACTAAAATCAAAGTGTTAAAAAAAAAGTATTTTCACGCAGTGCATATTGTGATTTCCATCTTTCACAAAATGTATTCAAATTAATGAAGGACAGGTTAGGTTTATTTATAATGTTACAGGTTTAAAATGTTTTTAATTTGACATTTTCCCCCCCCAAGGAGTGCTAATAGTGGGCCACAGTGCCTAGCAGCTGAACAGGTGGGCCAAGGGTAAAAAGTTTGGGAACCCCTGTATTATAAAACATGAAATTATAAACTAATAGCATACATAAACACATGGATTTTGTGCAGTATAGCTTATAACAAGCATATACTTTTTATTTCAATTATAGTCGAGGAAGTAAAGAAACAATGGCGTAACTTGGAGACACACATGAGAAAAAGAAGCATGACAGGGCAACCAAGAGTGGTCAAGGCTTAATAACAGTCAAAAACGAGGGGCAGTACATGAAAGTAATGGAATTTCTGGCTCAATACACGGAGAGTAGAAGGTAATTATGGTGAAGTATTTTTGGTAGCTCATTGCTAGCTTCCCAACTATTAGATATATTTAAAACCCAAACCCTCACAAGAAATTATTCTGACCAATACAAAAATGTTTGAGAGAGAGAAAAAGCGAGCCAGTAAGTTTTTTTTATTTTTTTATTTTTCAGCAAGCGTGCAAAGCAGGTCTAAACAAACATATTTCTCCTTTTCCTACTGCACAACCATCAGACCACTAGAGTAGCTGGGATATCAAAATCAACACTGTAGTCAGAGAAGACGTTGTATTGAGAAGAGGAAATATGGATATTTCAAAATATTTTGCCACAAGTTCTGTAAAATCAGATTCAGATCAAGCCTTGTTTACCTGTTTATCTGAAAATGGTCTTTGGTAAGCAAAACCGTTCATTTTCATCAGAATATTACAATACGTTTTCATATTTAGAGTACAGTAAGCAGACAGGTATGTTTTCAGCAATTCAAAAGGTGAAGGACTGGAAAAATCTAAAGAAAAAACTTAAGAAACGTTCGGAACCTGGCACCCACAAACAGTGTTCTGAAAGGTGGCATTTGTTCAAACAGTTGAAGAAAGTATGTTCTGTAGTGTCACAGTCATCAAATTCTCACAAAATAGTGGTGCGTGAAAACAGAGAGTATGCTGCAAAGATTCCCAATTTACTACTTTATCTGGCTAAACAAGGCATTGCATTGTGAGGGCATGATGAGAGAGAAGAATCTGGAAACCATGGAAACTTTCTGAAATTGTGCAATTTGTTTACAAGGTATGATGAAGCATTTGCAACAAAAATGAGACACGCAACTCAAAACAAACTTTTACAAATTGCTGCTGATATTGTCAAAAGCAATATAATTCAGAAAGTTCAGGAACATTTTTTTTTTTTACTGTTCTTGTTGACGAAGCACACAGTTTCAAACAAGAAGAAATGACAGTGTATGTGAGGTGCACAGAAAATCTGGAAATAAAGGAACAATTTCTAGGATATGTAAATTGCTCCGAGTGAGGAGATGCTGATGCCCTCTATCAAAACATTAAGCAGTTCTTACAGCTATCTGTAAATGCAACCTTACCAGTTGTAGCACAGTGTTATGACGGGGCTGCTGTCATGGCAGGTCATATAAATGAAGTACAGCAAAAAATGCTGCAAGATTATCCCACAGCTGTATATATACATTGCATGGCTCACAAATTGAATTTGGTTTTAGGAGAGGCTTGCAAAGTTAACCGGACTGCAGCAGGACTTTTCTATACTTTAGAGTCCCTGTTTACATTTCTCACAGCCGGGCGCACACCATACTTATTTAAAAGCCCAGAAAATGCTTGGAATAAAACTGGAATTGTCAAGTTTAAGTGACACACGATGGGCATGCAGATTGAAAAATGTAAGCGCTGTTAAACTCTCAATGAGAGCACTTCTCAACAGTTTGTCGGGACTGTCACAGCCTCTGTACCAAAGATTCATTGAAGCATCTGGGTTGTTGCAGAATGTGCAGAAAATTGACTTTAGCGTGTGCTTGATTGGATTTGACCATGTTCTCAGCACAATTCATGTAGCACATATTCCTTATCCAGGGCGTCTGCTAAGAAATAAATAATAAAGCACTCCAGACACAGGACGCTACTCTCTCAGGCTTCCAGTGTGTTGCAATCAAAGTGTTAGCGAGTATGCGAACCAGCACTAAGTGGGATGATGTTTGGGAAAAAACCCAAAACTACTGCAGACAAAGAGTACAGGTATGTACACAAACAACCTGTGAAAAAGACAGCCTCACTTGACTGTTCAGTTGTTACAAGCATTCTTGGCCAACAAATATCTGCCTGCTAAAAATGAGAGTGCAAAAGAAAAATGGGCCAGACAGCCATATTCTCCTGTTTTGGACACACTGATAGGTGAATCAAATCGCCGGTTTTCATCTCAGTCCATGAAAAGAGCTAAAATTGTAGATGCAGTGCTAAAATGTGATTCAGAGGGCATCAATGAACTGCTGAGTAAATACAAATTGCCCTTTCAATCAATCCAAAACTCGCTCACACAGAGATGGAGTTGGTAAAAATGGATTTAAACAAAAATTACAGCAGAGAATTTGAAGGCGGCTGCTTCCACAAAATTCTATCCGAATTTCACAAAACTTGAAACTGGCACTTACCTTCCCTGTTGGCACAGCTATGTGTGAAAGGTCGTTTTCTGCCATGTGATGGATACGAAACTGGTTGCGATCCACAACGAGTCAAGAGAGATTGTCGGCCTTGTGTTTACTACACATTGAAAGTGATATTACCAGAGACATTAACCTTGAGCAGATCGTTGGCGCTTACACTGCGAAGTCCAGTCGTCTGATTTTGCTTCACTGAAGTTTGTAACAAACTCAACTCTAATCAAAATAATCAAAATAATTTGAAGTACTTGATCACAATGATATTCCCACCCACAATAAGCCATATATTAAAACGTGAGTGGAGTGCCAGAGTAAGACAAATGGGCAGAGTCCCAAAAAATAAAAATAAAAAACAGAAACCAAAATGTCTAAAAAAATGTCCCCTGGCTTAAACTGTCCATGCACAGGGCATAATAAAGAAAATAAACCATTAAACTTGGGCTTCTGTCCTGAGGCACTCGTTGAACCCCAATAAAACAACAAAAAAAGCTATTTGACCAGAACAAAGGTATATAACCAATCCAGGTGATTAAGGAAAAAAAACACAAAAAGAAAATATTGTAGCATTGGGCGCAGGCTATAAGGAAGAAGGGAGACAACACTCTGAAATCAGTTCCAAATCTTTTATTTCGGGATGCTAATCTCTAGCACCCACTCAGAGACCACTGCTCTGACTGCTTCACTGCTTTCTGGAACACAACTAAATCAGGACAGTAACAACAACACACAATTGGAGGCGCAGCACACTTTTATAACATAGCTCCGCCCATTTATGTTAATCGGTTGCCAGAGCTTTAACATTATTGGCGGGAAAACGTTCTCGCCGCTTTATTGATTCAGTTTGCGGGTGGTGGCATTAGTAACTAACAACTGTTGTCTGGCTGCGGGAAAATGCTTTCCACGGGGAGAAGGAGAACGGAAGTTTGGCAGCATTTTAGATTTGATCAATCGTTAAATAAATCTATCTGTAAAGTAATTGTTGATCTTGAAAAAACACGGACATTTCAAAAAAGGTAAGGGAAATATTAGAAATTCTTATTAAAGTCAGTTTATGTGCTATATTTCTAAATTCACTTTATATTTTAATGTACTGATAATTATATTTTTTGGAATTAAGAGGACAAAATAGCTAGAAGTAGCTACCGGGTGGTGTACAAAAACTATTACATTTCAATTGCATGTGTGTGTTATACGGTAGCCTAGCCATAACCATATATATATATATATATATATATATATATATATATATATATATATATATATATATATATATATATATATATATATATATACAGTACTGTGCAAAAGTTTTAGGCAGGTGTGAAAAAAATGCTGTAAAGTAAGAATGCTTTCAAAAATAGACATGTTAATAGATTATATTTATCAATTAACTAAATGCAAAGTGAGTGAACAGAAGAAAAATCTAAATCAAATCCATATTTGGTGTGACCACCCTTTGCCTTCAAAACAGCATCAGTTCTTCTAGGTACACTTGCACAAAGTCAGGGATTTTGTAGGCATATAGTCAGGTGTATGATTAAACAATTATACCAAACAGGTGCTAATGATCATCAATTCAATATGTAGGTTGAAACACAATCATTAACTGAAACAGAAACAGCTGTGTAGGAGGAATAAAACTGGGTGAGGAACAGCCAAACTCAGCTAACAAGGTGAGGTTGCTGAAGACAGTTTACTGTCAAAAGTCATACACCATGGCAAGACTGAGCACAGCAACAAGACACAAGGTAGTTATACTGCATCAGCAAGGTCTCTCCCAGGCAGAAATTTCAAGGCAGACAGGGGTTTCCAGATGTGCTGTCCAAGCTCTTTTGAAGAAGCACAAAGAAACAGGCAACGTTGAGGACCGTAGACGCAGTGGTCGGCCAAGGAAACTTAATGCAGCAGATGAAAGACACATCATGCTTACTTCCCTTCGCAATCAGAAGATGTCCAGCAGTGCCATCAGCTCAGAACTGGCAGAAAACAGTGGGACCCTGGTACACCCATCTACTGTCCGGAGAAGTCTGGTCAGAAGTGGCCTTCATGGAAGACTTGCGGCCAAAAAGCCATACCTCTGACGTGGAAACAAGGCCAAGCGACTCAACTCTGCACGAAAACACAGGAACTGGGGTGCAGAAAAATGGCAGCAGGTGCTCTGGACTGATGAGTCAAAATATGAAATATTTGGCTGTAGCAGAAGGCAGTTTGTTCGCCGAAGGGCTGGAGAGCGTACACGAATGAGTGTCTGCAGGCAACAGTGAAGCATGGTGGAGGTTCCTTGCAAGTTTGGGGCTGCATTTCTGCAAATGGAGTTGGGGATTTGGTCAGAATTAATGGTCTCCTCAATGCTGAGAAGTACAGGCAGATACTTATCCATCATGCAATACCATCAGGGAGGCATCTGATTGGCCCCAAATTTATTCTGCAGCATGACAACGACCCCAAACATACAGCTTAAAGTCATTAAGAACTATCTTCAGCGTAAAGAAGAACAAGGAGTCCTGGAAGTGATGGTATGGCCCCCACAGAGCCCTGATCTCAACATCATCAAGTCTGTCTGGGATTACATGAAGAGAGAGAAGCAACTGAGGCTGCCTAAATCCACAGAAGAACTGTGGTTAGTTCTCCAAGATGTTTGGGCCAACCTACCTGCCGAGTTCCTTCAAAAACTGTGTGCAAGTGTACCTAGAAGAATTGATGCTTGATGCTGTTTTGAAGGCAAAGGGTGGTCACACCAAATATGGATTTGATTTAGATTTTTCTTCTGTTTTCTCACTTTGCATTTAGTTAATCTATTATCATGTCTATTTTTGAAAGCATTCTTACTTTACAGCATTTTTTCACACCTGCCTAAAACTTTTGCACAGTACTGTATATATATATATATATATATATTCATGGAAAATATGTTTATTTGTGCACTGTCAAAACATAGGCTACTCAATTTCAATATTTTCCATACAGTATTTTTGCAATATGCTATGCTACCAAAAAAAGAGCTTACTACTGAAACATGAAAAATACCATAGGCTAGTAAGCGAGTAGTTAATCACGATGCCATTAATTTTTATCATATATTATATTCTGGTATATATCACTGAAGTTTCATTGTTTCATTAGCTGATTGCAGTGAAATACAACTGGTTTATTTCTACTTTTTAAAATACGGGCGTGTTTGTTTCTTTTTATTATTATTCTTATTCATTTTAATTTAGAAAAATAAAAATGCATTAATATTATATCTTTTAATCTAACCATCATAGATCTCTATCTGTTCAGGCACGTGTTTCAGTTTGCTACTTTAATCTGACATTACTTTGTCCAAATAACATCATGTACAAAACCTGGGAAATAATAAATTTAGCACGCTTTTTCTGCATGTTTCTAGGCCTGTGCAGTGTGTTTTTGAGTTAAACGTTCAGTAGTTCATAAAGTTAACAGTACAGCATAAATTAATTGCCTATACTACCCTATTATCCGAAGTAACAGCAAATACCACTATGTTTTTGCTTTCTGTGCAAGTGTTAAAAGTAAAAAAATAAATAATAATAATTAATAACCTAAACCATACCAATGATGAATGCTTGTTTTGAAAGCAAGGTGTAATTTAAACTCAAGCATACTGTGACAGTGGTGGAATTATAGTACTGGTAGTGTAACTTAAAGTCCACAACAACAGAAACTGAAAGAAGATCGAGCATAACATTATACTCTATCCACAAATTCAGAAAACTAACAAATGCAAAATTGAAACATTCAAACTGAACACCAAACAGTAAATAATGGCAAAAAGAACAAACAAGCCATGGCCTCTAAGTTAACAATCATCAATATCAAAGTCTTATTAAATATGCCATATATCTATCTATCTATCTATCTATCTATCTATCTATCTATCTATCTATAAAATGTACTGTATGTATTGTGTTTTTATTTTCAGTTGACTCATGAAATCAGACAGACTCCATCTTAATGAAGAAAAGAAAAAAACAGTCCACCATTCAGGCTTCATTTGCAACTGCAATACAGTACAAACTGGATTCAAGGGAATAGCTTTCTAGGGAATGTGCTCTAGGAAAATGGATCGGCAGGGCTGGCTTGCCATCACGCATAGTTGAAGGAAAAGACCATAAATTTTTGCTAAGTTATGGACAGAAAATTTGTGGTGCCAAAGAAAGCCAAAGTATGCAGCATTGCCGATAAACTGTATAATGAGGAAAAGGAGCGGGTGAAAGATACAGTGGCTAGGGCTCGTCAAGTTGTCATTGGGCTTGATATATGGACAAAATGGGGAATGACCGCTTCCTTCCTAGCAATCAGTGCATGTTTTTTCTGCACAAATGATAATGAGCCCAAACATTTCATGCTGTCTCTGATTCATATTGCCCATCCTCACACTGGAGAGTCCATTAAAGACCATCTTGATCACTGTTTGTCATCATGGGAGATCACGCAGGAGAAGGTTTTAACAGTTATAACAGACAACGGAAGTAACATGTTAGCAGCTTTTAGAACTCCATCAGAGGAAGATCTAGAAAGTTTAAGTGAAGATGAGAATGATGATCTGGAACAGGATGGTTCACAAAGAGACAGAATACATATATGACAATATTAAAAGAATGCCTTGTGTGGTGCACACTCTACAACTTGTTGTAAATCTGGTACAGAAAGACAAAAATGTGAGTCATCTGCTTGCAAAAGTACTTTTCAGAAGATCCTCAAAAGCAACTGAAAAGCTTTTGTCAGCTTGCGGCTTGACTTATTACAGACTGTCCTACAAGATGGAGCAGCACATACTGAATGATTGCACGATTACAGACTGTCCTACAAGATGGAGCAGCACATACTGAATGATTGCACAATTACAGACTGTCCTACAAGATGGAGCAGCACATACTGAATGATTGCACGATTACAGACTGTCCTACAAGATGGAGCAGCACATACTGAGTGATTGCACGATTACAGACTGTCCTACAAGATGGAGCAGCACATACTGAATGATTGCACGATTACAGACTGTCCTACAAGATGGAGCAGCACATACTGAATGATTGCACGATTACTCCAGATCAAAGATGTCATCTTCCAACTGACAGGTGATGGGGCTGGGATTGTCTCTTACCAAGTGAGTGGCAGAAGTTGAGTTCTCTGAAAGAACTTCTCTTACCTTTTGCTGAACACACAAACACACTTCAGAATGACACAATGTCTCTCTCATTGGTGCTGCCAGCTCTTATTGAGCTCCTTTCACATCTTACTGACTACGGTCACACCAGTAGCTATAGAGATCTTGCTGCGGTTGCATACAAAATGAAGACTAACACGGAAGAGCGTTTTTCTTGTTTTTTAGATCCAATAGCAGCTAATTTTAATCCACTTGTGGCCGCAGCCTGCTTCCTAGACCCACTGTTGCAGTAGAGACACTCATTGAAAATGAAGACAATGAGTTACAAGAGGTGCTGAAGAAAGCTGAAGAATACATTGCTGATTCAGCCCAAACTCTTTCTGACAATGACAGTAGCACAGAAACGACTTCATCTGCTGAAGGATCCCAAAGTTGTCCCTCACCAAAAAGAGCCAGATTCCATTTCTTTGCAAAAGCACCACAGAAGTTACCAGTTTCAGGATCTGCTTCTTCAGTCAGGCATGAAATCAAGAAGTACAAGCACATTGTGTCAGAGCTCTGCAGCAATGATCCAAATGGAGTTACACTTTGGAAATCACAAAGTCTTGTTACTTTTCTAGTCCTAAAGCTATATGCACTTGATTTACTTGCCATGACAGCCTCTCAAGCATTTGCTGAAAGAGTGTTCAGCATTACTGCTGATCTTACACAGGGAAAAAGAAACAGAGCCAGAGTTCACCTGCAAAGATGTGCATTTTTAAAAATGAACACTTAAAGTTTATATATTGTATAATTTAGATGTTATCTTGATTTTAAATATCAAAGCTCATAACCTCTACCATCCACGTTTACTTTAAAGTGTGTACTCCAGTTATGTAAGGAGTTGCATTTCTATAACAAATCCTTAACTTTTTGTAGGGAGGAATTTTCTTTTACCTTAAATACAGTATATTAATAGCTCCATGGTAGAGGAGATTTCTAACTCTATATAATTCATGACAAATATGCTGTATTTTTTGTTTTTCCAGCTTTAAGTGCTTTGCAACTTACAAGGGCTCTAAAGATGGTCTGAAATATGATGATTATTCTGACACATTTAAAAGAATTAATATATCAAAGAAATCTTTAAAATGAATAAGTGTATGAGTAGTTTTCTTTAAATTGTTCATATTGCTTCTGCCTAATTTACTTGCTCTTTAAATTGCTTTGGTGTGTACTTTTATAGATAAGGATTTTTTCAAAAATAAATGTCATTACACTGACATGCTGCACAAACCAGTGGTTTCACAGACCCTGATTAGCACAAATCCTGGACAACCTAATGTTGATTTTTAGGTGTTCTAGGACTATTGCTAATCAGAGTCTGTGAAACAATCTTGCACTACCCAATGTTAATTTAGGTAGGGTAGTCCAAGATTAGAGCTAATCTGGGTCTGTGGAACCATCTTAAAAAGTATATATAGCCTAAAACACGACTAAGTCCTTGGCAATAGACTAACTGACCGACTAAACCAATATATATCACTAAGACTAAATCTCTTGACCATTTTTGTTGACTAGACTAAGACTAAAACTTAATTAATTTAAAAGACTAAAACTGGACTAAAGTTCTAAAGGTTTTCGTCAACTAGACTAAGACTATGACTAAAACAAAAAATGCTGAGAAAATTAACATTGCTCCAGACACAGATCCACACAAGGTAAGTAACACATTCACAAGTAATTTTGTAATCCACAAGTGATTTGGTTTGAACTGTAGTTTATTCCTTTTCCAGGTAAGTATCCCCAGGTCTTTGTTTTCTCCACACAATAGTGTTTGGCACCCCTCTGGCCCATACAGGAACAGCAGGTAAACAGTCCTTTCTTGGGATTAAATGAACCTTTTATCCTTTTTCGCGTTCTCTGGAGACCCCTACTGGCGAAATCCAGGACTACAAGCAACACATGCTTCACTGTCCTGGCTGGTACATAACACCACGGCTCAATAAAACTCTAAAACAATCTGTGTCGTGTTTTTAATTATTATTGTACTTTCCCCTTTTAGAGCACACAGCTCATTAGGGAAATACGTCTAGCTTTCTTTCTTTTTCAAAGCAAGACTATAAAGCCACTTGTCTTTATCACAGTCCATATTGAGAGGAACGGTAGTTCCTCGTACAAGTTAGAAAAACTTGTTTGAAACTACCGAGTCTCTATACAGCGCAAAGAGTTTAGCTGTTTTTACCATGTTGCAGCGGCAAAACTAAATCACTTAGAATTACCATCTGTACCAGTATGAAAAGTCTGAAACTTTCTTACCTCAAATGTGAAAAAAAACGTACATACCTCTTATACACAATGAGATATAAGTCGTCAAACTAAGGTAAAATTCTTCTTCTTCCTCTTCCGTCTACTTTTTAAGGGTGTGTAGTGACTATTGAAACAGAAAAGCTAAATAACTGGACATCTACCAATCATGTGATTCCACATGTTGGTCAACGTCAAAACATACCAGAGAGTGCAAGCAGTTTGATATCCACACCATTTATATTAAACAAATTATTTAACAGCACATATCGCAGAAAAAAAATACCGTGGTTTGAACTCGCAATATGACGTTTTTGAAGAGCACGCTACCTTAGGCCGCTGCACCACTGCGCAGTTGTTGAAATGCATTTATTTTTTAAGCTTACATCCAAGCCCGACCACCTTTCACTGAAAAACTGAAGGTGCTGCTCAAGTCTACAAATGTTCGATTTCCTGTTTGTTTGGTAGATACCATAGAATGGAATTGCACACAAGAGTGGCATGTAGCTTCCTTGTCTAAATCCACAGCAATTAACATTTATATACCTATATAAAAAGTACAAGTTTCATGTAAAAAAAACAAATAATAATAATATTGTATATATACTGTATATATATTGCAAGTTGCCTAAAATTAATAGCGCATCAAAGAAAGTCACCGAGGTTGAAACATTTAATGGTAGCTACTGAGTCAACTGTAGCTACCAACACACACACGCACACACACGCACACACAAACACACACACAGACATTATCTAGCAGTGTGGAGTAGTGGTTAGGACTCTTGACTGGACGGTTGTAGGTTCAATCCCAGGTGGGGGACACTGCTGCTGTGCTAAAATAACAATAATAATAATAATAATAATAATCGTGCATCTTGTTGCAGTTTCAACACATGTGGTTTGTCTTTGTGGTGTAAAAACCTGTCCATATGCAGAAACTGCTTGTGCTGCATCCGCAAAGTTTGGTGGAATTGACAAAAAACAGCGTGCAATTTTTGCCATGTTTCGGAATCTGATTTCATACCTCAGCCAGAAATCAACAATAGTGAGTGCAGTTAGAGCAGTTTGTTCTTGCCTGGACGATTGTGAGTTCAATCACATGTGGGGGGACACACTGCTGCTTTATCTAGATTGGTCCAGTAAAAAAAACCCGACGGTATAAATTGGTAATTGTATGTCACAATTGTAAGTTGGCCTGGATAATTGTGTCTGCTTAAAAAAAAAAATAATAATAATAATATGTGTGTTTGATTGGTACTTGGATGGGAGACTGCCTGGAAATACCAGATACTTCAAACTTTTCTTTCAAGTTTTACTTGCATTATTAACAAATAGTAGATTAAACAGCAAAAATGAGCTGATTTACTTTTAATTTATTGAAATGGACCGCAAAGGGTATTAATCGCTATTGAAATAATTGCATAAGAGAAGTTATAAATATATTTATTTCACGCCTCCACCCACTGTTTTAATTGCATTTGGATCATTCCAGACACCACCTGATACGTGAGCGCAACAAACTCAGCAATGCATTGAACATTAATACATTTTAAAAACAAAACATCAAAGTCACAGCATGCATTATATTCGGGCCAGGACATTTCAATTTGATGAGAATAAGCAGAGTGTGACATTAACAGAAGTGACATTAAATTTGACTGTATTATGGCTACGTCTGTCTTCTTTTCATGCATTTACACTGTAAAACACAAGGCTGAAGTTGGCTTATTCGCCAGCTTCTTATTCGCAAGCTTTTAAGTGCATAAATGTATTTGTCTACATTGAAGAAGTAACCATGCATTTAAAGGGTTAAATCACTTTGGGCCGCCAATTTCTCTGCAGGTACCTGAAGAGGGGCAACCCTCCTACAAACCCCACTTGTATTTATTCCGGCCCAGCGTGGTTTACTGGGGCAGAACAGAGGGCAAACATGTCATATATGCCTGCACAGCTTCTTCACTGGAAAAAGCCTTGCATTTAAAAAGTTAAATCACTTTGGGCTGCCGATTTCTCTGCCGGTACCTGACAAGGGGCAACCCCTCTGCAAGAAAGTACTTCACAAAAGACTAGTTCAAGATCTGCAGTTAGCAAAGACATGGAACTCCAGGTTTGTGTCTGCGGCTGGAGCAAGGCGACAATGGTCAGGGGTTTGAAGATTCATCAAGGGAGAATGAAATGCTTGAGGGAGAAGGGACAAGGGCCTCGCATTGATCAGTACTTTTTACGAAGTCAGTCAAGTCAGTCGAATGAAATCCAGCGACAGAAAGCAAACCACAGTTCGCAGGATATCAGCACCCCTGTCATAGACGTGAGGAGGACTTGCATGGACACAGTTAGTGATGAACCTAATGATTCTTGTGAACCCAGTCAGACAAACCAGCATAAGAGAGAAAAGAACCTCAACGGGCACAAGCCTCGAGTTAAATGGCCAAGAGCTTGTGAGAAAACTGCATGGGACACAGTAAACACAGATCTCTGCTTTGCATTGGAAAGGTTAAGTGGAACAGTTGAAAAGAAGCTGGATAAATTTTGGGACATCATCTACGCATATGGAAGCGAGAGGCTTGGAGTTGAAAAAAGGAAGGAAAAAGTACAAATTATTCCTGGAAAGTCTAGACGGCAGCAGGAGATTGAACGCTTAGTTAGAGAAAGGAGACAGCTGAGGAAGCAATGGAGAAGAGCAGAACAAAGGCAGAAGGAGGGACTCAATCTCTTACAAAGTTATAAAAGATAAGCTTGCAACATTGCGCAGAGCTGAGCGCCTACGAAAACGCTACAAAAAGAAGGAGCGTGCGAGAACTAACTTTTATAAAGACCCATTCAAATTTGTAAAGAAGTTATTCACCAGTGAGAAGAATGGCACACTAAAAGCATCTAAGTTTGAGCTGGAGAGATATTTGGAGGAAACACATACAGATTAAAAAAGGCAGGAGCCTATGTCAATTCCTTCAGACATCCCACCTATCAATCCGCCAGAATATCAAATGGAGGACTGTGCACCTAAGTGGAAAGAAGTAGAGCAAGCTGTGAAAAAAGCAAGGGCTTCATCATCTCAAGGGCCTAATGGAGTTCCATACAGAGTGTACAAGAGTGCTTCAGGAGTTCTACGAATCCTGTGGAAATTGATGAAAGTGGCATAGGAAAAACAGGTTGTACCAAGAGCATGGCACCGAGCAGGTGGAGTCTTTATACCTAAAGAAAAAGATTCTACAAGCATCAGTCAGTTTTGCCCTATTTCCCTATTAAACGTAGAAGGCAAGATTTTCTTCAGCATTATTGCTCAGAGATTGTCAACTTACCTATTAAAGAACTGCTTCATTGACACTTCAATACAAAAAGCGGACATTCCCGGTTTCCCAGGATGCTTAGAACACATCAATGTGATCTGGCAACAAATTCAATCAGCTAAAAAGGAGAGGAAGGAGCTCCATGTGACATTCCTGGATTTGGCTAATGCATATGGTTCAGTGCCACATGAACTTCTTTGGGCAGCATTTGATTTTTCAGTGTACCGATGACAATAACAAATTTAGTGAAAGCCTACTTTGGAGATTTGCAATTTAGTTTTTCAACTTCAGAATTCAGCACTACATGGCAATGCCTAGAAGTTGGAATAATGGCAGGATGCACCATTTCTCCACTGACTTTTACCATGGCAATGGAAGTAATCATTAGGGCATCAAAATGGGTAGTGGGAGGAGAGCGCTTGGCTTCTGGAATGCGACTACCACCAATTCGAGCATACATGGATGACATGACAACCATGACTAAAACAGTAGCCTGCAATAATCGATTATTGGGCAAATTTAACCAATAACATTGAATGGGCACGAATGCAATTCAAGCCTACTAAATCAAGGAGCATCTCTATAATTAAAGGTAAAGTAGTAGATAAAACGTTCTTCATTAAGGGTGAGGCTATACTAACAGTGTCTGAGAAGCCAGTGAAGAGTCTTGGGAGATGGTACGACGGGGATCTAAAGGACACAGTTCGTGTGGGAGAAGTTAGACAACAAGCAGTGGAAGGGTTGAAGAGCATAGACAGCAGCGCTTTACCAGGCAAACTAAAACTCTGGTGCTTTCAGTTTGGTCTACTGCCGAGGTTGCTGTGGCCACTGACTGTGTACGAGGTTTCTTTGACAACAGTAGAGAAGCTGGAATCTTTAATTAGTTCATACATCAGGAAATGGTTGGGAATTCCACGCTGCCTCAGCAGAGTGGGACTTTATGGTAAAGGAATACTGCAGCTACCTGTCTCCGCTCTAACCGAGGAGTTTAGTGTGCCAAGGTCCAACTGGAAATGACATTAGTAGAGTCACGCGAAAAATGCGTAAGGGAGGTAGCACCTGTGATGAAAACTGGAAGAAAGTGGGCGGCAAAGAAAGCTGTGGAGGATGCAAAGGCTGCCCTTCGAATTGGTGATATCATGGGGCAAGTTCAGCATGGAAGAGGGGGTCTTGGTCTCAGTTCAGTTCCTCCTACATGGCACAAGGCAGCCCCAGCTCAACGGAGGAAGCTGGTAGTCAACGAGGTGCAAAAGCAGGAGGAGAGGA
This sequence comes from Acipenser oxyrinchus oxyrinchus, assembly GCA_030684275.1. NCBI lineage: Eukaryota > Metazoa > Chordata > Actinopteri > Acipenseriformes > Acipenseridae > Acipenser > Acipenser oxyrinchus. The sequence continues at coordinate 48,263,335 of CM060250.1, forward strand.
TGAGGTGTATGAAGGCCATTTCCCAGGCCAAGCAGGGAGAATGGTTGAGATGGGAGAGTGTGGAACAACGCAAGATTGGCTGGCAAGACCTATGGTCAATGGAACAGAGCAGGATCAGTTTCCTCATCAGGTCAACATATGATGTTCTCCCATCACCACAGAACCTAAACCTCTGGTTAGGAGAGGATCCCTCGTGTCCTTTGTGTTCATCACCTGCAACATTAAGGCACATTTTGACAGGATGTAAGATGGCTCTTAGCCAAGGACGGTTTACTTGGCGCCATGACCAGGTGTTGCAATGTTTGGCCTTTGCATTGGAAGACAAGCGTAACATGACCAATAAGTTGCCACCTGTTCCATCAAAACATTACACACAAAAGACAGCATTCCTCCACCCAGGAGAGCAACCACCAAGAAAAGGTAAGACAACTGTAATCTGCTAGAGACTGGAAAATGCTGGCAGATGTTGGTCAATGGCTTATTTTTCCACCTGAGATTGCCACCACTAACCTTCGACCAGATATTGTCTTGTGGTCTGGATCAGCACGCCTTGTTCACCTGGTAGAGTTAACAGTGCCATGGGAGGATGCTGTAGATGAGGCGTATGAGAGGAAGAATCTGCGGTATGCTCAACTAGCCACTGAAGCGGAACAGCGAGGATGGAGAGTCCGGGTTTACCCAGTGGAGGTGGGTTGTCGAGGATTTGTGGCACACTCTACAACCCAGTTTCTCAGAGACGTCGGATTCAGTGGCCAAGAGTTGCATCACACAGTGAAGAACTTATCTGAAGCAGCAGAGAGAAGCAGCAACTGGCTGTGGTTGAGACGGAAAGATTCTGGCTGGGGATCTCAAGCACAATTGAAAGAAAGAAACGCTGATGTACGGGTAAGTAAGCTGGGCTGAGTTGAGTGGGGGACAGAGGGGGGTGATGCTGGGACGCCAGAATCACCGTCGAGCCCTCTTGAGGTGTCGTGGGCTAGTCGACGAAACACCGAGGATGGAAGGTGCCCACTTGAAGACCCCAGAGATGTACCCTACTTAGCTCAATCCAGACGGTTGTCATGCTGATGTGCTGGGGAGACCGCACCGTGGTTGATCCCCGGAGCCAGCATCACAGCCGTTGTGTGTGCTGATGCACTAGGGAGGTGAAAAGCTGATCCCTGGAGCCAGCATTACACCAGCCATCAACATCAGACAGAAGGATATCTACATCATCATATGGAAGGAAGCGCAAATGGATGGAGACACATATGGATCACATTAGTTTACTGTAAAGCTACGTCTTAGTTGGTGCTTATCTTGGCGAGAGCCGAGTTCAAATCAGCATGAAGTTTTAACATCTACTCTCGTGTAATGGAAATCATAAATCACTTTGGGCCGCCAATTTCTCTGCAGGTACCTGAAGAGGGGCAACCCTCCTACAAGCCCCACTTGTATTTATCCCGGCCCAATGTGGTTTACTGGGGCACAACAGAGGGCAAACATGCCACATATGCCAATTGCACAGCTGCTTCACTGGAAAAAGCCTTGCATTTAAAGAGTTAAATCACTTTGTGCCGCCGATTTCTCTGCCGGTACCTGACAAGGGGCAACCCCTCTGCAAGCCCGACTTGTATTTAGCCCGGCCCAACGTGGTTTACTGGGGCAGAACAGAGGGCAAACATGCTACATATGCCAATTGCACAGCTTCTTCGCTGGAAAAAGCCTTGCATTTAAAGAGTTAAATCACTTTGGGCCTCCGATTTCTCACATATGCCACAACAGCGGGTAAATATGCCACATATGCCAATTGCTCGGCTTCTTATTCGCTCTTTATGTATCTATATTGAATAAGTAGCTTTGCATTTAATGGGTTAAATCACGTTGGATCGCTGATTTCTCTGCAGGTACCCAGCGAGGGGCACCCCCTCTGCAAGCTACACCTGTATTTAGCCCGGCCCTACGTGGTTTACTGGGGCAGAACAATGGATACACTTGCTACATATGCCAATTGCTCAGCTTGTTATTCACTTTATGTATCTATGTTGAATAGGTAGCCTTGCATTTAGCGGGTTAAATCACGTTGGGCCGCTGGTTTCTCTGCAGGTACCTGGCGAGGGGCAAGTCCCACTTGTATTTAGTCCGGTCCAAGGTGGTATACTAGGGCAGAACAGAGGGCAAACATGCCACATATGCCAATTGCACAGCATCTTCACTGGAAAAAGCATCACTCTGGGCAGCCGATTTCTCTGCCGGTACCTGACAAGGGGCAACCCCTCTGCAGGCCCCACTTTTTATTTAGCCCAGCCCAATGTGGTTTACTGGGGAAGAACTGCGGGTAAATATGCCACTTATGCCAATTGCTCGGCTTCTTATTCGCTTTATGTATCTATGTTGAATAAGTAGCCTTGCATTTAACGGGTTAAATCATGTCGGGCCGCTAATTTCTCTGCAGGTACCTGGCGAGGGGCACCCCCTCTGTAAGCTACATTTGTATTTAGGCTGGTCCAATGTGGTTTACTGGGGCAGAACAGCAGGCAAACATGCCATATATGCCAATCGCTCAGCTTCCTATTCGCTCTTTATGTATCTACGTTGAATAAGTACAGAAATCGGCGGCACAAAGTGATTTAACCCTTTAAATGCAAGGCTTTTTCCAGCGAAGAAACTGTGCAATTGGCATATGCAGCATGTTTGCCCGCTGTTCTGCCCCAGTAAACCATGTTGGGCTGGGCTAAATACAGGTGTAGCTTACAGAGGGGGTGCCCTCTATACCTTATAGGTTTTTGAATGTTTGAATCAGATCGCTGCGTAGTCTTCTTTGTTCAAGACTGAACAGATTCAATTCTTTTAGCCTGTCTCCATACGACATGCCTTTTAAACCCGAGATAATTCTGGTTGCTCTTCTTTGCACTCTTTCTAGAGCAGCAATATCCTTTTTGTAATGAGGTGACCAGAACTGAACACAATATTCTAGGTGAGGTCTTACTAATGCATTGTAAAGTTTTAACATTACTTCCATTGATTTAAATTCAACACTTCTCACAATATATCCGAGCATCTTGTTGGCCTTTTTTATAGCTTCCCCACATTGTCTAGATCAGGAGTGTCAAACACAAGGCCCGCGGGCCAAATAAGGCCCGCCTTTGTATTTTATCCGGCCCACACAAAGTTTACTCATTATAATGTAAAACGGCCCGACCCAGTTTGCGCTGTCAGCTGATTGTAAGAACGACAATTCCCATCAGACTTTCTAAAATTAACAGAAAACGGCGCAAGCGTGACTGCTGATCATATGATCATAGCTATCCGCTAAGGCAGTATATTATGGGATGTGCATATGATCGTGCACTGTGCTTGTCATATCCTGTTTTCTGCAACAGTCATACAGTGGTCAAAAAAAAGAAAGATCGATAGGGATGGCACTGTTTCAAAAAAGGTGGGAGACAGAATATGTTTTTGCCGAGCACAAAGAAAAACCAATTTGCTTGGTATGTAAAGAAAGTATAGCGGTGATGAAGGAGTTCAATATAAGGCGCCACTATGAAACTAAACATAAAGAAAAGTATGGCGAGTTAGAAGGAACTGACAGGCAGGAAAAAGTAAACGAATTACAATGAAGCCTTGATTTTCAGCAAAACGTGTTTAAAAGAGCACATGTGAAAGTGATGCGGCAGTAAAGGCGAGTAACGTTGTGACAGAATTAATTGCAAAATCATCAAAGTTGTTTTCTGAGGGAACATTTGTAAAAGATTGTATGCTTAAAGTGACAGAAATCGTATGCCCTGAGAAGAAACGCGCGTTTGCTAATATCAGCCTTTCTAGAAATACAGTAGCTGAACGAGTGAATGACCTGGCTGCCAATCTTCAAGACCAGCTCGTTGAAAAAGCAAGGAATTTTGTAGCTTTTTCTCTTGCAGTCGACCAGAGCACAGATATTACTGATACTGCACAGTTATCAATTTTCATCCTGGGTGTGACTGCAGACTTAACCATTACTGAAGAACTTTTGAAAGTTGCCGCTATGCACGACACCACTACAGCAAAAGATATATTTCAACAGCATGAGAAGGGTATGAATGCTATGTGTGGTGAACAAAATGGGCTTGTTGCTTTAGTGTTCTACACCAGGAAGCCTTAAGCGGGAAGGTTTTGAAAATGGACAACGTCATGGCCACAGTTGTGAAAACTGTCAATTTCATCAGAGCAAGAGGTTTGAATCACAGGCAGTTCCATATGTTGCTAGAGGAGCTTAAGACATAACACAGAGATTTGACATACCACATTGAGGTACGCTGGCTTAGTCGTGGTGCAGTACTTAAAAGATTCTTCGAGCTACGTCAAGAAATAAAACTGTTCATGCATGTGGCGGAGTGTCCCACCCCTATGTATTTATTTATTATTATTTGTATTTTTGTTTGCGGCGCGGATAAAAGCGGCGTCTTTTGTTATTGTTTTTATATTTAAAACCCCGTGAGGATGCGTGGCTGATCAGCTACTGATTATTTAACTAGCTGACAGTCACGCATCTTTACCAAACGCGTGCAGACTGTGGCCGAGGGGTAATAAGATAATTAACAGCTAGTTAACCCCTCAGCCAGAGTATAAGAACCTGCAGCTGTCCGTGCTGCGCGAGAAAGTGTACAGAGGGGAGTACGGGAGAACACGGGAGAGCGAGCGAAAGCAAAAGAAAGCAAAACAATTGCTATACTTAAAATATACTTGTTTCCATTTATTTGTTTGGCCATCGCGCCTTTTTGTTTTGTGTTTTGTTGTTTGTTTAAATCTTTTGTGCTGTTTTATTATTTAATTAAATACGCTGACCGCAGTAGCGTTCAGCTTCACCCGCCCATCCATTGTTTTGGTTCAGTTACTTCCTGGTCCATCCTGCCACAATGCACAATAAAGGGAGAGAAATGCCAGAGCTTTCAGATACACAATGGCTGTGTGATTTTGGATTTCTCTGCAATATAACTGAACACCTCGACACTTTGAATGTTAAAATGCAAGGCTGTAAACAAGTCATCACAGAAATGTATGACAGCGTAAATGCGTTTCAGCTAAAGTTACGTCTTTGGGAAAAGCAGATGCAAGAAGGAAATCTTTCTCATTTCCCAACATGCCAAGCTGTTTCTGCGGGTGTGACTTTTACTGGAGATGCATTTGATGCAAAACTGAACCTGCTGCACGTGGAATTTGAGCGCTGCTTTTCCGATTTTAGAAAGCAGCAATTCCAGTTCCAGCTTTTCTCAAATCCATTTATCGTGGACGTGGAAGCTGCACCAGAACACATGCAAATGGCACTGATTAGCGCACTGAAAGCGAAGTTTGATTTTGCCGGGGCTGAGCAATTCTACCGTCTCCTTCCAGTCACATTCCCACAGCTCCGCCTTCAGGCCGCACGAGTCCTGTCAATGTTTGGAAGTACATACTTGTGCGAGCAGCTGTTTTCATTGACCAAGATCAATAAATCACCTCAAAGATCCCGGGTGAATGATGACCATTTACATTCCATCCTTAAGATAGCTTCAGCACAAGACATGACTCCTGACATCGATAAACTGGTCTCACTAAAACGGTGTCAGGTTTCTTCAACAAATGAGCACTCTCAGTACAGCAAATAGATAAGATAAAATTTGTTTCAAATTAATAATTTATACAAAAAACGAATGTGTTTGTATACAAATTCTTAATATACAGTACTGTGCAAAAGTTTTAGGCAGGTGTGAAAAAATGCTGTAAAGTAAGAATGCCTTCAAAAATAGACATGTTAATAGTTTATATTTATCAATTAACTAAATGCAAAGTGAGTGAACAGAAGAAAAATCTAAGTCAAATCCATATTTGGTGTGACAACCCTTTGCCTTCAAAACAGCATCAATTCTTCTAGGTACACTTGCACAAAGTCAGGGATTTTGTAGGCATATAGTCAGGTGTATGATTAAACAATTATACCAAACAGGTGCTAATGATCATCAATTCAATATGTAGGTTGAAACACAATCATTAACTGAAACAGAAACAGCTGTGTAGGAGGAATAAAACTGGGTGAGGAACAGCCAAACTCAGCTAACAAGGTGAGGTTGCTGAAGACAGTTTACTGTCAAAAGTCATACACCATGGCAAGACTGAGCACAGCAACAAGACACAAGGTAGGTATACTGCATCAGCAAGGTCTCTCCAGGCAGAAATTTCAAGGCAGACAGGGGTTTCCAGATGTGCTGTCCAAGCTCTTTGAAGAAGCACAAAGAAACGGGCAACGTTGAGGACCGTAGACGCAGTGGTTGGCCAAGGAAACTTACTGCAGCAGATGAAAGACACATCATGCTTACTTCCCTTCGCAATCGGAAGATGTCCAGCAGTGCCATCAGCTCAGAACTGGCAGAAAACAGTGGGACCCTGGTACACCCATCTACTGTCCGGAGAAGTCTGGTCAGAAGTGGCCTTCATGGAAGACTTATGCCAAAAAGCCATACCTCCGACGTGGAAACAAGGCCAAGCTGACTCAACTATGCACGAAAACACCGGAACTGGGGTGCAGAAAAATGGCAGCAGGTGCTCTGGACTGATGAGTCAAAATTTGAAATATTTGGCTGTAGCAGAAGGCAGTTTGTTCGCCGAAGGGCTGAGAGCATACACCTAATGAGTGTCTGCAGGCAACAGTGAAGCATGGTGGAGGTTCCTTGCAAGTTTGGGGCTGCATTTCTGCAAATGGAGTTGGGGATTTGGTCAGAATTAATGGTCTCCTCAATGCTGAGAAGTACAGGCAGATACTTATCCATCATGCAATACCATCAGGGAGGCATCTGATTGGCCCCAAATTTATTCTGCAGCATGACAACAACCCCAAACATACAGCGAAAGTCATTAAGAACTATCTTCAGCGTAAAGAAGAACAAGGAGTCCTGGAAGTGATGGTATGGCCCCCACAGAGCCCTGATCTCAACATCATCGAGTCTGTCTGGGATTACATGAAGAGAGAGAAGCAACTGAGGCTGCCTAAATCCACAGAAGAACTGTGGTTAGTTCTCCAAGATGTTTGGGCCAACCTACCTGCCGAGTTCCTTCAAAAACTGTGTGCAAGTGTACCTAGAAGAATTGATGCTTGATGCTGTTTTGAAGGCAAAGGGTGGTCACACCAAATATGGATTTAATTTAGATTTTTCTTCTGTTCACACACTTTGCATCTAGTTAATTGATAAATATAATCTATTAACATGTCTATTTTTGAAAGCATTCTTACTTTACAGCATTTTTTCACACCTGCCTAAAACTTTTGCACAGTACTGTATATATATATATATATATATATATATATATATATATATATATATATATATATATATATAGTATCCACAGAAATGCATGTTTATATGTAAAAATCATGCATATATTTTGTGGCCCGGGAAGGAAACATGAAATTTAGATGTGGCCCTTGGTAAAATTGAGTTTGACACCCCTGGTCTAGATGAAGACATTTCTGAGTCAACATAAACTCCTAGGTATTTTTCATAGTTCCCTTCTTCAATTTCAGTATCTCCCATATGATATTTATAATGCACATTTTTATTGCCTGCATGCAATACTTTACACTTTTCTCTATTAAATGTCATTTGCCATGTGTCTGCCTAGTTCTGAATGCTGTCTAGATCATTTTGAATGACCTTTGCTGCTGCAACAGTGTTTGCATCTAGGTATTTTAGATTCAGTATAAACAGCTGGATAAATTGGTAATTGTATGTAAACATAATGTGATATAATTGTGTCAATTGTAAGTTGCCCGGGATAAGGGTGTCTGCTAAAAAATAAATAATAATAATTTAAATGTAATCTGCTGAACTATTTGCATTTAACTTGGTATTTGTATATTCTGAAATATAAGAATTTGCAATTGAATTTCAAATCATGGGAAAGCTTCAAAAATATTTCAATTTTAAACACTTTTTAATAATAATGCTCATAATACAGTAGAGAGACTTTTCAGTATTGCTGGTAAAGTTGATTAACCTGAAAGATGCAAACTAAAGGACAGAGAGAACTTCATGTTTATTAAACAAAACAAAGAAAACAATTAAAAATAATAATTGTGCAATGCACACATATATAAATATATACATATATCTCATCATTTATGTCAGTTTTTCACAAACCTGGTCCTGCGGGCCCACTGTGTCTGCTGTTTGTGTTCCAACTGAGTTCTCAATTATTAAATTGATCCCCCAATTGAACTAACAATTAGTGACTTAATGCAATGTTAGAAATAACTTGAAATATCCAACTCTTTTGGCTGCTTTCACAAACCCTGATCAGCACTAATCTTGGACTACCTTACCTGAGTTAACATTAGGCAGTCCTAGATTAGTGTTAATTGAGGCCTGTGCAGCCAGCCATTTCTACAAATAATTCAAATGCTCTGATTAGACATTTTATTCATTCAATTGAGGGTTCAATTCGTAATTTAAAGCTCAGTTGGAACACAAATCAGCAAACACTGGGTCCTCAGGACCAAGATTGGGAAACACTGTTTTATGTAACTTGCTTCATATATTGGTACAAACCTGTTAATTATTATGAACTATGTGATTACTGTGTTTATGTTGTTATTATACAAACTGCATTCCTTGTATGTCACCTTGGATAAAGGCCTCTGCCAAATTCATGTTAATAAATTAGTATTTGTTGTATGGGAAAGTATTTGAAGTCCATTTAGCATTTGTCACATATTTGCATTTGTATTTAGTTTGGTAGTAAATCTATCACATTTGCATTGGCAAATTCGCAAGAACATTGACATTTCCACTGGTCACATCAATTTCCTACTATCTGGAAAACACAAGTATGCTCAAAACCATAACCATCAAATTTAACAATGGAGTCACCCACACCTTTCAACATTTATGCTCAAAGTTTGAAATCATGGATTGAGTCTACATTGTTCGAGAGCAGTTCCCAGTCATTGGTGCTCATGCAATCACCATTCACAAATGTCAGGGGATGACTCTAAAAACAGTTATGATGGATCGTGGTAACTCCATTTTCTCCTATGGACAAAGTTTCGTTGCACTTTCCACAGTTACTTCCTTAAGCGGTATCCACCTTATCAACTTTGACCCCACCTGCATCTACGGATGTCAAACTGCAGTTGAAGACTACCATCGGCTCAGAGGGCTTTATTGTCCGAAGTTGAAAAGCTTGAAGGAGACTAACATGCACAAGGGACACAAGGTAGACGGTCATGCGCGTTTCATTCACCGAGCCATCATTAATGTTCAGGAACAGCAAAAGCCTCAGTCTTCTAAGAGAACATTGCACTTACACATTCAGAGGCTTGAGCAACCCCAATTTCACCTCATGCTATGCAAATGCAACATTGCAGTGCCTTCTTCACTTGCAACCTCTGAAGGATTCATTAAAACACAGTCAACAAGAGGCTATCAGGAGCTTTGTTCACAAATAGAATCACTTGCCATCCACTGTGTCTCTAACTACTGTGGATACATGTTGCAGAGTTTCTCACCAAATTGTCTGAAATTTGTCCTTACATGGTTTCAGTCACAATAAGTCATGACATTCTATGTACTACATGACTCTACTTCTCATCAAACCGAGAGGTGTTGCATATTTATCCTCTACATGTACCTGCTGGTACAGATTCCATGTGTTTGGAAGAACTCATTTATAGAAATGACAAATGGGCAATGATTCCTGGTAGCAAACGAAGGCAATGCAAAACTTCTCCAATCATGAAACGTGAACTTATTCAATCATCAGGGAGACTGATTGCAGTCCAACTTATGCTTTGGGAAACCAAACCAGACGGGACCATTACAAAGTGACACAATGCTAAGTTTACTGCTGTGCAGAAGAGCACAATTACTGTGGACAACAGGAATTACCAATTAGATTCCATTATCATACACCAAGGACAGGATGTTACTTCAGGACACTATGTGTCTGTTCTTGCTGTGGGTGCTACTGGAAAATGGTGCATGCAAATGATGCACTTATTGAAGTCAAACCATGGTCAAGAAATGCAAACAAAATGTATATGGCCTTTTATGAAGAGATCTAATACTTTACAAATGCCTTAGCCTAAGTTCATAACACCACTATATCAAGGAGAATAATGTTTTTTCCAGCATTAAAATGTGTTAGTATACTACCCTTTAACACGGACATGCATATGTACCTTTTGAACCATTTATAACATTGAAGTTTTGTACCTACGTAAATATCAATATATCAAAACCTACCAAAATAAACATGTTGTTTTCACCACTCATGCAACTATAAGAATACAATGTTTACACTTTCAATACTGTCCAAAAGTCCCTTCTACCATTATTTTACTTTCAAATCTTTTTCTCATTTCTCTTATATTACTCTACTTATTATTCTCTTGTAATGTCTGTCTGTCTCTTTACCATACACATTCTCGAATATCTTTCCCTCGCTTTATTCATTATTTGATGAAGTAAAAAAATGTAAAAAATGTAATGTCAATGTAAAAAAACAAGTTAGAAAAATGCAGCAGCCGTTTAAAGGGGTGATATCAAACACAAAAGTCCAAGTTAGGAGAAGCAATTAGGCCAATCTTGCATCAAGCAAATAGGCACAATTGGAAAGGTGCTGGGGCCCAAGATTCAAACAATTCTTGCTTCTAACTTGGCGCCTTTTTGTGATCACACAGATCAAACAATTTGTTTGATTTCAGAAAATGCTTCCACACAGGTCACACAATTGAGCAATTGAAATTAAAGGTCTTTTTTGATCGCCGCTCCACTTGAAATGCGAGTGGCAGCAGAGCTAGGTCGTGTGCTCTTCAAGAACGTCATGTTGCAAGTTCGAACCACTTGAAATGCTCTTTGTATGACTTGAAGTGACTGAGACACACACTCACACACTTAGACACACTCACACACACTGAGACTGTGTGTGTTGTAGTGTGTGTGTTTCTCAGTGTATGTGTGTCTCGGTGTGTGTGTGTCAGTGTGTGTGTGTGTCTCAGTGTGTGTGTGTTTCAGTGTGCCTGTGTGTGTCTCAGAGTGTTTGTGTCTCAGTGTGTGTGTGTCTCAGTGTGTATGTGTGCCTCAGTGTGTGTGTGTCTCAGTGTGTGTGTGCCTCAGTGTGTGTGTGTCTCAGTGTGTGTGTGTGAGTGTGTCTCAGTGTGTGAGTGTGTATGTGTGTCTCAGTGTGTGAGTGTGTGTCTCAGTGTGTGAGTGTGTGTCTCAGTCACTTCAAGTCATACAAAGAGCATTTGAAATGGAGCGATAAAGTGGAGTGAAGCGATCAAAAAAAGGCCCCAAGTTAGAAGCAAGAATTGTGTGAATCTTGGGCCCCAGCACCTTTCCAATTGTGCCTATTTGCTTGATGCTTGACAAGATTGGCCTAATTGCTTCTCCTAACTTGGACTTTTGTGTTTGATATCACCCCTTTAAACGGCTCTTGCGTTTTTCTAACTTGTTTTTTTACATTGACAATGTTTTTGTTAAAGATAACATATACAAGTTTGATTCCTTCACAGTGGTTTCCAGACAGGACACACAGTCCACATGGTTTATGCAGGTTGCTATTTCAAAATTGTTTCCACACAGATCAAACAATTTGTTTGATTTGAGAAAATGCTTCCACACAGGTCACACAGTTGAGTATTTTAAATTAAAGGTCCATTGAAAGAGACGGAACGAGCATTGTACGCCACACAGTTAACACAAAGGTGAGTTTAAAATGTCCCTAAAAGACTGGTCTTCTTAAAACACTGTCACACAGAACTCCATTTCAGAATCAATTCACAATAATTCACACAGAATAATTGTAGGCAAGGTTTCCACTCACAAACTGTTTGCGCTTCCTTTTGCTTTTGTTATAGCACACTGCTTTCCTCCAGCTAAACAGTAAAAAAGTACTACTCACCTTTTTAAAGTAGATCTACACAGGCTCCTTAGGATTCGGGTATTTAAAGCTGTCACACTTGCAAACACAGCTCAGTTACGCTCTTCTCTCTCTATACTGCAACCTTTCTCACTCCTCACAGCAACCACGCTGTTACTCTCTCCCGGTCGCTACCAACAAACACAGCTCGATACCTTCACAGGCAGGGCTGTAACACAGTCACCTTTCCCCTACGCTTTCTCTCAGACTGTTACACCTTCAGTCCACACCCCTTGGATAATGCTCTGCTACCTTTTATGTCCCAAGACTCCCGCTAAACAGATTACCTGACTTTCTAAGCCCACCTGAATCACGGGAACTGGTTCACGATTTACAATGTACTCTTTACAATGACAAACGTCTTTTTTTTGTTTTGAATAGAGGAAAGATATCAGTATCTCCACGTTTCTGATACCTTCTCCGTGTACAAAAACTGACCGTTTGTCACAATACACAAAACAGTGCATTTAAATACTACAACAAAATAATACATATACAAACAGGGGTGGGTTGTACCTCGTCACAGAGCTTCAAACAAATTAGTTTTTAGTATTAATATCTTATGAGTGTTTAAAATGATAGATAACTGGAAAGCCAACTATTACAAAGCTGAACATTTTGGAGGTGATAAACATGTAGACAATTCCTGGCCACAAACCCCACAGAAAACATTTTGCTTTTGTTAAAACATAGTTACGACTATGTTATGATTAAAATATAAAAGGAATCAAGCTAAGTAATGGATTGCTTGTAGGTCAAAAGTGGCCTGGTAGCTTTTTCACTCAGCAATAAAGTGTCTACATGTCAGTTTGCAGACAGGCTTCAGGGGGAGGCATGGGGAGCTCCTTCAAGGTTTTGAAACATTCCATACTATATATAGGCAATAATGATATATATTAATTACCATGAAGGGATTCTGCTCAGGAGGCTTAACTGTAATTATGTGCCCGGATGATAGATTAAAATCATATCTGGGATGTGGATGGAAGAATGCTACTAACCAAACAAATTTTGAGTGCCTTTATTCAATTGAGCTAGTAAAACACAGCTATGATGATATGTTTTACTGGAAATTCTATTTTAGTATTAATTCTATGTATACTCACTTAAATGCTGACACAAATTGCAGTTAGCTGGTGTATCTAAATGTTCTTGGCATTGACCCTGATTCAGACATGCAGGCACAACGTGTTACTGTAGATAAGGACGGCATTGACAAGAAAAAGCTTGCAATAAGATGAAGCATATAGGGAATGAGTTGTATAGTTCTGTTGCAGGAAATGTATTAACTGCTGTAGCTTGTAAGTTCTATATAAGGAACAGCAAAAGGTGGGAATGTATGTGAAATTGGTATGTGTATTGGATAAAATTCCATTGACAGTTGAAATTGGTTTCATTTGCTCAGGGCCAGGAGATGCTTGGGTTGTGCATAGCAAGGTGTTCTTGAACATTCTGTTGAGTACAACCCATGTTATCAGATAAGAAGTATAGTAACCATTGGAGGAGCCTGAGATGCAGGCTGTCTGCTAGTGGCTATAAATATCAAATGAAAAGGTGACTCATATGTAGTTCTCTGTAGAGTGGCGGGCTACCCAATCCACTGAATGCAATGGTATTGTAATGCTGTGAAGATTTCTGCTTGAATACAAACTACTCTGCTGAAACACAATTAAAGTAAGAGTCTTTGTGAAGTTTTCCTACAAAAAGGTAAACACCTACACTGTTCCGAATGAACATTTTATAATATTCCTATAATCTATCATTTGTCCACATCATAAATATTTAAACATACAGTACTGTGCAAAAGTTTTAGGCAGGTGTGAAAAAATGCTGTAAAGTAAGAATGCTTTCAAAAATAGGCATGTTAATAGTTTATATTTATCAATTAACAAAATGCAAAGTGAGTGAACAGAAGAAAAATCTAAATCAAATCCATATTTGGTGTGACCACCCTTTGCCTTCAAAACAGCATCAAGCATCAATTCTTCTAGGTACACTTGCACACAGTTTTTGAAGGAACTCGGCAGGTAGGTTGGCCCAAACATCTTGGAGAACTAACCACAGTTCTTGTGTGGATTTAGGCAGCCTCAGTTGCTTCTCTCTCTCATGTAATCCCAGACAGACTCAATGATGTTGAGATCAGGGCTCTGTGGGGCCATACCATCACTTCCAGGACTCCTTGTTCTTCTTTACGCTGAAGATAGTTCTTAATGACTTTCCCTGTATGTTTGGGGTTGTTGTCATGCTGCAGAATAAATTTGGGGCCAATCAGATGCCTCCCTGATGGTATTGCATGATGGATAAATATCTGCCTGTACTTCTCAGCATTGAGGAGACCATTAATTCTGACAAATCCCCAACTCCATTTGCAGAAATGCAGCCCCAAACTTGCAAGGAACCTCCACCATGCTTCACTGTTGCCTGCAGACACTCATTAGGTGTACGCTCTCCAGCCCTTCGTGAACAAACTGCCTTCTGCTACAGCCAAATATTTCAAATTTTGACTCATCAGTCCAGAGCACCTGCTGCCATTTTTCTGCACCCCAGTTCCTGTGTTTTCGTGCAGAGTTGAGTGGCTTGGCCTTGTTTCCACGTCGGAGGTATGGCTTTTGGCCTAAGTCTTCCATGAAGGCCACTTCTGACCAGACTTCTCCGGACAGTAGATGGGTGTACCAGGGTCCTACTGTTTTCTGCCAGTTCTGAGCTGATGGAACTGCTGGACATCTTCCGATTGTGAAGGGAAGTAAGCATGATGTGTCTTTCATCTGCTGCAGTAAGCTTCCTTGGCCGACCACTGCGTCTACGGTCCTCAACGTTGCCCGTTTCTTTGTGCTTCTTCAAAAGAGCTTGGACAGCACATCTGGAAACCCCTGTCTGCCTTGAAATTTCTGCCTGGGAGAGACCTTGCTGATGCAATATAACTACCTTTTGTCTTGTTGCTGTGCTCAGTCTTGCCATGGTGTATGACTTTTGACAGTAAACTGTCTTCAGCAACCTCACCTTGTTAGCTGAGTTTGGCTGTTCCTCACCCAGTTTTATTCCTCCTACACAGCTGTTTCTGTTTCAGTTAATGATTGTGTTTCAACCTACATATTGAATTGATGATCATTAGGACCTGTTTGGTATAATTGTTTAATCATACACCTGACTATATGCCTACAAAATCCCTGAATTTGTGCAAGTGTACCTAGAAGAATTGATGCTGTTTTGAAGGCAAAGGGTTGTCACACCAAATATGGATTTGATTTAGATTTTTCTTCTGTTCACTCACTTTGCATTTAGTTAATTGATAAATATAATTTATTAGCATGTCTATTTTTGAAAGCATTCTTGCTTTAGAGCATTTTTTCACACCTGCCTAAAACTTTTGCACAGTACTGTATATTTCAGACTGTACCCATCAAGACCTGTTGATAAAGAAATCTACACTATGACAAGGTTTATGAGTGCAGGTCAACCTACTGCTGGTGATAAGATTCAATCTGCAAACAAAAAAGGCTTTGTCAACAGTGTTGAATAGAAACACCTTTATGAGGCCTGATTGTGATTGGATTTGTGAAATGAAATAGGGTGCTGCGGACTGCCGGAAATGGTGAGTGAGCACTTTACTGGCCTTGTCGCCATGTTCGTATGCTATATGACGTGCTTTATACAATAAGTGCTCTGCCTGTTGAGTAGATAGAAGATCAAACTCGGTTTGAAAAGATAGTCGCTTCTTGTAAAGTTCAGCTGTAGAGGCATTGACATAAAACCTGTAGTTGGCATAAACCCAGGCGATGGCGAGCAGACGACACCAGGTGATGACGAGCAGGCGACACCAGACGATGACGAGCAGGCAACCCCAGGCGGAGCTGATGACTACAGGCGAAGTGGAGCTGACGACTCCAGGCGAAACGGAGCTGACGACTCCAGGCGAAATGGAGCTGACGACTCCAGGCGAAGTGGAGCTGACGACTCCAGGCGAAGTGGAGCTGGCGACCCCAGGCGAAGCGGAGCTGACGACTCCAGGTGAAGTGGAGCTGGCGACCCCAGGCGAAGCGGAGCTGGCGACCCCAGGTGAATTGGAGCTGGTGACTCAAGGCGAAGCAGAGCTGGCGACACCAGGCAAAGAGGAGTTGGCGACTCCAGACAAGCATGAAAACCTCTAAATTGAACCCTTTGTTTTACCACTGGCACACAGAGAGTTGTCTTTCTCTCTCTTAGCTATTGAGTGGATAAAAGAGTCACCACAGTACCAAATATACATCACAGTGAAGCAGTAATGGAAGCAAATAAAACAAAAAACAGCAAAAGTAAGAATAACAATAATAATAATGAAAATAGAAAAATAAATAATAAAAAAAATTAAAAAGACAAGTGGATTCTGTCATGCACAGCTAGCAGAAACTAGAATAAGTGGTTATTTGAGAGGGACTGAGGTAGCTCAACCTCTAGCTATGGATGAGAAGGGAGACTCAGAAAATCAGAGTAAGATATGGTTGCCACGCTGCGTAAAACTTCTCAGAGGACCTATGGAGTGCATATTTAATTTTCTCTAATTTTAGAAATTGCATTGTATCCCTAATCAAATGGACAAATGTGGGTGGGGCAGCTTGCTTCCAATTAAGTAATATAAGGTGTCTGGCTAGGAGAGTGGCAAAAGCCAGGTAGTCGGATTGTATCTTATCCTGCTTGCACCTGTCACAAGTCGGGTCCAAATCCAGAACGATTTTTGCAAGCTTAACCTTAGACATATGGATACGGTGTATAATTTTAAATTGTAAAAGCCCATGTCTGGCTGTGGCAAAGTGGTTTGCAGGGTGCAGGTGTATAAGTGATGCAATGTGTAACAGATGACAGACAACAAAGTTCACGGTCCAAACAATTATTTATTGGTTTCTGTTTTTGTAATCCAGGTCATTGCGAAGGTAAATAATAATCGCAGGCAATACACAGCAATGTGTATTGCACAGTTTTAAACCACGGGTTACACTCCCGAAATAATAAACACAGTATAAACACACACAAAGACACAAACATGACAGAGTGAGTGCTAACGTGCAAGTAGTGAAATACAATTTATTCTTGGTGAAGTGTTGTCCAGGTTGGTGCTGGCCTTAAGCGACAGCTCCCGGTACGTGTTAGCCGTCTAATAAGAACAAGGACAATTAGAAATGACAAAACAAACAAACACTAAACACTCACGGTTATTTTATTTTCCTTCAGCGGTTCTCGCTCAACTATAACAAAGGAACAGATCGCTTAGCCACGGCCCCTTGGTTAGCAAGTGCAACCATTTTTCCTCCAATCCACGGCTGCCACATCACTTCCCGCCTGGGGCAATGACTTGGTGTACCGTGGCTCCGCCCCCTTTCTAGATGGCCAACTTCCACCTTTCCCTGGAATTAATTGTCAGACCATCCAGTTCAGGGCACACTGTTCCCTTTACACAGTGCCCTCACAGGCTGGGAGGGAGATAAATAACCAAGATTCATTCTTTCTCTGTCACACTGGCACATACAGATGAGGAGTGTACCCGAGATAGAATGGCCTCCCACTAGTCATCTTGTAGTACTAAGCCCAAATCCTGTTCCCATAGATTTTTTAATATAGACAAGGATGGATGATGTAGAAGAAAGATTGTGGAATGCATTTTGAATATCAGTCCTCTGTTATTAAAGTAAGTTAAAGTATATAATCTGTGTCGGTTTTAGAAGGAAGCAAAGGGAATTGGGTGAATTGATTACGTATGAAGTGCCTGATTTGTAGATTTCGAAATAAGTGGGATTGGGAAAGTTAAATTTATTCCAAGCGGCTCAAATGACATAAAAATGTTGTCTTTGTAAAGGTCCCAAATGGTTGCGATACCACTTCTGTGCCAAATACAATGCCCGGTCTAAAAGAGAGGGAGGTAACAGGTGGTTAGCATCAACAGGGAAGAGTACAGAGAGCGAAATTAGGCTAAAATATTTTCTAAATTGAGCCCATATCCTTACTTTGTGATTCTGGCTAATCTGTGAGATAGACAGGGGCATGGAATAGCACAGTAAGGCAGAAAGTAATGAGGATTTACAGGAATCTGCTTCAATTAGTAGCCAGGCTGGGATCATTTCTTTTAATTGGAGTTGACGCCAGAACAGTAAATTCCAAAATTAGCTGCCCAGTAATAAAACTGGAAATTGGGCAATGTCATGCCTCCCATTGGCTTTGATCTTTGAAAGAAGGCTATACGTATGCAGGGGGATTTCTTGTTCCAAATGAAGGAAGCAATCATTTGATCAAGCTTGTTGAAAAAAGCCTTAGGAATAATTGGGGTGCATTGAAAGAGATATAGAAATTTGAAGTCCTGGGTGTGTGCAGTAGTGCTTGTTGTGGGTGATACAGTTTATTTAGTGATGTGGAAGGGTGTGGGTATTCACTGACATGGGACACAGAAGGGTGTACTTGAAACTGCACAAGTGCCCAGTTTTATTTATTACTTTTTTTTCCAAGTGCGTGGTTTAGCCCACAGAGGGAACTGTTGTCCGTTGCCTGAATACCAGCGATGGCAGACAGGACCACGGAAATACCCACAGGTAAACAGTCCCGCTGACGCACACGCAGATGCTCTCAAATAATAATAACAAAAGGCGAAATCAAAAAGAGAAAATAAAACACAGTAATCAAAAACTACAAAGAAAAGGTGCTGCACTCGGCAGCGATACCCTGACCGTCAGTACCCGCACGGCCTGGGTCCCCGTCCTATACTTCTCAGCTCCCTCAGCCTGCTTTTTATGCACTTTATGGGGTCTGCCCAATGTTTCCCCGCTACCAATATTTTTTTAGTTTCTTCTCTTTGGGTTTCTTTTCATTTTCTTTTTCTTTTACCAGCCGTGCTCGGTCCTGGAGCAGAGCTCCCGCTGGCTTGTTATGTCGTCTTATAGGGGCAGAGCTGAGGGAACAACAGAACGTTATTTATAGGGCCAGAAAGCCCACCAATGTCTGCCTCTCAGCCACTCAGAGGGAGGGAAATCCCACACACCCTCTCTCCCACCTCTATGTGTCACTGCCATGACTGACCGACGGATATTGCAAGGCTGCTGTCCTCTTCCTGCAGCACTATGAACACACCAGAAGAGTCAGCACAGATCTCCCCCGTTACAAGTGACTACTGGTGAAGTGCCATTCCGGCTTAGTGCTGGCCCTTGGCGACAGCTCCGGAACTGTGTTAGTTGTCTGGTAATGTGCAAGACAAGACAATTACAAGACAAAACAAAACAAACAAAACACTCACGGTACTTTTTACTACAGAATGGGGTCTCTCACAGTCCTTCTCAGTTTATTTACACAAACCAAAGCGAAGGAACAGATTACGATTCTCTGTCCCCTTTTATGCTGTCACACATGACTCCTTGGTAAACCAGTGCAACCCCCTCTCCAATCTGCGGCTGCCACGTTGTTTCCCTTCCGGGTCAATGTGTTATAGCAACGGAGACTCGCCCCCTTCCTAGCTGGATGACTTCCCTTGAACCCTGGGAAAGAACTGTCAAACCAGCCCGTCCAGGGAACTCTGTCCTCGCTGCTTAGCGCCCTCACAGGTAGGAAGGGAGATTTACAACCAAGAATCATTGTATTTCTGTCACACAGGGGTATGGTGGACCATCAGATAAAGTCCTGCTTAGTATGTTCTAGAAGTGGTATGAAATTAGTTTTAAAAAAGATTTGCATGAGAACATGTGACTGAAATTCCCATGTAAAATAAATTGTTATGGACAATCTTGAAGGGTAGGGTGTGAAGTGGATATTGAGTGGCAGCTTTATTAATGGGAAATAGTTCACTTTTGTCCAGGTTCAATTTGTATCCAGAAAACTTCCCAAACTATTCTAAAATGGGGAGTGCTTGAGGAAGAGAGGCGGTCGGATCAGAGATATAAAGTGGTAGATCATCTGCTTTCAGGGAAACCTTCTGTACATGCCCACCCCCCCGGCTGTCATATAAAGATATAGAGAGTGGCTCAATAGCTAAGGCAAAAGGGAGAGGAGGATGTGGACAATCCTGCCTGGTTCCACTTTGGTGTGGGGAATAATTTGACTAAGTGGCATTTGTCCCGACAGTTGCAAGAGGGGATGAGTACAGCAGCTTAATCCAAGAAATGAAGGTGGGACCGAAGCCAAACCATTGTAACGTACAAAAAGCCCGATGAAAGGCTTTTTTTTTTGGTGCCGAGTGATACCAGCACCTTGGGTAGGGGTGTTGTTGATAGAGTGTAAATAATATTAAATAAACGTCTGATCTGCGGAGATTATCGAGGACAAAACAGACTCAAGACGCAAGGCTAAAATGTTTGCGAGAATCTTAACGTCCATGTTAAGAAGGGAAATGGGCGGTACAAGCTGCAGTTTTTTTTTTTTTTAATAACAAAGATTTTGAGGCTTGACGGAGAGTTGGGGGCAGTTTTTAGGACCTGAAAGCATCAGTGAACATAGAATTTAGCATGGATGAAAGTTGGGATAACTTTTTATAGAATTCTATGGGAAAGCCAGTTCTCTAATAATGTCTTAGAATTGGAGTCAAGAGGGAATATTGAGGTTGCTGAAAAAATAATCTATTAGGGAAGGGTCAGAAGGTGATTCAGATGTATATAGTTGATCGTTTATAAGGCCTGATTGTGATTGGATTTGTGAAATGAAATAGGGTGCTGCGGACCTCCAGAGATGGTGAGCGAGCGCTTTACTGGCCTTGTCACCAAGTTCGTATGCTATATAACGTGCTTTATACAATAAGTGCTTTGCCTGTTGAGTAGATAGAAGATCAAACTCGGTTTGAAAAGATAGTCGCTTCTTGTAAAGTTCAGGTGTAGAGGAATTGGCATAAACCCAGGCAATGGCGAGCAGGCAACCCCAGGCGAAGTCGAGCTGGCGACCCCAGGTGAAGCAGGACAGGCGACGTCGAGCAGGCGACAATGAGCAGGCGACCCCAGGCGACGTGCAGGCTCGACAGCCCTAGGCAGTGCAGGCTTTGCAGCCCTAGACGGAGCAGGCTCAGCAGCCCCAGGCGGTGGAAGCTCAGCAGCCCTAGGCGGTGCAGAACAGGGCAGGTGCGGACCCTCGGGAGGTGACGTTAGTTGCAGACCCTCGGGAGGCGACGGCAACAGTGGACCCTCGGGAGGCGACGGCAGCAGCGGACCCTCGGGAGGCGACGGCTGGGCCTGGCACTCCCAATGTGGCTGTGCTCCTGGCCTTCGCCGTGCTCCCCTCAATAATAAATGTAGCACGGGAGATGGTGGAGCTTCTCCCTCTGGCACTGGAGACAGCGGAGCTTCTCCCTCTGGCGCTGGAGACAGCGGGGCTTCTCCATCTGGTGGCGGAGGCAGAAACAGCAGACAGTCCTCCCCTAGCAGCAGAGGTGGCAGGTAGTCTCCCTGCAGTGGTGGAGGCAGGAGCAGCAGGCAGTCACCCTCTAGTGGTGGAGGAGGGAGTGGCAGGTAGTCTCCCTCTGGTGGTGGAGGCTGGAGTGGCAGGTAGTCTCCCTCTAGTGGTGGAGGTGGGAGCGGAAAGTAGTCTCCCTCTAGTGGTGGGGGCGGGAGCGGCAGTTAATCTCCCTCTATCTCTGGAGACTGGTGCGGCTCTCCCTCGGTCACTGGAGACTGGTGCGGCTCTCCCTCGGTCACTGGAGAACTGGTGCTGCTCTCCCTCAGTCACTGGAGACTGGTGCGGCTCTGGAAACGCTGGCTTACCCCACTTGGGCTGTGGACACTCGGGATCCTTCCCTCTGAGTGCTAGACGCTCTGGCTCTTCTGAACGCTGGATGCTCTGGCTCCCCCACCTTCTGGGCCTTCTCCGGGCACAGCTGCTTTTCCCTTTTCCCTTTCACCCTCTTCTGGGCAGATAGTGCCATCCAAGCTTGGCCCGGCAGCGGGCGTTGGATGGTCATCCTCCCACAGGCCAAGCACCACCAACAGGGCTCTTTCTCCCTCTCTTCAGGCACATCAGACCACCTCTCGTCCTGGTATTGGGAGGGGCAGATGGCACCGTGTGCCCAAAATTGCCACAGCCAGGGCACCACTCCTCTGCGAGGCAAATTTGGTAGCCAGCCGGCAATGGCTGTTGCTTCCTTCTCATATTTTTTTTTATTTCATTAAAAAAAAAAAATCTTTAGAAAAAAAAAATGTATTGAAGGCATTTTTATCCCACGCAGGACACCACATGTGACAGGGTAGCGGTGAGACAGACTGCAGTACAAGTGCTAAAGCATTCTTTAATAAACAAAAATAACACAAAAGTACAAATAAAAAGGCACAAGGGCAAAATAAAGGGTTAAACAAACATACAAAAACTGTTCAGGCTGGGCAGAGCCTTCAATGAACTTTTAAAGACAATACAGAGACACAAAAACAACACAGGTTCACTCACCAAACTCCTCTCGCCAAATGGAGCCCTGGGCTCTCTTTTTATGGGATGTGGCTAAAGCCTAATTAATCAATAATTAGCGATTATCTAATTAAGGCTCCAGCCACATTCTCATATGTTTTTGGCAGGGAGGAATTAACCCCATCCCTGCCAACCACTACCAAGCACCAATAAATATACATGGGCAGAGCTTTTGCTCTCCCACATTCTGTTATTTATATAAAATGTTCTTTTTGTTCATACAAAAATAAAATGTAAAAAATGATGCAACTTTTGTGTCTGTTTTGCTTTATTGAATATAAATATATATTATACAGAAGCCTAAAGGGTTAATAAAAATGTTATAAATGTATTGACTTTTTTCCAAATATTATTATTTTATACCGATATCAGGGGTAAAAATACCAATTACAATAATTTCAAAATCTGATACCTGGAGTGCACATTCATTTTTGAATCTGAAGTTGAAGAGGTTAATAGCAAAAGCGATTGGATGGGGATTTCCTGGCTCTGCTTTTTTGTTGCTTGATAAAAGATTTTAAATTAACAATGATTTCCTCTGGAAATTTTAAACATATTTAGAATGATAAATGTATGTTTGTGACAATATGCCCCGCCCCTGTGTGCATTTGTGTGTTATATGTTGTATGTAGTGTGCAGTGTGTAAATGTTGGTGTATAGATATTGCTGCATGGGATATAAATGGGTGTGTGTAGCACGAGTTATTTAAATGTATAATTGTATTTAGGCACAGGGATTGCACTTCACTTCACATGCATTTAAAGAACTTCATAATATGTGAGCACAGGGTTTTCACAGATTAGTTCATATGCTGGGATTCAAGTGAATAATTAATTGGTAATTGAATCCCAGCACAATTGTATATATAGATGCACATCTCATTCACTTGGGGTTGTGTGTTTCGAGAGTGTAGAACGGGAGAGAAAGAGGAGAAATGTAAAAAGTAAAAAGAGTAAATACTTGTTTGGTTCATCCACTTTGTTTGTTTGTCTGTCTATTTACTTTGGCCAACGCGCCGTTTTTTTTTTGTTTGTTCAATCAGTGTTTTCTGTTTTGTTCAAGCTTTTTATTTGCAATAAACTGGCGCATGCAAGCGCATTTACCATTTCACCCATCCTGTCTGTGTTGTTCATTTCCTGGTTCTAACGTCACCACTCAGCCAGACTGTCACAATGTTGCATCATTTTTACGCAAACTGACTTTAAAAAAATTAGCACTTCAGATCAGTAGCACATTGTATTAACATGATTTAAAACAAACAAAAAAAAAAGGAGTGGAGTTTAGTTTCACTGGAGCCGGACCTTAAAGTTCAGCTGTATAAAGTGGATCAGACTTGGATTCCACTCACCCGTCATTGTCATCCAACAGTAGTGATGTATGCAACGTAGCAAGGCAAATTGATCAATGAAAATCAACTACGTCAACATCATTCAGTTGCCGTATTTCAAACTGTTATTTTTTATTATCATCAGAAGTGCATACTATACCAAAGAAAAAATAAATGAAGATAGGACTCTAAAAATCCATAGTAGCTTTTTTTAAACAGCCCCAGAGCCAAAGACTGGAACTTTTACCCGCCGAGTCACCCACTGAGCAGAGTGGGAAAAAGGCCAAGATTAACAGCAATTAACTCCTGCAGATTAAGCTGTTTAAATACGTATGTTGTATTATGTTCCATTTATTGTTGTTACACTCTGTGTAGTTATCAATGAGGTTATGTGCAACAATGCAAAACTTGCAATGAGTGTGTTTAACATTATTTTAGTTGCTGTAACATAAGTTTTTGTTATTGCCTTTTGATACCGTACACACATGCCAACAGTCCTTATATGGTCGGGACAGTCCTGATTTCCGAGCAAATGTCCCGCGTCCCAATGCATAGGAAGAAAGTCCCGATATTTACCCATAGAAAAAAATGCATTTATTCTGTGCAGTAGAGTTAGTGAAAACCTCACGCTGTGCTTGTGTTTTTCATCCGGCTGACACATCTTTTGATCACTAACTTATACAAAGGTAAGAATGCTTCATTATGTCTATTTTTACTGTCATGATGGTCGTGTGGTGTTGCGTTGGGGGATACGTCTATTAGCAGCTGGCTCTTTGAGCTGAATATATATACAGTACTGTGCAAAAGTTTTAGGCAGGTGTGAAAAAATGCTGTAAAATAAGAATGCTTTCAAAAATAGACATGTTAATAGATTATATTTATCAATTAACTAAATGCAAAGTGAGTGAACAGAAGAAAAATCTAAATCAAATCCATATTTGATGTGACAACCCTTTGCCTTCAAAACAGCATCAATTCTTCTAGGTACACTTGCACAAAGTCAGGGATTTTGTAGGCATATAGTCAGGTGTATGATTAAACAATTATACCAAACAGGTGCTAATGATCATCAATTCAATATGTAGGTTGAAACACAATCATTAACTGAAACAGAAACAGCTGTGCAGGAGGAATAAAACTGGGTGAGGAACAGCCAAACTCAGCTAACAAGGTGAGGTTGCTGAAGACAGTTTACTGTCAAAAGTCATACACCATGGCAAGACTGAGCACAGCAACAAGACACAAGGTAGTTATACTGCATCAGCAAGGTCTCTCCCAGGCAGAAATTTCAAGGCAGACAGGGGTTTCCAGATTTGCTGTCCAAGCTCTTTTGAAGAAGCACAAAGAAACGGGCAACGTTGAGGACCGTAGACGCAGTGGTCGGCCAAGGAAACTTACTGCAGCAGATGAAAGACACATCATGCTTACTTCCCTTCGGAAGATGTCCAGCAGTGCCATCAGCTCAGAACTGGCAGAAAACAGTGGGACCCTGGTACACCCATCTACTGTCTGGAGAAGTCTGGTCAGAAGTGGCCTTCATGGAAGACTTGCAGCCAAAAAGCCATACCTCCGACGTGGAAACAAGGCCAAGCGACTCAACTATGCACGAAAACACAGGAACTGGGGTGCAGAAAAATGGCAGCAGGTGCTCTGGACTGATGAGTCAAAATTTGAAATATTTGGCTGTAGCAGAAGGCAGTTTGTTCGCCGAAGGGCTGGAGAGCGTACACGAATGAATGTCTGCAGGCAACAGTGAAGCATGGTGGAGGTTCCTTGCAAGTTTGGGGCTGCATTTCTGCAAATGGAGTTGGGGATTTGGTCAGGAATTAATGGTCTCCTCAATGCTGAGAAGTACAGGCAGATACTTATCCATCATGCAATACCATCAGGGAGGCATCTGATTGGCCCCAAATTTATTCTGCAGCATGACAACGACCCCAAACATACAGCAAAAGTCATTAAGAACTATCTTCAGCGTAAAGAAGAACAAGGAGTCCTGAAGTGATGGTATGTCCCCACAGAGCCCTGATCTCAACATCATCGAGTCTGACTGGGATTACATGAAGAGAGAGAAGCAACTGAGGCTGCCTAAATCCACAGAAGAACTGTGGTTAGTTCTCCAAGATGTTTGGGCCAACCTACCTGCCGAGTTCCTTCAAAAACTGTGTGCAAGTGTACCTAGAAGAATTAATGCTTGATGCTGTTTTGAAGGCAAAGGGTGGTCACACCAAATATGGATTTGATTTAGATTTTTCTTCTGTTCACTCACTTTGCATTTAGTTAATTGATAAATATAATCTATTATTAACATGTCTATTTTTGAAAGCATTCTTACTTTACAGCATTTTTTCACACCTGCCTAAAACTTTTGCACAGTACTGTATATAGTAACGATCTCGGTTCCCGCAGGCAGGCGTATCACACAGGCGGATGGCGGGCGCGAACCCGGGACCTCTCGCACTAAAGCACTATAGCGCCGATACCGCTGTAACGATCTCGGTTCCCAAGGGCAGGCGCATCACACAGGGTGAGGTATATATATATATATGTATTGTAACACAGCAAGGAGGGGGTTAAAGCCTCCCTGCGTGAAAAACCTGTGCAAATGCACAGTTGTTTTAGTTTAATTGTATTGTTTTAGTTTAATTGTTTTGCTTATGGTTTAATTTAATTGTGTTTTGGTTTATTGTTTAATTGTTTTGCTTTTCTGTTAATCAGTTTTGTTAATTGTTTTATTGCTTAATTATCCCCTGCACCTGGAGATGATTATTAAATTAGTGCCAGGTGCAGGGTATAAAAAGAGGGCAGTTAGTTTGCTCAGGGCTGCTGAGGAGTGGAGGCAGAAGAGGTGCTCTGCATCCGAGCAGCCGAGAGAAGAGCGTGCAGTGTGAACCTGTGTGGTTTGTTTAAAGTTGTTTTTCCTGTGACAGGTAAATGGCTTAGCCGTCCTGCAAGTTAGTCAGGGAATAACCTGTGTAGTCAGCGCTCCAAAAAACAGAGTTAGGCATTTATTTGGTGTTTTGTTTTTGTTTTGTTTTGTGATTTATTAAAAAATTAGCGCGTCAGCGCGAGAAAATCAATCTCTGTGTCCTGGGTTGATTTTTAAAAGGGCAACGAACCCGCGAGTGGTAGCAGTCCTTCCACAATATATACTGTGTATATATATATATATACTGTATATATATATATATATATATATATATATATATATATATATATATATATATATATATATATAAATTACATTTGGTAATTGTGTTATTAGTACTTATCCCCTGCACCTGGCTTTCATTATAAATTAGAGTCAGGTGCAGGGTATTTAAAGATAGCAGTGAGTCTGTTCTGGGCTGCTGGTGTGTGTAGAAGCCCGACTGTGCTGGTGTATATGTGTACAGCTGTAATTATAGAAGAAAGGTAGTGTAAAGCCTTTTTGTGTTATTTGCTTAAAAATAGTGTGTTTTGTTTTGGTTTGATTTTTGTTTTAACAGGTAAACAGCTTAGCTGTCCTGTTATATAGTTAGGTTCCTGTTGTGTTTACTTAGTGCTTGAAAAAGAGCTAGGTGTTTATTTTTGTTTCATTTATTTTTGTAAATATTAAAATTGCACGAAAGTGCGAAAACTCAATTTCTCTGTGTCCTGGGTCATATTTAAAAAGGGCAACGAATATGAGAGAGTGCAGCTCAATCACTATATATACAGTATATATAATCAGTGACCCCCTGAACAGATTCCAAATGTTGGCAAGTATGACCGTATCCATAAAAAATAAAGGCATTTATCCTGCATGATGGCAGATTTGGAAATGTGGGATTCCTACCGATTTTTTAGCAGTTGATTCGGTATAAATAAGTAACTCAGTGATTCTCTTAACTGTTTAAATTGTGTACTACAGATGTATCAAGGCTTGCCATGAGGTTTTGTTGTTTGTCTAGTTTATCCCATCCACTGGAAATTTGACAAGTCGCACGTCCACCAACAACAGACTTTAGGTTTGTATTTATCATAATGACAAGATTTTGTAAAATTGGAGGTGATTGAAGGGAACAAGCAAACAAAAAAAAAAGAAAAGGATTATTAACAATCTCTTACTGTTTGGCCGTGCACGTCTTAGTGGCATTGAAAGAAAGTAAATAAGAAAAATAAATAAGAAAAATAAACATTTACCACCTCCCACCCACAAACGCTTACCCAAACACTTTCCCAAATGAAGCATAATGTAATACAAAAGGCACACAGCCCGCTAACAACTCTCATCGAAAAATATACAAATTCTTCACTTCAGTAGCTCTACAAACACATTTTGTAAAAACAATACAACGCTATACAGGATTATTAATCCCCATAATCCTCTTAGTAGGAAAACAGAAAAATAATAACAATAGCAAATAAATATGTAAATAAAAATAAATAAATAAAGGGATTACGAAAGAAGTAGTACTAATAATAATATTGAAATGTAGTAAAACTGAAGGAGAGAGAAAAAAAGGTTAAGTAGTATACTGGAGAAAGGTGCAGCACTCACAGTTAAACAAAGAGGAAACATATTGAAGGGAAGTAGAAATAGCAACTAATTTACATGATAATTCCCCCTTTCTCGACCCCAACACCAAATCCCCTAACCCATGATGAAAATCTGCACATGATACTCTACATACTACTTAACTTATATGTAGTTGGGCCGCACCACACAATTGTCTATACTGAGAGAATAACAAATATAGGTGCATACATAAACACACACGCACACGCACACACATATGTTCATCAATAGTGACTAAATGTAAAAAAGAACAACATTGACATTGAAGGCTATATCGAGACTAGATTCCCCCTCCAAAGATCTGATATTTAACTCTTTAAACATTTAGAAACATTGTTTAGCAAAACAAAGGGGGAGAGGGCTGTAAGTAAACTTAACGTGCTAAACAGCACAGAAAGGGACGGCATTAGAGCTTAAGCGAAACAGAAAACAACTATTTTCACTAGTTAAGCTCCCAGTCAAGCAGGGGAGGTTGTTGAACAATGTTGTGTTTGACAAAAGTCATTGGATTTTCGGGGTTCTCAAAGATGTGCTGGCTCCCATTAAACGAGATCTTGAAATGAGCAGGGAAAAGCAGACCATACTTAACACCAGGGACCTTACTTAGGATGGCTTTACCTCCCTGTATGCAGATAGTTTCCTTGCTACCTCGGGAAAAATAAACACCCCTGTTACCCTGGAATCGAAGCTGGTTGCTCTGTCTGGCAATCTCCTCTTTCATGGTGAACAAGTATAATAAACGGCTGCAGTCTCTCTCCATCTCGGGGCTTGGGCTGTAGTGATTGGTGTGCTCTGTCCAGCAGTGGTGTTACTTTTAGGCCAATAATTTCCACCAAAACTTTGGCAATGATCTCCCCTCTAAATTGATTCCTAGTCATCAATAAGTATGCAAGCACGGTTTCAATCAGTTAATTAATTAATTAATTAACATATTACTTAATGTATTTTATAGTACAGAAATAGGTAGATATAACTAAGAGCAACTTTCCTAGAACACTGACAAAAAAATAATAATAATTCAATATCACAAATGTAATATAATGGGAAAGAGAAGAGTATTTTACTTCCATGGAAATCTCAAACAGTAAAAAAAAAAAATCAGAGTATATAATGCTAAGTCTCAATATTTAACTTATATTCCAAAATATAAGGTTTTTAACAGCACTGAAAAAAGATACTGACAAGCTGTGAAAATACAAAATAGTAAACAGTACCACTATGAAATGTACCTTTTTATGACTTCTGTCTGGATTTTCTAGCACATTTGATATCAATGCTCATTACGTGTTGTAACGGGGGAGAGCTGTGCTGACTGTCTGGCGCATGCGTGGTACTGCAGGAAGGGGGCAGCAGCCTCGTAGATCCGCCTGTCAGTCATGTCAGTGACACGGAGAGGTGGGGAAGAGGGTGTTTTGGCTTTCCCTCTCTCTGAGTGGCTGAGTGGTGGGCCTCGGGGGATTGCTGACCCTATAAGATAACGCTCTGTTGTTCCTTCAGCCTGTCCCTATAAGGCAAAACGAGACAGTGGGCGGAAGCTCTGTTGCCGGACCTAGCACGGTCGGAGGAGAACGAGCACAACAATAAATTAATTTTTAAAAAAAGAAAAGGAATATGTAGTAGCGGGGAAAAACGTGGCAGAACCCCGAACAGTATCCACAGGTTGAGGGAACAGGTGAGCGTAGAACGGAGACCCGGGCCGTACGGATAACGCTGTTGAGTGCAGCACCTTTATTTTGTCGTTTTATTACTGTGATTTATTTTCCCTTTTTTCTTTCGCCTTTTGTTTTGATTATTATTTTTGAGCACTTGTATGTGCACTGGACTGTATACCGGTATTGATAACCCTGTGGTCCTGTTTACTGTTGTCAGTATTCAGGCCACGGACAACAGCGCCCTCTGCGGGGAGAAATAAATCAGTGTGCCTGAGTGGCGTTACAAATAAAGTTCTGTCTCCTCTGTGTCAGTGAATTGCACACCACCCTTCTACATGTGTTCTAATTCTGGAACGGTTCCACATAATGCCTGTTGATACAGAATCCAGTGTAAGAAAATTGATACTTATGCATTTATTTCTGCTAGCCAGTCCACTCATATATGGTGCACACTGTGTTGTTATCCCAGTTAGTTTCTTCCAAGGTAATTCTGCACTTTCTATGACTCCTTGAAGTAAAAAGAAAGTCCTTTCCTGTTGCTTTGTGCAGCGTGTCATAGTGACGTTGTATGTTAGAATCTTTCATAAATGCAACCGTTACACTGCAAATCAGACATATTGCCTTGCCATCAAAAGTAAAATAAATAGTTTAAACAAGCCTTCGCTTCGATATCCTAATCAAAATGATGTGATTCTGTGCTGTTACACATGGGCGTGAGGAAACGGATCCTGTGTGTTATTTTATTGGCTATTTTACTACCTCTGTGAGCTGTGATTGGCTTAATGGGAATGTCACTTATACAATGCAGACTGCACATGTTGAATACACATGTTATATTAAAGAGGCGGGTTGTTTTAAAGAAGAATTCCAAAATGATACAGTACATCAATGCAAATTTAGAAACTAATGGGTGAGCTGCTAAAAATTGCCTTGTGGGACGTATGTTTGACACCCCTGCTTTAGAATATTAACGATAAGTTATGGACGTAACGCCGGTTCCCTGAAAGAAAAGATGACCTTCAAAACAATACTTTTGGGATGTGCCTGCTTGTCAGGTATTTACTGAGCACTTTATATCAAAGCTGCCGCCTCCCGAGGTAATAAATAGACTGCACGGAGACTTCAGTCTCTTTTGCATTGAACCTGCGAATGCAAGTGATGCGACCTAGCAAGGTTGGTGGCCATCTTCTCTTTCAGGGAACCGGGGTTACATCCATAACCTATCATTCCTTTCAATTTGAAGATGACCTCCAAAACAATACTTTTGGGAAAGTATACCAAAGCCGTCACGAGGGAGAATAAGCGGACAGCATATGAGGGACATCTCACTACCGCCATCTACTGTTGGTGGTGTAAGCGTGCAACCTCAAGGACCCTAGTGCCTATTGAAGGCATAGAGGGATCTACAACATTAAGTCGGTAGAACCTGGTAAATGTATGCAGAGTAGTTCAGCTAGCTGCAGTACAAATATCAGTCAACGAGGCACCTCTATAGAGGGCCCATGACGCAGCCACACCTGTGGTAGAGTGTGCGGCCACCCTCCCAAGTGGGGGTAGGCTGGCATTAGTATACACAGTTGAAACCGTGTCCACAATCCAATGGGACAGTTGCTGCTTAGAGAGGGCTTGACCTTGGGTCCGTTCACCATGACAGACTAAGAGCTGATCAGACTGATACAGCGCTCTCGTTCTATCCACATAATCTCTTAATGCCCGAACCGGGCAAAGGGAATTGAATTTCCTACCCGTCTCCTCCGCAAAAGGAGAGCGATGGAAAGCCTCTAGTTCCACTGACTGATTCAAGTGAAAAGCTGTAATCACCTTAGGGAGGAAAGTGGGGTTCGTGCACAATGATACCCTGTTTCCATTGTCCCAAATACGCATGCAGGAACTGTGCATGGACAGTGCCTGTAGGTCACTGACCCGCTTAGCAGAGGTGAGAGCTAATAGAAAGGCTGTCTTCATAGAGAGATATTTTAACTCTATGGAATGTATGGGCTCAAACGGGGCCTTAGTGAGAGCCTGCAGTACCACGTCTAAACTCCATTCGTGGAGGACGTCCTTTCTAGGAGGACGTAGCCGCCGAGCACCCTTTAGAAAATGGGTCGCCAGTAAATGAGCGCCCGGGGATGCTGAGTCAAGGGGGACATGGCATGCAGATATGGCTGATATGTACACTTTCAATGTATAGGGGGATTTACCTGCCCCTAGTAGATCTTGCAGAAACTGTAAAATAATTGCTATAGGGTAATAAATGGGATCATGGACCTCTGGCCATGCACCAATTTTGAAAATATTTCCACTTTTGGCGTACAACAGGCGTACAACACTCTTGTGGAAGAAACCCTAGCATTCTGCAGTGTACTGACTACTGCATCTGAGAGCCCTAAGGCAGACAGATGGTCCCGTTCAGGGGCCAGACCCACAGTTGGAGTCTGCCTGGTTCTGGGTGCCAGAGGGTGCCTTTTGCCTGACTGAGGAGATCCATGCACAGCGGGATCTCCCAGGACTGGCTCTGCAGCAGCTGGCAGAGGTTCGAAAACCAGATTCTCCTGGGGCATCTGGGGGCAACCAGGAGAACTGATGCCTCATCTCTTTTGACCTTCTCGAGGAAGGCAGGGAGCAGCTGTATAGGGGGGAAAGCGTACAAAAGCGCTTTGTGCCATTTGTGGGCTAGGGCGTCGATGCCTAGTGGACCTCCACAGCTGCGGAGGGAGAACCACAGGGGGCAATGGGCCATCTCTGCCATGGCAAAGAGATCGACCGGGGCTTCCCTGAAGCATTCCTAAATGTGCTGCACCTCCTGAGGGTGCAGTCGCCATTCTGACGGGTGAGGACCCTCCCTGGAGAGAAGGTCTGCTGCCCAGTTCACCACTCCCTGGAGATGTACAGCCTGGAGGGACAGGAAGTGTATCTGTGCCCAGATCAGCAGCCGAAAGGCTATGCGGTGTAACCGCTGGGACAGAAGTCCTACCTGGTGGTTCACGTACGCAACTACTGACACGTTGTCCGTGTGGACAAGGACGTGTTGGTTGCGGAGCACAGGGAGGAAATGTTGCAGCGCGAGGTGAACCACTTTCAGCAATAGCGCGCTTATGTGCAGGGATGTCCAGTGACCTGTCCAGGACCCGCTGACTCCTCTGCCTGCCCAGACCGCCCCCCAACCAGAGTTTGATGCGTCTGTCGTCACCATTTGATGGTTGTAAATCACTCCCATCCTTGCGCCTTCGCCTCCACCAGCGTAGCGCTTTCCAGCATAGGTGAGACACTGTCAGCCGACGGTGTCTGTTGCGCTTGGGGTGTAAGGCATTGAGCAACGCTTGAAGCGGGCGCATGTGAAGTAACCCCATTTGGATGGCTGACGAAGCTGCGGCCATCAGACCCAGTAATTTTGGGCAACTCGGGCCGGCACACTGGCAATCCCAGCCAGTAGTATGCAAGCGGCCTCCTACGGCGATGGCCTGCAGACATCCCTAGGCGACAGCGAGCAGGCGACCCCAGGTGACGCAGAGCCGGCGACCCCAGGCATGACAACAGCGGACTCTCGGGAGACGATGGCAGCAGCGGACCCTCAGGAGGCGAACTCGGGAGTGGAGCCCATGGCCATGAAGGCGGCAGCGGGAGCTCCACTTCTCCCTCGTACTTTGTAACTGGTGGCTCCCCAGGCGATGCGGAGCAGCAGGCAACCCCAGGCGATGCGGAGCAGCAGGCAACTCCAGGTGATGCGGAGCAGTAGACAACCCCAGGCGATGCGGAGCAGCAAGCAACCCCAGGCGATGTGGAGCAGCAGGCAACCTTGGGCGAAACAAGTCAGGCATCCTTGGGCAGAGCAAGGTAGGCATCCTTGGGCGGAGCAAGGCAGGGCAGTGGAGGTGGGAGCGGCAGTTAGTCCTCCCATGGTGGTGGAGGTGGGAGCGGCAGGTAGTCCTCCCATGGCGGTGGAGGTGGGAGTGGCAGAGGCCGCTCCTGCTGCTCTGCTCCTGGCGGTGGAGGAGGCAGAGGCAGCTCCTGCTGCTCTGCTCCTGCCAGTGGAGATGGTGGAGGCAGTGGCAGCTCCTGCTGCTCTGCTCCCAGCAGTGGAGGTGGTGTAGGCAGAGGCAACTCCTGCTGCTCTCCCTCTGACGGTGGAGGCCGAACCAGCAGGCATTCTCCATTCTCCATCTACTGGCTGAAGCGGGAACAGCAGGAACCTTTCCTCTGCTGATGGAGACCTGGGTTCTGGACCTGTGGGTCTCCCCTTCCTGGGCTGTGGCTGCACAGGCTCCCCCCTTCTGGGCACTGGATGCACGGGCTCCCCCTTTCTGGGCACTGGATGTACGGGCTCCCCTCTTCTTGGCGCTGGATGCTCGTGCTTCCCCCCTCTGGGCGCTGGACACATGGGCTCCTTCCACTCAGGCGCTAGTTCCTCCTCTTCATAATGGCAGAAGGGACAGTTGACAAACTGATGTTTTTGGTCACAGAGGGGACACACCGGCGATGGCTGGCTATAACGCCCTGGATGTCTGGCCATTAGGCGACACTGCTCCTGACCTGACTCCTCTGAAGGCGCTGTATCCTACGAAGACACCATATGTCACAGAACACACCATATGTGTGGTGTGTGGGTGGTGACGTCAGGTATGGGCTGAAACTGAAGCACTATGGCTGCGCTCAGTGTTTTATTAAAATAATAAAGAAACAGTTTAAACAAAACAAAACCACTCCCACAAAACAAAAGGGCACGTTAGCCAAACAAATAAACAATAACTCAAACAAGTATATCGGAATATAGCAATTGTTTTTCTCTTACTTCAAAAATCATGTCTCACCTCTGACACTCTCCTCCTTCTGAGCCGAGAGTGGGTTCTTTTATATTCGTGGCTGGAGCCTTAATTACGTATTAATAAATTACCTTATTAAGGCTCCACTCACATTCCCACAAGAGTTCTAGGGAAGGGGTTTTAAGCCCCCATCCTCACCGACTACACATTATAAGACCGGCTTTTTCACCGGTCTCAAACAGTAAATTATAAAAGATGGACGGTGCTAGACCGCCCGCACATAAACACAATAATAATGATTAGGACGGACGGCTTCATCCGCCCACATACAAATACAATAATGATAATAATAATAATATGAAACAACAAATGAAACATACATAAATAAATACCAAGGGGTGGGCACTTTGCCACAAGACTGTACTCTGGACTGGTATTAATTGGCTTTTTGCATCGTTGAGGGTAAGACCCAGCCTCGACAGATGCTCCATCACAATCACTGTGTGGGCCACTGCTCCTTCCTGGAACTGGGAACAAATCAACCAGTCATCCAGGTAGTTCATCACCTTGATCCCTTGCAGCCTGGCATCCATGCACTTTGAAAATGTGCGGGGGCTAAGGAGAGGCTGAATGACAACATGGAAAACTCAAACACGCTCCCCTGAAAGGTGAAGCGGAGATATTTCCTGTGCACTGGTCGGAAAGGAACGTGAAAATATGCGTCCTTCAGGTCTACTGTTGTAAATCAGTTGCCCGGCCGGACAGACTGGAGGATGTGGCGATATGTGACCATCTGGAACCTCCTCCCCCTCAAGAACTCGTTGAGGTGTCTCAGGTCTAGGATGCTGCGAAGGCCGTCGTCCTTTTTTGGCACCAAGAAGTATCTCGAATAGAACTCCTCTTGTCTGAGAGCCAAGACCTGGAGAGGGTTGTTCATGGATGTGACCGTGATCCCTCGAAAGGGAGGAGGTCCCGAGTGGAATTGCAGTGCATAGCCAGTGTGTACCGTGGCGAGCACCCAATACTCTGAGGTGCAATTGCGCCAGTATTGCAGCTGGTGTTGTGCAAACTGGTGGGTCTGAGGCCACAAGCCTTCAGTCTGGGGGTGGAGGCTGCCTTGGAGGCTGCCTGGGGCGGTTCCATTGGAACTGTCTCCCTGTGCACTAGTGTAATGGGGCCCCATATCCGGCATTTCCCCATCCTTGCTGACGGCCTCTTGAATAAGCTGCCGCGGATGCCTGGAGATGGTGCCTCATGTCGCCCAATGGCGCCATAGGGATTGGAATAGTCCGGGTTAGCATAGTAACTGCCGGACACCATCGCCTCCCCCTTCCTCGTGCGGGGGCATGGGAAGGTAGCCTTGCAGCCACCTGTCGGAATGCTTCTTGCTGTCTGTGAGAGCGTTGTAGGATCTCCTCTACCGCTGGTCCAAAAGTATGTCCAGGGGAGACGGCCCAGTGTTCTCAATTGGTCTGCTGTTTTTCCCATGTCGGCTGTATTTATGAGGTGGACTGTTTTCTGTCCGAGGTGTCAAAACATTCAAAACCGTCTGGTTTGTACCCTCTTGGAAGACAACCCTGGCACCAAATGATTTATTCAACGATGGTGAAGATAAACCCCTTGTCCAGTGTTTAGTTTACGACTCTTTTTAAAAGCATTCTTTGCCAGTGAGGGAGTTCGTCCCAAGAAACCAAGCAGACACAGAGAATGGTTTAGGATCCCCCCTGTCTATTCCATTTCTGTTAATTTCATAAACAGAATGATATTGTAACCCAACCTGATGCTACAACAGTATGGTATGTAAATTAGCTAAATACTGTGCACATATTTTAATGTGTTCTCTGTTAGTAAATGGGGCGGTAAATTTAGATTTATTGCACATGTTAGGCTCACTACTTTAGGTGTGCACTAACTCTAAATTTAGTGCCCTTTCATAAATGAGGACCCAAGTGTCCCAGTTCAAAACCATCAGCAATCATATGAGGGAGTATACGGCAGAATTGTAGTTCTTAAATAATAATACACAATAATACCCCCAAGTCCATGCATGGAAAAGTGCTCTGTCTCGTCTGTGGTGCTCGCTGTGTTGTGCAGTTTTGTGTAGTGCTGTGCAATGTCGTGCGGTTGGTTCTCAGGTGAAAGTGCTCTGTCTTGTCTGTGGTGCTGGCTGTGTTGTGCAGTTCTGTGTAGTGCTGTGCAATGCCGTGAGGTTGGTTCACAGGTGAAAGTGCTCTGTCTCATCTGTGGTGCTCGCTGTGCTGTGCAGTTCAATGTAGTGCTGTGCAATGCCGTGCGATTGGTTCTTGGGTGAAAGTGCTCTGTCTCATCTGTGGTTCTCACTGTGCTGTGCAGTTCTGTGTAGTGCTGTGCAATGTCGTGCGGTTGGTTCTCAGGTGAAAATGCTCTGTCTTGTCTGTGGTGCTCGCTGTGTTGTGCAGTTCTGTGTAGTGCTGTGCAATGCCGTGCGGTTGGTTCTCAGGTGAAAATGCTCTGTCTTGTCTGTGGTGCTCGCTGTGTTGTGCAGTTCTGTGTAGTGCTGTGCAAAGTCGTGCGGTTGGTTCTCGGGTGAAAGTGCTCTGTCTTGTCTTTGGTGCTCGCTGTGCTGTGCAGTTCTGTGTAGTGCTGTGCAATGCCGTGCGGTTGGTTCTTGGGTGAAAGTGCTCTGTCTCGTCTGTAGTGCTCGCTGTGCTGTGCAGTTCTGTGTAGTGCTGTGCAATGCCGTGCGGTTGGTTCTCAGGTGAAAGTGCTCTCTGGCATAACAATTTTGTCTGTTACTTAATTAAACCCTTGTAAAAAAATGAAAACAAAAAAATGCTCAACATAAAAAAGAATAGTCATACTACAGTAGCAAGCGCAGTTTACAGTGTCTCTGGGTTTCTGATCTCATCGGATCAATTCCAGATTTTTGTAATACTTGGAAATGTCAAGCAAATTGGCTTCATCACTGACACTCTCATATCCACTTTGACATCTGACACTTTACTACCCTTGCCCAGCATTTCTTTCCCTGTTCTCCATACCAGTCTGCCAGAGGTGTTCCACTTCTAAAATGATGACATTGAGTCCATTTCAGGTACA
The DNA here is from genome assembly GCA_030684275.1 of Acipenser oxyrinchus oxyrinchus. Taxonomy (NCBI): domain Eukaryota; kingdom Metazoa; phylum Chordata; class Actinopteri; order Acipenseriformes; family Acipenseridae; genus Acipenser; species Acipenser oxyrinchus. The sequence goes on from CM060250.1 coordinate 48,300,991, forward strand.
ACACATTTATTGAAAATTCTGTAAAATAAAAGATTTACACTTTTTATCTTCAGTTATCTTGCGCTCTGCATTATGCTGCTTATAGGGCTTGTAACCAGGAGGTCCCCGTTTCAAATCCCACCTCAGCCAGACTCATTGTGTGACCCTGAGCAAGTCACTTAACCTCCTTGTGCTCCGTCTTTCGGGTGAGACGTAATTGTAAGTGACTCTGCAGCTGATGCATAGTTCACACATCCTAGTCTCTGTAAGTCGCCTTGGATAAAGGTGTCTGCTAAATAAACAAATAATTATAGTCGTTAACAGACTGCAACACTCATGACTTTCCTTTGTGGCATTCAGGGTAATGCTGCGACCTACTGATAGAAACTAAACACTGCAATTGAAGTAACAATGCCTATTGGAAATAGAGCTTATTTTAATTACTTTTACTTTTTAAAGATGGGCTGTATTATTTTCGGCCTCTTTTACTATTCACTGTCCCACACTCTACCCCTCAAAATTAAATGTCGTCCCGACATTTCTCCATTTTCAAAAGATTAACAGTTTTTTTTCTTTTTTTCTACTGGTTATTCAGGAGTGATGACTTTTTCATCCAAACAAGGGTAAAAACTATTATTTATAGGACTGGGTCCTTTGCTTGATAGTTACCCTCTTTAGTCTAGTACCAAGGGCAATGGAAAAGCTCATTGTGCACTCTAAGCTATTGAATTTTTTTTTAAATCCTCAAAAGATATAAGAAAGTTATTCTTTTTAACCAGTTTTTGTGTTATACTAAATTCCCCTTTCATCTCAATAGACTCAAATTTTCGGCGTACTCTTTAATTTAGTCTGAAACCCTTTTTTTCTTTCTGTTTCTTTTTAAACAGACATTGACTTACTGTCATAAACATATGCATTATCGGTAGCTAAACAAAATAAACAGGCATTTAACATTTTCAGTCCTGACAACAGGAAAAGTTTTGTTTTGTTGCTTTAACTATCTTAATTTTCACGTCTCTATTTATAGTTGTAGGCTGTCCTAAGGCTTCATATGTCAGCATATTCGGATGTCACCTTTCCCTTGTGGGATACAGTCTATCTGGCTGCATGCAATTTCGTTTGTTTCTTGTCACAAGACAGGTGCTCTACCTCTGATCTGTCCTGGAGATCCTGATTCTCACACCCAATGTCACTGCCCCTCTGTGTTTCCTCATTATGTGGTACTGGTGCATCCTCCTCAGATGATGCCAAACACCTATCACTGTGCTGCTCAGCAACTTGGGGTTGGAATATTTCATATATCAGCTGGTATTCTTTCTCTGAGTCGCTGTCATAGTCTGATTGAGGCTGTGACTTCCTGATGGCTGTTTTTTTTTTCTCTGCATAGGATAATTTCTCTGTGCTTTTAGTGGACTTGAAGTCCAGGGGTAAGTAATCACAGGGTAGCAGTAGATTCCTGTGGATTACTCTGTTTCTACCTCCGCCACTTTCTGGTTTCACCTCATAGACAGGACTTTCTTTACTTTTTCTTGCCACCACTATTATTATTATTATTATTATTATTATTATTATTATTATTATTATTATTTATTTATTTATTAGCAGACACCCTTATCCAGGGTGACTTACAGTTGTAAGCAAAAAATAAATTTCAAGAATCACAGTACAAGTATTAATACAATTAAGCGCAAGATAAAATACAATGACTTCAGTTCTAGTAAGTACAAGTATATTACAAAATACGAATCAATATCAGAGCAGATAACAGTGTCAGTGATAGTTACATCAGGATACAATTAAATGCAAAATACTACAGATTGAATAACACTAGTGGCAGATTACAGTACAGTATAGTAAAGTACAGGATTAAATGCAGTAAAATAGGGAGCAGATAAGTGCAAGTAAAGCGCATTAAGGAAGAGTAAGAAAGTGACCAGAGGGAAAAGTTCTACAGGTGCTGTCTGAAGAGGTGAGTCTTGAGGAGGTGCCGGAAGGTGGTCAGGGACTGGGCAGTCCTGACATCTGTAGGAAGGTTATTCCTCCACTGCGGGGCGAGGGTGGAGAAGGAACAGGCTCTGGAGGCAGGGGAGCATAGAGGAGGTACAGCCAGTCTTCTAGTGCAGGAGGAGTGGAGAGGTTGAGTGGGGGTGTAGGGAGAGATGAGGGTCTGGAGGTAGCTGGGTGCAGTCTGGTCAAGGCATCTGTAGGCGAACGGAGTAGTGGAGTTGCGTGGGAGAAGCGAGGCAGAGAGAACACCAGACGAGCAGCGGAGTTCTGGAAGAGCTGGAGCGGACGGGTGGCGGACGCAGGGAGGCCAGCCAGGAGGGAGTTGCAGTAGTCATACCACTATATGTATCTTGTCTTCCCAGTAAGACCAAATGTTACCTGGTCCCCCTCTCTAAGTTAGGTTGCAAATCAGGACTCTGCCACCTGGTTGCAAGTAATTTCCAGAGATTCTTCTGTCATAATAGGCTTTCCCTCTGGTTTAGATGTGATGTGATATGCTTCACTCATTCACTTTTGCCAGTCTGTTACATAGTCTTGATAGGGTCCTTGTTTTCCGTCAGCTTTTAGATTGAACAGGAGGTCAATGGGGAGTCTTGGGGATCTGCCAAACAGAAGGTAGTAAGGTGAAAATCCTGTGGCATCACTGTGCATGCAACTGTACTCATGAACAACCTTTGCCAGGGAACTTTTCCAATTGTCTTTCTGCTTTTCAGTCAGAGTCCTCAACAAGGCTAGCAAGCTTCTGTTGAATCTTTCAACCTGGTTGTTCCTTTGTGGATAGTAAGGTGTTGTGTGGGAACACCACAGAGTTCTTTAAGTCTTGAAAACACCTGGTTCTCAAATTCCCTCCCCATGTTGTGGTGCATCTTGCAGGGAAAACCGAATTTGAGAATTTAATGAATTTTGAGTCATTAAAGATTTTCTCGGCTACAGTCTTGGCAGATTTATTTGTTGTGGCGTACACTTGCGCAAAGGTATAATGGTTCATGACCACAAAGATGTATTCATAACCTTGTTTGCAGGTCTCCAGGTACAGGAAGTCCATAGACACCATTTCAAACAGATAGGTTGTGGTAATGATGGACAATGAGGCTCTAGTCGGTCTGTTGAGCTTCTTTTTCTTGAGGCACTCATAAACTTGGGTCACATAATGTTAAACGTCATTCAGCATCCGTGGCCAGTAAAATCTGAGTGAGTGTCCTCTCAACACCCAGGTCTCCCATCTCTTGGTGCAGCTCCTGGAACACAAGTGGGTGGTATTATTTGGGAAGGACCAGCTGATCTTTTCCAGATGTCTTCAGGTGCAATATCCCTTTCTCTGTCCACATACAATTTTGTCCATTGTCTCAGCAATACACCAACCTCAGGATGTTCTCTCTGCTGGACTTCCCTGGAAGGTGGGAAGTCAGGGTAATGCTGGTGCTAGTGCTGCCACCTACTGACAGAAACTAAACACTGCAGTTAAAGTATTTATCCAGTTAGTAACAATACCTATTGGAAATATATCTTATTTTATTACTTTTACTTTTTAAAGGGGGTGTATTATTTTCGGTCTCTTTTACTATTCACTGTGCCACACATGAAACAAATGCGAAAGAATATCTAGATGGATTTATCTTTAAATCATTGACAATTTGACTGTAATACCATCTGCAGCAAATGCATGTCCTGACCTTTAACTATAACAAGTATTTCCTGCCCAACTCACGTGGTAACTCCAGTTGTCCATCAACAAGTTCTGGGAGAATTCAGAGCAATTCGAGCACACTTAAGTTGGCTGTCCATGGAAACAAGGTATTAGATCCTTTAATACCCAATTTGACTAAGTTTTGAGATCAATAAGCTACTAGGAACTGGACGGGAGTAGTAAAGGCACGACAGCATCTGTCACTTTCTAAGCCCCGCCCTTTTGATTGATTTATGATCATGAGCCCCACCCCTTTCCCCACGCTTTGATTGGTTTATGACCCTTAAGCCCCGCCCCTTTCCCCCATGCTTTGAGTGATTTATGGCCCTTAACCCCCTCCCCTTTTTCCCATGCTTTTGAGTGATTTATGACCCCTTATGACCCGCCCCTTTTTTCTGACATTAACCGGATGTCCGTCAAAAATAGCCCTCCCCTAAAAATGGCGTCTGTTGTACCCCTTGTTTATAGACTATCACAAAGAAAAGAGAAAGACAGAAAGAAAGAAGAGAAAGCAAGTTGTATTGTAGTGCTAAAGATATATTTTAAAAATAAAAATGTTGCAATTACTATCGACAGGATTCAAACCTGTGAGGGTTGGTCACCCGTTAGATCTTAAGTCTAATGCCTTGTTTTGTATTTTAACTTTTTTTTGAAAAAAACTTCTATTTTTGGGTTGTTTATAAAATGACGTATGTATATGAAAATATAATTTAGAAAAATGTTAGCCGATCCCCCACGTCCTCATTGCTCAGAGCTGGCAGAGCGCTGGCATGTTTGGACATGTTGTAGGGTATGACGCTATCTATGGGAGGGGCGCGTTTCAGGGTTCTAATAAAAAAAGGATGTTCTTATTCAAGGTTCATACTGCTTAAAAGAGAAGAACCGTCAGCATGGCTTCCACAGCATTTGGCTATATTTTAGACAGCTCTTGCGATGAGTGATTTTGATTACGTTCTAGAGAATAGGGACGCTAAAGATCCCGAGGCACCGTGGCAATGGTGTGTATCTGAAAAAGGGTGTTTTCTACCTTCTTACGATCTGCCGAGTCTTCCTACCACCCCTCCTATGGAGCCGGAGGTTCCAACCAAACCTATCTTTATACCGTTGTCTCACGCTCTTCCTACAGACCCCCCGGAGGATCACGATGACCCCGACAGCCTTTACGGAGTGACATTCACAAGAATCCTCAAGATTGTCAAGGGCCTTCTGGCCTCTCTACTGGAAGTAATCATAGACCGGGATCTGCAGAAAAATTGTGCCGGTTGCGCCGTGGCTCTTCATCTACTCGATTTTTTCCTACCTCTGAACAAGATTCGGAAGCTGATTGAGGATTGTTTAATTGAACTGAGACCTGAACCTTACATAAAACAGAAGCTCCAGCAGCTGCAACAGGACCTGGACGAAAGGACTCAAGAAGTGGTTAACAAGATAACTAGATCTTTCTATCATAGAAACTTTACAGTACCCCAGGCTCCTCTGACTTATTACGGTGCTTTTGACTTTGAAGATGGGGAACCGCATGACGTAGAATACAGAGTGAGTTGTTTGGTCTTCTGTTTGAACTCGTAGTTGACAAATTGACTTGTTGGGACCTCTTTAAAAACCCCTTGTCTGTCGATGCAAAACGTTTCACTGCGCTAAAAAGAGCGACGCTTGAAATACATGCCTTGGTGGATCCTAAATATTGGGCTGAAATGATTGCTGATTCTGTAAAATGTGAAATACCTTTAAATGTTTTTCTAACAGCGCTGATCCCTGAAATGTTTTACAATGTGTACCCCTGTAAATGGGAGTAATTACTTGTGTTGTATACATACGTGTCTGAAGCCTGTCTTTATCATCTTGTCAATGGTTTGAATACTGATATCTCTGGAGCGGTAAAATACATTGTATCTTGTTTAATGCATTACTATGAAAGGCAATGTCGCCTTATGCGTTGTTTAAAGTATCCAATTATAATTGTTAATCTGTAAACTGAGTGAATAAACCCTTTTGTACTTTACAATCACGACATTTGTTTGACTTTTTTTCTGAAGGGATGACTCTTCAGCAAATGAAACAAATTTACTATGATGTTTCAAATCCAGGGGGGTTTGGAGGCCGACAGTCTCTTCAGAGAGTTCTTAGGGAGGAGGGGTGTAGGGTTAGTGATAAGGATATAGCTGAATGATTATCTGAACAAGACACTTACACCCTACATAAGCCATCTAGAATAAACTTTAAAAGAAACCGTGTATTTGTATCTAATATTGACGATCAATGACAGGCTGATTTAGTAGATATGTCTAGTCTGTCAAAGAAAAATAACAGCAACAAGTTTATGTTAACATGCATAGATGTTTTATCCAAATTTGCATGAGTTCAACCTCTAAAAAACAAAACAGCTGTGTGTGTGACAAAGGCTTTCAACAAAATCCTTGAAAGCGGCCGTTCACCCAAAAAATTGCAAACGGATAAAGGTAAAGAAAGTCCTTTCAAAACTTGTTAAAAAAATATAGTATAGCGCACTTTACCACCGGTAATGAATTAAAAGCCTCTATTGTTGAAAGGTATAATAGGACTCTAAAGACTAAAATGTGGAAATATTTTACAGCCTTCAACACTCATAAGTATTAGATAAGCTAAAAGAAATGGTTCGCTCTTATAATAATTCTTACCATAGAAGTATTAAAATGAAACCTTCAGAAGTTAATGAAGACAATTCCTTTAAAGTTTTTAAGAATCTATATACTCAGGAATTTCCGTACAAACCACCTAAATTCAAGTTTCAGATTGGGGATGCTGTTAGAGTATCAAAACTAAGGGCTCCCTTTATAAAAGGTTACAAGCAGATGTACACGGATGAAATTTTTAATATATACAAACGATTGCCTAGGAAACCCCCTGTATACAGGCTGAAGGATTATGACGGAGAGGAAATAAATGGGACCTTCTACGAGCTTGAATTACAGAAGATAAAAGGGTCGGAAGATAGACTGTTTACGGTAGAGAAAATCTTAGCCAAGAAAAAAGAAAAGGTAAAAAGTATTGTCTTATAAAGTGGCGGGGTTGGCCGGACAAATTTAACAGCTGGATCGAGGCTAAGCAGTTGCAGGATATTAAGGGGACTCCATCATTGTAGATTCCATTACACCAAGGCTACTGACAAGATGGATCAATCCTCCTTTTATGTGACTACCCAGTAACGCCTCAAAGGATATATTTCCAAAGAACACTATAGCCGATTTTACTATACGGTTATCAAAACCTGTGAATCTACAAGGAAAATGGGAAGTTGGATTAGCAGAGATCCAATACCCTTATACGTGGGAAAATATAAGTAATGCAGAGAATAGATTTTTGACCCGTAATATAGATACGCATGTTAAAGCAGTATTTAAAATAGCCACCGGTTATTATGATTGTGTAAAGGAATTAATAAATGCTATGAATAATGCTTTTCGAGATAGATTGATCGACATAGAGTTATTATTCAAATTGGTAGAAAGAAAAGTTTATATACATGGAGACGCCAAATTGTACCTGTATACAGAGGGTCAATTAGGAAGGATCTTGGGGTTCTATGAAGCCGCTGTGGAGAAAGCTTATAAGAGGGGGTTTTATCCGGCAGATATTAGAGCAGGATTTTACACTTTGTATGTATACACCGACATAATAACCCATCAAGCAGTGGGGGATAGCTACGTCCCCCTTCTAAGATGTGTTCCGATTAATGGATCCCCCAATGAAATAGTAACAATATTTTATGACAGACCTCATTATGTAGCTGTCAGTAAGAATAGCTTTGACACTATAACTTTGCAACTTAAGATGGATCAAAACAGCCTTGTTCCATTTCGTTTTGGGAAGGTCATAGTGAAGGTCCACTTCAGACCTGTTAAACAGTCTCTTTATATATAATTGAAAAGAATACGAAAATGAGGGCTTTTTAGAAAAGCTATGTCTTTACTTAGAAGGGGTTTTGATATAGCTAAACCTCATTTAAAGTCAGCGGCTAAAAATATTGTGAAGGACGTGGTGTCGAATGTGATAACATCCTACGCTACTCACAACCATGAGGAGCCCCAATCAGGGTCGGGGCTAATGGTGATGTCAAGAGGCTATAGAAAAAAACCTCCCAGTCCTCCAGGAGCTCAAAGCCGATCCCGTAAAAGGGCTAGACGAGCACCTTCTGAAGCATTAAGCAGCAGCTCGCGGAGGAAGAGGTCTGTTAAAAAAACGAAGGCTCGTTGTAAAAAGAAAACTAGAAACATCTTTTAAAACATGGCTCTAGTTCATCATTTATCTCAAGAATGTGTAAAATCTGAACTGGATTTATTCACCGTACCTTACACCCAGACAAGTATAGATAAAAGCCTTTATGTTGAAATACCACCGCTCTCTGCCCTTTCGGACACCGTCCCTCTTGAATTTTCTATTGCAGGTAACGGGGAGGATTATCTGGACTTAGCACTCAAATAACACTCTTTTAAGACTTGCTTGTAAAATCACAAAAGCAGATAACACTGATCTAGATGTCAATAGCCCTGTAAGCATTATCAACTATGCTATATCTACAATTTTCTCACAAGTAGACGTTTCCTTAGGCGAGAGATTAAGTAGCCAGAGTAGTAGCACATATCCTTATAGAAGTCTTATAGAAGTCTTGCTCAATTATGGTAAGGACACTCTGGAATCTCAATTTTCAGCTGGGATGTATTTTAAAGACACCGCTGGCAATATGGATGTTGGAGATCCTGCAGGGGCAAACGAAGGGTTAAGACAAAGATGTGTTTATACCCGAAGAAGTCACGTATTTGAACTTTTAGGACCTCTACATTCTGATATATTTTTTCAAGAAAAACTCATGTTAAACGGCATTGATGTAAAAATTAAAATGATTAGGGCTCGTGATTGTTTAATGGCAGGCGATGCAAACCAGTACAAACTTCACCTTTTAGAAGCCTCTCTTTATGTCAAGAAAGTTAAAGTGTCTCCAGATGTGAAAATAGGACATGAAAGGGTCGCTGTCAAGGTTTATAGCATCCCTAGAGGGCTCAGAGTTAGTAATCAAGAAAACATGTTTCTGGGGCAACTGCCTAAATTTGTAGTCATAGGTTTAACAGATAATAATGCCTTTAGTGGTGATTATGTAAAAAAATCCTTTTAACTTTAAACATTATGACGCCAACTTTATAGCATTGTATGTTGATGGAGAACAAATACCCTCAAAACCTTTTCAACCCAACTATGCAAATACGCACAACTCTGTTAGGGAGTATTATAGTTTAATACAGGCCACTGGAAGACATCTGAAAGACAAACCTCTGATTATCGATCGTTCCGATTACTCTAGGGGGTACACCCTTTATGCTTTTGATTTAACCCCCGACCAAGAAGCAGGGGATCACTTTTCTCTAGTTAAAACAGGAAACATGCGTCTTGAAATGCGCTTTTCTGTTCCGCTGCCGGACACTGTAAACCTAATCATCTATGCTGTGTTTGAGAACGTCATAGAGGTCTCCCAACAAAGAGCTGTTCTCTTTGATTACTGATTAAATGAAACTGAGTCATTTAGCAGGACCATCAATACTTTACAACTTACCTCAATACTAACTAGTAACCCTTTTACACAAAAGAGTTTTTATGGGGTTTTAGCATGTGACCAACTGCCTAAGGGGAAAATTAATAAAAATCCTGCTTTGATCATCGTGAACACTCATCCTCAGAATTATCCGGGGGAACATTGGCTGAGACTTTATTTAAAAGATGGGAGCGGGGAATTTTTTGACTCATACCTGGTTACCCCGCAGATTTCGGCTATTTTCCTAAAACTATTATGGATTTTTTATTCAAAAACTCTACACAGACTGTATTCAACAACCAACAGCTACAAGGACCAAAGACCTCTACATGTGGACATCATTGTGTTTTTTTCTTATATCACCGTTCTAAAGGTCTTGCCTACCGTGAAATCCTGAAACTATATAGTGAAAATGTTGATAAAAATGATTATATGGTCTACAATTTCATTCAAAAATATATCCCTCTAAATCAAAATATATGTGTGACGATGTGTGCGTACAGTGTGTAAATTCCTGTCAGGCTTTTAAAACAAATGTTTTAAATGTTAAATAAAACGCTGTTTGAGACAATAAATCCTTAAACAATATCTTTTTTATTGAATGTATTCATTAAAAAATCAACAAGTATATTTGACACATGCATATGTACATAAAAAGCAAACATTGAAAATACACAAGAAAAAAGATTTACAAATTAATAGTCTTCCCAGTCATTTTTCTCCTTTTTCCTCCTTCTGGAGATCTTAAGAGGTGTAATTTTAAAGGCCTGCATACGGCTGCGTGGTCTGGGTATTAGGGATCACAGAATTAGGGATATTTATGCATGCTAGACCCCCTAGGAATTCATCCCAACCTGCGGGGGTCCTATGATCTGTAACATTACTGACCCCGGTAGCTGTTTTAATTAAATCAACCATATGGGTCCCTCTCACCACATTACCCCTTAAAATAAACTCTCCTTGACCATTCCACGAAGTAGTATTAGAGTTCTGGGTCATGGCATGTAAAATAAATTCAGCATTCCTCTTAGATCTGTGAGGGGTGCTTCTTATAACATAATCCTCTATCTGAGAAACTTTCTCTTGAGCAGTACTCTGTCCATCTTGAGGATGTGCCTGGGGCCCAGTTGCATTAACAGTGACAGCATCATTAGGAGGGGTTAACAATGTTAAATTATTAGTCTCTTTTTCATCCTGTTTAATCAAGGTCAGATACCTTTGTAAAAAAGCAGTATATAGTTTAATTTTTTCATAATCGATAATATCAGTTCTCAGTAACACACTTTTCATATCGTTATCAAGGTGACTTTCCACTGCTTTTTTAATAGGTTCAGGAGAAGTGGAGGGGCCTTGTCGTAGTCTGTCAATCTGTTGTTGGGGTACGAGGTACATTTTCTGAGCATACTCCATACTTTTAACGTCTTGCTGTTAAAAGATCTGATAAAAAAGGGATGGCAATGCCTAACAAAGAACCTATAAAACCTCCTTTTTGGTTTACTGTTTTTCTTTTCTTTTTTAGAGGTTGTTTCTTATTACATAACTTCTTTATTATAACTTTTTTCCTTTTTAAGTCTTTTTAATTGGGCCTTGGTCAAAGGAATATTCCCCCTTAAAGTGTTTATGGCTATTTCAACAATTGATTTCATAAGATCATCAGAGGCCTCTTGTAAAACGATTCTTCTCTGGGGAGAAGAGCCGCTGACTAACCTTTTTAACCCTTTGCGGTCCATTGTCGGACTGGGTCCGACATTGCAATTATTCCCACCAGGTCCTTTGTCGGACCCTGTCCGACATCATTTTAAAAACGCAAAAAACGCAAAAAAGTCGGTTTTTCAACGGAAAAGCCGAGAAACCATTCAATGGCCGAGTGGGAACGAAAGGAGCCGAGACAAGCCAATAAAAATAAAAAATAAAAAGGCGATCTCATGAATAGTCATAGTACCCCATTGGCATCAGATGGGGCGGTCGTATGGAAACAAGCTGGGAGTACAGTATCAGCACAGAGACTATCACAGACATTTGCAGAGCTTTTTGAGATGTTATAGCAATAAAATAATGACTTGGATTGCATTATTGAGGAGTTTGGTGATAAAACGAGTCATCAGGAGACGATTGATCGGTATGTACGACTATTATTATTATTATTTTTATTTGGTAGCATATGTGAAAGCGATAGCAAACGAAAGGGTGGGGCGGGCTGGAGATGCCTAGTGAGTGCTTTGTTGATATGCAGGGCCTTTTAAACCCGTTTGACTGTGGAAAAAAATACTTTTAAACAGCGGCCTAAAATTAACTGCGCGTGAAAAAATTAATTAGACCTGGCGAGCCTGACGCAGAATTAATAAATGGACTGCAAAGGGTTAAGAGGGGGAGGTTTCTTTTTATTCTAGCCGACATGTTGTCTGCTGTTGATAAAATAATCTTTTTAAGCATCTACAGCACTTTATAACTTCTTAGCCATAAGTTTTTTCATAATATAGGTGGCAGGCCAATCAGGTTGGAACAAACCTGTTCGTAACCGATAATCTTCAGGGGCTTTTAAATCTACCAAGAGATAACCGTATGGTTGTTTTGTCGCATCTTCAAAAGCTTCTAAAAAGAAATTTTCACGGGTACATCTGTCTCGCTAGGGTGTTAATCTGCAGCTTGTCTCTGGGATTTTTAAAAAGAATCATGTAATTAGCATTTAAGTTTATGGTACGACTCATTTTACCCTGAAAAAACAAATTTTGTACTAGATATAATAAACATAAATTCCTATGGTGCGTGAGAGGTAGCTCTACAAGGGTTGAAATGGGTTGTAGGGGTTTCTACCGGACCGTGTATGGCTTCTTTAGGAGGTGCAGGAGTCTTCTTAGGACTGTCAGTAATTAATTTTCTCTTGACCCCTCCATCACCAGGGGATGCTGGGGTTTTGCAGAAATGGGAGGAACTGGGCAGTGTTGGGAGTGCTCTGACTGCTCCGGGTCTACAAGACTTTTTCTTTTGTGGGGCTATATGAGATAAAAACAAAGAGACTTATTGAGATGTACACTTTGATTTTTTTGAAAAACAAAACAAAACACAATATATAAGTATTAATATACGCATCATGAGCTTTTTAGGAATGACTACTGATCCATGAGAGTCTTTTTTAGGGCGTACTGGAGTCTTCTTAGCACTTGGTATACCCCTAATGGGGGGACCTGGTTTGTTAACAACAAAGTCTTCCAAAGTCCAGACTTTATCCGGATCTGAATAATTCAATTGAATAAAGACTGCTAATACACGGCGACCATCTTTGATGATGGCAAAGTAAGAGCAGCGGCCATCTTGGATGTACTGTCGCTAAAGAGCGGCGGCCATCTTGGGGAGGTGATAATCTTACAGTCCAAAGCAAAGAGATTCAAGCACTAATATGTTTAAATAATCCCTTATAAACGATAAACATTTTTTTAGATATTTATTTGTCAATATTATAAAATTAAAAAAACACAGGTCTTCAAAAAGCACAAACGCACTCGCACACGTAAGTGTACGCCCCAGAGATTCAAACAGAAGTCTTCAAAGAAAGCACAAACGCCTCGCACTCCAAGCGCACACACACACACAGCACGACTCAGAGATTCGAACAGGGCTATGAAAAAACATTTAAATAGCCCTTATAAAAAGATAAACATTTTTAGACTATTATTTACCATATATGCAACACTCTGCCAGCCCCAGAGATTCGAACAGAGTCGTTCAGAACAAACATAGTACCCGTTCCAAAAAAACCCCCCAGCATTTTAGGGTTTTCGCTTTCAAACACGCTTTTTAGAATATTTATTTGAAAATAATTAGAACCAATGCTTTTATTTAACCATAAAATGCACACACACACACACACACACACACACCGCAACAAAAAAATTACGCCCAGAAATTTGAACAGGGGCCCTGTGGCATGCCTGGCTTCATTCATTGTGCGAGGCAAGCTCCCGTATTTATCCCTCTATGACGGCTGCACGTTTGAGAAGCCTACCCCTCGCTCCGAAAAACACCTTTTGTACACAGAATATTTTACGAATAAATTAAGTAAACAATAAAGATGTTTTTTTTATTTAGAAAATAATAATTTTTTTTTCGTTTTTGGCTGGGTTATTTTTAGTACTTCAAGTGCGAGTTTGGAGAAAGAAAAAAGGAAGCACGGCCTCTGTATATGCTTTGCTTGTCGAGATTTTAAAAGAAGCGTGTATTCGTTTCAAAACAGAAGTTTACAAGGTACGCGAGATTGACCCCTTCCAATGCACTACAATCGCCTCCTTGTGCATGGCTTAAAAAGGCCTTTACAACATATTCAGTCGTGGCCGCTGCAATATTAAAATCAACCAGCAGATGGCAGTATGCGGAATGCTTAATCCTTCCGCATTTATACAGTTTTTAACATAAAAAAATTATTCTTATACCTAACCACGTCTTGTATGGTCTTAAAATAATCACATTAAGCCAAACAATGTAGTGGTCAATTCTTTTAGCTTCAAAAATAACATTAACTAGGTTTTTAGAGTTCTCTGTAATGTTAATAGAAACCATTATGCAAATACAGGTGCATTATGGGTAGGCTCCTAAAAAACCCTAAAACCTTTTCAATTCAGCCTGTGCTAACCTTTATTGGATTCAAAAACAACTTTAAATCATTTTTAGAATACGTTGTAATATTAAAATCAACCATTAGATAGAACCATGTGTATTATGGAATGGACAGAGTTACCTACCACAGCCCGGAAATCCAACAGAAATGTAGGGCCCCCAGCACATTTGTTGAATGTTGTTATGGGTTAATTTTCAGTGTAACATGTGTATAATATACTGATGATGACATTTGTTAATAACCCCGGTTATTGTTATGGAGGGTCTTGAACATAGTCAAAAATGTTTAGGGACTCTCTGTTTGTTAATAACCCCAATTATTGTTATGGAGGGTCTTGAACATAGTCACAAAAAAAAGCACTACAATACAACTTGCTTTCTCTTCTTTATTTCTGTCTTTCTTTTTTTGTGATAGTCTATAAACTAGGGGTACAATAGACGCCATTTTTAGGGGAGGGCTATTTTTGACGGACATCCGGTTAATATCAGAAAAACGGGGCGGGTCATAAATCACTCAAAAGCATGGGGAAAAGGGGAGGGGGTTTAGGGCCATAAATCACTCAGTGTTGGAAAAAGGGGAGGGCCACAAATCAATCATAAATCACTCAGAGGCATGGAAAGGGGTGGGACTTAAGGGTCATAAATCACTCCGAGGCGTGGAAAGAGGTGGGGCTTAAGGTCATAAATCAACCAATAGGGGCAGAGTTAGGGCCATAATCAATCAAAAGGTGTGAAAGGGGCGGGGGCTTAGAAAAGTGACAGATGCTGTCGTGCCTTTACTACTGACGGGTTTAAATGGGTCAAATGGTAACTTCTCGTTCGTTTAGGATATGTTCTTAAGAAGATGACTGGTGACTAAATTCAAGTTAGATTTAAATACAATATGAAGTATGAGCTCAATGGTCACCCTTTTACTTGCTGATGTGTACTCATCTTAGTTCAACTAAATCAAAAAGTGAGTTAGGTTGGAGTAAATCAATCAGTAAAAATACATCAGTAATCATACTAAAGCAAGAATAATTTTTGAAACAATACATTTAGAAAACAAGAAAACAATGTTTGATTAAATGATGGGAATATAGCCACCACATCAATCATAATACTGTAGCAATGGGTGGGAAATGAAGCAGAGTCTCACAGATATTGTCCTGTCTTGTACTTGTTTTTCATAACACATTATTTTGCTTGATTTGAGTGCGTGGATATGGGTACATGTAGATATATATAGACGCATTAAAGGATAGTTTGTTTAGAACCATGGATTCGGGTCTTCTTTTTATGTCAGTTGGTTTGGTTAAGACTTTCTTTAAGATTGTTTTTAATAATCTTTTTTCTTTCTAAAGATACTAAGATTGGCCTTAGTGTTTCAAACAAGACTGTTACAAAATTACACAGAGTAACCACTAGCTCTCTAATCCTGGATCTCCTTCGCACCAATGCCCTCACACTCTTATATACCCTCGTCCGATCTACGTCCCCCAGCATATCACCCACCAATCCCAAGCATGCATGTCCCACCTCCCATCCCTCATTCTGCAAAGTGTCGATCCCTTTTTGTCCTTGTAATGGGGGGCCCTCTGTTCTGTAAGTTCATGATTTACCAAGCAATGATTAGTTGAGGTTCTTGCTAGTTTTGTGTCATACACCTATGAGCTTAGGACTGTGTGTTATGACATGCTAGCTTGAATATACAAGTTGACTGCAGACATGTTTAAATTAAAGAAACAATAGCAAAACTGATCACATTCATAAATGTGAGCAAAACAACACATTTGTTTTAATATTGCTCCTTTTCAATAAATCCTTGTGTAACTTTTATTATCAGGATTTCCCTTTCAGAATAAAAACAATGTTCTGATTTTGGATACAAAATCATAATACAGTAGCTATCTTGCATTCTTGTTAAAACTGATTTTAGGTTAATTCAATTTTGACAAGTAACAAAACAAAAAAACCACTAGATGGAGCCAGTTCATCAGTTTTATAAGCGCTAATGTCCCCAAAATAGGACTGATAACAAGGATCTCTATAATGTACTATATTTGTATAGTTTTATCATAATGGCAAAGCTTCATAATAACTGTGAGAAATTCACATTAAATGTATACCCCATGCTGCCCATACTTATGGTGGAACCACTGAAAAGATGATAGACTGCTCTTGATATACAGGCAAATTATTTTATTGAGCAAACTGCCTCACTCACATAAGCAGTGATGCATTGTTATTATATGGTAAATAAACTTGCAATTCAAAGTTGCAGATGTTTCTTTTTAGCTATTAAACTAATGAGTTTCACTTTTGGTGAATAGCAAAAATAAGTATTTTTCATGGGTAAGAAAACAAATGTGAGTTATTGTTTACATTTACTGTACATATAAAGAGTTGTCAGACTGATGTGTAAATGTAGCCTATACAGTAACACCTGTTTCTTTAATATCCGATACACAGGTTTGAAATGCTTCGTTCCATAAATGCTAATTAGCACAGAATGATGACCTTGAAGTAAAAAATGCCAGGCTTGTTGTGGATTTTTACACTCCCGTTGTGTTTTGGAGAGGGGAATGTCTTCATGCAAGGGGTGGTTGATATGACATCATCGGACACACACTACAGTTCAGGGGCTATATGCATGCATACTGGGCCAAAGCCTGTTCAAGTCTGTGCTCAAGTGTAAACAAGTGGATCAAATGATAAGAATCTTCTAATTGGATTAACTCTGAGCCAGTTGTAATTGTAAATGCACTATTAAACTCATAGATGACACAAAATGCCCTTGTGGGGTACTGCAATAATGGTTTATGATGCTATGAACCTTGCTGAGCATACCTTTTTTAAAGAAAGGGATGAATGATCTCATAAAAACAGAAACATGACAAAATTGGAAACCAGATAACATAAATGACATGTGGGTAAGAGAATAATGATTGAACCATGTCCATTCTACCTTTACTATGCATACAGCACATTATTTATTCCTAATATTCCTGTAATGTTCCCTCTCTATGCAGCTCTTGTTGAAACAGCTACTTCTAGTACATTGGGGCAGCAATCCCTTTTCATATGTATGTATCACATTATCGATGTCAGAAAAAGAGGCATACTTTCATATTATTACTGGACTTTTTACTGAGAGTTTATGATTCTGTTTTTAAAGTTATGGAAAATAATGACAATAAAATCTAATAATAATGTTTACTATTAGCTATGGCACTCAGAATAATGTCTCACACCATTTGGCGCACCATTGCCCCTTCATATAAACTTTAGTGTGGCAGCATTGACACATTTTTTCCCTGTACTTCAGTTCAGATACCCTCAAGAATAGTATGTCGTCAAACAGGGATGATTATTTCTGCAGGGATCTGTAAATCTGGTCCCATACTGTATGTAAGTTTATATACAGAGCACCTACATCTGTTATCAAGCCTTTTTGAAAGGGAAGTACACTGAAAGGCCATTTCAGTTCTTATATCTGAAAGATAAATCATGATATTTATAGAGGTTGGCTCAACAAAGTACTTTTTACACTTTCTTTTTTTAGCCACCTTTCCTGTGGCAGGAACCATCCTAAGACCACCTTGAAGTGGTAAGTGACACACTTTTTATTTAAACAGCCAAACCAATGCAAGATAAATATGGTTTTGGTCACTGGTTTTAGTTGTGGCAATGAAATTCAATTTGTGGGTGAAAGGAATGCACTTCAATTTATATTCAGTTTTGATTGTTTGAGGGTTTGAATATTTCTTTCCAATGTCTTATAGTGAAACCTTATGATTGTTACAAAAAAGCAGGTAGATCCCTGATCCATTTTTTTAAAATACTGTAAATCCTTTTACTTTTTATATTAAAAGAAATATTTAAGAAAGCTAATGGTGTCCTGTATTGAACTCATTTTGGTGCCCCTCTTGGTCACAAACATATGGACCTTTATAAAAAGAGCATTAGAGGGCTGTTGAAAGGTCCCACAGACCTCAACAAATGAGAGAATATAAATGTAATTCCGCCTAGCATATTACACACCAATATTGATCTAAAGATTAAATTACATTGCAGAAGAAGACGTTTGTGTGCCATATTTATTATAGGCTGTCCTCGGGGAAAGCCAAAAGAAGTATCAGAACTAGTAACCACCCCTGTGCCAGTTACTATCAGTGTTCAGAAGTTATATCCATGTATGCTAGAATTACACAAGTTCTCCCAGTATTGTCTTTGTCGTGTGTACATGAAGAAATTGGTTCAATCTTAGATGAATATGTAATTATGGGTGTTCCTGCATAAAATTCCAAAAATGGGGTGGAGAGTGCAATCAGGGTCCTCAGATATTATAATGAGATGTACTAAAGCAACATTGTCATGTCAGGTTTAGCCTACAGGTCAAAGGTACACCACCTCTGTATTATATGCTCTGAATATCACAATGACATTGGCTTGGTTTACATGCACTTGAAAATCGACTCTACAGTCATGACTGTGTGATGTTGTCACATGGATACAACTCAAAAGTTTTATTCAAGCACATCATATCAAACATCTGCACAGCTGATACGCCGTATTTAAATGAACAATTAAACATAATATAAAGCACTACTTCAAAAAATGAAAAACGATAATAAAATAAATATTTAAAAAGAAACTAGTGTGTAAACAGGTATATGCACATACAAAACTGTAAAAACAAAAGCAGTTTTTAATCTAAAACAAATGTAACATATGTGTCACTCATAACACAGAATCCAGGTCGAGCTGCTGCAGCCTGTAGCTTTGCAGTTTTCTGATGGAAATGTTTCTGTTGAAGCACTGTGGCTAGCTTCAAGATGAAATCTCTAGCACCTTGTGCAAAATGAAAGAATTTATGGCTGCCAGGGCCAGTAGAGGTAACAACAGGCTTGTATATTGTAGGTTATATTAAAAATAAAAACATGTATTGTAAAAAGCGGTTCTAGTGTTAATGAAATGTAATGTAATTATTAGATGTTCCACAAACACACAAATATAAATTCTAAGTAGTAAAACTTGTGTGTGTGTGTGTGTGTGTGTGTGTGTTGGAAAGGTAACCAGACAAAGTAGCTAATGCACGGCGTAATTTAGAATGTGTAAGCATATACTAAAAGGCATTCATTTTTTAATTTGTTATTTAATGTTTATTGGAAAAATGAAGTACAGTCAGCCCTCTTTATACCGCCAGATAAGGGCCATGGCAAAAACGGGCAATAAGCGAGGGTGGCGTTATAGTGAGGGTCAAAAAACAAAACAAAACACACACAACCTTCCATGTTTGCAATAAATTCAAATATTTTATTTTTTTAGTTATACAATTACAAATCTGGACTGCGTAGCACTGGCTTGCTACACAGCCTTTGCTTCAAAGCGAGAAAGGCTCTCTGGCACAGCTCCGTCCACTGAACCATATTTGGGGCAGCCTTCCTGGTGAGGTCTGTCAAGGGAGCAGCGAGCGTGGCGAAGCTCTAGATGAACTTCCTATAATAGCCTGCTAGTCTCAAGAAAGAGCGCATCTCGGTTATGGTCGTAGGGACCGGCCAGTCAGCCAAGACTTTCACCCTAGCAATCAGCGGTCTGATTTGGCCACTCCCTACTCGATACGCCAAATACTCCGACTCACTCTTCCCAGTGGCACATTTCTTTGGGATAGCAGTGAGCCCAGCCTCCCGCAAGGATTGCAGCACCGCCGCTACTTTACACAGATGACTCGGCCAGTCCTCACTGTGGATAACCACGTCATCTATGTAAGCAGCGGTGTCAACTCGCCTGAAGTCAATGCAAAATTGAGTTGACCCGTCCGGCTTATCTACTAAAACAATTGGACTGGTTGGGACTCCTCTTTGGGACGCCTTTATTACCTGCCTTTTGCGCTCAGGTATGCAGTACGGCCTCTGGCAAACTGGCGCCCCCGGCTCAATCTCAATGTGATGGTGGGCTACTCGAGTCTGCCCCAGAAAACACATCAGGAAACTCCGCCACCAGCACCCGAGCCTCACATTTCTGTGTTGGTGTCAGATTATTTGCAATCTGTACCAACCCCTTTTTCGCCAACACAGAAAGATCAGGTCCCAGATCTGTGACGTCACCTGCTTGCGCCACTAACAAAGCCTCCTGTTGCAACCAGGGCTTCAAAAGGTTTACATGATAAATGTGCTTTTCTCTCCGTCGCTCTGGCTGGCAGATCTTATAAACCACTGTCCTAACCTGGCATGTAACCTCAAAGGTCCTAGCCTTTTGAGGTTACACGCAATAGAAGCACTTTATCCCCCGACTGAAACGTGCATAACTGGGCCCCCCTGTTATATTGGGTCTCCTGTCTGTGCTGAGCCTGCTGCAAATTGTCATGCACCCATTTTCCTACAGACTCAAGACGTTTGCGCAGGTCCAACACATACCGGACAGTATTGGTTGAATTGTCCTGCTGCTCCTCCCATATCTCTCTGACCAGATCGAGCACATCCCGGGGTCTCCGCCCATACAGTAGCTCGAATGGTGAAAATTCCGTAGAAGCCAGAGGTACCTCTCTGATCGCAAAGAGAAGGGGAGGAATCAGCTGGTCCCAGTAGCGCACGTCACTGTCAATAAATCTGCGCAACATGTTTTTGAGGGTCTTATTAAAACGCTCCACAAGACCATCAGTCTGGGGGTGAAAGACTGAGGTCCTAATTGTCTTAATACCCAAAAGTTGACATGTTCCGCAGACTAGCCGTGACATAAACTTGGTGCCTTGGTCGGTCAGTATTTCCTTGGGGATCCCCAACCGGGAGAAAACCTTCACAAACTCGTTGGAAACAGACTTAGCAGACGCAGATCAGAGGGGAATGGCCTCTGGATTACGCATAGCATAATCCAAAATGACCAATAGGTGTGTGTATCCTGTCGCACTCCTTTTTAGCAGTCCCACTATATCTATTCCAATATGCTCAAATGGGTCTTCCACTGGGGGCAATGGCACCAGTGGAGCTCGTGGGACGGCTCCAGGGCTAGCTTTCTGACATTCCCCACTGCGTTCGCAAAAACGCCTGATGTCACCATCCAGCCCCAGCCAATAGAACCATGTCACGAGCCTCGCTTTAGTCTTGTCCCTTCCCAAATGACCAGACAGGGGAATAGCGTGAGCAAGCTGCAACAAATCCTCCTTAAAGTGCTAAGGAATGAGCAACTGGTGACGCACCCCGTCTGGAGTAATTTTTCAACACAGTACAAAAGGTCTCGATTAATTTCAAAGTGAGGGTACATGGCGGTGCGTCTGGGCTCGACCACCTGACCATTAACCACAGCTGCTTGGTCAAAGAGCCTGCCATGCGCTGACTCCGCGGTCTCCCCAGTCTCTTCACCAATCTCCCCACTGAAACTTCTCGGACTCCCTCCATTGCCAGGCCTCATTCTTAGCGGCCCGGCATTCCTGTTTAGTTTTGCGGGGTCTAAATCTATGGCAATAGCAGTCCGGGTCACGAAAGGGGAAGATCTCTCCAATTACTTCTTCTTTCTTAGCCAATAGGGAGGACGGGGCCATCACATTAGCCAACCAATCTTTAAACTGCTCGCAGTCTCGTCCCAGAACTACAGGCACTGGCAATCGAGGACACAAACCCAATTGCACTCGCGTCACCTGCTGACCAATTTTTTAATTCACAAACATCCTAGGATAAGTGCGCACATGAATATTTGCTTATGCCTCTTATTTGCTTATGCCCCAGTGAGATTAAGCTCTCCTCTATTAGGGACTGACTACACCCTGAATCTAAGAGAGCCTGGGTTTGTATATCATCCACTCACAAATGAATCACAAAACCTGTCTGCTGGAATGACTGATGGAATGAAACAGTCTTACCTGGTTGGATGAGGTCACATCCCATAGCGGGGCAATCCCAGTCGATGTGGCTCACCTCCCAGCTTGTTCCACACATCAGTGAACTGGTTTCTTGCCAGGAAGTTTCAGCAGGAGGTTGAGGCACAGGAGCCATATTATTATTTATTTATTTATTATTATTTTTATTTCTTTCTTAGCAGACGCCCTTATCCAGGGCGACTTACAATTGTTACAAGGGGCTCGACAATAGGGTGGCCGCATGAGACCCCGGTCCAACACCGCAGCAGCCCGTGGGTGACCCCACTCTGCCCCAGTTCTCGGGCCGGGAGCTCCCACCATCACACTCCGTCCAAAGACCTGGCTACCCCTTACCCCCAGTTCCTTCACCCTCCCTGGGGCCAATAGAGGGGGTGATGCAGGAGTAGCCTGGTACTGCTCTGCCAATCGGATCGCCCGATCCAGGGTGGCGGGTCCCTATCTGCACCCACAAGCACGGCCCTGGAGCCAAGCACTGCAGGAACCTCTCGACTACGATTACCTCCACTAGCCTGGCAGTGGTGGTGGCTCCCAGGTTCAACCATCCCTGGGCGTAATCCTGCAAGCGGTGCGCGATGGCCCTGGAGTGTTCCTCCGCAGAGAAGTTCTCCACCAGGAATTTGCGGCGGTAGCCTTCCGGAGTCACACCCATGAGGTTGAGGATGGCAGCTTTCAGCATGGGGTACTCCACCATTGTCGCATGATCCAGGATCCTCATTGCCGCCTGTGCCTCCCCCATCAGCTGGGGTAGCTAGCCCAATGCTCTCAGTCCCATCCAGCAGAGATTGCCATAGCCTCGAACACCTCCAGGTATGCGTCCGGCCGATCCTCTGCCATCATTTTTGTTGGCCGCTGTAACATTGGGTTGGGCGCAGTAGCTCTTACACTCCCCTGCCCTACCTCAGTCAGGGTTTGGCGCAGTAGGTCCATCATAGCGGCGAATTGCTGCGGGTCCATTCTGCCTCTCTGATCTTGTATTGCTTTGTGTTGGCAGTGCCAGTGAATCCCATTCTGACACCATCTGTGGACGGGCGGTGGGCAATTCACAGACACACATGGGGGAAGAAGGTTTTATTTGTAACGCCGCTCGGGCGTTTATTTTTACCAGAGGGCACTGTTGTCCGTGGCCTGAATACTGGCAACAGTAAACAGGACCACGGGGTTACCAATACTGGTATACAGTCCAGTGCACATACAAGTTCTCAAAAATAATAATGAAAACAAAAGGCGAAAGAAAAAGGGAAAATAAAACAGTAATAAAACTACAAAACAAAAGTGCTCCTTACGCAGTGCCCCCACTGCCGCTAAGCCGGTCAATATGGGCCTCCGACCTACGCTCCATTGGATACACTGGAGTATACACTGGAGTGGCCGGAGTTCCCCGTATAACTACACACATCCCCTCGGGTACGTAATTATTTATTTTATTTTTTGGTTTATTTTAAGGCAGGCTGTCTCACTCAACCGTGCTTGTCTGCTCTTTCTTTTTTCTTTTTTTTAAATAAATTTAGTTGTCGCCAATTGTTTTTATATTTTCTACCAATTTGGAATGGCCAATTATTATTTGAAGCTCAGCTCACCGCTGCGCTGACTCGGGAGGGCGAAGATGAACACACATTGTCGTCCGAAGCGTGTGCCGTCAGCCAACCGCTTTTTTTCACACTGCAGAATCACTATGCAGCCACCCAAGAGCTACAACGTCGGAGGACAATGCTGTTCTCAGGCAGCTTACAGCCAAGCCCACAGGCGCCCGGCCAGACTACAGGGGTCGCTGGTGCGCGGTGAGCCGAGGACACCCTGGCCGACCTAACCCTCCCTCCCCCCGGGCGACGCTCGGCCAATTGTGTGCCGCCCCCTGGGAGCTCCCATCCACGTTTGGCTGTAGAATAGCCTGGACTCGAACTCGTGACGTCCAGGCTATAGAGCGCATCCTGCACTCCACGCAAAGCTCCTTTACCGGATGTGCCACTCGGAAGCCCCCGCCTGCTCTTTCTTTACACTGACGTCTTTCTCCAGTGTCATTGGGTATCCTCTATCTGGCCACCTGAATGCACAACCAAGCGCAGTTCTTATGGGCCGAGCAATCCCCAAAGGCCCTCCTCTCAGCCACTCAGAGAGAGGGAAAGCCATGACTAAAAGGCGGATCTTACGAGGCTGCTGCCCCCTTCCTGCAGAACCACACACGCACCAGACAGTCAGCACAGAACTACCCTGTTACACACCAACACATTTTTTTCAAGCAGGGATCTGCCCTGCCACAACATATAATGTATTTTTATTTACTGTAACGGTAATGTATTTAAATCACAAGCAATGTAGTGTACTCCTCACTGCCAGCACACACGTGCAAGTCTCTCAGCACTGGGATCTCCGTGCCAAGCCATTCAGTACCTCTGGTATTGTGCTCGGCATTCTCAGCACTCTCAGCACCTCTGCTATTCAGTGCTCGGTGCTCTCTGCACTCTCAGCACCTCCGGTATTCAGTGCTCGGCACTCTCCGCACACTCAGCACCTCCGGTATTCAGTGCTTGGCACTCTCTCAGCACTCTAGGCACTTCCTATAGCAGAGTGGTGGTGTCGTGCCGAATTCTGCTCCTTGCTGAATTTTGCACTACTTTGAGATAGGTGCATGGTTGAGTGTTCCGTTTGTCCATGTGATTACTTCAGCTATTAATGTATTCATCGCCGTGGTTTACTGTGAACTTTCGGTATTACAAATTAATGTACATTTTAGACATTAAAATTTTATAAAAACATCAAAACACAAAAGAGCTCGTGAACAGCAATTTCCTCAGATTCCATTTCTTTAAAATGGACCAGATGACATTTTTATTTTAATATTTTACACAAAATGGTGTGAAATATGAATACGTTAGTAATAAGAAATAGTTACGCAATCATCTGTTTAATCTTTACAGTTTTCCTCACCGTGGTTTACTGTTAACTTTCAGTATTACAAATTAAATACCTAATTTTCTACACAGCAGAAGATATTTTGTCTGAAACATCCTGAAATATATCTTTTTAAACATTTAAATAATTTAAACCTTATGTGCACATCCAAAAAAACGTCTTTTTGTCTGTCTTTTCAAAAATGTCTTTTCATTTTTTGTGCACCAGACATTCATCCCCCTAGCAATGCTGAGGTGGTGGGGGGGATCAATTAGTTCCCAGTCAAAAGCAAGATATACCAGGGTTAATTGGGAAGTTCTGTGATGTTTTTTCTGATTTGCCAGGTAGAACGAATATAATCGAACATGCTGTTGTTACTTCCCCAGGTGTGAGTGTGCGAGAGAGACCGTACCGCATCCCTGAAAGTTGGAGGGGGATGGTGAGCCGAGAAGTAGCGGATATGTTAGAGCTTGGAGTCACAGAGACTTCACGGAGCGAGTGGTGCAGTCCGATTGTCTTGGTTAGCAAGAAGGACGGCACCAATCGTTTTTGTGTGGATTTCCGCAAAGTGAATACAGTCTCCAAGTTTGACGCATACCCTATGCCTCAAGTGGATGAGCTCTTGGACTGGATAGGAGGGGCGTGGTTTATCTCCACCCTCGATCTGATGAAGGGATACTGGCAGATTCCCTTAACTCTAAGCTCTTGCGAGAAAAATGCATTTTTGACTCCGGAAGGCTTGTTCCATTTTGTGACCATGCTGTTCGGGCTGCATGGGGCTCCAGCAACCTTTCAGGGACTGATGGATCAAGTGCTAGCTCCACATCAGAAATATACGGCCACGTATATTGACGATGTGGTAGTGTTTAGCTCTTCCTGGAAAGAGCATCTTGTTAGACATACAGACGTCCTCCAGTCTCTAAGGGAAGCTGGGCTAACAGCCAACTTGAGGAAATGTGCGTTTGCCAAACTAGAAACGCAATATTTGGGTTATATTATGGGTAATGGTCAGGTGAAGCCGATGGCCTCTCAAGTCCAGGCTTTGGTGGACACTCCGATTCCAAAGACCAAAACCCAGGTGAGACCCCTCCTCGGGTTAGCGGGTTATTACCGTAGGTTCCTCCCCGAGTTCTCCACTATTGATACCCCGTTAATGGATCTCACTAAGAAGCAGGCTCCAAATTTGGTAAAGTGGTCAGCTGAGTGTCAGGGGGCTTTTGATGTGATAAAAAGGCAACTGTGTCAAGCTCCTGCACTAATATCTCCTGATTTCAGCAAAGAATTCATCCTCCAGACTGATGCGTCTGATGTAGGTCTGGGGGAGGTCTTGTCCCAGGCGTCGTTTCCTCACAGATCACACTCTGTTGAAGTGGTTAGACATGATGAAGGATAACAACGCTAGGATAACTCGGTGGTATTTGGCGTTGCAATCCTTCAACTTTCGGGTGAAACATCATGCAGGTAAGGAGCACTCAAATGCAGACTTTTTCTCTAGGGAGGGGGGCCAATTGGGGAAGGTAGTATTGGCCGAGTGTGCCTTCGGCTGCACTCTGAGGAAAGGGATATGTGACAGGGAGCGTGAGGATCTGAGCTGCAAATCTCCCTCCCGACCCAAGAGGGAGCTAAGCAGAGGTACTTGCACGCCTGTACAGAGACGGGCTGGCTTGGAGAGAGGGGCAGAAAAGGAAGTCGGCCACCTTGGTGCAGGGCGGAATGACCATATTAGGGGACAAGATTACTGTGATGAGCTGTGCTGCATTAGCCAACTGGCAGGTGTGCTGAGTCGCGCTGATCATGGGGTGGAGTCTCCTAGTATATAAGGGCTGTCATTTTGTAAGTGCAGGGCCTTTGAGGTAATATTGAACCTGGGTTGCTGAGCCGTGTGTTTGTTTGTTTGTGTTCTACCGGGGTCAGAGTGATCCCTGACGCCAAGGAGCTGCCGCACTACTGCCAGCACTTTCACCTTGGACATCACACGCCCTGCACAACTAAACTGGACACTTCAGCACCTGAGCACCTGCACTTTTCACCACCCCAAAAGTGCACCCAAAGAGCTGAGAGGGACTTGCTCTATTGGGACCTATGATTTATATTTTTGTTGCTTTGGACTGTGTTCACCTTTAATAAAGTCCGCCCTCTACCATTGTTGGTAGAGTATTTGCACCTTTATAAGTGACTCTGTGACGTCTGTTCCACCCCCACACCCACCGCACCGTCATATGATAATAATAACAACAACAACAACAATAATAATAATCATACAGAAATAAAATACACACAAGGGGCGGGCACCCCGTCACAACTGATCTTTAGATCTGTTCTGCTTTTGCATTTTTTTTAAATGTACATTCAGTTGGAAGTTTTTTTTCTTTAAAAACTAAATAAATAAAAACGGACCACCTCTAATTTTCTCCGAGAGACCTTCTCCCTCTCCTCCGTGTCGAGTTACACACACGCATCAGGACTTCTGGTTTTCAGTGTTTTCGTCTGATTTTGACTCTCCTTTACGAATTAATTTCACAGTTAACACATTTCTCAGTTTTAATTAAAAAAACAAAACACACTAAATTGTGCTCAGAGTCATTTTAAAAGGAAAGTAGTTAAACACGATGAAAACACAGAAAACCAGACACCCTCAGTATACGTATTTATTCTGTGCTAACTAGTAGTTTGAAGCCTGTTAGTTTGTCAGGACACATTTTGAAATTAAAACAACATATTTTGAAGCATTTTGAAAGTTAAGACTAAATCAAAGTAGCTTTTTATTGGTATAAAACTAACGTAGCTTCATAAAGGTAGGTTTTTTCTCGACTTATAGCGGCACTATCATACCGGGAGACAGGATCGGATGGGTTTATCCTGTCATATAATGCCTCCAGGAGGCACTATCAGTTACAACACCGGTGTCGTAGGAAATAAGTTGACCGGGAAATAAGTTGATCGCGCAAGCGCAGTAAGGCAAAAGTAAAGTAAGGCGGGGCTACAGTTTGATTAAAGGAGAGGTTCACTGCATGGCTTTTTATTTTTATCTGGCCGTTTTATTTACTAGACTGTGTATGTTGGTGCGTGTTCGTGCCACTGAGTTTTCATATGAACTTTAAAATGTGTGATCGACGACTGTTTCTATGGTAAACTGTTTTAAACCTCTGTCTTTTTATGTTTCTATAACATCGTTGTCAATCTGATGTAGTTTATGTGTGATCGCGGAGATTTATTTATATATTAAATGATTTTACATGTTAAAATGTTGTCAATCTTTAATCAAAATTAAAATGTTTCAGTAATATAATCTGATGACATGCTGCATCCATCATATTAGTATGACAAGGTCGTATTTTTACATTTTAATATTGGTATAGCTGTAACTTTACTACAGTTCAGACGTGGCAGAACGTAGGCCTACACTGAGAGTTAAAAAAAGGAATAGTATATACAGTACCTTAATTTGTCTGCATGTCTTAAGCATTAACATTTATTGTTACACATACAATTATGTTTATTTAAAAAAGGTTCTAGGTTTAGGGTTGTGTTTTTTAAATAGGTTAGGGTGAAGAAAATTAACGACAAATAGCCAGACGAAAGTTTTTTTTAGTAAGGAATTGTGTTGTTTGCACACAATACATGTTGTTTGCACACAATACATTAACATAAATGCCATATTCTTTGTAAATATTCCTTGCAGTAATATATCATACTACTAAGGGATAAGATTTGTTAAAAAGGGCCCTGTCAAATCCTCTTGATAGGACAAATACAGAAATGAAAAACGTATGCCATGGTAGATATGACTGCTATTGAACTACACATTTACCACGGTTTAGCAAAGACGTTAACTTTTTAGTTTTTAACTAATTAATGTACTGTTTCTTCCCAAACTTGTAATTGAGATACATGCATGATGATAACCAGTCTCCTGTTCGTTTTCTGTCCTAATTATACAAAGTACTGTATGTAAAAATAAATGAAACAAGCACATAATACTAAATAATAATACTGTATAAGCAACATTTTTCAAGTACATCATGTGATTGATGTGCACCATTGCAGCAGGGAGCTCAATTTTTTCCATGACTGAAACTCATGCTTTAACATTTGGAAAATCGCTCGTATACCTGTCCATACAGTAGTGCTTCCCAAAACAGCTACACCTCCAGAAATGCAAAATAATGTTAAATATGTAACACTTTTAAATTACGTATTTGTCATACATGCCAACAGTCCCTATATGGTTGGGACAGTCCCTATTTCCTAGCAAATGCGTCCCGATGCATAGGAAGAAAGTCCTGATATTTGATACTGATCACTAACTTATATAAAAGTAAGAACGCTTCATTCATTATGTCTGTTTTTACTGTCATGATAGTCGTGTCGTGTTGAGTTGGGTGGGGGGATACTATTATATGATCATGATTATTTTTTGCGTATGACATGTATGTGATGCCTATGACCCCCCCGGAGATAAGCGTCCCGCTGAACAGTTTCCAAATGTTGGCAAGTATGATTAGTTGCTAATATATATATATATATATATATATATATATATATATATATATATATATATATATATATATTACAGCGATATTCACATTCCCTTATGTAGCGTTACACTGTCGAATATATCTGATCTATTCATTTTAAATTATGTATTTAATATACAAAGTACTGTATTTAAAAATAAATGAAAGAACAAATATAAAATAATAATACTGTATAAGCAACGTTTTTCAAGTACATCATGTGATTGATGTGCACCGTGGCCTAGTTAGTAATTGCAGCATGGAGCTTAATTTTTTCCATGATTGAAACTCATACTTTAACTTTTGAACAATCGCTCGCATACCTGCTGTCCATACTGTAGTGCTTCCCAAAACAAAAACACCTCCAGAAATGCAAAATAACGTCAATACGTAACACATTTTGCTCGTTAACGTTTGTTACACAAACAGAAATACACAATCAGAAATGTACAATCATACAATTAATTTTAAATTACTTTTTGGCTGCTAATATATATTACAGCGATATTCACATTCCTTTATCTAGCGTAATACTGTCGAATATATCCAATGTACATGTTAATGTAAATTATACGTACAAAAGTCATTTTAAATTATGCATTTTTGTAAGGCTAATATATTGGATCTAAAGCGATATTCACATCATCTTATCTAGCAGCATACTGCCGAATAAATCAGATCTATTAATTGATATAAATTATACTTACAAAATTAATTTTAAATTATTTATTGTTCATTAATATATCTGATCAACTTATTTCCTAGCCTATGCTTGTTTACATTAGAAACAATGGAACCTCCCCTTTAAATTCTAGAACTTGATCAACTTATTTCTCGATCAACATATTTCCTGGGACACCGGCACTAGTCTCAGCACTTCCTGTAATACAGTGCCGGTGTCATGGCAAATTTCAAGGCAAGTTGTATTATATATACTTTATCATATTGTAGCGCAGGCGTATCTGGTCCGGAACGGAATAAATAAAGACAGTACAGGTTGCAGTTCAAAGCAGTTAAAATTGCTATTTGTATTGAAAATGGAACAGCAGACAAACAGATGCTCTTTTTAGCAAAAGGATAAGTAGCTCAGTTAGGCAGTGCCAACAACACAGCACACAACACGCAGGCAGCTCCTAAATAGGGATTCCCCTCGAGCCCTATTGGCTCACACACACACACAAGGGCACATTTACATACACACAGACCAATCGCTCAGACCCTCGGTCCCACGCAAAAGGCTGACTGGCAGAACCAAACACAAATCACAGTGCACCCAACAGAGACCCCTCTCATACAGCTGCACTATGCACGTCCCATTCGGCGGTACTGCGAGACCCGACACTACAATATTCAACATGCAACAAAACCATGGATACCAACATTCTAATTGAAATAACGTTTGGTCACAGCAGAGCTATACCTCGTATAGATATAGATCTTACACAAATTAAAAAATTGTCTCAAATAAACCGTAGAAAACGCAGTATATAGTGTATTACACATTTATAGCATAAATTCACAAGTAAAAATAATATGCACAGAACAAAACATTAGATAGTTGAACAGAACTAACTTGCACTTATTCGCAGTCTGAGCTCCCTCTCTCCTGCTTCAGGCTCAGCACAGCTGGACTCAGAGTCACTGGAAGGTAAGGCAGACGAGCCCGCTTCATCCTGCCACGGAGACTTCAGCCATCGGTCAGGGTATTGTGCACAATATTCATTAATTGTTTTCCTCTTGCGCCCCATTTTCAAATCAAACTAGTAACTGTCACCGTATACCTATAGCAAAAGCCTACCTACACCTTAACCTGCTAATTTCAAAGTAGGCGCTTTGAATGACAAGTGCTGTAGCTGGCAAATGAAAGTGCACAGTCGGCGCATGATGACTGTCAGTCATTTAACCCTTAGCGGTCCATTTATTCAGCGCGTCTCAGGCGTGTCAGGTACAATTTATTTTCACATGCGCAGTTTATTTTAGACGCGCTGTTTAAATGTATTTTTTTCACAGTAAAACAGGTTTAAAAGGCACTGCATATCAACAGGACACTCAGTACTGCATCTCCAGCCCCGTCCCACCCCTTATTCGCTGTATTTTTCACATACCTCTTCATAGTAGTGCATACCGATAAATCATCTCCTGATCACTCGTTTTATCACCAAACTCCTCAATAATCCGATCCAAGTCATTATTTTATTACTATAACATCTAAAAAAAGCTCTGCAAATGTATGTGATATTCTTTGAGCGCTGGAAGCAGAAGCAGCTATCTTGTTTGTTTATGTCCGTGTTATCTATGTGATGCCGGGTCTATCTGTATTCATGAGATACGCCCCCCTTTTTTTCGGCTTCTCTCGGCTCCTATCGGTCTCACTCGGCCATTGAATGGTTTTCTCTGCTTTTTCCAGAGAAAAAATGACTAAAGACCTGCTTTTTACATATTTTTGATTATGTCGGACAGGGTCCGACATTGGACCGGAAAGGGAAAATTGCAATGTCGGACCAGGTCCGACATAGGACAGCAAAGGGTTAAGTGACTGAGAGCATTGTAGCGCTGTTTCAGTCAACGAGATCTGTCAGAACAGGGTGAATATTAACAGTGAAGCTACAGTACTAACGGACCACTGAGATGACTGATAGTGACCCCTAGCCATTCAGAAAAGAGACAGGACAGACAGTAACTATAAAAACCACACAAACTAGAGGTTATCTCTAAATGATTATTTTTGGTAAGAAAATAAAAAATAGCGAGTGGTTTTACCGACGTTTATCCTATATAAATTTATTTCAGTCAGTTTGGGGGATTCAACATTTAACAAGCTTTACCGATTAATATCGAAAAGTAGCAAGCCTACTTATAACAATAAGTTAGAAGTATAGTCTGATAATCAGTTCTACAAATATTTGCGTGTAGTCATGTTGATGTTTAGTCTTGCTGTGCTTATATATGGAGCATAATCAGGGAGTCGCCATGATTACACATACAGTTGCAGACAACATTATTGACACCCTTAACTAAATATCATTCAAGTCGTTTTTTATTTAATTGTTGTCAAATGTGGTCAACATCAAGGTCTATGTGCGTACAAGCATTTTGTGTTTAGATGACTTTGTACAGTTATTTCATGCACTGCTTTGCCAGATGTTTCTTTAAATCCTTGGCTGTTAATGGTGGTGTTTTTTGCGAGCTGCTCGAACAATTCTACATGCTATAGTCGTAATGTTCCTGGCACGTCCACTTCTTTACATCGTTTCAGTTGAATTAGTCTTCAGATACTTCTTGATTAATTATGGATTTTTGTATTACAGTTTTTTTTCTACAACACTCTTTATCGATTCCCCTGGTGTGCTAAGTGCACAAAATGCTTTGCTTCAGTTGATGTGCGTGTTTTACAGCTAATGGTTATATAATATTGCTAAATTGATAAGTAGTGGTTTCTAATTGATGAAATGTTTTAACTAGCTCAATTAAGACGATCCTTAACTTACACAGACTTTAATTGAAAAGGTGCCAATAAGTTTTTGATCCACAAATTTTGTTATTTACTCCAATAGGGCAGTATGAATAATATAGGTTATACAGTAGCTTAATTGTATATTGTGAGATTTATTTAGGGAATATCAAAAATTGAGTTCAAGGAATGAGTAGATCAAAAGGTTTAATCTTTAGCAACGTTCATGCGTGGTCTTGCACTAAATCTGCTTACAAATTTGTCTTAGTTTAACCATTTAACGTGTCATAAAAAATGCAGTAAGTAATATACCCTCATTGTATATGTTGCCACTTTCTACAGTGTTTGTCAGATCATTGGCATCATCTTAGAATGCAGACTGTCATTTCTCAAAGCAGGGTTACAGATAGGTTGTTGTTTCCTTTGTTATCAATAATACTGTATATGCAGTACAAATTTAGAACTAGAAGCAATGTGATTGTTAACCACTACAACATATTGTCCCTGACTTTAGTGTGTATAATTCAGGCTCTTAACTAATTAAGCAGACAGGATGTCAGACTTGTAAAGTAAATACTAGAGTATAAGTCAATCTAGATCTGAGCTGTACTGTTTTAAAGAATATAAAATCAGCAGACGTGTACACAGACGTACACAAAAACCTAACTTTTGGCATCACATGCGATAGACCTATTTAGTTTTGAGGAGAAACAAGTTCAAAAAATGGAAAAACAAGTCTAAAATAAAAACGTATATTGCTGGTTGGAAGGCTGAGATATGACGTGTTTTGCATCGTAACAAAAGTTACGAAATTACAGTGCGTCAGCAGCTAAGGGTTAAAAGTATTTTTTCACAGTAAAATAGGTTTATCAACAGGACTGCATCTCCATCATCGCCCCACCCCTTGTTTGTTGTATTTTTCACATACCTCTTCATAGTCATGCATACTGATAAATCATCTTCTGATCAGTAACATCTCAAAAAGCTCTGCAAATGTCCATGATATTCTCTGAGCGCTGGATGCAGAAGCAGCTATCTTGTTTGTTTATGTCCAGGTTATCTCTGTGGTGCCAGGGCTATGTGTATTCCTCAGATCTGCCCCCCCCTTTTTTTCTGTCTCACTCGGCCATTGAATTGTTTTCTCAGATTTTTTGGGAGAAAAAACAACTAGAGACCTGTGCTTTACGTCTTTTTGATGGACCGGAAAGGAAAAATGTAATGTCGGACCTGGTCTGACATAGGACCGCAAAGGGTTAAAGATAGGAGCTGTCCAAACAGAGAAAATGTTTTGATTCATTTAGGACTTCTGACGTATTAAATGGAGCAAAAGTTCTATAAAAGCCATAAGACTTCAGTCAAGCATCACTCGACTTACAGGTTGTATGGTCCATGCTCTGAGGATCTCTGAAAAAGGTGGTTGCTGTTTGGTCGTATTCAGAAGTCTGCCTTTGAAGACAGCTCTCGTTTTTACGTTATTATTTGTTTATTTAGCAGATGCCTTTATCCAAGGCGACTTACAGAGACTTGGGTGTGTGAACTATGCATCAGCTGCAGAGTCACTTACAATTACATCTCATCCGAAAGACGGAGCACAAGGAGGTTAAGTGACTTGCTCAGGGTCACACAATGAGTCAGTGGCTGAGGTGGGATTTGAACCGGGGACCTCCTGGTTACAAGCCCTTTTCTTTAACCACTGGACCACACAGCCTCCCAAAAAAAAATATATATATATACAGTATATATATATATACAGTATATATATATATACAGTATATATATATATATATATATATATAGTATATATATCACATTATTTTTTACATACAATTACCCATTTATACATTTGGGTTTTTACTGGAGCAATCTAGGCAAAGTACCTTGCTCAAGGGAACAGCAGCAGTGTCCCCCACTGGGGATTGAACCCACGACCCTCCGGTTAAGAGTCCAGAGCCCTAACCACTACTCCACACTGCTGCCATGTTGTTTTCTACAACTACACTTCCATATCGTGGAAGGTAAGAACAATTTTGAATTTATATCATTTATATTGATGCATTGCTATAAGGTATAGGAATTATATTTTAGCTTTGGAGAGTGATATATCGTATGTTTTAGGATTTAGTGGTAGGCATTTAACTTTTTGCATAGCTGGCCTAAGGGCTAAGCATGTGATAACCATATTTGTATTGCTGTATTGAAGTATTAATGCTGTTAAACCTGTAAAGGCACTGGAAACACCCAGATTGCCTATTAGCAAGGATCCAAAGTGGCCTGCAACCACTCGATCTATTATTAAGCATTTAATAATTTGAAGGAGTACTAATACTGCTCCGATTCGTTATAACTTCAAATTAAATTAGTCTGCGTGATTTTCTTGATTATTTAAAAGTTGTCTGGATACGTTGCAAGCCCAGTGCACGTTCCATTACGAGCCCTGGATTATATATATATATATATATATATATATATATATATATATATATATATATATATATATATATATTGTGACAGACAAGTAAGTGGGTGTGTCCAAAAACCGGAGATCCAGACAGGAAGTTTCTCAAAGAGAGGACCGTATGGTCCAGGTAAGTTTATTATTTACACAAAATAAACAAACAAACCAAAAATAATATGCCTAGCCCTGTTCGGGCCTAACTGACTTTCTTCTTTGTCCCTCTCTACACAGTGAAACAAACAAACCCTGTGAAATAAACAAACACAGCTTAAGTCTGTAGGCAAGTATTTCCCCTGTTCACCAATAGGGGCAGTATGGATGGTTTTGTAAGGTGAGTGGAGACACACACCACGTGCGCAACAGACATACAGTCCTTTTCTTGTTTTTCCCTTTTTCAATTCCCTCTTTATTCCTTTTATTACAGCTCCGAGTGGTTTGCCTTCAGGTAAGTATCAGGACACTTTGGGTGGAACTGCTCCAAATGGTCCGACGCTTCCTACATGGCCGCGATGTCTGATCCAGAATTCCCGGATGTGAAGAGGGTGGTCTTTCCGGTTTCCCCACCAGAAATAATGTTCAACAAAATAAAGTCTCTCACGAGTCTGTGTGGTTATTTTTAGATTAAATCACA
Organism: Acipenser oxyrinchus oxyrinchus; assembly: GCA_030684275.1. Taxonomy (NCBI): domain Eukaryota; kingdom Metazoa; phylum Chordata; class Actinopteri; order Acipenseriformes; family Acipenseridae; genus Acipenser; species Acipenser oxyrinchus. Next base: position 48,336,636 of record CM060250.1, read on the forward strand.
AAGTCACATGCCTTCAGGTTTACCCCTCACTTCCAGGTTCCCTATTTGGCTGGTCATATAATTATTTATTTAAACCCTACTGGCTGTGAACTTGATTTGTATGGAGAACCAGACTTGTGAACTGACCCTTGATATCCCTGACCCTGCAGGCCGTGTGTCCAACACGACACAACGTAATAAACATACAAGAACCGTCTTGTTGGAAATAACTTTATTTGTGATTGTACCTTCTTGTGTGTGTCTCTGTGACAGAAATATCATGAGTTCTGGTTGTAAATCTCCCTCCCGACCTGTGAGGGCGCCAAGTAGCAAAAGGGAATGGCTTTGGATGGGTTGGCCTGACAGTTTATTTTCTGGGTCGGGAAGTAGGTCAGCCTGGAAGAAGGCGAGACTGTTGCAGGAACGTATTGACCCAGAAGGTAAACGAGGTAGCAGCTGCAGGCAATAGAATCAGCTGCAATCATTTACCAAGGGGTCATGCATGATAGCATAAAGGGGCCGCAGAATCGTAAATCTTTTCCTTCGCTTGGGTCAGAGAAACATGAACTGGAAGGACCGGGAGAGTTCCCAAAAAGAAATATAAAAGTATTCATGAGTGTTTTGTTTGTTTGTAGCACTGTTAGTAATTGTCTTTTGTTTGTAAATTCACTAGACGGCTAACGGACCGGTAGTGCGGCCCAAGGCGGACCTGTTGCCTTGGGCCACACTACCCGGAATAACAACACCACAGTCACTGTTATGTGTTATAACCCACCTTGAGCACTACTGCACGCACCCGGACTGGTGATTTGTGTTAGTAGTATTGTGGGACAGGATAACGTGCTTATTATTTGTTTTGTTTACAAATCATTATTATCGTTTTCCTACCAAGCTTTACACCAGGGGTGTGTTGCCGGAGGATTATTGTTTGGATTTGTGTTGACAATAAAAATAACATTTCCAAATTGGATTGCAGTTTTCACGTGATTATTTCTGCACTGCATCACCTCTGCACCTGTTCATACTCAGCAGCCACTTTGCCACAGTCTCCCATACTGATTTGTGTACAAGTTCGCTTACCAAGCATGAGCTTTGTCACAATATGTATATATATATATATATATATATATATATATATATATATATATATATATATATATATTGTAAGGCAGCGGATTGTGGGAGACAGCAGGAGGGGGTTAAAACCTCCCTGAAGAGAGAAATGGCACCTTTGTTTAATTGTTTAATTTAATTGTTATTATTAATTATCCCCTGCACCTGGGAGCCATTGTTAAATTAGTACCAGGTGCAGGGTATTTAAGAGGAGCAGTCAGAATGCTCAAGGCTGCTGAGTAGAAGGAAGCAGAAGAGAGGTGCTCTGCTTCCGAGCAGTCAGAGAAAAGAAAAAGTAAGTGCTGTGTAAACCTGTATGGTTTGTGTGCCAGGTAAACGGCTTAGTCAGTCCTGCAAGTTAGTCAGGGAATAACCTGTGTAGTAAGCGCCCAGACGGAGTTAGGAGTTTGTTTGTGTTTTGTTTGTTTTGTGTTTATTAAAATATAGCGATCAGCGCAAGAAAATCCATTTCTGTGTACTGGGTCGTAATTTTAAAGGGCACGAACCCGTGAGTGGTGAAATCTATTACATATGGTGGCAGAAAGTGTGGGCCCCTACGACCCAGTTATAATGGATTTAAAAGAGATGATAGCAATGATCAATCGAACACCGCTGCTCAGAAAGAGCAGACAAAGAAGTGGAGACAGGAGTTGGGGCTACGGATCCGGAGCCGACGGAGCTAGACCTGCTGCTCCAAAAGTGGGAGCAGGCAAGAGGTGCCCGCTGACTCCAGCCTTTGAGCCCAGAGGGGAAGAGCCGCTGCCAGAGCCCAGAGGGGAAGAGCCGCTGCCAGAGCCCAGAGGGGAAGAGCCGCTGCCAGAGCCCAGAGGGGAAGAGCCGCTGCCAGAGCCCAGAGGGGAAGAGCGCCGCTGCCAGAGCCCAGAGGGGAAGAGCCGCCGCTGCCAGAGCCCAGAGGGGAAGAGCCGCCGCTGCCAGAGCCCAGAGGGGAAGAGCCCGCTGCCAGAGCCCAGAGGGGAAGAGCCGCTGCCAGAGCCCAGAGGGGAAGAGCCGCTGCCAGAGCCCAGAGGGGAAGAGCCGCTGCCAGAGCCCAGGGGAAGAGCCGCCGCTGCCAGAGCCCAGGGGAAGAGCCACGCTGCCAGAGCCCAGGGGGAAGAGCCGCTGCCAGAGCCCAGGGGGAAGAGCCGCTGCCAGAGCCCAGGGGGAAGAGCCGCTGCCAGAGCCCAGGGGGAAGAGCCGCTGCCAGAGCCCAGGGGAAGAGCCGCCGCTGCCAGAGCCCAGAGGGGAAGAGCCGCTGCCAGAGCCCAGAGGGGAAGAGCCGCTGCCAGAGCCCAGAGGGGAGGAACCCAGGAGGAGGCGAAAAGCATACCTCCACCACAGCCCCGACCACCACCCCTGCGGTCCAGTCCGGCACAGCTGCGTCGCGGTCCTCGCCCCTTGCTCCTGGACACCCTGTCGGTTGGCCTGGACCTCCCTTCACTTGACCTAGAGCCCAGGAGTCGGCAGAATCGGTCACAGTTCTCCACCTGGTCCCCTGCTCCGCTCCTCCCGGACACAAAGACGTCGCTGCGCTGCTCCCAGACGCCGCCACGCCCCCTGGTCACTGCTTCGTCCCCTTGGTGACCGGACGCCGCTACACTGGGTCCCAGCTGCAGACCTCTGCCCGCTGCTGCAGCCTCCAGTGCCCGGTTGTCGCTCCGGTCGCCCCTGACAAACCGTTAGTCCCTCGTCGCCGGTGCGTGGTCCCTACCTGGCTGGGCCGGGACATGGACCGATCCACCTCAAGTCCGCCCGTGGAAGAGGGCGAGAAAGGACATTTATGGACTCGAGGGTGGGTGGTTATGTTTTAGGGGGAGGTGGCCTTGAATGGCCGTCAGTGTTGCACACTTGGGGAAGGATGTGTAAGGCAGCGGATTGTGGGAGACAGCAGGGAGGGGGTTAAAACCTCCCTGAAGAGAGAAATGGCACCTTTTGTTTAATTGTTTAATTTAATTGTTATTATTAATTATCCCCTGCACCTGGGAGCCATTGTTAAATTAGTACCAGGTGCAGGGTATTTAAGAGGAGCAGTCAGAATGCTCAAGGCTGCTGAGTAGAAGGAAGCAGAAGAGAGGTGCTCTGCTTCCGAGCAGTCAGAGAAAAGAAAAAGTAAGTGCTGTGTAAACCTGTATGGTTTGTGTGCCAGGTAAACGGCTTAGCCGTCCTGCAAGTTAGTCAGGGAATAACCTGTGTAGTAAGCGCTCCAGACGGAGTTAGGAGTTTGTTTGTGTTTTGTTTGTTTTTGTGTTTATTAAAAATATAGCGCATCAGCGCAAGAAAATCCATTTCTGTGTACTGGGTCGTAATTTTAAAGGGGCACGAACCCGTGAGTGGTGAAATCTATTACAATATATATATATATATTAGAGCTGCCTCTCTTAAATACCCTGCACCTGGTTTTAATTTAACAATAGCTACCAGGTGCAGGGGATAATTAATAATAAAACAATTAACAAATTAAATTCAACAATAAAGCAAAACAATTAAACAATAAACCAAAACACAATTAACTCAAACAAAGGTGCATTCCGCACCTGTTTTTCTTCAGGGAGGCTTTAACCCCCTCCCTACTGTCTCACATTCCCGCTGTATTTTCACACGCGCAGTTAATTTTAGACGCGCTGTTTAAAAGTATTTTTTTTTTCACAGTCAAACGGGTTTAAAAGGCCCTGCATATCAACAAAGCACTCACTAGGCATCTCCAGCCCCGCCCCACCCTTTCGTTCGCTATAGCTTTCACCTATGCTAAGAAATACTGATCAATCATCTCCTGATCACTCGTTTTATCACCAAACTCCTCAATAATGCGATCCAAGTCATTATTTTATTACTATAACATCTCAAAAAAGCTCTGCAAATGTCTGTGATATTCTCTGTGCGCTGATTCAGTAACAGCCAGCTTGTTTCCTTATGACCGCCCCTATCCGATGATAGGGGCAAGTATGACTATTCATGAGATACGCCTTTTTTTTTTCGGCTTGTCTCGGCTCCTGCCGCTCCCACTCGGCCATTGAATGGTTTTCTCAGCTTTTTCCGGAGAAAAAACGACTAGAAACCCGTTTTTTGCAGGTTTTTTTGATGATGTCGGACAGGGTCCGACATTGGACCTGATAGGAATAATTGCAATGTCGGACCAGGTCCGACATAGGACCACAAAGGGTTAAGGACACCTACTCTCTCCCCGGTTCGTCCTACTTCATGTACTTGTGGCTCCGTTCGGCTGTCCGTGCGTGCTTGTGGAATACCTATGGACACTGTGTTACCTTCCCATCCAATTGTAGGGTGGTTTTCTTTGACCAAAGGGTTAGTTTCTTTTCTATATGATCGTTTTATAAAACATACTTTAAAACCTCTGACAGTTTTAACTATTTGAGATAGAGAACTCTGTAAATATGGTGTCACTCCTAATTGGGATAGAGGGTGGGAAAATACTTTTATCTCTTCAAAAAATTTAGCACACCAACTCATTAATTTTAAACTTATACATAGAGCTTACACCACTCCACTCAAGCGTTTTCATATGAAAATATCAACAGACACATTTTGTTTCATTTGTAAAAAAGGTGAAATGGGTACTACATTACATATGTTTTTGGAGTGCTCAGCAGTGTGCAGTTTTTGGGAACATGTGGCTATTACTGTTTCTAAATTATTGAAGACTGAAATTAAACCAACACCCACTTTATTTTTACTAAATGGTGATTCCAAACTCTGTCGAACCTTAGTTAATCGTAGGCTCCTGCTAGCTTCTCTTACTGCTGCAAAGAAAACTATTCTACAGTCCTGGTTCAATCCTGACCTTCCATTATATCATACCTGGTTATTACATCTCCAGTCCATCGCATGCTTAGAAAGATCTACAGCCAAGCTGCACGGTGCTAAGCACAAATCTACAGTACTGTGCAAAAGTTTTAGGCAGGTGTGAAAAAATGCTGTAAAGTAAGAATGCTTTCAAAAATAGACATGTTAATAGATTATATTTATCAATTAACTAAATGCAAAGTGAGTGAACAGAAGAAAAATCTAACTCAAATCCATATTTGGTGTGACCACCCTTTGCCTTCAAAACAGCATCAATTCTTCTAGGTACACTTGCACAAAGTCAGGGATTTTGTAGGCATATAGTCAGGTGTATGATTAAACAATTATACCAAACAGGTGCTAATGATCATCAATTCAATATGTAGGTTGAAACACAATCATTAACTGAAACAGAAACAGCTGTGTAGGAGGAATAAAACTGGGTGAGGAACAGCCAAACTCAGCTAACAAGGTGAGGTTGCTGAAGACAGTTTACTGTCAAAAGTCATACACCATGGCAAGACTGAGCACAGCAACAAGACACAAGGTAGTTATGCTGCATCAGCAAGGTCTCTCCCAGGCAGAAATTTCAAGGCAGACAGGGGTTTCCAGATGCGCTGTCCAAGCTCTTTTGAAGAAGCACAAAGAAACGGGCAACGTTGAGGACCGTAGACGCAGTGGTCGGCCAAGGAAACTTACTGCAGCAGATGAAAGACACATCATGCTTACTTCCCTTCGCAATCGGAAGATGTCCAGCAGTGTCATCAGCTCAGAATTGGCAGAAAGCAGTGGGACCCTGGTACACCCATCTACTGTCCGGAGAAGTCTGGTCAGAAGTGGCCTTCATGGAAGACTTGCGGCCAAAAAGCCATACTTCCGACGTGGAAACAAGGCCAAGCGACTCAACTATGCACGAAAACACAGGAACTGGGGTGCAGAAAAATGGCAGCAGGTGCTCTGGACTGATGAGTCAAAATTTGAAATATTTGGCTGTAGCAGAAGGCAGTTTGTTCGCCGAAGGGCTGGAGAGCGGTACACGAATGAGTGTCTGCAGGCAACAGTGAAGCATGGTGGAGGTTCCTTGCAAGTTTGGGGCTGCATTTCTGCAAATGGAGTTGGGGATTTGGTCAGAATTAATGGTCTCCTCAATGCTGAGAAGTACAGGCAGATACTTATCCATCATGCAATACCATCAGGGAGGCATCTGATTGGCCCCAAATTTATTCTGCAGCATGACAACGACCCCAAACATACAGCGAAAGTCATTAAGAACTATCTTCAGCGTAAAGAAGAACAAGGAGTCCTGGAAGTGATGGTATGGCCCCACAGAGCCCTGATCTCAACATCATCGAGTCTGTCTGGGATTACATGAAAGAGAGAAGCAACTGAGGCTGCCTAAATACACAGAAGAACTGTGGTTAGTTCTCCAAGATGTTTGGGCCAACCTACCTGCCGAGTTCCTTAAAAAACTGTGTGCAAGTGTACCTAGAAGAATTGATGCTGTTTTGAAGGCAAAGGGTGGTCACACCAAATATTGATTTGATGTAGATTTTTCTTCTGTTCACTCACTTTGCATTTTGTTAATTGATAAATATAAACTATTAACATGTCTATTTTTGAAAGCATTCTTACTTTACAGCATTTTTTCACACCTGCCTAAAACTTTTGCACAGTACTGTATGTCATCATGGTCGGAAATTGTCACAGGTGTGAGAGACCTACTTTAATTCTGTAAAGGTTTTTTTTTTTTTGTTTGTTTGTTTTGTGTCCCAGCCAGCATTGTAAATAGTTTGCTATTACTATTATTATATTGAATAGTATTGTATTGAATTGTCTAAAAACAATAAAACATTGTTCACAAAAAAAGACATAGTAAGTTGTGACATTAGATAAGGACATGGGTTTTTTTTAAAGGCAAGAATGGTTTAAGAAAGCCTAAGAATGGAAAATAGTGCAGTCTTCTAAAAAGCACATGTTCTACATTGATTGATGATGCTCTCTGTAACTTTCTAGAATGTTTTACAAAACTGTTTCAGGAAATGTGTTCATTTGCAGCTTCTTACCAGGTCCAGTGGTTACCAGACCAGACACTTCAGTCGTCTCAGGGGGAGCTGTAAAACAGAATACTGTAAGATGCAGAAATGCTTATTTACCCTAAAATATGTTTATTGTACCTATTGTATCAGATAAAGTGAAGTTAGAGCAAATTATTATTATTATTATTATTATTATTATTATTATTATTATTATTATTATTATTAGATATCTCGGTAGATTCATATATTGTATTATTTGGATTCAATCAGTTATCTTCAGAAAGCACTGATGAATGCTTTTGTCACATTAAAATTTGAAACTGTCATCATTAAATACTTATAGCTCTGTTTCTATGTCACGTGCCAATACGTGCCAATAAGAGACAACCAAATGACAACAAGGAAAATCCAAACAACTTGGCTCTTAATTTAAATTTTCTCTCTCTCTCTGTATGTACCGCATATTAAAGTTGTCTCCTTGTACAGTCGTCTCAAAGTCCTTTCGGATACCCCACAAAACCCTCAGCCCGGGTACCTGCGGAAACAATTGCCCGAAAGGACAGACAATGGGATTTTAATATGCATCCCTGAACATGCAGTCCTAACACGTGAACACCCACAGGATGTCGACTCTGGTTCATTAATACAAGGTTTTCAAAGGTCCCCAAACAAAAAAACAGGTCTCTTCTTCCCAAAAGTATACAGAAAAGATACCCCCGGATTTACTCCACCTTCTGTTATTCTATACGCTATTATTTTAAATATCCATAGCGCTCCTGTAATGTGGTTAATCCAATCACAAAGATTACACTTCCCCCCTAAAACATGTGTTTAGGTGCTGCAAGCATAGTTCTGTTTTAAGCCCAGCACAACATATGCTTATTAACTAAACACTACTTCTTCCACAAATTGTTTGTAAACTGAAACTTCCAAAAAAAATCTTCCCATATATCGTGTATGTATCCGGCTCTCCATTCACAGGTCCTTCTTTTCATCTCCCACCTGCTCTTGGCCGACTCCAAACCTTCTCTACAGTTCCTGGATCACCACAACAGGTCCCAGGTCCTAGGTCCCCGGTCCCCCAAACTCCTTCCTGTGGCTTCACTTCTGTCTCTGTGCCCAAGGTGCAACAAAATAGCAGTTTATGACACATAAACATGCAGATTGCTGTTATATATTTTTTTCAGTATAAAATAATTTTTCCTTGCTAATAGAGAACTTACAAAAATAATGTTATATTTGGTAAACTAGTCCAATTTTGGTTACCTGTTGATGTAACCGGGCAGAAGGAACTATCTAGGTGCCTTATTCAGGAGTTGTACTGTGAACTTGCGATGCATTCAATTGTGGCCTTGTCACAGAGACAGAAAATCTGCTCACAGGTATCAGTGAAATCTATACAAAAGAAAGAAAAAATATTGTTAATGATATCTCCCCTTGTAATTATTTAAACATTTCATACAATGCGAAACATGGTTTTGCAGTTTACTGTAAAATGATTTACGGCTTATATTGAACTAGTTTGGAACTCAACTCTCTATCTCTATTCCTCTTGAATCCACCACCCTCTCTCCCTCCTCATCCATCAAGAACCTCGTTGTCACCCTCGACCCCTCCCTCTCCTACTCTCAGAACAGCTCTACTCCGGCACGCGCCTGTCGCTTTTTCCTCAGCAACATACACAGAATTCGCCCCTTCCTCACCGACTACACGCAGCTCCTAGTTCAGACTCTGGTACTGTCCCACATTGTCTACTGCAACTCCCTCCTAACCGGCTACCCTGCTTCCATATCTGTCTGCTCCAGCTCATCCAAAACTCTGCTGCTGGCCTTGTCTTTTCCCTTCCTCCTTTCTCCCACTATACTCTGCTGCTCCGCTCCCTCCACTGGCTCCCTATCGCCGCTCGCATCCAATTCAAAACTCTTGTATTTGCATATTGCTGTCTCAACCTTTCTGCCCTCTCCGCTCCTCTGCCACCAGCAGATTAACTGTACCCCCTCCCTCTGCTCCCCCACCTCCAGAGCCCGCTCCTTCTCCACTCGCCCCTCAGTGGTGGAACGACCAACCCATGGATATCAGGACTGCTCAGTCCCTGACCACCTTTCGTCACCTCCTCAAGACACACCTGTTCAGACAGCATCTGTAAACTTCATAAGTCTCGACTATAATATGGCACCCAATTGTATCAGTACTTGCATCATCTTGTACTTGCACTTAACTGCTCCACACTTCGCTGTATTCTACTACTGCTCTCAATCATAATTAGACTTTCTGTATCTTGTACTTGATTTTACTGTTAACCCTTTGCGGTCCTATGCCGGACCTGGTCCAACATTGCAATTATTCCTATCCGGTCCAATGTCGGACCCTGTCCGACATCATCAAAAAAGCGCAAAAAACGGGTTTCTAGTCGTTTTTTCTCCGGAAAAAGTCGAGAAAACCATTCAATGGCCGGGTGGGAGCGACAGGAGCCGAGACAAGTCGAAAAAAAAAAAAAAAAGGGCGTATCTCATGAATACTCATACTTGCCCCTGGCATCACATAGGGGCGGTCATAAGGAAACAAGCTGGTTGTTACTGTATCAGCGCACAGAGACTATCACGGACATTTGCAGAGCTTTTTTGAGATGTTACAGTAATAAAATAATGACTTGGATTGCATTATTGAGGAGTTTGGTGATAAAACGAGTCATCAGGAGATGATTGATCGGTATGTACGACTATTATTATTATTATTATTTATTTCGTATCTTAGTATATGTGAAAGCAATAGCAAACGAAAGGGTGGGGCGGGGCTGGAGATGCCTAGTGAGTGCTTTGTTGATATGCAGGGCCTTTTAAACCCGTATGACTGTGGAAAAAAATACTTTTAAACAGCGCGTCTAAAATTAACTGCGTGTGTGAAAATAAATTGGACCTGACGCGCCTGACGCGCAGTTAATAAATGGACTGCAAAGGGTTAATCTTAGAGCAGGTTCTATTATAGTTAATTCTTTGAAGATCTGGAAAATGGCTGAAAGAAGTCTTGGAGTTTTTTCAAAATTTAACAGATGCTCTCCGATATGGAATAATCCCTTGTTAAATGACTGGGGGGCAACCATTTAAGTATGCAGATTGGTCATCCAAAGGCATATACACTTTAAATGACATTTTTAAAGATACGGGCCTACGCAGTTTCCAGGACCTTAAAGGCCCTAGACTTATGCCCTGAAAAGGGAATATCTTGAAGCCTCAGTGGTGAAACCAGTGAGGCTTCAATTTTACGCCAAGGCACCAAAGATTCTGGGTTTAACCAAATCTGAAAGGCTCTTAACTCGAATGCCCAGTAATACAATTTAAAATTAGGAACTGCCAAACCACCAACCCCTTTGGGATGCTGTAAAACGAAGTTCTTGGTTGTTTGCCTCTCCAGATAAATTTAGAAATGATGGAATCAACCTGTTTAAAGTAATTAATTGGTGAAGAGGCAACATGAAAAATAAGAAGTTAATGCGGGGCAGGATATTCATCTTGATAATTGAAATTCGACCGTGTAAGGATAGAAGTAAGGGTGCCCATCTCTCTAAATCATTTTCAATTTTCTTTAATACATCTACGAAATTATCTTTACTAATCTGATTAAGCGTGGGTCGGATTTTAATACCTAAGTAAGTGAAGCCGTTAACATTACATTGAATTGGGAAATTTTGGGGTAAGGAGAGGTTCTTAGCTTTTATATTTAGAGGCATAAGAATAGATTTATTCCAATTTATCTTGTACCCTGATAAATTCCCATATTCCGTAAACAAATCCAGAGCCTTTGGGATAGATTTAGAGACATCAGAAATAAATAGCAGGATGTCGTCTGCATATAATGAGATATGATGTTTAGAATAGTAATACTAATGGGAGTAATATTATTATTTATTTCTTAGCAGACACCCGTATCCAGGGTGACTTACAATTGTTACAAGATATCACATTATGTTTACATACAATTACCCATTTATACAGTTGGGTTTTTACTGGAGCAATCTAGGTAAAGTACCTTGCTCAAGGGTACAGCAGCAGTGTCCCCTACCTGGGATTGAACCCACGACCCGCCGGTCAAGAGTCCAGACTCCGGTCAAGAGTCCAGAGCCCTAACCACTACACCACACTGCTGCCCTAACTTTTCTTTGTACTCACGGAACTCCTGTCTGTCCGCTCTCTGAACCTGCTGCACGTTATCCACTCTCGCTTGTACGGCCTTCAGATTAGCAAGCTGCTTGTCTACTTTCTCTTCCAATTTTAGTATCCGTTTATTACTGTCATTCAGGTCATCTCGTATGCCCCTTACTTCTTGCAGTACTTCATTTAGGCTCTCCTGCATGCATTCTTTAATGGCTGTTTTAATTTCGGGATCTAGCCTCGCAGGTGCAGCCTGGGGCTCGAGTTTATCATGTATGCCAGGTGAGGTGGCGACTGTGTTAGACGCACCAGCTAAGGATTTCCCTTTTTTTTCACGATAGGAAATGGTATATTAGCATTTATAACCGCAGCCGATCTCTTTACTGGGGTCTCCATGATCCCAAAATAAACAAAAAAATGCAATATAAAGTATTGAAGTGAAAAACTGGGAAACAAATGCTATCGGGGGTGGAGGCTGGTGTTTAAGCATCTATCTTGGCGGTTTGCTCACCGGAAGTCAACTTACTATGTCTTGAATTAACTGACAGATAAATGATAAATAAGCAATTAATGATTTACTTTTACAGGCAAGGTAGAACATATACATTAAAGCTGGTTTTGCAGGCTCTGATTAACAATACTCTTGGACTACCTGAGTTAGAAACACACAATACAAAGCTTCGCTTTTTTGTCAAACCAGTCAAATTACATATGTGGGGGGTTTTAACCGCATAGTTCAGTCTCTCACCAGAAGCTTCAAGAAACTACTAAAAGTTCCTTAATTGAATTTAAGTACTGTATGTTCTTGAGCCCTTATTATAAGTCTGGATATAATGGGCTGCTTAAACACTTGATTACTGCTGTAATAATCTTAAAACAGCTGTTATGTATTTATTAATGCAAATAAGAGACCAACGATTACAAAATATAATAATAATCTTTATTTTTATATAGCGCCTTTCATAGTGGACCACCATCACAAAGCGCTTTACAACATACAAGACTAGGGTGTATGAACTATGCATCAGCTGCAGAGTCACTTACAACAACGTCTCACCCGAAAGACGGAGCACAAGGAGGTTAAGTGACTTGCTCAGGGTCACACAATGAGTTAATGGGTGAGCTGGGATTTGAACTGGGGACCTCCTCCTGCATGCGCAGAAGAGGCATTGGTATTCATCTTAGTTATACAGTTTTGTTTCAATAATATTGTGTATAATATGTATTAATTTTAGGGCACACTATATTAACATACAGAGAAAGTTTTAATGTTTGCCGCTTTTTAGATTTAAAAAAAAAAAAGAAATACCACATGGTGTGGCTGGGGGTGACTACAAACTTCCATCATACATTTGTATATGAAAGTTGCTGAGAAAGTTGTTTTCCTTTTCTATTTTGAAAAGAGGGCATGTTGCTTTCCTGCATGTATTTTGAATACCGCATGCTATACACTAGCATAGTATTTATTATTTTTTGGCATGATAATTATACAATGTTAATTACCCAGCTGAAAATGTGAACTTGAGAGGGCAGCTGCACACAATTAAGCCAATTAAAGTCTGTAGGCAGGCTCTTGTGCAGATGTGAGAGGCTTTCTGATCCAAAGAAAGCGGCACAACATTCCTGCTATTTAATTTTTGTGCTAAAGTTTTACTATGGAAAACTATATTTACATTTTCCATATCTAATAAAATAATTATAAATATTTTGCACTCCCATTTGCTATTTACAACTATGGCCAAAAGTTTTGCATCACACTATAGAATTAACTAATTTTGCTTGAAACTTGCTGAATAATGTTACATTAACATAATGAATTACATACAACTTTGTTGTTTTCCATATACTTGAAAAACTGACAAAAATTGGGAAATGTGAAATCTAACATGAAATACCACTATTATGGCTTCTGGTAGACATTTGGGGTATCATTTTGAAGTTTCTTTGATTACGTGGTGTTAAATAAAAGATCCAAAATGGGTCATATGATTATTTATTTATTTATTTTTTTATGTCTCAATCCTAAACTTTTGGCCATAGCTGTAGGTCTCATATAATTTTTAAAGAAGCAAATCTAATAGCAAACATGTATTTTCACTTCCTTGGTGATTTCATCTCACTGTCTTTGGGTGTACACACCATTCACAGGGGAAGCAGCAGCTTGAGTGGTAGTAAAGAAAGTTTTGGGATGGTGGAGACGATTTCATTCTCCAATTGAAATAACAAACAAAGAGTAAGACTATCTGAAAGCAAAATATGCATACAGAGCTTTCTTTAACCTAATAGGGTACTGTTGTATGTAAAAACAGCAAATACATCTATTGCTTCCCATTTGTCTTCCACTAACTTTGGTCTGTTTATAGATCTGTTGTTCAAATTAGGTCTGGAAATGAAAGGAATAGTTACAGTGGCAGAGCTACCTGAAATTCAACCAACTGAGTCAGTGGAGGTGATAGAAGATACAAGGACTGCTACTGGACACCTTGATGTTTCCCAAGGGTCTGTAACAGAAGATAAAGACCTTGTTAATTTAATACGTATTTTTAATAATCTCAATTCCTGTGATTCAATGTACCTCAACATGAAGACACAATACAATCCTGGTTTGCATTTGGTTACCGTTACTCCTATAATACTGTGTATTGCATTACTACTTAGATCTACATGGGTTGGACATAAATGACTAGACATTCCTGGATGGCCACCCCTCAAATGACTGAATTCTCTAATAATATAAAGTGCTGCATTTCCCTGTTGCAAGTCCGCTTGCATCATTATGTGCAAGACACAAGATCCAACTTTCATACAGGGTTGATAGCAGGCAGGAGCTTCCAAATGCGATGACTCTATAAATCCATTCTAGATAACAAACATTTCCAACTCCACGAAAGAGACAGTAAACATTTTACAGTTTCTAATTTGCTGTCCAATATTTTCTCTTCTCTTAGGTCCTCAAACACCAAAACCAAGTAAAAAGCTATCTCTTACAGTCTCCATAACAAAACCTACTGACATTCCGGTTGAGGCTGAAACAGAAGGTTGGAACCCTAGCACAGAAGCACCTGATAGCTCGCTGGAGTCTGAGACTGAAGGTAAGACACCTGCTAAGGCAAAAACAAGAAGAAAAGCTAAATGGGATCTATTCAGTTTATCCAAACAGTGGCAGATATATTATCAATCATTTCATTAATTAAAATGTGAACCTCCCTGAGTTTTTTTCATATATTTTTACAGAAAAAAAGAGACTATTATGCACTATTGGATGTTTTATTTCCATTACCTTGGGCCCTTTATTATTGTTTTTGACAGTGACTGTAATTAGATGCACTGCCATTTAGATCAGTTGAATAGACCCCAAAGTGTTCTAATGGAAATATTTTCACGGGTGGGACTTGAATATTTTAAAACAGGGAACAAGTTGTAGTGAAGCACTTGTTAAATAACAGTTAAGGATGCTAAAGCATGAAGCACAGTAAATGCACTGAAAACATGGTTTAATCATGGTAAAGTGTGAAGTTACTGTAACAAATGTATCATGGTAAACTTGTAGATGGGGGCGAAACGCCAAACATATGGGCTTTGTTCTCAACACTTAAACTTTGTTTGAAAATTGTTTTTAGAAGATAATCAGATTAGATGTAGTATTCATTTATTGTTTCTAAATCATATCTAAAAGTCTTTCAAAATTGTGTTTTTAAGAATGTCAGTGGTGGTGGGGTTGGAAGAGTAGAAAACTCTTTTAAAAATTACATTTTACTTATCTTAACCTTTTTTAAAACTCCAGCAAATGATTTCCTAGTGATTAGAAATAGTTTATGGTTGCTTAGTGACCAAAAAGCATCACTGTTTTAAAATAACTGCCTTCATTTAACAGCAGCAGTTCAGTCACTTGCCAATTTACTTTTTGTGATTCATTTCTTCCCAAATAAATTAGGACTTAAAATACCGATGTCAAAGGCACCGGTGCCATTTTTACGTTCTCAATGCTGGGGGCTGAAGGTAAAAACATGAGAACTACACTGTAAATCTGTTGCTATGTGTATTCCTAAAATAAATGCTAATTACTGTGTAATCCAAGACATGTCACGTCAGTGTTCTCTACTGATAGCGGATTTAACATTTTCAGTGATCAGTGTTTTATTTAAATGAAAATAAACTATATTTAAAATGATTATATTTGTTTCCCAAAATGTTTACATTTAACATATGCCTGAATGGTAACACTGCTTACTATACTGTGTGCCTAGAATGTAGCAATAACACATTCCACCAGTATAAAAGTAACGGAAAAATAAATCGTGAGATGACTGGGAGAGATGCCGTACTGCTTGACGGGGCATTGCCCTCATGTGCTTGAAATGTACGGCTGTTACTGTGGACAGGAAGTAAGGGGTCACCCAGTTGATGAACTTGGCAGGTAATGATTTATTCCCCCAGACTTTGATCCAGGTTCAAATGACAGATCTGGCATGCAACTAAATACATTCTTCTTTTTGTATCTTGAATAATGGGATTTACAATTCTGAACTCCATGTAGGAACAATTCAGTAATTGATAATTTAATGTTTATCTGGGTTGATTAGTTCTCTTACTAATAAAATTGAATTGATGTTTTACAAAAATCGAGGATTACTGTGAACACTCATACACGCGCAGACACAAGGAACAGTAGTATTTTATTGCGTACACAAATAATAAACAGAAATCAGAAAAAGTAGATCTCTTAGTCTCTAAGCACAAAACACAATTTCAAAGCTCTCACTGCACTCGTGGTGGCTAGCAGGCAATTGAAATATGACACCACCAGTGAAGTAGCTAGTACCTTGCTCTCTCACACACACACACCCACACACGCACCCAGCCTAACTGAAATGATGCAGACAATCTTAGAATATATCACATTAAGCTTATTAATGGTATATAGATTAAGTATATGGCAAGTTTACTTTTAAAGAAATTCTTCATACAACAATATGAGGTAGATTACTTATAGTTACTTCATCAAGTTTCACTAAAAGTTATTTCACACACAAAGTGTGCAAACTAAATAATTAACAGTTCAATTCTATGTGAATGTGTTAATTAATTTAGTTCCATGAAAGGATAATGCAACTAGAATTATACTCAACGGTTCCTTGAAGCTTAGACCTTTGGTCCGCTGGTTTGGAAACTCAATCTGTTGAAGTGTCCAGTACAAAAGGCTCTCCTCTCAGTAACGAAGTCTTCAGTCCCGTGTTGGATCAAACTCGGCAACAAAGCTTTCAATTCTTGATAGAATCAACAACAGCTGCAACAAAGTCTTCAGTCCTCAGTATAGGATCCACAACAGCGCCCGTCCGCTCTGTCCTCTTCGCTGAATCTTTTAGCTACACAGGTAGCAGGGCACAGTTTCTTTTGGATACTGCGGTTTTATGTGTACAACAGACCCAGACTGGTTTGTCTGATAACAGTCTCTGTAAGTTTTACGGCAGTCCTCCAGCCAGGCTTCAGTCTCATTGCTTGTGGTATTGACCCGCTTGCAGCTTGCTTCCTTGTCTTGGGTCCGTTTCTGGCAGATTCCCGTCTTGGGTCCGTTTTTAGGTCCTGGAGTTGCAGCTTTGCTTAGCAGAGTGACAGCACCTTGTTTAGCATTCGATGTGGAGCGCCAAATGTTCAGTTTTGCTTGGCTATTTATAGTCTTTTTCACTCTGCTAAATAGCCACTTTCATGAGATCATTTGTGTGTCTTGCCTTTTTTAAAACTCACAGTCCTTTGATGTTTTAATGTCCTTTTCCACTGGGACATCGCTAGTTTTCCTTGCATCAAAACGATTGTTGTTGCACGTGTGAATTATCTGTACATAATTCAACTGTCCGCTCAGCCTAATCCAGTTCAGGTGCTGGTCCTCTAATCAGTAGGTCACATAGTTCAGTATGTCTGCAAGCCAGAGGGCCCCTTCTCCAGACACAGCAGTTTGCCCTGTTTCTCAAGGCACAGTTTCATTAATGAATCCAGTTACATTTCTAATACACATTCATGTATTATCATATTCAGGGAATATGTCCCACATCCACAACTGCATAATAAAATGTTATGTGTCTTATCTTCTTTGCAGATGCTGTTTCTTCCACCAGTGCTGCTTGGAGCAGATTCAAATGTTTGGTTGCAGGCCATCACAGAGATTTAATGCTCACATCACTTGTAAAAACTGAGAAGCTACATGTAAGCTTGTTTTTCATGTATTCACACATATTATTTACTGGAGCTGTGTTATACTTGTGTTATAATTATTTTAAAGCACCACTCACCCACATTTTACTTGGGATTTTATTTTTGTTTAATACAGTGGCCATATTGATCAAACTTGTTGTATGTTTTAGCAAGTTGTTAATTTGCATTCAGATTTCAGTAACTGGTAGTGTTGATCTCAAAATAGTCAAAATATAAATAAGTTTAGAAAACAACATTTGTTTTTACAGTTTCAAATACCACAGTGACGAATACAAATCCCTTGAACATTATTGTAACAGTAAGTACTATAATGAGATGGATTCTTAGAAAGAGAACATTTCTATGAGCGGATCAATGAGAGAATTTATGTACAATTACAGCACAGCTGTGCCAGTGTGCCATGCCATTACAATTTAGCTTCAAGCTCAAAAACAACTGACATGCTGCTGTTGAAAACAAAAAACTGTGTAGATAGTGACAGCATGTTATATATTGTCTGGTTCTAAAGGTTAGCTCTTAGAGGCTTAAAATGTTCATGAATAATACTTTAAATGCCATATTCTCCATCTGAAGGTCATCTTGAACATGTTGACATTATTATAATGATACAATGGTATAATCTTGTCTTGCTTTATTACAGGCCAGTGTTCACTAAAGGCCTGCTTGAAAAACAACAGTTGTACAAACTATACAAATTACAAGTAAAACATACTCTAACACTTTATTTTAATTGCCACTTTTTTGGTTTACTAACATGTTAACACATGGTTTCGTTATTTATTTATGGTTTGTTAAAATTTGATGATTTATCATTTTAAAGTAAAGTGCACCTCCACTCCCACTTTTCCTACAATTAATGTGTTTTCAATTTGACTTAATTCCTTCATGCAACTTCAGGGAGTTGACAGGATGTACAGCATTAAAATATCTGCAAGGAGCATTGAATAAATATTCATCTCCAAAAAAATTTTAATACTGTAAATTGCCTTCGAATTCACCTTTATCACAATGTGCAAGTTTTTCATATTGGAAAATCTGAGAACAAAATTATAGCAATATATAATGGTAAGGTTTACTTTAATTATTTTGTTAGCACCATGTACTTTAAAGACAATGATACTTTTTAAAAGATAACCAGTTTGATTAATAGGTTACTATACTTAAGCATTAATATGTGACACAGCGGTCATTAGTTGCTAGATAACTGACCGCAACAGCAGTTAAGAGACCTGAGGCGAAGGCGAAAAAGACAAGGTCAAGGTAATTACTAATGCTATTAAAAAAACAAACAGATGGTTTTGTGCATGACATTTTTGTTATGTGTTTGTTTGGTTATATTTTGGCCTGCATCATTTAGTGCTGTTTGAAATGACTGATGCTGATTTAAAGTGAGATTGAAGGTTATACTCCTGCTAACTTTTAGAGGGCATCTACCTGTAGGATAATGACCACTCTACACTTGTGGTGCAATTGGCACCCTAATTTCATATTCGATTATCGTATAGGCATTTATCAACGATAATCGACGCATTGATGTTTTATTTTTCAAAATAATGAACAAACATTCTTTTTTTTAACAGAAGATCCAATAGCTAATGCAAAACTGCATAAACGAAGTATACATCTAACTTTATCTAAGTATAGCAAACCTGTACACATATAAATACCCGACGGCAAACCTTCAGCAGCAAACTACCAAGAGGACAAACTCCCAACAAGAAAAGGTGCCGTCCCATAGTGCATTAGTGCAGGGTTTATAAAGGTCAAGGTCCTCCAACATGTTTAAAGGGGCAACATTTCCTAAAACTCACTCTTAAAAGGGTAACAGTCAACATACATTTAAGTATCGTATATTCTGATTTTAAACAACAAATTTTGAATACTTGGCCAGGCTAAAAGTGGTGCGCTTAAATGGACCACTTAAATAATATTCACTTTTGTGTGACAGGCGTCACATAGTCGCCCCCAGCGGAGGTACCGGGTTTCAAACTGTAGTATTTCTTTAAGTTGGCCACATTAATCACATCTTTGTTTTTTACAGCGGATGTTTGTTTCATTTCTTTTTACTTTATTTTGTACGGTGGATTACGAACTTGTTTTGACTTCTTGGGTTTTCTATTTTTGTTTGTTATGCTATTAGATTATTTTTTGGGGACATTTATACCGGGCTATTATTATGGGACATTGTTTTCTATTTACTTATTGCATCTGTAGGCTTACCGGTGGATTTACCACTGTCCTATTCTGTTTCAACTTGGTTTTATGTGCATGGGTCAGCAGCTACCAGAGGTACTGTGGGTCATAAAATTGTTTAGGTAATATGTGTGTGTGTTGGATAGATGGTTTTGAAATTAAATGTGTTGCACTCAAACGAACCTAGCAATCCTATTTTTTGCTGTGTATCTGCCTTTCTGCCATCTACTTTTTATGTTATTTTCAAGCGGTTTTTGGTAGTAACTGATTCTCATTCTGGGAATGTTGTGTTGGCCTGTTGGGTCAAAGGTAGATTGTTACAAGCTAAAACACTTGTGCATATAGTTAAACAAAAAGGCACAACTTATATTAAAATTAGAACTATTCGGAATATAAAAAAAAGAAATACAAAGGACTTGAGTTTTTAACAACTGAAAAGAATATGCGTGCGCCTGCATCAGATCCAAATGTATTCTAAACAGTAGAGTTAATGAAAACCACACGCTCACTAATTTATACAAAGGTAAGACCACTTCATTATGTTTATTTTTACTGTCATGATGGTCGTGTGGTGTTGAGTTGGGGGGGATGCGTCTATTATATGATAATGAATGTTTTTTGCGTATGACCCCCCACCCCCCCCAGGGGAGGAGAGTCCCTCTGAACAGTTTCCAAATGTTGGCAATTATGCAGATGTGCCTTTAACATTGTAATAATAATAAAAAATACTATATTTTAACAGAAGTAATTTCTAGCTGAACTATGGTTGTTCATTACTATTAACATTCTATGTCCAAAAGCAAAGCAAAACATTTGAATTAATCTCACAAATCCAGACCAATGTAACTATCATACTAACTTCAACTTCTGCTTATATAATATTGCCATATAATCCAAACACAACATGCTTTGAAACAAAAGAAGGTAATCGGCAGATTTGAAAAAAAAAAAGAAAAATAAGTATTGCCTTAATTTTTTAATCAAGAAAACGTGATGACCAGGCCAAGTCCATGGTAATGATTTGCCATTCTATGGATGTAGTGAAGAAGGCAGTGGAGATTCTGAATCCTGGACAGGTGCCCATCATCACTGTGGATCAGCCTCTATACACACTTGCAAAGCAAATCCAGTGGAACTGGCCAACAAGCCACAGTGAAGATCACTTTGTTGTCATCAGGTCACAGCTAGTACTCTGTATCTACTCATGCACAAAGCTTACGTCCAGTACAGTAGCAGCCTTGAAGAGGGAGAGAATCTGATGTTCCTGGAAGACTGGTGTACTGAAGAGCTGAAGCAAGTCCCCAGTTCCAGTTTTGGTCCATTATCCTGCAGTTGGAGCTTGAGGTTATGATCTATGTGAGAGCAATATGAGAGGCAGACTTCCTACTCTACATAGATGCTC
Organism: Acipenser oxyrinchus oxyrinchus; assembly: GCA_030684275.1. Classification (NCBI taxonomy): domain Eukaryota; kingdom Metazoa; phylum Chordata; class Actinopteri; order Acipenseriformes; family Acipenseridae; genus Acipenser; species Acipenser oxyrinchus. Next base: position 48,357,515 of record CM060250.1, read on the forward strand.
TGACCAAGATCGTTCCATGGCTCTTCGTCTTTGACCACAGCAATTATGCCAGGTGTATTCCAGTCCATCTGCGTGACAATGCTGGACTTCCAGTGCAGCCATCTGATGTCTTTGCAGAGTTTCTCAAAGGGATCTTTACTGTGAAGAAGACGGCATGTGCATTCTATGCTATAGCTATCGACCAGGCCCACGAGGAGAACAACTTCACAGTCAAAGGTGATGGCGGGGCTGTGGGTCGAAATGAGAACCCTGCAGCACTGGATGGTATCTGGTCCGAGATGGCCCGAGTGATTGGAGAGTTTGAAGCCTCAATGGAGAAGAGAAAGAAAACAGAACTCCGGCATCATGAGCAGTCGCAACATGCACAGATGGCTTTTGCACGAGATGTCAAATCGCTAACAGGTGTCATAGAAGAGGTGGGGAATCCATTCAGTGATGACAGCAATGATCTCCGCGTACTGCACAGCACAGAACTTGCCAATCCAGTGGTCATAGACACTGTACGCCAGGTTGAGAAGCTTGGACAAGAGCAGTATGAGACCTTGTGACAGAGAAAGAATGAATTTTGGTTATAAATTTCCCTACCGACCTGTGAGGGTGCTGTGTAAAGGGAACAGTGTGCCCCGGACTGGATGGTCTGACAATTCATTCCAGGGAAAGGTGGAAGTCGGCCATCTAGAAAGGGGGCGGAGCCACAGTACACCAAGTCATCGCCCCAGCGATGTGGCAGTCGCGGATTGGAGGAAAAGCGATTGCACTGGCTAACCAGGGGGCGTGGCTGAAGGTACAAAAGGGGATGTGGCCGAGCGAACTACTCCTTTGTTATGGTTACGAGAGAAGCACTGAAGGACTGTGATATAACCTTGAGTGTTTAGTGTTTGTTTGTTTTTGTTGTACTAATTGTAAACATTTGTTCTTGTTAGATGGCTAACATGTACTGGGAGCTGTCGCTAAAGGCCAGCACCAACCTGGACAACACTGCACTACTGTTCACTAATAAATTGGATTTCACCACTTGCACGTTGCACTCACTCTGGACTTGATCATGTGTGTGTTTATACTGTGTTTATTAATTCGGGAAGGAACCCTGATTGTTGTGTATTGCCAGGGATTATTATTTACGGTCGCCAAACAACCCAGATTATAAAAACAAATAAAGGATTGTTTGGACCATGAACTTTGTTGTCTGTCATCTGTTTAAGCACTGCATCACATCTACACCTGTGCACTACAAACCACTTTAGCATCACATCTACACCTGCGCACTGCAAACCACTTTGCCACACACCTATATCAAAGAGCGCCTTGTCAACCAAACAAAGCCCATTGCTGATCCCATCGAGGAACAACCTCCCCCTCTTCAGTCGGCCTCTAGTCCGAGAGAAGTCAAGAGCACAGCTACAGCTGTCATCCCTGAAGAATGACTGTTCCCTCTTCTCCAGGCTGTACATTGCTGTACTGCTATCATCAACATGCTACAACCTGGCCCTGCAAAGACATTTGTAAGGAGCTTTATAAGCAGACAATTCCACAGAGGGATGGTATTTAATGTCAATATTTTCTTACTAAATTAGGATAAAAATGTCTGAAAAAATGTTGTTATCCAGAAGTGTGGAATTCCATACTTTGTGCAAGTATAATGCTTATCAGTTATGTTCCACTGAGAATCTGTTGATACTAAACTTTAAAAATAAAGGACATACTATTGTTTTACATTTCTAGAAACATGCAGGTGTTTTACTTTGCACTATAACGTTAGGTTACTGATGTAACCCTGGTTCCCTGAAAGAGAAGACAACCACGACTTTTGGGATATTGCCGGCCTTTGGTAGGTATTTCTGAGCATTTTATATCAAAGCTCCCAATAGGCCCATCTACAGAGTGACATCCCAGGTCCTGCCTCCTGAGGGATCAAATAGTCACTGCACAGAATGCTCGATCTCTTTTTGCCTCAAAGCCGCGTAAGCAACCGAAGCGACCTCGCTGGTCAGTGGTTGTCTTCTCTTTCAGGGAACTAGGGTTACATCCATAACCTAATGTTCCCTTTCAATTTGAAGACGACCACCGATGATACTTTTGGGAAAGTATACCAAAGCCGTCGTGAGGGAGATGAATGGACAGCTAATGAGGGATACCTCAACCACACATAACTGATAAGATCAGTGATGGGAATGTGCAACCTCAAGGACCCTTGTGCCCAATAAAGGCACTGAGGATCCTCAAATTAATCTTGGTAGAACCTGGTAAATGTATGCAGCGTAGTCCAGCTAGCCACAGTACAAATCTTGGACAGTGAGGCTCCTCTAAAGGGGGTCCAAGAAGTGGCCACCCCTCTGGTAGAGTCTTGCGCTACCGCCCAGGTGGGGGTAAACTGGCATTATTATATGCAGTCGAGACTGTGTCCGCAATCCAGTGCGACAGTCGCTGCTTGGAGAGGACCTGTCTCAGGGTCCGTGACAGACGAAGAGCTGGTAAGAACGACGCAAAGCTCTTGTCTTTTCAACGTAACATTTCAATGCCCGCACTAGGCAGAGGGAATTTAAACACCTATCCTCCTCCGTAGCAAAGGGAGGTGGATGGAATGACTCCAGTTCCACAGATTGGTTCATGTGGAAAGCCGATATCACCTTGGGGAGGAACACAGGGTTTGTCTGCAGAGACACCCTGTTCCCATTATCCCAAATACACATGCAGGAGCTGTGCACAGACAGCGCCTGCAGCTCACTAACCTGCTTTGGGAAGGTGATGGCTAAGAGGAAGGCTGTTTTCATTGACAGGTACTTCAACTCTACGGAGTATATAGGCTCGGGGCCATTGTGAGAGCCTTCAGCACAACGTCAAAACTCCACTGTGGGAGAGCGTCCCTCCAAGGAGGGCGCAAACATCAGGCACCCTTTAGAAACCGGGTTGCCAAAACATGCGCACCTGGTGAAAGAGTCCACCAGGGCATGGCATGCAGATATGGCTACCAGGTACACCTTCAATGTAGAAGGAGCTTTACCAGCATCTAGCAACTCTTGCAAAAACTGCAAGATAACAGGCATAGGGCAAGATATGGGGTCATGACAGAGGGTCAGACACCAGTTTTGGAATTACCATCACTTATAGGCATATAAAGACCTAGTGGAGGCTGCCCTGGCATTCTGCAAAGTGCCCACAACTGCATCGGAGAGCCCTAGGTCTGTCCAGCAGTCCCATTCAGGGGCCAGACCCATAACTGGAACCTGCCTGGTTCCGGGTGCCAGAGACTGCCTTTCGCCTGACTGAGGAAATCCAGGCGAAGCGGGCTGTCCCAGAGCTGGCACAGGTTTGAAAACCAGATTCTCCTGAGTCACCGAGAGGCAACCAAGAGAACTGTCGCCTTCTCGAAACGGACCTTCTCTAGGAAGGCCGGGAGCAGCGGTAATGGCGGGGATGCATAAAGCAACACTCTGGGCCACCCGTGGGCTAGGGCGTCGATGCAGAATGGACCACCTGAGCGGTGGAGGGAGTATCATAGATTGCCCTGTGCCTGCCCAAACCGTTCCCAAATTCATTCCACCACCTGAGGATGGAGTTGCCACTCTGATGAAAGCGAACCATTTCTGGAGAGGAGGTCTAATGCCCAATTCACTACTCCAGGGAGATGTACTGCCCAGAGGGATAGCAGATTCTGCTGGGCCCAAATCAAGAGCTGGGAACCCCAGGGACCTCAGTCCACCCTGGTGGTTGACATATGCTACTACTGAAGTGTTGTAGTGCTGTATAGCACTATATGTCACTCAGGTAACAATGTGCACTGAGGTACTGAAGTACCGAGGGCACTGTGTTTGCTAAGGTGCGTGACCAGAGGTACCAAGGCACCACAGTCACTGTGAGCGCTGTGCACTGCATGCACTGGGGCTCTGAAGCACTGCACAGGGGGGATGCACGGGGCACCCTGCGCACTGAGGTACCGAAGCAGTAAGGGCACCGGGAACACTGCGTGCACTGAAATGCCAAAGCACCTAGGGCACCGTGCGCACCAAGGTCACTGTGTGCACCGAGGTACCTAAGTACCGGGGCCACCGGGAGCACCGAGCACCTAATGCACTGAGGCAACTAAGTACTTGTGCATGGGTAGGCCAAGCACCGAGGGTGCAAGCACCAAGATGAGCAGGCAGGTGCAGCCCTGACTGAGTATAATCTGACACTTGGCAACGCGCAGCTTACACCAAGGAGACACACAGGCTCATAAGCCGAGGTGGGCGAGAGTGCTTGTGTAACAGTACAGTGACAGAGAGGGGGTATGTAAGAAAAGTTTTTCTTTTTTTAGACCAAGCACCGAGGTGGTTGGGCTAGGGCAGCTTTCGAGGTCGACTCAACAGTGGGCTGCTTAAGAGGGTAGACGAACTAGGTCGACACACGCTGGTAACAGTAATAAAGTACTGTACAGCGAACAAGACAACAATAACCTTTTTTTTTTTAGCGGCACACTAAAAGTGAGTGGCGGGCAGACTTGCTCTGCAGCGGGGACACAGCAGGCCAAACCCAGGTGGAGGATCACACAGATACCTTCCCTCTTTTTTTTTATTAGCAGAAAATACAGCTAGTGAAAAAGTTTGTCAGTTAATAGCAGTCTGTGATACAAGCAAAGCAAAGCAGACCATGAAGAAAGAAAGAAGCAGCTTAGGTAGTGGAGCCACTGATTCCATGTAAGTAGCAATGCTAATTTCCAGTAAGTTTATCGCAGTGGAAATACAGGTTGACGCAGAGTGAGAGCTCTTTGAAAAGACTCAACACAACACTGATGGGTAGTTATACTATACCTTACCAGTGGTGATAGGCAAAAAGAGACCAAGCAGTCTGAACACTGACTATTTGATCCCTCGGTAGGCGGGACCTGGGACATCACTCCGCAGATGGGCCTATCAGCAGTTTTGATATAAAATGCTCAGAAATACCTACGAAAGGCAGGCAATATCCCAAAAGTATCGTCGGTGGTCGTCTTCGAATTGAAAGGTAACTAAATGTCTGTATTTTGCAATGCTACACAATTCCATTCACCTTGGTGGTTGATCAGTGTTACACTGAACAGTGGCATCTATCTGATAATACAGGACAATGTTATTGTGTCACTTCCAGTATTAATGTGATCCAGTTCTACTGATTAGCAGGAAGGTGTGGATTTTACCTATTTTCAGTTTTACCCATACTCAGTTAGAATAAACCCTCCTTCCTTCGACCACACACACACAATACAACATTGCCTGTTTAACCAAATCATATAGGACTCAGCTTGAGTTCAATATTTTAGGTATTACACCCTAGTGTTCCATTGATCTCTGTAACAGTAACAACATCTAACTGTACATTTCTTGGCATTCACTGAACATGCATCTTGACTCTTACTGCTGTTACCAGGGCCTTTTAAGTCACAGTATGCTCCATATTGGTGTTATTTCTTGGTAAAACAATCTGATAAGATGGTGAAGCGTGTTCCAAAAGCTAAGGAATATCAACTAGATAATATCCCAACTTGGTGACTTGTAAACATATACAAAGTACATTACATCCCTTCACCCCCTCACATCTTTTAAACTGGGCTACATTACAAGTCTCTTACCAACCAGTGGGCAAAGCCTACAGTTAACCTACATCTGTAGTCAAAAAAGATTAGAGTTGGCATTACTTCCAAAACCTTATCATTATGGCACCAAAAATTTGCATCTAACTGCTGCTTACTGCTAAAAAGACCAATATCTACTACATCAGGGGTGCAAATAGTTTTGAAAATTGGAGCTAAACTTTTTTGAAAGTGTAGCACCAGAGAGCCTACTGGTTATAAATGATCAAGACGACCCCCAGATGAGGAACTATCATCATCTATGCTAAGAAATAAAAAAAATTAAGCATGTCTACTGCTGCCAAAATTTAATGTTGCTGGCACTATATGAGGTACCCTGGCACTAGAATCTAGCACATAGACCCACATTTGCACCCCTGTAAATACTGTGAAGTGTTAAAAGCATCAACAAAGGGGTCAAAAGTATTATCTAGTTTTCAGAAGCTAGTCAACTATTTAAAAACAGTGTACCATAAAAACTGCATAGCTACCTTGACCAATATGCATTGAACCATCAGGATGCACGTGGCCAGTTATGTGGACACAGCATAGAAGCTACAAAGGTAAAAATGTTTGTGTTTATTTTTGACAGTTAAAAATTACACAACATAAAGCCATATATTACAGGCTTTATTCCTAGTAAGAACAATTAAGAAACAATGACCTGAAATCATTTACTGCCCTCTATACCTACTAAACAACTGAAAACTGAAAATGTACAATTATTACTAGAGCTACTGGAATGACCACAAGATAATTCTGGGTATTACAAATGGCAGTTGTTTCTATTTTTTTTTGTCCAGCCGCAAAATCCATTGCCAGAACCAGCACTGTCTGGGATCTTTAGTGAGAACAGCTCATTGACCAGACACCTGACACTGCAGCTGTTCAGAAGCTTAATGATAAAAACCAAAGCAGTACTTTTACATCAGAAGGATAACGGCCTGAGCTAATCACTCAGTGGAATTTGCAGAAAAAGCATTAACCTGCATTACCAGAAACAGAGTGGTTATTCAGTAATTTTGTTGCATAGCAAATGTTCACCTATTTGGTTTCTTCAAATGGAACCACCATCTTGTGGTTTGGTAGTACAAGTGTCACAGACAGAAACGTTTTATGTGACCAACCAGTGCTTTGAATGAAAACGTTTTTAGAAAAATACTGGTAAAAAAGTAATACTAAATTAAAGCTGTAGTCCTTCATACAATAGGCCGCAATTGCATCCTTACATCATTCAAATGTAGTCTTAGTTTCCTTATATCAGTGTGCATGTTGGCTTTGTTATCCCCATTGCTATTGTAGGCACAATTGCCATGGAACTAATAACTATTTTTGATATAAGGACATATCTGAGCTAATCTTTTGGATTCATTCTTGGACATGCAGGATGCAGGGCTGTGTGTGAACCTTTGACCAGAGCAGCTCCCGAAATATCCTACACAAAGGAGGGGGAATAATGAGCCGAGGGCTGGCGAACTTTGACTGAACCTAACACAAAGGGTCTCTACAGGATCATAAATAGATTGGCGCAATGGATCAGAATTTATTGAGGAAGCAAGAGTTGGAGACGGTCAGAAAGGAAGTCATAAATGAGATAATGGGGTCATCCCATGCAGGATGAGGCAATCAGGTTCCGAAACAATGGAAGGCAGTTGTAGGGGTAATGTATAGGCTTTTGTGCGAAAATCCTATAAGAACTGGCAACTTGCAGCAAGAACTTTGAATTGGTTCTGAAGTGGTTTCAGACCTGGTTTCTGAGTCTCACATGGCTCATAAGAGAAGATAGCATTAAGCTTATACCTCTAGACTGCAAGAAGATTCTGTACCCTGCAATAAAAGAACGTCAAGGAAAGCTCCGTGTTCAGGACTCCTGCTAATAGGAAAAGAGACGTCTGCGAGTCAGTTTATCTACGCGTCGAAACAAACCATTCCCGGCTCGGCTGCAAGCTTCTGTTCCCAGTCGTAACCACAGATAACGAGACTGTGTCCGCCTTTGGGGCAAAGTATTCAAAGAAGAAAACACACAGCATAACGAGACTGTGTCCGCCTTTGGGGCGAAGTATTCAAAGAAGAAAACACACAGCATAACGAGACTGTGTCCGCCTTTGGGGCGAAGTATTCAAAGAAGAAACCACACAGGACGTGTGTGAAACCCCCACTTGGGTTTTGAAGATAAAGGAGTCCAACTTGGGTTTGAAGAATTGCGGGAATGAAGCGAGAATATAACTACAACGGAAGCAGCAGACTTTGGGTCTTCTTCAAGGAACCGTTGAGTATAATTCCCTTACCTTTCCCTTGTGGAACTAGAGTAATTAATGATAATTACAACACATAGCAATTGATAAAATAGTTATCTTAAATTGCGTTTTTAACGCGCATGAAAAACCTCAGTGTTTGAACCTGGTTAAAAAGTAACTAAGCTGATTAACTCATATTGTCATATGAAGTGTTGCAAAAGTATACTTGTGTAATTGTTAGTAAACAATTGTAGTCCAGCCGTAGCTGTGATATGTTAGTAGGAGAATTGTAATTGTGAAATTGGTTTTGCATTTCAATAATAAGTGTTTGTGTTTCATGAGTTATTTTGCCTGTGAGCAGTAACCGCAAGGCCACTGTCTGTGTAGTTGAGCTGAGGGAACGGTCTGCAGAATGATGTCATCACCTGCTGGCAGCTCCGCGCAGCCCGTACTGAGATTGAGACAGACGAGTTGATGTACTGTGTTAGAATGAGATGTTGAACCTGTACTGAATGTTTAGGAGAGCAATAGGATTCTACTTGTACTGTAGTTAATTGCATTATTGAGAACGACATCTGTAGAAGCATATACATTCAAAGAATAGGGGTTGACTTATGCTGAATTGATATGTATGTGAACTGTTACCTCATGATGATTTTCTAAGTTTTCCTTTCTGTACCCTTATTGTTATTATCTAATAAACCACTACAATATTTAACCTACCTACCTGGTTGAGGGTGTTTTATGTGTTCATTGTAATTCCTCGATCTTATACACGTCATTAAATAAAATAATATTGATGAGGTCTTAATTAACGTGAATGAATATTCAGATTATTTAACAGATAACTAATAGATTGTCTGTGTTTAGTCGGTGATCTAATATGGTAATGGTCATATAGTATTCATTCAAGTTGATTAACGCACGTTAATTTGGACTGTATTAATCGTACAAGTTAAACTAACGTAATTAGCCCCACACTATACTTCTTGCAGTGTAGATGTATATTTCACAGGAAAATGTATCTAATTATATACCAGATTGCTGGCACTTCTATTCCATATCTGTCTATGGTTGTAATGGGCGAGAGTTGTTTTCTAAATGAGTTGGTGCCAAATGAGCATACTGATGGGCAGTGAAGTTTATTCACAGTACTGTCATAAATAACATTTTAAAGATAAACATTGGCCACGATACCAAACATTTGAAAACACATATTTTTGAAAATGATGCAGAATTTCAATAGGACAAAACATGGTAATGTGTTTTTTTTTGTTTAAATAGAAATGTCATCATCAACCCAAACAAACCCCTTTGAGTGACTTCAGGTCAAAACTCCTCAGTTTTAATACTATTGGAAATATGAAAACAAAAACACAATAAACAGCTAGCAAGCACAGGTTTATTTATTTTAGGTTTTTAAAATTGGAAATGGGCTACTGTTAAAATGAACTCTTACAGTACATGGATGAAATGTCAGCACTGGTTTGAGCGTGGATACATACTGTACGGTAAATTAATTGTTTCCCATTCCCAAAAGGAACTTTTTCCTTTCCATATTATTAATCAATCTATACTCAGTGTAAGAAAAATATAAAGATTAGTTCACATTTCACAACAAAAACATTATAAACCAAATGTAGCATTTTTTTCAAATACATTGAACACTGTCTCTTCTCCCCAATTCAGAAAAACAACTAGTTATACCTTACTACAAAACCTAAGTTGCAGTGGTTATTTGTTTTAAAATCAATACACATTAAAATAAGCAGAACAAAAACATGTCCATGACTATCAATGATGCAGACTCTCAAAAATATAAAAGATTACACTTAAATGTTCAATAATGTATTATCATAAAAATAGTCTCTAAGATTTACACCACATGTATTATTGTATTGGATTGAATATAAACAACTCACAAGAGTATTAATATTGCATGATGGTCAAAGACAGACCGGTAGTTTTTTGTCCTTTTGTCAGTGCAAAAATTGTGATAAAAAACATAAAAAACTAGTTTTTAAGTACTAAAATGTTTTTAACATGGAAGATATACTCAAACTTTGATCCCTTGTTTTTTATCATGGTGTATTAAGATATCCAGAAAGCTGATCTTGCTTCAACAATAACTCAACTTCCAACCCATGCTTCACGTTAATATGTCTTCATGAACAAAAGACAGCTGCTTATAACACCATTAAGTACATTCAAAGTTGTTTTTTTGTTTTTACACAATTTCAGCACTGGTTTAGGTCAGACTGGACATGTATAGATGGTATGGTTAAGTTCAAGTTTTAACTATTCAGAGAGAACAAATACATAAATAAAAGTAGAAGCAGTGAAGAGCAGACATTCATTTAATCTCTACAAATTGAACACAGCATCACTGAGTTTCAATTGGTTTTGCCTTTGGTCTCAGCCTTTAATTGTACCCTTACAGTATACATTACATTATAGTGATTAATCAAACCAGACCAAACAAAATGTATCTACTTGTCCTGCAATGAATTACACAACATCAGGGTCACTGTATCAGGTCTACTGGTACTGATGTGTGCAAATAAAATTATATTCTTAAATTATAATTGGCCAACAGCATTTACTGACAGTATATGTGGGAGTCTGGAACCAACTCCCCAGTAATGTTGTTGAAGCTGACACCCTGGGATCCTTCAAGAAGCTGCTTGATGAGATTCTGGGATTAATAAGCTACGAACAACCAATGTTATTATGAATGCTATACTGATCTGCACAGGCATCCACAATGGTTATAAATGCAAGTACAATTACACCAGATATTGTTGGTATCATAATTTGCCTAAAATGTAATTTGTTACCCGTTTAATATTATATTACATTATATGCTACTTTTACAGACCCTGATTATATGAGATTTAAAACATGTTGAACTGTTTAAGTGTATTTATTGACAGTCTAAAATTATAGAATTGAGTGATCTTATGTTTCAGGAAAAGGTTAAAAAAAGGCACACCTGCTTTAGTTAAGAATAGATTAAAAACGATCAGGGGTATTTTGTTTGATTGCCAAAAATCTCTGATAAATCTGCATAAACAGGAAACAAATTACATAAAATCAATGCACAGATGTCTGCTCCTTATAATTTGTAAATGTATTATTCATTTAGTTGCCACCCCAACTCAGCATGTCTCCATATTAAAACAGAAAACATAATTACAATTTCTGTACCTTGATAAGCATAATTAAATAGAACATAATGTCATAATAAAATGCATAATCTATTCTAGGGGAAAGTATTAAAACACTAGCTTTTCCCTCTGTCTGTGGTTTTATATTCTAGTGGTTTATGCCTTTCTGTTCCACTTTTTGGAACAACCCCCTGGTGAGATTCCATTAAATCCAGGATTGCCATCTGCTAGGCTTTCCAATACCCATGGAGGTCTATGAAGTGTATCCAGCAACATAATATTAAAAAATATATATATAAAGAAAGAAAATTCAGCACTGAGTAAAATGAGTTCCAGCATTGCGGGATAACTGGCTCAATGCCACCCTACAATAAACACACAAACATCGTGTTTTAATACATCAAATAACTTTTTTCAGGTAGAAGCAGGGTCAAATGTGATATGTACTGTAGTGTCCTATTGCATGCAATCAGTGTAAGTGTAACATACTGTATTGTACTAGTTTTAGGTATTGACAAGTATGTTTTAGATATTTATGATGGATGGTTTTACCAAAGCTGTTGAGGAAAAAAATACACACACACACACACAAAAAACAAAAAAACAGTTAAGTCATTATATCTTTACAAGCACTGCACTATTTAGGTACTAAATAAAATGTCACAATTACTGTATAACACTGCACATACAGTACAAGCATGCACTGAGGCAGGCAGGGCTTAAAGATTGATTGTAATTATTAATTATAGCATTGTACTAAAGCACATACTGCACTTTAATAAGGTATTGTATTAGCTGTATTTCTTTTTCTACATGCTGACATGCTATATAAATGATCTTTCATGAAATTATGAGATGGTCATTACCAATGTAGCGTATGTATTTGCTTTTAAAAAGCTTTACCATTACAATTTTTCACCAGTAATTTTAAGTGCAGAAGATATCCCATTCCCACTAATAACCCTCAGAAAGCTGAAAAGCAGTGTACAGTACAGAGTTATGCAACTGGGAGAGTTGTTAATGAACTGGACCACTCCTGCTCCTAATAAAACATGCATACATTTTCATTTTTTTATTTATTTGCATAGTTACTTTCAGGGTGTGGGTCAATTATCCACAAAATCAGTAATCATTCATTTGTACTTTGTACTGTACCCCAAACAGGTAAAAGAGAGTTTTAAAGATTTTGGTTTCCACACGAAGCTGCTCATACATTAAAGTTTAATATGTATGCTTCATATTTCATTCATGAAGGTCAAACTGCTCTTCCTGCAGAAGCCTAGTAACTTAATCCACCAAATTAAAGCTGCAGTGTCCAATGTGGTTTGATATATTTGCATATTTAGGCTTCCAAGCCGTAGGCTGGGGAAGCCTATTGTTTTTGTTAGGATTATTATTATTATTATTATTATTATTATTATTATTATTATTATTATTATTATTATTAAGAAGTATTTTTTGTCATCTAAAATCCATGTAGAAAGTTTCACCTCCATAGATGTATCCTATAACAAATTTCAAAGGGGGAGGATGTACTACTTTATATGTGTCCCTACAAGTAAAACACCTCTGAGGAACAAGGTTTACTTTCTGATAAAGCAGTGTAAACAATACAAAACGATGGAAACATGTGGTAAACAGACAATATAATTATATTTTAGTACGGACTGGACGTGAAAGTGGGACATCACAGCTTTAAGTAAATCAACTACTTTTTGTAACTGTACCTAAACACGGTGACATAAAGAGTAACTGGCAGGGTTCTGAAAAATATAACGTTACATGTCCCCACATGTTGTACTGTTTAAATAACTGTTTAAATAATGTACCTGTCATTTTTCTTTTCATTGTTAACATCCTGACAACTTTTTACACTTATAACTGAAGTCTGATTCAAAGTTCTTTCAAAAAGTCCACTGTAGTGCACTGATACTGTAAGGATTATTGTCCACATTGTCAAACAGGTAACACAGCAATAACGATCCATGATGTGGTATAAAACAGACAAGCCAGAGCACTTCCTGCAGTGATTTAGAGGACAGAGCTCAGACCACAGTGCACTAGAGCAGACATTTTGAAACGAGCTTTGAAACAGACATTAAAGTTGTAAGTTCAAAAAGTTGTCAGGATGGTAACAATGAAAAGAAAAAATACGTATAACGATATATATTTTGGAACCCCGCTACTTACTCATTAACTGAGCAAAACAGAACATACATTTCAAATTGTAGGTAGTATGTAAGAATGATGTTTATTAAATCAAAACTACCCTAATACACAGTGGTAAAATCCTTGAATAAATCAGTACCTTGTGTAAAACATTTGGGAGTTTTACTATTTAAAAATAGTCCCTTGCCCTATCACTGATGGTTCTTCATCCATAATCTACATGAAAAATACTTAATGACAGGACTATTTGATTTTTATCAATATTTAAAGTGGTATATCTAACTTACAGACAAATAAAATGAACATTTTTTTAACACAAGCAGATACAACATAACCTGATCAGCCTACATATTTTGGTAGATATTTTGATCTTTTAAATTGCACAGAGCAGTGTGTTCATAAGCATACAATTTTCAACTAATACACACAGAGATCTGGGAATTTCATCTCATAGACTGGAATGGACTGGCACTGGGCATGTCCTGCTGTGATAGTCACGTTTCCTGATGGGCTGGGTGGAGGCCTGTAGAGGAGAAAGATCAACAGATCATTAGCGTTAAAGTTGTGGGAGCTTTTTTCTATGTGCTTCCCAGATAATCAATACAGTTATTTTCAACTCAAAAACAAATCCTTTAAGTTATATTGTATTCAATTTAAATGTCCTCTTTGTCTTACTTGAGGGCTCATGCTGAAAATACAAGGTATAGGCACTGTCAGTAAGATGATCTTAGAAGTAGCGGATGGAATGTCAGCACTGATTTGAGCATACACAGGGCCAGTGTCAGCACCCTATGTCAGCTATCCTACTCAAGCAGCCTTCATTGCTAGAAACATTTAGTTTTCTAAACTAAACTAAAATGTATGCGTGCAGTGGAGTGACACTTTCTAGATCTCCCCTTTTTTTCTTTTCCTGCTTGCATCCTCTTCCCTTAGTCCCACCTCTTCTCACTCTCTATTGGATTTCATCCTCTCCAGTTCTTTGTAAAACTGAAAGCTAATACTTTATGTGATGGATGGACAGAAACTGATCTGTATTACATAAATCGAACAGATTTCACATTTGACCCAGATAGCTGAGGCCTGACAATTGATATGTGGGTAGGAAAATGAGATCTCCAACAGGTCTGGTTACTTTTACAACAGGTGATGATATCTGGTTTTTTGGTACCAACTTCTGTTTTACCACTGGTGGCCAGAAATGCTTATTTAGCTTGGTTACTGGTGGACTCCATGTCTACTCTGTCTATTGAAACAACTTTTGACTGTTTAATAAAAATTCACAATGTCACTAACCGATTCAATTGTCTCCAATAATATGCAAAACCTAACCAGCTTAAAAGAAACGACAAACAGCCCAACACATTCAGCTCAACACGTGCCTTGTTTGTTTTGCAAGTTGGTGGTGGATTTTAAAATCAGCTCCTAAAATACTTTCTTCTTGCTATACTGAACTATGAACTACAGTCATGGAAAAATATTGGTAGTTTGCAGACTCTCCATTACACCTAAATTAGAACAAGCCTGTTGACAATGTTGCTAGGCAGCATTGGGCTGGTGAAACCAGCTCTTCCATCTCATCTTTATAGGCAGCATCGGGCGGATGAACCCAGCTGTTACATCTCATCTTTATAGGCAGCATTGGGCGGATGAACCCAGCTGTTACATCTCATCTTTATAGGCAGCATTGGGCGGATGAACCCAGCTGTTACATCTCATCTTTATAGGCAGCATTGGGCGGATGAACCCAGCTGTTACATCTCATCTTTATAGGCAGCATTGGGCGGATGAACCCAGCTGTTACATCTCATCTTTATAGGCAGCATTGGGCGGATGAACCCAGCTGTTACATCTCATCTTTATAGGCAGCATTGGGCGGATGAACCCAGCTGTTAGTGGAGTTAGCTGGAGTGGTACTATACCCAACAACCTTTCTTAAAGATCTTGTCAATACAGTTTTGCAGTGGATACAACATATACCAAGATTCAAAATAGATTCAGAGCAGTTTTGTTAAATCCCTACAATTAACAAATGATTAGAAATATTGGTCCACATTTTCAAAGCGTTTTCTTCAGTCTTTAATTAATAACAATTTTTGCATAACCATGGTTCCCTGCAATAGAAATGTATCTATTAATGACTATTTTTATCATAACCATGGTTCCCTGCAATAGAAATGTATTTATTACACAATGGGTTAACCTATTATGGCCGATTCAACTGAACATTTCTACCAAACATGTGTCTTACACCCGCAACATCAGCACACCTGTCTCCGCCCCAACAGGAGACAAAACTGAGTGCAGGATGGCGCTCAGTGCCATAAATTTTCTTCAGCCTACTGCATAGAATGTACGCAGCGACCAAAGAATTGTAATGGATACATTTCTATTTCAGGGAACCAGGGTTATGATAATAACCTAACATTCCCTTTCAAGTATAAAATGTATTCCATTACACAATGGGTAAGTATACCCAAGCCGTCGCAAGGACATGACTTGCAGAACAGCCAATTTGGCGAGACACAGGGCCTGCCATAGTTATACGGCACGGTAATGCCACAGAACGCAGGAATACCTGTGCATGTGCTTCTGTGTCCGGCTGATACACCACTGTCAGCACTCGGTCTCTGGTTCCAAAGGCAGGGTTCCGAGGATCCAGGACATTAAACCTGTAAAACCTTGTGAAGGTGTGAGGAGTGGCCCACACCACTGCGTTGCAAATGTCAGAGACCGATGCACTCTGAAACAACGCCCAAGAGGTAGCAAGACCCCTTGTGGAATGACCTGTGACCTTCTCTGGGGGGAATGGTGGAGGATGAAACGTCTCCAATTCCACAGACTGATTGACAGGGAAGGTCGATAGGCATTTGGGCACAAAGGCCAGATTCGTACGGAGCATGACCTTAGTCCTACACTCCGTAAAAAACAATCAAACTTCTGCCACTGAAAATGCATGCATCTCACTCACGCATCTAGCTGGAGGTGATGGCAAGTAAAAACGCTGTCTTCAGAGACAGGTATTTCAGCTCTGTAGAATGCGGAGGTTCAAAGGGTAGTTTCGGGAGTGCATGCAGCACCACATTTAACAGCCACTGAGGAATTTTGCCCTTCAAAAGAAGGCAGTTCTGGGGACAACGAGTCCATTTTAACATGGCAAGCCAGATGGCTGCCAAGCAAACCTTCAGAGTTGAGGGGGACTTACCCTCATCAAAAAGGTCCTGCAAAAACTGCAGAATGACTGGCATGGGGCAAGTCGTGGGATCAACCCAACGTGCCAAACACCAAGTTCCCCAGAATGGAGAACCAGAGGGGACAATGCGCAGATTCCAGGGAGGCAAAGAGGTGGACCTCTGCTCTCCCAGATCTGTCCCAAATCAGGCTCATGACCTCACAGTGGAGCCTCCGCTAAGAGCCGCATGGGACTCCCCTTGATAGGAGGTCTGCGGCTGGTAGGCCACCCTGGTGGTTGATGTAAGCCACCACGGTTGTGTTGTCCATCCTGATCAACACGATGTGTCTCCCCTGCACCTCCTGGAAGAAACTCTGCAATGCCAGAAAAACTGCCTGCAGCTCCAGGACGTTTATGTGTATCCCCACCCAAGGGGGCTGCCACACACCTTGCGCTCCTCGTCCGTTCCACACAATGCCCCAGCCTGAGCCGGAGGCATCCGTGGTGATCACCTCTATCCAATGCCACACCTAGACACAGGTGAGCTGGCTGTTTCAACCATGAGAGGGCCTCCATACAGTGTCGGGACACTGACAGGCAGAGATGTGGTTGCAAGAGGGGATGATTCACCCTGCTTTTGAACCACGCTTGGAGAGGGTGCATGCAGAGAAGATCCAATGGAAGGGTCTGGGATGCTGCTGCCATCAGGCCCAGAAGCCTATGAAAGGTGACGACCTCCCGTGACATGCCGGTCTGAAACAGCCTCAGGCACATGTGGAGCCTCTGAATTGTCCACTGACACAGTGGCAATCATGCTGCTTGAGTTCAAGCAGGTTCCCAAGTAGATGGTAGTCTGGGATGGTACCAGTTGGCTTTTTGACAAGTTCACCATCAGGCCAAGCCTGTCAAGGTGAACGGTCACCAGTTCCATGTGCGCTACTGCCTGCGCTGGAGATTCGGCACATATGAGCCAGTTGTCCAGGTAGCTAAGCACTCTGATGCCTTATAGCCTCAGAGGGGCTAGGATAGACTCCATGCACTTCGAAAAGGCCCTCTGTGTCTGGCCGCTCCTATGGTGGGGAGCCCCCCGACCTGCAGGCACTGTTGGCTGGTGAGTCTGGGGCTGCTGAGCCCTAAGACGCCAAGGCGCCGCTTGCTTCCTGGCTTGTGGAGCCCTTCTGGGCAGCAAGCGAACCAGCTCTTTGATATATTCATGCGCCTTCTGGGAGCTCAGAAAAAGTTTGTCTACCGCTGGACCGAACATATGGCCTGCTGGACCGAACATATGGCAATCATGCCTGGGAGACCCAAAGCTGCCGTCGAGCAGCTATCAGTGCTGCAAGGCCTCGGCCAAGAGAGTGTCCGCTGGTGGGGCCTTTGAGTCACCAACAAGCTCTGCAGAAGGGTCGACTGGTAAGCCATCAGGATGCTTGTGTAGTTACCCAGCCGGGTAGCTAGAGCTTCTGCCACATAGGCCTTTTTTAACATCGCCTCCGTGACCGTGCACTGTTTGTTAGGGAACGACACATCTTTGAAAAGGACCGCCAGATGTGGGCCCTGTACAAGGAATGCTACATGAGGAAAGTGGCCAACTCCTCCGTGTCGTGGACCTGATATAACAGGTCAGCAGCCCTGGTGACAGCTGGGGCTGTCGCAGGGTGTCCCCAAGTTGATTGGACCTCATGCAGAAAGTCCAAGTGGAGAGGGGGCATCGAGGTCCTTCTAGAGGGAGCTGAGAGCCTGTCAAAAATGAAGCGCTTCGGCTCGGACTCGGACGGAGGTCGAGGGAGCAGGTTCTGCAAAACGCTTGTGCCTGCACCTGGTGAGCACTGCACAGGCCTCACAAAAGGTGTGACCCTGGAATGCCTGCTGAGCATGCTCAGCACCAAGACACCATACACATTGATCATGCTTATCCTCTGAAGGGATAGCCTTCTTGCAGGTCATGCAAGAATGGAACCCAGGCAGCGTTGCAGCAAGACTGTAGTAATGTGCACAGGTGGTAACATGGTACAGTGCACGGTATTGAATACGGTACGATGTATGGTGTGATACGATATGGTATGCATGGTGCGGGACCACCGTACGTTATGCATGGTATGGTACGGTGTACAGGGGCACTGTAAGTACACTATGATGCATGGTGCGGGAGCACAGTGTAGTGTGCAAGGTACAGTGGCTCTCAAAAGTATTCACCCCCCTTGGACTTTTCCACATTTTATTGTGTTACAACATGGAATCAAAATGGATTTAATTAGGAGCTTTTGCCACTGATCAACACAAAAAAGTCCATAATGTCAAAGTGAAAAATAAAATCTACAAATTGTTCTAAATTAATTACAAATATAAAACAGAAAATAATTGATTGAATAAGTATTCACCCCCTTTGCTATGACATACCTAAATAAGCTCTGGTGCAGCCAATTGTCTTTAGAAGTCACATAATTAGTTGAATGGAGTCCACCTGTGTGCAAATAAGGTGTTCATGGGTAGGATCTAAGAACATTTCCAAGGCACTGAATATCCCCCGGAGCACAGTAACGTCCATTATTAAGAAATGGAGAGAATATGGCACAACTGTGAATCTGTCTAGAACAGGCCGTCCTCAAAAACTGAGTATCTGGGCGAGAAGGGCACTAGTCAGGGAGGCCACCAAGAGGCCTATGGCAACTCTAAAGGAGTTACAGTCTTCCACAGCTGAGCTTGAAGACACCGTGCATACGACAACAATAGCCCGGGTGCTTCACAAAACTGGCCTTTATGGGAGAGTGGCAAAAAGAAAGCCATTGTTGAAAAAAACTCTATTCAAATCTCAGCTAGAGTTTGCCAGAAGGCATGTGGGAGACTCTGAGACCAAGTGGAAGAGGATTCTATGGTCTGATGAGAACAAAATAGAGCTTTTTGGCCTCAACGCTAAGCGCTATGTTTGGCACAAGCCTAACACCGCACATTATCCTGAGAACACCATCCCTACTGTGAAGCATGGTGGTGGCAGCATCATGCTATGGGGATGCTTCTCTGCGTCAGGGCCTGGAAAGCTCATGAATATAGAGGGCAAAATGGATGCAGCAACGTACAGAGAAATCCTGGAGGAAAACCTGCTGAAGTCTGCAAGAGACCTGGGAATTGGGAGAAGATTCATCTTCCAGCAGGACAATAACCCCAAACATATAGCCAAAGCCACACTGGAGTGGCTTAAAAATAAAAAGGTCGATGTCCTGGAGTGGCCCAGTCAAAGCCCGGACCTCAATCCAATTGAGAATATGTGGAAAGAGTTGAAAATTGCTGTCTGTCCTGAAAAGGTCCCCATCCAACTTGACGGAGCTTGATCAATTTTGCAAAGAAGAATGGACAAAAATTGCAGTGTCCAGATGTGCAAAGCTGGTAGAGACTTATCTAAATAGACTCATGGCTGTAATTGCTGCCAAAGGTGCCTCTACCAAATATTGACTCAAGGGGGTAAATACTTATGCAATCAATTATTTTCTGTTTTGTATTTGTATTTCATTTAGAACAATTTGTAGATTTTATTTTTCACTTTGACATTATGGACTTTTTTTGTGTTGATCAGTGGCAAAAACTCCTAATTAAATCCATTTTGATTCCATATTGTAACACAATAAAATGTGGAAAAGTCCAAGGGGGGTAAATACTTTTGAGAGCCACTGTATATTTGTATTTGTATTCCTCCACCAATATGTGCACTGTTCGCCCGGGTCTATCTGGGATATTCCACTGCAGATTCTGGCACTGCTAGCTAATACAAGACCGAATATATTTAAATCTCTGTCGACTTCAAATGTTCATCCAACTCTTCTCCGGTGATCAAATTGGGGCTAAGTTAGAAATTTGATTACAAGGATTTTAGATGTCTTACTCTGCGACCTCCCACACCAAGGCAAACACTAGATTAGTTATCTCATATCAGATTTTCTGAAAAATGTATCTCTGTTCAAGATTGTCACAGTTCAGAGACTTGTTTGTGTGTCAAGAGCCTTGGGTTTTGTGTCAGGAGCCCTGCTTGAACGTCGCGCTTGTCCTTTTCTACTTCCCTCTTCACCCGTGTGATTGGATAGTTTGTTTATTTTGGGCTGTTCCTGAGTCCAAGTGGAGTATTTTCCCATTGGCTCTTCTCGTTCTGAGACGTCCCAATGTTCTCAATTGGTCTGCTGTTTTGCCTCCTGTTGGCTGGATTTATGAGGTGTCCTGTCCTCTCTCAGTAGTGTCAAGGCATTCAAAACCATCTGGTTTTACCTTTTGAAAGACAATGCCGGCGCCACAGGATTTATTCAGCGCTGGTGAAGATAAACCACTTGTCCAGTATTTAGTTTATGACTGTTTTTAAAAGCATTCTTTGTCAGTGGGGGAGTTTGTGACAAGAAACCAAGTAGACACAGAGAATGGCTTAGGATCCCCCTCTGTATATTACAATTCTGTTAATTTCATACACAGAATGATATTATGATCCAATCTGATACTACAACAGTATGGTATGCACGGTACGTTGCGGTATGGGGCATGGTACGGTACGGTGCACGGTAGCACGGTATGGTGCAGTACGGTGCATGATGTAGTACCGTGCACAATGAGGCACAGTATGGTACATGGTGTGGTACGGTGTACTACCATGCATGGTGTAGTACGGTGCACGGAGGCATGCTACAGTATGGCAGTACAGTATAGTACGGTACTGTGCACGGTGACATGGTATGGTGCACGGTGCATGGAGGCACAGTATGGTGCATGGTTGGCACTGGCAAGGCCTAAGCAAACTGCAGCAACACAGGGATGCAATGCAAGAACCTGAGAGTGCCTGCTTACAGTTCTCTCCCACTGATAAGCCTTCACAAACAACCATTAATTTTACAAGCAATGCCAAAGCTGCCCGCTATTGTGGCATGGGCGGCAGAGCAAAGTTAGCCCACAAGTTAGTCTGTGCAGCCCGAGAGCTAAACACAGTGCCTGTCCAGGAGCGCTGGCCTGCAAGCAAGTCTAAGCCCAGACTGCTGCGACTGCATAAGCAGTAAGCCGCACGCACAGCACCTGGAATAAAAAAAGGGAGAAACACAAATACAGCAGTTTCAGCCACAATATGTATTTAAATGTAGTTTAAATTCACAATATGCTTGTAAAAAACAAGACTTATAAAACTCCAGCCAGAGTTAAGGTAGAAACGAGAGAATAAATAATAATAATACTGTGTCACCGATCTGCAGGTGCAGGAGCAGGCAAGCCCGCTGCTGCTGCTGGCCAGAAGGCCGCGAAAACAGACTTACGGTAAAAAACACAATTAAATTATTTAAACAATTTTTTGCCTCGGCGGTTTATCCCAAGGGGAAAAAACAAGCAGAAATAAAAGAAGACAGGGTTATCTGACTGCTTCTGGTCAAACATAGCGAATTTTCACTCTCTCAAATGCTGGGTTACTCTCTGTGTAAGCTGAAAAGGCTGAAATAGAAAATGACTCTGAGCTCCGTCCTGCACGCAGTTTTGTCTCCTGTGGGGTGGAGACAGGTGTGCTGACGTCACGGGCGTAACACGCAGCTTTGGTAGAGGTGTTCAGTTGAATCCGGCGTAATCGGTTTGTGCAACGGAATACATTTTGTACTTGAAAGGGAACAACCATTAATTTTACAAAATTTGAATCAAACAACTAAGTAATAATTTCAAGTTCTGTATTTTGTTTTTTCATTTTGCAGCATTAACATGAGTTTTTCTCCTTTCAAATAATAGGAGTTAATTATAGAATGGAGGAAACACACTGAAAATATGGCTGTGAACAGACTGGCTGTAGGCGTGACATCAGGCCAGAAAGGAACACACAGACAGGCAGTACTGGTGGGTGAAACTGAGACGCTGCGGCGCTCAGCGTTTCATTAAACATACAGAAAAATAAAAGGTTGAACAAAAACAGCACATGGCACTTTGAGCCAAAATAAATAGACAAACAAAAACAGACTAACAATAAACAAACAGTGGACAAACAGACCAACAAGACAAGCACGTTGTAGCAATTATTTATTTTCTTACTTTTTATTCTCCTCTCCACACCCGTTCTCCACATACGAACACACAACCCTGAGTGAGTAAACTACATACTGTTGTGCCGGGATTCAATTACCAATTAATTATTCACTTGAATCCCAGCACGTGAACTAATTTGTGCAATCCCGTGCTCACATACTTTATCTGCACGTGAAGTGATTATGCATCCCCGTGCCAAAATACAACTATATATTTTAAATCACTCGTGCTACACAGACACATTTATATCCCGTGCACCAATACCTATACACCAACATTAACACACCACACGCAACACATAACACATAACACCTACATGGGTGGGGCACACTGCCACAATAGCCCATTATGTTTAAAACATGTACATTTATAAGTGTTTTACTTACTGTTATCCCAGTGGCAGCTGTATTTTAAACCCGCCTCCATTGAACTAAATGTGTTGCAACATCTCACAAGATTGCAATGGTGCCCCACATGACCAGAAAATATGCCATGTGTTTATAAAAGACAACCGTTTTTTGTAGGTAACTCACTGTTAAAACATTTATTTAACAATATCTTTATGAAAAGACTTCTTGCCATTGGTACAATAGGAGAGACAATGCAATGACAAGACATTTTACAACGGGCACAGAAAAGGGATTGCCATGAATTTATCAAGGCAGGCTTTAAAGAGTAAGTAGCGGGGTTCCAAAAAAATGTAGTGTTACACATCCACAGATGTTACTACAACTGTTTAAATAACATACCTGTAATTTAATCTTTTCATTGTTAACATCCTGACCAGTTTTTACACAATGTCAGACAGGTAACACAGCAATAATGGTCTGTGATGTGGTGCTGAACAAAAAAGCCAGAGCACTTGTTATGTTTTTTCTTTTTTTTTTTAATTGCTCTTCCTGTAGTGATTTAGAGGAGAGATCTTAAACCCCAGAGTAAAAAGTTGTCAGGATGTTAACAATGAAAAGAGAAATTACAGGTACATTATTTAAACAGATGTATCAACACGTGGGGACGTATAACACCATATTTTTTGGAACAAAAATACAAAAACAGAACAAATAAATGTAGTATCACCGCTTTACTGTAAATTGTGAGAAAGCCCTTAACTGTGTCTTTCTGATAACACAAAATAAGTAGGATAGCTTAGAAAAAGTGGAACTATAGTGAAAAAAAAATGCAACTTACCTGATAGTAAGTTCAAATATCTGGGTCAATTTATCTTGCAGCAAGTTTGCCTAAAAGAATAATACAAGTATTTCAGCTTTAAAAATAGAGAGAAAATATAAACTTTATTGAATGTAAATTACATAAATCTTTATTACAGACAACTGACATGAAGTGTATTCCTACCTTAGATTCACACTGAGCTGCAATCTCTTCGAATGGAGCTTTCTGGAACTTTTCGATTACTTGACGCCTCTTTTCCTTCTCCTGTTCTTCCATTCCAGTGGTATCTGAGAAAATGAATGTTTCTCAGGCATCGCATGTTACATCTTAGCAAACAGATATGAATATCCACAATAAAAAGTAAGCGCCTTCAAATTAAAGTTGTATTCCTTTTTTATGATGTAAGAAGCTGCTCTTCAGTTCTATTTGTTGCCCTATTCGTAAGAGTCAGCAGCATAAAAGTGGACAGCTGTGTATTTTCATTAACAGAAACCTGACCCAAAGTGGCCAAACACTAGACAGTGGCAGCATTAGGGACATGCAAACCACGCAATCACATCTGGCCCCGAGGTAGCGAGGGGGACCCCAGCCAACTGTGGTGACAGTTTTTTCTTTACATTGTATTAACAATATGCACAAATTCAAAACATGACAACATAACAAAGGTGACAGTTACTTGTCACGAGGGAAAGCCAAAGCGTAGTGCATATCGCTTTTCGAGAAGTTGGAGCAGGGGGAGTCCTGCCAACTACTGCACAACACATATGACTATTAGTGGGGGGAAAAAAATGACATCACTAATACTGACAAGACTATTACGAAAAAACAGAGGGGGGTATGCTGGAGATTGTGAATGTGTTAACAAATAAAAATAAAAAAAAAATAAAAAAATGAGGTATATCTTTTTTACACACGATAGACATGTTAAATGTTGTGATTATTTTTGTAACAGAATAGGCCTATTCAGTTTCACAGTGCATAAAACAAGCCCCATATGTAACAAGTAGATTAACCCATCTTCTAGCACAGACCGTTGCTTATGCTTTAATTACCAAAGTGTAGGAGCGTGAAAAAGAAAAATGAAGCAGAATTATCCTAGCGGCGCTGAAAACACTCACAAGAAAAAGCAAAGCGTGTGGTAACTTACCCTAAACTAACATCATTCTTTGCATCACAGCAAGTGGAAGGTGATAAGAAGATGCTAGTAGTAGTACGTTGTCAGCTGCAGCTACTTAGGATGTTACTGGACCATGAGCTGAAACACCTGCAGATGATGTGGAAACCGAGGAGGGCCCTCACACACCATGCTGCCGCTAGCACAGCAGATATCAGCATGTTATCTAATGACCCAGCGCTTTGGCCAGATCATATAAGCAATGATCAATGATGTGAAATTGTAAAAACAGGTCCAAAGGAGATTATGGACATGGAATTTCCACGATACAGCCTCTGTTGCATGCCGTTTTACGAAAGAGAACTACTACATGCATATGAAGAACGGTAACAACATTTTTTCAGGACATAGCTTATATAGTCTCCTTCTTTGGATGCAGTGTTTTGCTTTTGCTGTGCACTCTTTAGTAAACGTGATAGCAGTATTTCCAAGGAGGGCTTCAAGGCCTGACAGTGCCTTTCATGTACTCTTAAAGAACATGAACACTCAAAGCCACACGCACATGGGAACATGGCCCAACCTATAGGTAGGAATGAGCACCAACACTACTATTGATCAGCCAGAATGGAATTCATTTAGCTGGAGCAGTACTGGGAATATGTTCTGACTAGATTTGTAGCCATAGTTTGTGGAAACCCTAAATACGTCAAATAAATGCATAATAATAATAATAATAATAATAATAATAATAATAATAATAATAATAATAATAAATATTATATTATACGTGATGACATCTTTAGATTTTGTAGTGTGTTTTATAAACAGAAAAGCATGTCTTATCTGTATGGATGCTGTTATGTTGTATGCATAGCTATTACACAAATGATGAGTGCAATCAATGTACCTGTGTTTGCCAATTATCGGATAATGTGGAGTTATTATCATGCTTATTATTGGTAAGATTCAAGGTGGGGGAGAGGCAGAGATTTGCAACAGACACTGTGTTTTAAAGTGAGTTGAAAGCTGCAATAAACAAGCTTCTTTCGTTTGCAGTTTAAAATCAATTGTTTGTCCATTTACTCAAAATAACCAGATGCAGTATGCAACAAAAGCTATCATATACCTAATAAACCTATAACCACTAATTACTGTTATTCCACATCTTGGAATTGTTACAAATATACTGGTCTGGCAGGCCTGCCCTGGTAGGGGCCACAGAATCAAGTATTACATGGGGCCCCCAGGGGGCAAACGCAGCCACTGACACTAGATGACACATCCTCTAAAAAAATGAAATGTCTAAGAAAATGAAAATTGAAGCCACTTACTCTTTAACCCTGTTTTCTTTTTAAAACAATATTGATCTTTTTAGTTTTTCTTACCAGGGGGTGATTTATTTACTAATAGCATTACTACACACAAAAAACATATACTGGAAAGAGTTTGAGGGTGTGGTGGTATTAAGATGTCCTTCTCTAAGCTTATTATCCTTCACTGGGGATTTAGTGGACATAGGTCGGGTTCCATTGCCTAAACAATGCCTTGATATTAAAAGAAACTGTTCTACTTACATGGCGCTGTACAGCTAATTATTTTTTAATTAGGATTTGAGTGCAGGTTTGTGTATTTGTGCAAGTTTCAGTATTTAAGCTACCATTCGCAAAATCAAAAATTAAAAAAAAGTTTTAGTAATTAAAAATATCGAGTAGTCTATGGCCCATGTGCATAAAAGATGGCAGTAATTTCCAGCCGTTAAAAAAAAATATATATACTGGGCTGTATTTAACACACGATTTATAAAACTACAGCCTGATTTTAGATGTGATTTATCGTCACGGATTGTTACTAAGAAATTATATCTAAGCAATTGTCAGAGGTATGCAAGTGGGCTGGGGCCCTGCTTAAGACGTCAGCAGCATACACCTGGATGCGAGTGATAGGTTAGGTTAGGGGCAGTGTACGCTTTATGATAAAAAAAAAAAAAAAAGATTACATTTTTATATAGCTGATATGTATTTTTCAATATAAATAGTAAACTGCGCACAGACAGTTATCAATAAAAACTCGCTCACATCAAAATCCAAATCATGCAGTGAGTTTGTAACTTTCATTAATACGGGAACAGCCTTGTTTCTAGCAGTTCAACTCTTCAGTTCAACTCTTCAGTTCAACTCTCATGTTCTAGTTCTCTGCAGGGGTGAATAATTGTGCTCTTGTTAAGTGGATACCTACTAGAATCACGTAATCAGAGTAATCCAGAGGGTCAAATCTGCGGGGTCTTCTCACTCTTCTGGGAGGATCATCTTCAAAGATATCTCCCTTCTCTTGATGTACAGCCCACACAAGCACATCGAAGCCTTCCATTTTCTCCACAGAGCAATGAATAGGCTACTAACCTGATTTATATGTTTTCCAGCCCATAAGTAGCCTATCCTTTTCAGATGAGTTAACAATGCAATTTAATGTATGCGTTTCAAATAACAAAATACTTAAATGACCTAATTATCGCATAATTAAACAGACGTTTTTTATTATTACTACTGGCTGAAATTCACGTTCCTAAACATATCAATTATGCTAGGAAATTAGACCATTAAGACACATCTCATTCTTTGCCTGGTCTGAGGCACATGGGAATTATGATGCCGGTAAGGGTCAATTAACTGCACCAGTAAAATGAAAAAAATGATCTCCAAGGGCACGTTATTCAAATGTCGTGATGAGTGATGTTTTTTGACGGTAAATGCTTTTATGAATCACATGATGAAATACTGTCATGCTAAACACTATTACTGGCACGATAAGTGAGACAGTACATTTGTTCAGTAACATGTTCATAAAGTTTATTCAAAGCCTCCTTCCTGGCTTTGTTAGAGAAGAGAGCACCGTGTCGTCCTTTGTTGTTATTATTATGATATGCTGAAATAAAGCTGCTGAAAGTAAATCACACTGCATCCAGTTGTTTGATAGCAAACACTATTCTTGATTTTTTTTTTTTTAAACTTTATTTGCTATACTAAATTTAAATAGATAAATTGAGCATATAGGACAGCTAGGAAGCAGATTGACAGACAACTATCAGAGGGCGTTACAAGAATGGAGATTTTCTTTCATCAAGCAAAAAAAAGATAAAACACATGAATACTTTACATATTTTCCGGCAAATTGCTTTGACATATATCTTATATGTTACAGCCTTCCTGTACTTGTGCCAAAGCTGTTCTCTAGGCAGCACAGTTTCTCACTTACCTATGGCTTTCTTCAGTGTGTCAAAGGTTATTTCTTCAGCTAACCTTGCCTGTAAGAAAGTATGATAAATTATATTGAAAAAAATTAGAGTTTAATGCAAATGAGGGAAATACAAACGTACATACCATATGTATGCACAAAATATATTGTTGCATTGCATATCAAGCATTAACCCTTAAATGTATATATTTTTAAAAAAACAAGCATTATGCTTTGCATATCGTTTATATGGTTTTATGTTGTCCTACACATTATAGGGGTGAGTTTGCAGATTTTACTATTTCATTTTAACATTTAAAGCAAAGGACTTGGCCTTTACAAGCATAGGATATTAAAACATTTATACAAATCACATACAAATCACATACAAATAGCTTTACACCAATATCTTTTACAGGTAATGTAGGTCTAGCCCAGAACAAAGAAGAAAAATGTTTGGTTATTATCATAACCCTGGTTCCCTGAAATAGAAATGTAATCATTACTGAATGGGTATTTACCTCCTAACCTGAAAATTGTATACCACAGCTGCTCAGCAAGCCTGTGACGCAGTTGTGGCCCCGCCCCCGACGGCACAAAATGACTGTGCTCACAGCGCCAGTTTTCCTTCAAGCCTGCTGCAATCATGGATGCAGCGACCTTGAAGGTTAATGGTTACATTTCTAATTTCAGGGAAACCTTCCCTTTCAAGTACAAAATGTAGCCATTACCGAATAACAATAACAATAACGAGTAACAAGTAGCTAGGGCGAAAATATTGAGGGACATTTTTCACCTCTATGCCTGTGTTGTAAGGGTTGACTGAGAAGCCACCCTTAACACTCTAGTTCCCAATAGCAGGCAAAAACTGTTCAGACTGCCTCCAACATTTTTTTGTCCTGTCAACATAATACGCCAGGGCCCGCACTGGGCAGAGAGTATGGAGCTATCACTCCCTGTCAGACTGGAAGGAGGTGGATCGAAGCCTCCAATTCCACCGACTGGTTAACATGGAAATTCAAGATAGTCTTTGGCAAGGCGGCAGGACTGGTACGGAGCTTGACCATGTCCTGGTTAGGCTTTCACAATAGAGAATGGTGGTAGCCAGGAAGAAGCCGCTTTAAAAGATAGCAATTTCAGCGCAGCAGGGGTCTATATGGAGACTTCATGAGTACATTAAGCACCATGTTTAGCCTCCGGGGAGGAACAATGTCTTTTATAGGCGGCTGACGCCACCAAGCCTCTTTTAAAAATTGTCCCGCCAGGAAGTGAGCTCCTGGGAAGAGAGTCAATCTTGACATGGCAAGCTGAATAGCTGCCAGATATACCTTTAACGTGAAGGGGGATTAGCCTCTCGCCCAAAACGGGGTCATGGGTCGGGCCGCCATAAGGTCCTCCGTGCCTGGCGCCAGCAGTCTCCGCGGGTCTAAACCCAGGTTCTCCTGGTCCAGTATGGGGCTACTTCGAGAACCTTAGCCCGGTCCTGCCTGATCTCCTTCAGACACAGCGGGAGCAAAGCGAGCGATGGGAAGGCATATAACCGGTGTGCCAAGGCATCTATTCCCAGCGTCTCCCTGCCTCTTAATATGGAGAACCAGAGGGGACAGTGGGTTGATTCCTGGGAGGCAAAGAGGTTTATCTCTGCTCTCCGCACCTCTCCCAGATGAGGCTCACCACCTCGGGTGAAGCCTCCTGTCTGAGCTGCTGGGTACTCCCCTTGAAAAGGGGGGTCTGAAGCCCATTTCATCACCCCGGCAGATGAACTGCCCGAAATGAAAGGATGACCTCAGAGACCCGGCAATGTCCTTGGATAAGAGCGCTAAATTAGGCACAATAGACCACAATAGAAGCTCAACCAGCCAGGCCCAGCTTCTCCTCATTATGCACCCTATATAGGGTGTCTAGCAGGAGCTGTTGCCAGATGGTCCCAGGAATGGGTGGATATGTGAGAGGTGGTAGGCTCATTGTCGAAAATCGACTGCCTTTTTTCCCTGCTGTAGTCCAGGGCACTTGCAAGATTGCAGTGGCCCTTTTGATTAGCGGTATAAGCCCTGCCGACAGGAAGAGCTTAACTGCAGGGGACGTGCTGTCAGAGTTCACGTCCTCAAATGGGAACGCCAGCTCCTGTTCACCCACCTCCTCAGAGGCGGCAATGGACAGTCTGCCCTCCTGTGGCCAATCAGTGCTTGCAGCCCCATGGAGCCCCAAGTGGACATGCGGGGCAGGTGGCGCCGAACGTTTCTGCCGCAATTCAGGAAGAACGGTTCACTGGTGGGAAACAGCTGCCCAAAGCCTTTCCATCTGCTCAGAGTCTGCCGATCGCCTGGAATGGCGACTTTTCTTCCTCTTCAGCGGGGGGAGGGGATGGAGTGGCAGAGCTCAAGGAGGCTGACGAAGACCGTGAGGATGGTACGCTGCTTGGATTACTTTTCCAAGTGCGTCATGCGCTCACCCTTGGCACAGAGCCATGGGTGAGGATGCAGCCACCTCTCTAAGAAAAGGTGATGTGGAAGAGCGCTGAGCTTAGAGCTGCGGGAAGTTGCTTCTCAAGTGTGTGCTTGGA
Source organism: Acipenser oxyrinchus oxyrinchus (assembly GCA_030684275.1). Taxonomy (NCBI): domain Eukaryota; kingdom Metazoa; phylum Chordata; class Actinopteri; order Acipenseriformes; family Acipenseridae; genus Acipenser; species Acipenser oxyrinchus. The sequence continues at coordinate 48,387,943 of CM060250.1, forward strand.
GAATGGGGCACAAAAGTCACAGAAGCCACGATTAATCAGTGGCCCCAGACAGTAAGAGCAACTACCGCGCTTGTCCTCAATAGGCATACCGGCCTTGCTTGTCTCACAGGGATAGAACCCGGGCATGATGCAAGAAGCAAGCAATGCAGTGTACAGGAACAGTTGTACAGGTGCTGCCTCAATCTGCTTAATCTGACCAGGCGGGTCAAGACCAGAGCGGAACCGGTTTGGTCCAGACCGGACCTAAGCACCGGTCAGCAGCGGGCTGGAACTGGGTCGGTGCAATGTCGGTTCAGTAGCGGATTGGTGGCTTTAGCACCGGGTCAGTACAGGTATGGTACCGGGTTGGGAGCGGAGCGGTGACTTCGGTACCGGTTCAGTACAGTTCCACCGGTTTGTAGTAACTGCAGGTGGCAACGTACATGGATGCCCACCTGTAAAAGCCACTGGCAAAACCACTCGGTCAGTACACACAAGACTGAGGGAAGCCTGCTGGTTAGAATGGACTAACAGCCTTCACAATGGTGATGCTAAAAGCTTTCACCGAAACGGCATCAAGATACTGTGGATAAATTGCAAGCAACAACAACTGAAGCGAGTATCTCGATCCTGTGCAGTGCTGTTGAGCCCAGCAGCTGCTCTTGCTGCATGCGTGCTTGGCACCACTTTGCAGATAGGCCTGCACGTATGTGTCTATAAAACAGAAAACACACAAAAATGAGAAATAAAATAAGCTCCAGCAGGAGCTATGCAGCCTGGGGGGAGAGCACAAAGTCAGCCGACTAATGATGCTTGATCCCTGGGAAACAGGCTGCAGTGTACACAATACACGTAATTAGTAAAAACTATTACAGCGGCTAGTTTAAAGATCACATGTAATTTGTGTAAAACCCCAATAAATGTGAAATATATACACAAAGAAGCAACAATGTACTTATCTGAACAAGTCAGTCTTGAAAGGAAAAATGGTGCTGAGATCTGTGAGCGCAGTCCTTTTGTGCCGTCGGGGGCGGAGCCACGACTGCGTCACAGACTCGATGAGCAGCTTTGGTATACAATTTTCAGGTTTCGGGTCTTCAGGAGGTAAATACCCCTTTGGTAATGGTTACATTTCATACTTGAAAGGGAACCAGTTTTTGACAAGCATTTGTCCCAGTAATATCATATAAGGATTGACTAGATTAACCCAATAGATGTTTAATGAAATGTTAATGTCCATTTTGTAATTCTGTGATGATTCAAGTAAATCCCATAAATCATACTTATGACTGGTTTTGAGATGATCAGTGGTGTTTGGCCAAACTCATTGTCACACATATTTTATTTCTATCAATATTTGTAGTCCTAGGTATAAGCAAAAATAATAACACATTGATGTGTAATTGTTTGCATTAGAATGTATGTATTAACTACACTAGTCTTAATTCATAATATTTTAATAGATAGTAAACATGAAGAATATATAAAACTATATAAAAAATGTAAATAAAAATAAACAGTAATAAATAATTGTAGATCTTCACATGAAGTAAAGTGTTGAGAGCACATCAAGGGGTTGCAGCTATCTCATTACGTTTAGCAATGTGAGAGCAAAAGAAACTTAGGAGCGAATACTAATTAAGCAGGCCGACATAACCCGTCCTGATTAACACATTCATAAACTAATGCAGCTTCACCTTTTGAAGATGACCGCACTTTCAGGGGAGCCGCAAGGAAGGGAGCTTATTCATACGCACAGAGGGTTAGTTAATATGGTTGCGGTCAGAAGCAAACTTTGCTCCAGAAAACAGATGCAAACTGCCTTTTTATAGTACTGCAAATTAACGTTAGTAATTCAAGCCCAATATTAAAATAAAATAAAATCACCACATTACCTTGTCCGGTTGATTGTTACCAGAGAGGATGTCAACCTGGATTGATACAGTGTCCACAATGCTTTTCCTTCTGGAATGCTTGTCTTCATCTGTAAAGATTACAAAAATAATCGCAATGTATTCCAGCTGGAAGATCAACATTCCCAGTTATTATTTCATACTAGAAGAGAGACATGCACGCATTACTACAAAGGATTTATTCCTAGTAAAGGTTATTAAGAAATGAATACCGGAAAATCAATTTTGCACAGCAAAGCCCAATTTTTATTGATATTTGTTTTATGCAAGTATTTTTAAGCATTCATTTTCATCTACTTAGTGCCTGACCAATAAATAATTGATTTCACACTGAACATAACAGTTTAACAGCATGTATCAGGGTGCAGCAGAAGGGGGGCCTTTTTGACTGCTGCACCCTGACACTACTGGTAAACTGTACTGTGAAATTAATTGATCAGTCACTTACAAGATGAAGATTTAAGTTTAAAAATATGTTTGTATGAAGAACATTTTTTATATGCAGGGCGGAATCAATTTCAAGAAATAATTTCTTAATTGCTGTTACGCAGAATACATATCTATAGCAGGCTATTTAGGACCTGAAATTAATTATAATTGGTTTCAAGATATTACATAAGATCTCCAATGACACCTTGTGGTATCTAGCTATAAAACAACAGACCCACAGCTGGTAGTATCAAAGTATGGTATCAAACTAACTCTGTGTTCACAAGCTAAGTTTAATATAACACACAATTTGCATCAGTATAGTATTGTGAAACATGTGCAAAAATGCAGAAAATCAGACAGGGGGCAAATACTTTTCACATATATATATATATATATATATATATATATATATATATATATATATATATATATATATATATATATATATATATATATATATATATATATATATATATTGTAAGACAGCAGGGAGGGGGGTTAAAATCTTCCCTGTGTAGGATATGTGCGCAGGCACCTTTTTTTGTTAGTTTCCCTTATTGTTTGATTGTTTTGCTTTATTGTTTAATTTTGATTTGTTAATTGTTTTATTATTAATTATTCCCTGCACCTGGTGCTTATTGTTAAATTAGAGCCAGGTGCAGGGTATAAAAAGAGAACAGTTTGTTCGGGGCTGCTGAGGAGAAGGAGGCAGAAGGTGTGCGCTGCTTCCAAGCAGTCTCAAGAGAGTGTTTGGTGCGTGTAGCAGGAAAACGGCTGAGCTGTCCTGCGGGTTAGTGAGGTTCCTGTTTGTGCGTTAGTTAGTGCTCAGGAAGAGCCAGGTGTTTATTTTGTGTTTTTATTGTGTTTATTAAAAAATTAGCGCAACCACGCTTGAAAAATCCATTTCTGGTGTATGGGTCAAGTTTTTAAAGGGGCAAGAACCGTGAGCGGTGCCGGCCAGTTCACAATATATTATATATATATACAGTACTGTGCAAAAGTTTTAGGCAGGTGTGAAAAAATGCTGTAAAGTAAGAATGCTTTCAAAAATAGACATGTTAATAATTTATATTTATCAATTAACAAAATGCAAAATGAGTGAACAGAAGAAAAATCTACATCAAATCAATATTTGGTGTGACCACCCTTTGCCTTCAAAACAGCATCAATTCTTCTAGGAACACTTGCACACAGTTTTTGAAGGAACTCGGCAGGTAGGTTGGCCAAAACATCTTGGAGAACTAACCACAGTTCTTCTGTGGATTTAGGCAGCATCAGTTGCTTCTCTCTCTTCATGTAATCCCAGACAGACTCGATGATGTTGAGATCAGGGCTCTGTGGGGGCCATACCATCACTTCCAGGACTCCTTGTTCTTCTTTACGCTGAAGATAGTTCTTAATGACTTTCGCTGTATGTTTGGGGTCATTGTCATGCTGCAGAATAAATTTGGGGCCAATCAGATGCCTCCCTGATGGTATTGCATGATGGATAAGTATCTGCCTGTACTTCTCAGCATTGAGGAGACCATTAATTCTGACCAAATCCCCAACTCCATTTGCAGAAATGCAGCCCCAAACTTGCAAGGAACCTCCACCATGCTTCACTGTTGCCTGCAGACACTCATTCGTGTACCGCTCTCCAACCCTTCGCGAACAAACTGCCTTCTGCTACAGCCTAATATTTCAAATTTTGACTCATCAGTCCAGAGCACCTGCTGCCATTTTCTGCACCCCAGTTCCTGTGTTTTTGTGCATAGTTGAGTCGCTTGGCCTTGTTTCCACGCCGGAGGTATGGCTTTTTGGCCGCAAGTCTTCCATGAAGGCCACTTCTGACCAGAATTCTCCGGACAGTAGATGGGTGTACCAGGGTCCCACTGTTTTCTGCCAATTCTGAGCTGATGGCACTGCTGGACATCTTCCGATTGTGAAGGGAAGTAAGCATGATGTGTCTTTCATCTGCTGCAGTAAGTTTCCTTGGCCGACCACTGCGTCTACGGTCCTCAACGTTGCCCGTTTCTTTGTGCTTCTTCAAAAGAGCTTGGACAGCACATCTGGAAACCCCTGTCTGCCTTGAAATTTCTGCCTGGGAGAGACCTTGCTGATGCAGTATAACTACCTTGTGTCTTGTTGCTGTGCTCAGTCTTGCCATGGTGTATGACTTTTGACAGTAAACTGTCTTCAGCAACCTCACCTTGTTAGCTGAGTTTGGCTGTTCCTCACCCAGTTTTATTTCTCCTACACAGCTGTTTCTGTTTCAGTTAATGATTGTGTTTCAACCTACATATTGAATTGATGATCATTAGCACCTGTTTGGTATAATTGTTTAATCATACACCTGACTATATGCCTACAAAATCCCTGACTTTGTGCAAGTGTACCTAGAAGAATTGATGCTGTTTTGAAGGCAAGGGTGGTCACACCAAATATGGATTTGATTTAGATTTTTCTTCTGTTCACTCACTTTGCATTTAGTTAATTGATAAATATAATCTATTAACATGTCTATTTTTAAAGCATTCTTACTTTACAGCATTTTTCACACCTGCCTAAAACTTTGCACAGTAATGTATATATATATATATATATATATATATATATATATATATATATATATATATATATACACACACACTGAGTGTACAAAACATTAGGAACACCTTCCTAATATTGAGTTGCCTTTAGCTCTCAGAACAGCCTCAATTCATCGGGGCATGGACTCTAAAAGGTGTCAAAAGCGTTCCCCAGGGATGCTGGCCCATGTTGACTCCAATGCTTCCACATTTGTGTCAAGTTGGCTGGTAGTGGATCTCTACTCCGAATAGCTTGTTCCATCTCATCCCACAGATGCTCAATTGGATTGAGATCTGGTGACTGGACAGGCCACTGCAGTAAGCTGAATTCACTGTCATGTTCGAGGAACCATTCCTGGACAATCCTAGCCTTGTGGCATGGGGCATTATAATGCTGAAAAAATCAATTAGCAGATGGATACACTGCTGCCATGAAGGGATGCACCTGATTGGCAATGATGTTCAGATATCCTGTGGCATTCAAACGTTGCTCCACTTTTATCAAGGGGCCCAATGTGTGCCATGAAAACCCACCCCACACCATCACACCACCACCACCAGCCTGCAATGTTGACACGCGGCATGATGGATGCATGTACTCATGTGGTTTTCTCCATACCCTAGTCCTCCCATCAGCGTGAAACAGCAGGAACCAGGATTCATCAGACCAGGCTATGTTTTTCCAATCCGCCAGTGTCCAGTGTTTTCGTTCCTTAGCCCACTGCAACCGCAGTTTCTTGTGTTTTGCTGAAAGAAGTGGAACTCTCTTAGGTCGTCGGCTGCCATATCCCATTCGTGTCAAGGTACGACGAGTTGTGCATTCTTTTATGGGTCTTTCAGCACCAATGTTGTACTGGACTGTCAGTTGACTAACTGTAGCCCGTCTGTTGCTCTGCACAATTCGTGTCAGCATCCTTTGGCCTCTTTCATCAATAAGCCGTTTTCGACCACCGGCCTGCCGTTGGCTGGATATCCTTTGGGTGGTGGACCATCTTTGATACACACGGGAAACTGTTGAGTGTGAAAAACCCAGCAGCGTTGCAGTTCTTGGTACACTCAAACTGGCGCGCCTGGCACCTACTACCATACCCCGTTCAAAGGCACTTAAATCTTTTGTCTTGCCCATTTACCGTCTGAGTGGCACACATACACAATCCATGTCTCAATTGTGTCAAGGCTTAAAAATCCTTCTTTAACCTGTATATATATATAATTAATGTATATTTAAACCTTTAAACCTCAGCTGTGGTTTTGGTATAAAAGATGTACATTAAAAGTTAACTTTTGATGCAGTCTGTCATCCCTGAGCACAATGTTACAGGTACTATTCAGAACCGTAGGGCAGCTACTGCAAGAGCTGCAAATCAGGGATTCTTCTCCAAAACTGTAAACTATCCTCCCTTTAGGTTTTGCATTATCAAGGGTATGCAGAGAAACATTTCTGTACAAAAGGCTTCGGTTAATTTGAAAAGGTTTTTCTCCTTATAGCGGCTCCCTCAGTTTTCATGAAATTGTTTGCTCTGATAGTTTAGAACTTAACCTGGCCACTTTGTAGTTTTGTGTAAGTATTCCCCTTTATTTTATGCTTGCTAACAGCTTTAACTTTGCACTGCTGCCAATTCAAAAGACTGCTCATTTCCTATTTTCACAGGTTCTGTAAAAGCTGTGACATACTTGTACCCTTACATATAATGTGACATACTTGTACCCTTACATATAATTTTAGATTGAAAAATGTTAGGTTACAGATGCAACCCTGGTTTCCTGAAAGAGAAGACGACCACCAACCAATACTTTTGGGATATGCCTGCCACAGGTCAGGTATTCACTAAGCATTTTATATCAGAGCTTCCTGAGGGAACAAACAGTCACTCCACGGAGCTCACTTCCTCTTTTACATCCGTAACCTAACAGTCCCTTTCAATTCAGAGCCGACCACCAAACAATACTTTTGGGAAAAGTATACCAAAGCCATCCCGAGGGAGCGTGAGCGGAGACAACAGACGAGGGATGTCTCGCTACCGCAAAACTAGAGTTTGTGGTGCGAGCGTGCAACCTCAAGGACCCTTGTGCCTAATGAAGGCATAGAGGGATCTAACACATTAAATCGGTAGAACCTGGTGAACGTATGCGGAGTAGCCCAGCTAGCTAGTGTACATATATCAGTCAATGAGGCTCCTCTAAATCGGCCCCATCGGATAACCACTCCTCGGCTAGAGTGCGCGGCCACCCACCCAGGTCTCATAGTTGCCCGGTTCTGAATGCCAGAGAGTGCCTTTCATCTGACTGAGGAGATCCAGGCATTGCGGGATCTCCCATGACTGGTCTTGCAATATCTGCCAAAGGGTAGGTCATCGACGCCCAGTGGACCGCCGTAGGGGTCAGTGAGTCGTCTCTGCTGTGGCAAAGAGATCAACCCTGGCCTTCCCGAAACGTTCCCATATGCGCTCTACCACTTGTGGGTGGAGTCGCCATTCTGACGGGTGGGGACCCTCCCTCCCTCGAGAGAAGATCTGCTGCCCAATCGCCACTCTAGGAAGATGAACAGCCCGGAGAGTTAACAGGTTCCGTTGTGCCCAGGTACAATTTGAAGGATATGTGATGCAGCGCCAGCGCATTTACATGCAGGAATGTCCAACAGCCTGTCCAGGACCCGCAGACTCCCCTGCCTGCCCAGATTGCACCCCAACCTAAGTCTGTCCTGATGGCTGTGGATCACTCCCATCCTTACACCTTAGTGCATGTGAGAGGTCTGCCTCCATCAGCGCATGGCTTCCCAGCATACACGAGAGACAGGTCAGCCGACGGTGTCTGTCGCGTTTGGGATGTAGTCGGAAGGCAATGAGCCACGCTTGAAGGGGGTGCATATGGAGTACCCCAGCTGTAGGACTGATGATGCCGCGACCATCAGACCCAGCAACTTCTGACACAAGACTAGAGGCACTATCGATCCCTGTTGAAAGAGGGATAGACAATTCTGAATGGCAGCCACTCTGTCGTCTGACAGGTAGGCCAGCATTGTGAGGGAGCAAAGCTGTGGTAGAACAGTCACCACATCAGGCGGGTGGATTGGGAAAGATTTATTTATTTATTTATTTATATCAGGCCAAGCGGGCTGAGACAATCCACTGGAGTCGACTCAACAGCGGGGCACGGCAGGGCAGGGTCCTGGTGGAGGAAATCACATGTCTCTTTTTTTAATTTTTTTTAGCTGCAATAGCAGGAGAAAAACACACCCAACAGCAGATGCTGCAGAGTTAGAAAGCAGACTACAATCACAAAGCGATGCAGGCTGTTGAAAAGAGAGAAAAATATTTAACAATGTACCTTTGCGCAGCGTTTATTGCTCGGTTCTCAGATGCCGAGTTTCTGAAATATTGCATGGGAACTCCAGAAAAACTAGAGTGAGAGCTCTTTCACACAAACTAAATCACAGCAACTGGAAAGGTTAGTATACTGGAAAGGTTAGTATACCTACCTGATTGTGAGCCGCAAAAGAGGAAGTGAGCTCCATGGAGTGACTGCATTTTTGTATTTTCAGGTTTTGTGATCAGCACGAGCGCCCCGATTCAACAGGAAGTAAAGAATAGAAGCAAAGGTGATAATATATATTTTTGCAAAAATTAAGAAAAAGTAAAAATATATTAACATAAATACTCCTTCTACTGTAATACATGTATTTAGTTAGTTGGCTAATATTATCACGCTCTTTGAACAAGTAATGTTTTTTAAAAAGGTAGTGTATTGTTGCCTTTAGTTCAGCCTAACTTGAAAAATAAACTATGTCTCCGCCAGCTGTTGTCGGCTTGGACACATAGTAAGTAAAATGGTTACTGTAAAAAATAAAAGTTATTCCAGTACTTTTGACTCTTTTCAAACTGCATATCTGTATTAAGGTCAGGAATTACAACTCAATGTGACAAGCAGTTATTTTCCAGATAAGATAATTCCACTCAACAAAACTGACTACTAACACTTTGTGTGCATATAGTATTTTCAAGTATAAGCCACTGAAATAATGTAACTATATAATTCATAGTTATATATAAGTTTATATGCCCTTCAGTTATTAGTTTCTTACCTGTCACTTGGGGTATGTAAGGCACGGAGAGCCTATCCACACTATAGCTGGGACCAGACAAGGATTCAGCAATCTTGTTAGTCAGGAAAAACACATTCTTCTCGTGCTTTTCCAAAGACTTGGGCAGCCTGTGTCAATTACAGAACAGACTATGTGAAAATGTCAAGCAGGTTCACAGTTCCCCATGCTAAAATCACTTTACATATTACCACTGTTAAGGGATGCTTTTACTGTAGATGGTTATTTGACTGTATGATGATGTTTGACTGTCACTTTGTATTATTTATTATTTATTAAAAACATATACAAATAATCCTTTTAAAATATACAGTACTGTGCAAAAGTTTTAGGCAGGTGTGAAAAAATGCTGTAAAGTAAGAATCCTTTCAAAAATAGACATGTTAATAGATTATATTTATCAATTAACTAAATGCAAAGTGAGTGAACAGAAGAAAAATCTAAATCAAATCCATATTTGGTGTGACCACCCTTTGCCTTCAAAACAGCATCAAGCATCAATTCTTCTAGGTACACTTGCACACAGTTTTTGAAGGAACTTCGGCAGGTAGGTTGGCCCAAACATCTTGGAGAACTAACCACAGTTCTTCTGTGGATTTAGGCAACCTCATTTGCTTCTCTCTCTTCATGTAATCCCAGACAGACTTCGATGATGTTGAGATCAGGGCTCTGTGGGGGCCATACCATCACTTCAGGACTCCTTGTTCTTCTTTACGCTGAAGATAGTTCTTAATGACTTTCGCTGTATGTTTGGGGTCGTTGTCATGCTGCAGAATAAATTTGGGGCCATTCAGATTCCTCCCTGATGGTATTGCATGATGGATAAGTATCTGCCTGTACTTCTCAGCATTGAGGAGACCATTAATTCTGACCAAATCCCCAACTCCATTTGCAGAAATGCAGCCCCAAACTTGCAAGGAACCTCCACCATGCTTCACTGTTGCCTGCAGACACTCATTCGTGTACCGCTCTCCAGCCCTTGCGAACAAACTGCCTTCTGCTACAGCCAAATATTTCAAATTTTGACTCATCAGTCCAGAGCACCTGCTGCCATTTTTCTGCACCCCAGTTCTTGTGTTTTCGTGCATAGTTGAGTCGCTTGGCCTTGTTTCCACGTCGGAGGTATGGCTTTTTGGCCTAAGTCTTCCATGAAGGCCACTTCTGACCAGACTTCTCCGGACAGTAGATGGGTGTACCAGGGTCCCACTGTTTTCTGCCAATTCTGAGCTGATGGCACTGCTGGACATCTTCCGATTGCGAAGGGAAGTAAGCATGATGTGTCTTTCATCTGCTGCAGTAAGTTTCCTTGGCCGACCACTCGTCTCACGGTCCTCAACGTTGCCCGTTTCTTTGTGCTTCTTCAAAAGAGCTTGGACAGCACATCTGGAAACCCCAGTCTGCCTTGAAATTTCTGCCTGGGAGAGACCTTGCTGATGCAGTATAACTACCTTGTGTCTTGTTGCTGTGCTCAGTCTTGCCATGGTGTATGACTTTTGACAGTAAACTGTCTTCAGCAACCTCACCTTGAGTAGCTGAGTTTGGCTGTTCCTCACCCAGTTTTATTCCTCCTACACAGCTGTTTCTGTTTCAGTTAATGATTGTGTTTCAACCTACATATTGAATTGATGATCATTAGCACCTGTTTGGTATAATTGTTTAATCATTCACCTGACTATATGCCTACAAAATCCCTGACTTTGTGCAAGTGTACCTAGAAGAATTGATGCTGTTTTGAAGGCAAAGGGTGGTCACACCAAATATGGATTTGATTTAGATTTTTCTTCTGTTCACTCACTTTGCATTTAGTTAATTGATAAATATAATCTATTAACATGTCTATTTTTGAAAGCATTCTTACTTTACAGCATTTTTTCACACCTGCCTAAAACTTTTGCACAGTACTGTATATTTAAATTTCACATTTCTATCCAACAGTTTCTAGCAGAACTGACAACTAATAGTGTTGATAAGAATTACATCCATATGTTATTATGAAATAAATGTGAATTGCAGGATTTTGCATTGAAAAAAATAGTAGGGTGTCATTGTTATGGGAACCAATGTATATACTGCCTTTTTATTGTCACATACAGTTTTTCAAACAAAAAACCTAAATTCCCTGGATTTCAGAAATGAAAAAAGGTAGGATCTCCAGACTGCAAACTCAGTTCATGAAGGGCTTAAAAACTATATAAGGACAACTTTTCACAGCAGATAAAGACAGCAGCTTATGTAAAAACATTTGTGTCCAGACTGAAAAATGTTCAACATACGTGTATTTCTCCCTAAGAGCATTCTCTGGCAACAGATAAGGTGCTTCCAGGTTTCTTGTTTCAATCACCTGTTAAACGATACAAAAACATTGAAATCAGTGTGCATATTTGGATCGCTTACTTGAGCAAACTCAACAATATTGACTTGTAACTTAGGATGAATTAAAAAAAATAATGTTAGTATGTGTGACTTTTCCATAGTTGCAGTGATTTTTGGCATTCCAGTTAGATTACCACTCCTTACAGCAGTGTGGCAGAAATCCGGTCGCCAGGTTGCCATTTGCGACTGAAAAGAAACCATTGGTGAGTAAATATATATGTCTCAGTATTCTGTATGCTAGGGACAGTAAGCTAAGTGGTTTCAGTGAGTTGTGCTTGGAGTGTTATAGCAGCTGGAATTTGTTCACTTCTGACATGAATGTGAAATAAAATGTTTAGTATTCTTTGAAAAAGTCAATTTCAAATCTATAGGCATTCACTGCATATTGTTTTTTAAGACACATTTATCTTGTTTATTTTAAGTGTATGTGTTTATTATTTGTTTATCTGTTTAGTTTTGAAAGAGGGGTATTTGTTAGTAAGGGTAGATAAATACAAGAATATTTCCCTTCTTTATTTTGTTTTGCCATTATCTTTACTTGTACTCCATATAAACATTACAACCACAGAACAACCGTCCAGATAGTATTTGCATTTTAGAGTAATGCAAAAAGACTACAGAGAGAGTAGAGAGGGGCGAGAGGTAGGTTTAAAACAATCAAAAATAACTGGTTAAATCGCAATTTGTCCTCGCTAGTTTTATCAATAATAATTAATCAATAATAATTAATAGTCTGATTTATTATTATTATTTTTTAATTGATTAAAAAGTGAAGGTTCCATTGGGAGTAGGGATTATAACCAAGTAACTGTAATGTTATTTTGTAAAAGTATTATTTCCCTCTCTTTCCTTTATAAAGGTATTTCCAGTGTAGCACGGCGCGAGTCTTTAATTAATATAATAAACACTAGATATTGTATTTTTGGTTTGTAAGTATTATTATAATAAAAATAATAATAATAATAATAATAATAATAATAATAATAATAATAATAATAATGAGCCATGTTACCGTATTTCCCCTGTGGCATAGCACCCACTGGCCTCTACTAGGCTTTGAACTTTTGACAACCGTCTGGATTGAGCTAAGTAGGGTACATCTATGGGGTCTTCAAGTGGGCACCTTCCATCCTCGGTGTTTCGTCGACTAGCCCACGACACCTCAAGAGGGCTCGACGGTGATTCTGGCGTCCCAGCATCACCCCCTCCGTCCCCACTCAACTCAGCCCAGCTTACTTACCTGTACATCAGCGTTTCTTTCTTTCTATTGTGCTTGAGATCCCCAGCCAGAATCTTTCCGTCTCAACTACAGCCAGTTGCTGCTCCTCTCTGCTGCTTCAGATAAGTTCTTCACTGTGCGACGCAACTCTTGGCCATTGAATCCGACATCTCTGAGAAACCGGGTTGTAGAGTGTGCCACAAATCCTCGACAACCCACTTCCACTGGGTAAACCCAGACTCTCCATCCTCGCTGTTCCGCTTCAGTGGCTAGTTGAGCAAACCGCAGTTTCTTCCTCTCATACGCCTCATCTACAGCATCCTCCCATGGCACTGTTAACTCTACCAGGTGAACAAGGCGTGCTGACCCAGACCACAAGACAATATCTGGTCGAAGGTTAGTGGTGGCAATCTCAGGTGGAAAAATAAGCCGTTGACCAACATCTGCCAGCATTTTCCAGTCTCTAGCATCTTCCAGTTGTCCTGGGCGAGGATTGGTTTTAACACCTTTTCTTGGTGGTTGCTCTCCTGGGCGGAGGAATGTTGTCTTTTGTGTGTAATGTTTTGATGGAACAGGTGGCAACTTATTGGTCATGTTACGCTTGTCTTCCAATGCTAAGGCCAAACATCGCAGCACCTGGTCATGGCGCCAAGTAAACCGTCCTTGGCTAAGAGCCACATTACATCCTGTCAAAATGTGCCTTAATGTTGCAGGTGATGAACACAAAGGACATGAGGGATCCTCTCCTCTACCTCTACCAAAATCTTGCGTTGTTCCACACTCTCCCATCTCATCCACTCTCCCTGCTTGGCCTGGGAAATGGCCTTTATACACCTCATCCTCTCCTCCTGCTTTTGCACCTCGTTGACTACCAGCTTCCTCCGTTGAGCTGGGGCTGCCTTGTGCCATGTAGGAGGAGCTGAACTGAGACCAAGACCGCCCCTTCCATGCTGAACTTGCCCCATGATATCACCAATTCGAAGGGCTGCCTTTGCATCCTCCACAGCTTTCTTTGCCGCCCACTTTCTTCCAGTTTTCATCACAGGGGCTGCCTCCCTTATGCATTTGTCGCGTGACTCTACTAATGTCATTTCCAGTCAGACCTTGGCGCACTTAAACTCCTTGGTTAGAGCGGAGACTGGTAGCTGCAGTATTACTTTACCATAAAGTCTCACTCTGCTGAGGCAGCGTGGAACTCCCAACCATTTCCTGATGTATGAAATGATTAAAGCTTCCAGCTTCTCTACTGTTGTCAGAGAAACCTCGTACACAGTCAGTGGCCACAGCAACCTCGGCAGTAGACCAAACTGAAAGCACCAGAGTTTTAGTTTGCCTGGTAAAGCGCTACTGTCTATGCTCTTCAACCCTTCCACTGCTTGTTGTCTAACTTCTCCCACACGAACTGTGTACTTTAGATCCCTGTCGTACCATCTCCCAAGACTCTTCACTGGCTTCTCAGACACTGTTGGTATTGCCTCACCATTAATGAAGAACGTTTTATCTACTACTTTACCTTTAATTATAGAGATGCTCCTTGATTTAGTGGGCTTGAATTTCATTCGTGCCCATTCAATGTTATTGGTTAATTTGCCCAATAACCGATTAGTGCAGGCTACTGTTGTAGTCATGGTTGTCATGTCATCCATGTATGCTCGAATTGGTGGTAGTCGCATTCCAGAAGCCAAGCGCTTTCCTCCCACTACCCATTTTGATGCCCAAATGATTACTTCCATTGCCATGGAAAAAGCCAGTGGAGAAATGGTGCATCCTGCCATTATTCCAACTTCTAGGCATTGCCATGCTGAATTCTGAAGTTGAAAAACTAAATTGCAAATCGCCAAAGTAGTCTTTCACTAAATTTGTTATTGTCATCAGTACACTGAAAAAATCAAATGCTGCCCAAAAGAAGTTCATGTGGCACTGAACCATATGCATTAGCCAAACCCAGAAATGTCACATGGAGCTCTTTCCTCTCCTTTTTAGCTGATTGAATTTGTTGCCAGATCACATTGATGTGTTCTAAGCATCTTGAGAAACCTGGAATGCCCGCTTTTTGTATTGAAGTGTCAATGAAGCAGTTCTTTAATAGGTAAGTTGACAATCTCTGAGCAATAATGCTGAAGAAAATCTTGCCTTCTACGTTTAATAGGGAAATAGGCCGAAACTGACTGATGCTTGTAGAATCTTTTTCTTTAGGTATAAAGACTCCACCTGCTCGGCGCCATGCTCTTGGTACAACCTGTTTTTCCCATGCCACTTTTATCAATTTCCATAGGATTCCTAGAACTCCTGAAGCACTCTTGTACACTCTGTACGGAACTCCATTAGGCCCTGGAGATGATGAAGCCCTTGCTTTTTTCACAGCTTGCTCTACTTCTTTCCACTTAGGTGCACAGTCCTCCATTTGGTATTCTGGTGGATTGATAAGTGGGATGTCTGAAGGAACTGACATAGGCTCCTGCATTTTTGAATCTGTATGTGTTTCCTCCAAATATCTCTCCAGCTCAAACTTAGATGCTTTTAGTATGCCATTCTTCTCGCTGGTGAATAACTTCTTTACAAATTTGAATGGGTCTTTATAAAAGTTAGTTCTCGCACGCTCCTCCTTTTTGTAGCGTTTCGTAGGCCCAGCTCTGCGCAATGTTGCAAGCTTATCT
This sequence comes from Acipenser oxyrinchus oxyrinchus, assembly GCA_030684275.1. NCBI lineage: Eukaryota > Metazoa > Chordata > Actinopteri > Acipenseriformes > Acipenseridae > Acipenser > Acipenser oxyrinchus. The sequence continues at coordinate 48,403,185 of CM060250.1, forward strand.
TTTATGACCCTTTGTAAGAGATTGAGTCCCTCCTTCTGACTTTGTTCTGCTCTTCTCCATTGCTTCCTCAGCTGTCTCCTTTCTCTAACTAAGCGTTCAATCTCCTGCTGCCGTCTAGACTTTCCAGGAATAGTTTGTACATTTTCCTTCCTTTTTTCAACTCCAAACCTCTCGCTTCCATATGCGTAGATGATGTCCCCAAATTCATCCAGCTTCTTTTCAACTGTTCCACTTAACCTTTCCAACGCAAAGCAGAGATTGGTGTTTACTGTGTCCCATGCAGTTTTCTCACAAGCTCTTGGCCATGTAACTCCAGGCTTGTGCCTGTTGAGGTTCTTATCTCTCTTATGCTGGTTTGTCTGACCGGGTTCACAAGGATCATTAGGTTCATCATTAACTGTGTCCATGCAAGTCCTCCTCACGTCTATGACAGGGGTGCTGATATCCTGCGAACTGCGGTTTGCTTCCTGTCGCTGGATTTCATTCGACTGACTTGACTGACTTCGTAAGAAGTACTGATCAATGCGAGGCCCTTGTTCCTTCTCCCTCAAGCATTTCATTCTCCCTTGATGAATCTTCAAACCCCTGACCGTTGTCGCCTTGCTCCAGCCGCAGACACAAACCTGGAGTTTCATGTCTTTGCTAACTGCAGATCTTGAACTAGTCTTTTGTGAAGTACTCTCCGTACTCATATCCGTTTCCATTCCGAAGTCGTTAACCGTGTTGTCCAACGTTGAGTCATCTTCCGCCCCTCCTCTCGCAGACTCTAGGGGTATTTTTCTCTTTAATTTCTTAGAAGCCTTGGGCGGGTGTCTCCAGCAAACTGTAAAGCTGGATACTGCCGACAAGGGTAGCTAACCCTTGCCAGCCCCAATGGGGTCTCTTTCCTCCTGTCAGCTGTCTCTCCAGGCTGTCACGAGGTCTTTCCCTTGTTGCTAGCTGCACTATTCACAGCAGTCACTGGACGTATCCAGATCTTCATGATTTCCATTACACAAGAGTAGATGTTAAAACTTCATGCTGATTTGAACTCGGCTCTCGCCAAGATAAGCACCAACTAAGACGTAGCTTTACAGTAAACTAATGTGATCCATCTGTGTCTCCATCCATTTGCGCTTCCTTCCATATGATGATGTAGATATCTTTCTGTCTGGTGTTGATGGCTGAAGTGTAATGCTGGCTCCAGGGATCAGCTTATTGCCTCACTAGCGCATCAGCACACACAACGGCTGCGATGCTGGCTCCGGGGATCAACCACAGTGCGGTCTCCCCAGCGGATCAGCATGACAACCATCTGGATTGAGCTAAGTAGGGTACATCTCTGGGGTCTTCAAGTGGGCACCTCCCTGGATAAGGGCATCGGCTAAGAAATTAATAATAATAATAATAATAATATGTCACATGGAAATACGGTCACATGGTCTGGCTCATTATTATTATTATTATTATTATACATAAAATATAACCAATTCACCATAAAGAAGGAAACTGAAAATACAGATAGCTTTGTACCCTCTGCAGGTATTACTCAGTCACGTACTGTAATATAACACTAAAGTTAAACCTTAAATGATAATAAATATTGCACTATGCAGTAACTACTGTAGAGAGGGAGTTTTGTTTCAAGATATCCTAAAAAAGGAATGAATATTATAAAAAATATATATAAAAAAATAACTGTGCTATGAACAAATAATACAAAAAGGTCTAAGTCAAACAAAGCACAATAGGGGCTAAAATACCCCTCTAATTTTTAACGCAACAGGCACTACTCTTAAAAAAATTATGTACTGGCCATTTTAATCTCCATAGTATTCTCTGAAATCATCCCCATACTTTCTAGACCCTGGTACTCACCTACAACAGGACCTGGCCATGCTACAATAATAGCCATGGATTACAACAACATATATCTGTTTCTTTTTTTTCTTTACTTATCCTACAATAATATATTCTGTGTGCATTTCTTGTGTTAATGTGCAGATTAAATACCATGATCTATTCTAGAAAAAGACAAGTGCATTCCAGGCAGAAACAGACAGAAAAGCAGACATCACTTTTAAAAAAAAAAAAAAAAATCCCTGGCATTGTGGTTTCTGCACAATAAACACATTGGCAAAAGACACATTTTCATAAAGTAATATCATTACTGTGGTTTACTTATGCCTTTTTTTTTAGATGTACATGCAAGAGAAAATGAAAATGTTACTTAAATAAACTTCAAAAAAATGTAGAAAAGGAGACATTGTACAAAGAAAAAAACATCTAAATGTTTTGGTTTTTGTTTACTCCAGTCCTCATAACAGAAAATAGGATCACAACAAAACAAAACATTGATCAATATACTTAACATGTACCTTGCAAGTTGGGCCAGTATTTGGAAAGCGTGAAGCACATCTGCATCCCGATTCACTTGCCATTTTAGAGAATTCTGGCAAGGCGGTAAATCGGTGCAAAGCAAAACGTGCTGTGATAATTATTTTTAATATTTATCAACTATGTGCAGCAATGTTCATCTGAATATTCAGAGGGTTTCTCCGCCGCACAAAGAAAATTATAATTACTCCATGACGATGTCTTCTCTTGTTGATCAACTAATGAGCACTGACACACAGCGAAATAGGCAGAGATATGTTACGCATGCCAAAATAAAATCAGACCAGAATGAAAGCTCTGCTTTGTAACACTAGTACTTTTAACCATTTTAGAATTTTAATAATCATTTCATTGGCTAACACTTTCTTGCTGAGAATGGAAATTGTTCTATACATGTAATGTATGCGATCAGAAATAGATTGAACCAGATGTTTGTGCTCATTAATTCAACAGAATGTTAGATTATTATCATATCCCTGGTTCCCTGAAATAGAAATGTAACCATTACCGAATGGGTATTTTTTCTCCTAAAGACCCAAAAACCTGAATAAGGTAAGATATTTCAAAGCTAGGGGTCCCTGAGTGACTCATCCAGTTAAAGCACTGCCACTGGGAGAGCAGGATGAGTCATACAGCTTAGACGGCACCAGTTAGTGTCCGGGCTGTGCAAAAAGGCCGGACTTTGCTGGGGACTCCGATGGGGGTGTAGTCACATTGGCTCTGATGCTCCTGGGGTGGGGGATGGGAAACTGACAGGGATTGGTTCTCTTCATTGCGCAACAGCGAACCCTACTGGCTGGACACCGAGCACATTCAGAGTGGATAAAAAAAACATGGCTGATCTCTGTTCTCTGGGATCGGTAGCCCGTCCACCTCTGCTCGGGATTGCTCGGCGATTTTGGCTTTAGGCTTGTGAGATCGGAGGATGCTCACACACCCTCAGAATATCTGTGCTGTGTGGGGACTCGCTGCGGTGAGGAGAAAAAAAAAAAAAATTGGACATTCCAAATTGGGGGAAAATAAATAAAAATAATAATTGGTCCACTGTTTGGCAGTTACCGCGGGTAGCACTGAGCAGGGATGCCCACCTGTGCATGCATGTGCTGGGGTGTCTGTTCAGATTACATGGGTTACAAGTATTGTTACACTGTTAAACTCAGCACAGTTTGGAAAAGGAAGAAGAGAGCAGAGCTGACATCACCAACTGTACAGAGCTAATAGCTATGGGAAAGTATTAACCTATTATGGGAAAGTATTAACCTATTATCTGTTACTCTGTATTTGGGCTAGTTCATATACTCTAGTAGCATTACATTTCTTTTTATAATTGTACCTGTACGTTAACAATAAAACATGTTACTGTGATTTGGAATTGTTTGTCGTGCCTGGTGTGTCTACTCTCAGCGTCTCAATAGATATTAAAGATACAATTGGCTTGGTTTTCTTAAAGCTAATCAACATGCAGTGATTATAGTGACGCTAATGCTGGCCAATAGCAGCTAACAGAAACAGAAGCAGCATGAGGACTCAAATGAAAGCAGCATAGACTGCACTGAATGAAAGCTGTACATCGGTGCCGATTAAAGGTTGATTAAGAGAGGAGATACTGGGGGGCTGCTTTGGTCGCACAAAATCCCACTGGTGGCTTCATTTGAGAAACGTTACGCTAGTGGATTGTGCGTTGTGGAATGCATGCGTGTTGGATGAAAAGCAGATCAAATAAGTCCTGGTACCCAGTACTGGCATTAAAATAAGTTCCGGCAAAATTTCACCCCTGCCTATAATTAACCAAAGGTCTGCATACATTGTTTGTAGTGGACTTATGCCAGACAGGCTTTAATGACGGTAATAATAATAATAATAATAATAATAATAATAATAATAATAATAATCACAAACCAGTAGGCCTATAGATTGTCTGTCATTCACAGTTTTGGAACATTGGATCACCATGACTTGGATCATCACTGAAAAACTCTGATGCAGAACCTGCTGTTCTGCATTAATATCACAAAACCCCTGGCTACAGTCACTTGGCATATATTTTAACAAACAAAATATTTCAGAAGCGGTAGTAATTCCAAAATGAATTAAATAAGAGGGTACTGTCACAAATGTAAATTGCAACTAATGTTGATAATTTTGGACAGACTTAAAACAAGTATCTTTTATGAAATATGACTTGAATCCAAGAAGGTATGCTATATTTTAGGTAGCTGTACTGCTGTGGAATGCTTCATTGTATTATACTATTGTACAGCAAGAAACAATATAGTGTAAAACAAAGTCGGATGAAATCAGTGTTGTATATGCAGTATATGGGCAGCAGTGTGGAGTAGTGGTTAGGGCTCTGGACTCTTGACTGGAGGGTCGTGGGTTCAATCCCAGGTGGGGGACACTGCTGATGTACCCTTGAGCAAGGTACTTTACCTAGATTGCTCCAGTAAAAGCCCAAATGTATAAATGGGTAATTGTACGTAAAAATAATGTGATATCTTGTAACAATTTTAAGTCGCCCTGAATAAGGGCGTCTACTAAGAAATAAATAATAATAAATAATAATATACCCACTTTTAGGTACTAATTTCTGACATTTGTTAAAAAGAGAAAAAAAAAAATCAACAACAACAAAAAACGAATGAAACCTGCTGAACAATGTTATGTCAACCCATTGAATTACATACCGTTTTGTAGTTATTCATATATTTATCAAAAAAACTAACAAAAATGGAAAGATTTGACATTTCAAAATCTAACATGAAATACTGTACTATTATTATGGCTTCCGGTAGACTTTTGCAATATAATTTTGTAGTTTCTTTGATTACATGATGTTAAATAAAAGATCTAAATTATGTTCATAAAGTTTTTTTTTTTAAATTATGTCTTAATCCTAAAATTCTGGGTGATGCAAAACATTTGGCCATAGCTGTAGTTGATGTGACACACAGAGCCATGATTCGGACTTCTACTTTCTTACCACTAAACGACATTACATTGCATAGTTCACACACCCTAGTCTCTGTAAGTCACCTTAGATAAAGGCATCTGCTAAATAAACAAATAATAATAATAATAATAATTCAAATTCTGAATTTGAACAATGCCCAAAATACAAATTTGTAAGATCACTGCACATTTTTTAGCAAGCTCTCCGACTGTTTTTTTTTTAATAATAAAAGTTTCACATCTAAAACTTCAACCTGCTCCCTGTCCCAAAATTAATACAAATTTGAATCTTGAAGTTGACATTAGTGGTATTAAGTCTTATACCTACCTTGTTTACATGTTGGCAGAAGGGAGGATTGGCAATCATCTGACTTAGGAAATTCAAATAAGCAGCCACCAGGGCCATAGTACCACACCGATTAAACATAGTCAGGTTTTCCTCATTGCTGATGGCCATATCCTGAAATGAATTGAAGAGTAAAAAAAGAACAGGGATTTGCTACTGTACATACAACAGCTTTTATACATGGAAACTGATGCTTTAAACAAAGACTAGTAAAAAAAGAAAAAGATAAAATACAGTTCATATAAAGTTTAATTTCCCAATTGTCCTGACCCAACGATTTGATTTGACTTAAGGGGCTTTACAAGGATTATTATTTGGTAAACCATCCTCATGAGTTGATGACACTTTGTCTACATACTTTATTCAAAGCCAACCAATAAAACCTTAACAAAGTAATTTATCTCAATGGATACTGAATTGTAATGATCATAATATGTTCTTATTTTATTCTGATTTATTTAGGGTCCTTATGTGTTGTTAGTTGATTATTAGGCAACAGGAAGATAAGAGAGGAAAAGAAAGGGATGGAGGAAATGAAATGACAAATGAAAGAAAGCTGGTAGTCATTTGTGCTGAGACGAGGCTGAAAGCAAAACGAGTTGCTCGCTGATGTAATTCCCACTGCTAGGATAATGATGGCTCTGGCTCAGTCAATGGGATACAAACAACATTCTGTATCTTCACAGGAAGCCAATGTATTTAAAAAAAATAGCATCTGAAGTCCCCGGGGGGCGTATAAATAATAATAATAATTACTACCCCCCTACAATTACAAGAAATAAATGGCCTCTGCTTTCCTTGTTTACTTGTCACCTGGTATTACTTGCCAAGCACCTGCTCCTTGATTCTATTACCAGGAAATAAAATGCACACCTGTGTCTAAACCCCAAGGACAGCTGCCATACTAGAGTGTACCCATTAACCTGTCCAACAAAAACAATACCTGTGGTAAGAAATAACATTTCTTACTGCTGTATTGCTTTCATATACAAGGGGCAGCGTGTGACAGCTGGGGAGGCTAATGATTACACTTTCTGGTGTACCAGCTTTATTTAGAGAAAAGTTTTAATTAAGCTTTATTCAGAGAAAAGTTTTAATTAATTTAATTAAGATTGTGATTACTGAAAGAGAAAGTGATACAAAGTAAATCTAAACAAGAAGAACAGAGAAGTTAAGATACAGAGAAGGTCACTTTACACCAGGTCCAATCTCATTTGTTCTGTTGTGCGTCAAGTTCATTACAGAACAGAGGTGTTATTGTGCTCATACTTTTAGAACAAGCATGACTGAAGTTGTATCTTTGAGTTGCTCAGCGATAAAGAAGACTATCATTAGTCACTGTCATTTTTAATGCAAGTAAAATCAGATTTTAACGCATCACTCTCGATTGACAATTACAGACTTGGTGTGCAATGTTCAATAGGAAATGTACATGTTTGTTAAGCTAATTATTGTACATAACAGCATAAATTAAATTGGCCTTAACTCTGATATTTCATACCCAGAATAAGTTACTCTTCAAGACAAATCTATTGTTAAATATAATGTTTTTCTTTTACATAGGTTTAAAAATAAAAAAAAATAAAAAATGCAACATTTACTTCTCTTGAACAAGTGTAAAACAGACATTTAAAAACAAATTGACAAAGGTATCAGTGATCTGCGGGATAGCTCACTTTCCCATGGCTATAGATGCCAGGCATTATTGTTGGCCAACCTCTGTATGATGAATTCCAGTTTGCTATTGATACTAGCTACTTCCAGTTTGCTATTGATACTGGCTACTTCCAGTTTGCTATTGATCCTGGCTACTTCCATTCTAGCTAGCTATTAGTGGTTGAACAACACTGACCTCTGACCCGTCCCTGTTTTCCAACATTACCTGCAAAGCAATTGCCAGACGAATCAGGTCTATAACCACTTCTTCATTGGCCAGTTCTATAGTAAGGATAGCCAGGGCAGTGTAGAGTAATTCAAAGTTCTTGTGAACATTATCTTCTTCTTTGCAACTCAAGTAGATGTGTCTGTACAGCTGCTGTCCATGCTACAAAAAAGGGAAAATGGCGTCAAATTGCAACTCATTTGTGGCAGTGAAAAATGTAAACTGTTTGAATAAAACAAGCCACTGTTCTGGAGAACCATCTCTGTTCATGTATGTGTTGTTATATTTGGAGACATATTTATTAACAGTTTAAGTGTGAAATTGCTGGAAATTAATTCTCTCAGGTTGGCAAAATGTAAATGTTCTTTAAAAGATGCAAAGACCATTCAGTGCTTCCACTGCTAATGAATACAATTACACTGCATTAATTATCTGTGTACAGGCCTGAATGGTTGATTAGATGAAAGGACAAAGGTCTGTAAGATGTGGATTTTACCTACAAGAAATAGACAAAAAATAAATATAGTCACTTGTAGTGTGGTGACTGCAATCTCAAATGCTTTGTAATATGTAGGAGCACTAAAACTAGCAGCTTTTTCACAAGGATGCTTAATGTCCGTATTTTAAACATAAGCTGTACAGTTTCAGCCACATACACTGACTTAATTACTTTATTTGTGTAGTGCAATGTTCATTTTAATCTATCAGGGAAAGTACATCTGTAGACTGTAAATAGTGTAGGTTAGTATTCTCTGGTGTAAACACCTTGCTTTTGCATTTTTAAGATTCAACAACAGAAAGTACTTAAATGGTCTACAGTATATTTTTTTACAAGCAACTTTTACAAGCAGAGAACCTAGAAATATGTAACATTTACAGTATCTAAAATCTGGGGTGAGGCAAGACAAATTTCTGATAACGTCAATCTGCATTTGTTCTACTGGTTTAAAAGGGTCATGTAATGACATTTTACAGAGGTTACTCGTTACTCGGAATTGCTTTTTAGGTGGTATTCAATAAATCAATTCATTAACGTGTTGATTTCAAAACAAGAAAATCTGTTCTTCCCTCAGGTTCCAATTCAGTAGCAATCAATGGCAATTAACTCTGCATTGCGTGTTTTAAAAGCTGATTGAAAGATTATTTTCCTCTCATCCAGAGCACTGACTTTTTTGTCTGCTGTACTGGTGTACCAAGGCTGTAAACTGTCTTACAGGTTCTAATTAAATGTATCTTTGGTTGATCAACATCTGAAAAAAAAATAAAACCCACAGAAACAGAAATCAACCTGTTAAGAAGCTTCCCAAATCAGACACTTTCTACTTCTAATGACACAGGTCCACATACCAGGGCCCCAGACTAAACTAAAATGCTAGCCAATGTCCCTGGTTAAAATACTGGCTCACTCACTGATTCACTATGTGACCTTGAGCAAGTTACTTAACCTTATGCTCCATCTTTCAGGTAAGACGCTGTAAGTGACTCTGCAGCTGATGCACACACCCTAGTCTGTAAGTCACCTTGGATAAAGGCATCTGCTAAATAAACAAATAATACCAACACTACCAATTGTCCTTGTAGTCTTTTCAAACCCATTAAGATGAAATTCCCCCAAGCTCTCTTTATATCCCATAACTCTTTGCATGCAGCATGATGGAAGTCTCCATAGAGAATCAGTGCAGTTGAGTATCTTGGTAATAAAGAATATCTTTGGTACTTCTAAAGACCTTAGCAAAAGGGCAACTCGAAGGTATACCCAATATTTTACCATACAAAATGCAACTTGCAACATTGGCTCATCAGTGGTGTATATTAAACATTAGCTGGCATTATTAAACATATGCAGTAAATAGCATTCTGTTAAATTAATTGATTAATCGTTTGTTGATCAGATAATTACTCGATCAATAGAAATTGTCAAGATTAAAACCCCTAGTTCTGCCATGGTGTACACCATCACTGATACCACACTGAATACCTCATTCAGCAGTTTTCTCTAGACTTGATTGAGGGAAGTATGTATTTATAATTTGGCTTACCTTTTTCATGAAGTTAACATCTTGTTTGGAAATCTTCTCTCTCTTTATTTTAAGGGCTGAAACATCTGGGATGATCCTAAATCAAATGGGGGGGACACGACATTTTAATCAAATGCACTATCAACCAATTTCTGAAAATTATAAAAGCACAACTTGTCAAATGGAAATAAATCAAATAAAAATAATACAATAACAACTGGCTTCTGCAGAAAGAAAAGCATTGTACAGCTTGACAGTGTGTGTATTTCCACAGAGTGCAGCATCTTTTGGAAAGGCATCCATTCTAAAGATATATTTTACGGACAAAACATTAAATGTGTAATGATCATAGCATTAAAAATGTGTCCTTAGTATGACTATTTATAATCATTCTAATCATGTAAAACCCAACGCTGCAAGTCTGATGTAAGTACCATAATTATGTTTCTCTTCCCATTCACTTCCTTTGCACAGTATAGCCTCACACGGTTGAAATTCCCTGAAGAAGTTTTAGCTGAAGGGGCACCAGCTTGCCACAGTATCACTAAGAGTCAAATAGGCATGCCATGCTACAACTTGCAGGAGAGATGGTTATGCATTACATGTCCATGCTCTTTGATATAACAGATATTTTTAACATTAGTATTAACCCTCATTCTTGTCAATGGGGTCATTGATAAGAGCAGATCTGGAGATTCCACTGTGACAGTGAAAACACGAAGATTCCACAAATTCAAGAGTGCATGATAAATAGCATTTGTTTTAGTAAGTACACATTAATATAAATTACATTTTTAAAAACTAACTGCAAGCAATCCATTTCTTTAGACTAAGTCATGGAACATTACCTTATGCCCCTCAGTTTTGCCCTGTTGTCATGACGATCAATTAGATTGTGAAGAATCTCCAGCACTAATTGTCGAAGTTCATTGTCCTCCATCAGGGAAATGGAAAGCAAAGGTTCAAGGAATGGGGCAGGAAGGGCCGCAGCTATGGTTTTTGCCTTGTAACCTGAAGTAACCTGTTGTAGCCAAAATATATTTAAATATTGTAATTCAGCGTTATTATTTCTAAATATACATACAGATTGTATGAACCACTCACAACAGATTGCTAATGTAAAGTGTTGACACAATTCTAATCATTACTTTCAAATACAAACTTATTTTTTCAGAGAAAGAGTAACAATTGTAACTCGCTTTTCTAGACTGTTGTTAAAGAAGCCATCAGTCTATCAGTTTTAAAAAATAAAAAAGTGTATTTATTTCTTTAAATCAATGTCTCTTTACTTGTGTTACTTGTTTGTATTTGTCATCAGTACCAACAGAACTTGGTTAAAAAAGCTGACCTAACCTAAGGACTACCTCTGAGCCTCTTAAACAGCTTTACGACACAGCTTGCTTATAACAAGTTGAATTCTTGGATTTTGATAATATGATAATAAATGTTCTAGTTTTGTTTTTATTACTACTAAGTTGCTGCAGGTTGAGCCTAGATTGGGGGGCATGCAGCCCACTGGTGTCAGGTTGCACATACCTGCATGAGAAGCTGTTTTAAGAATTTAAGCTACCTTGATTGAGGATGGGAAGGCAGCTTACAACTACGGGTTTAATCTCAATAGAGGAGGATAAAAATCAACAGAAACTTTAGATCTTGGCAATAACAATTCTTACTTCCATTTTGTACTTTAGAGTAAGGAGAATGGCATTTTAACTGCTTAGATTTATTAAGCTTTGACACTAAGCGTCTGCAGTTCATTAGATTGCTTTCAAATGTGCCTGTAGTGCAATGACCTCATCAGTAGCCATGAAAAGTTAAAATTAGACTTTTCAACATTTACAGTAATTGAAAAGAAGATTACTTACTAAAGCTATCTCCTTGATAACTTTTAAAAGAGGTTCGTTTCAGATATTTGATGCAAGTACAGCTAATAATGTGTCATTTCAAGTTGCAGTATAGTAGTATAACATCAGAGGAATGGTGTCTCTATACTACTAGGGTGTTTTTGTGAACAGAAAAAATATCCTGGGGTCATGATGTAAAGGGAATTACTTCACTGATAGAATGGCGTATATATAAAGCAAAATAGATATGTGAAACATTTAGCAATGGTTGTTGTAAAATTAATTTATAGTGAAGCACATATTGTTAATGCTTTCAGTAATATGGCATTTAGAATACAAATGAGGGCACAAAATTGTTCATTTTTATTGAATGACAACAATTAATCAAAGATGACACAGGCATAGAAAGTGCGAAACAACAGAACAAAAAGTTGACTGCCTCTGCACAGCTGACTTTAAAATTTGTATTTTAATTCATGCTGTATACTAATAAGATGTAGCCCTTTAACTACTACCAATCATATTACAGTCAAGAAAGCAATGTGGCAGCAGACTTTTTTTAACCGGAGTAATTTTGTTCTATTGGATTCAACCTCTCAGACCTTAAGACTTTGATTGTACACTGTAACTAGCACTGAATCAAAATGATAAAAATAGCATGTACTTGCCATTATCAGTGAGCGGAACAGCATGACCTGAATACGTTTGGTTCCAAGATCCCTGCAGAAAAAAAAAAAATATTGTACAGTACATTAGTTTAACCCTTCAGCTACGGCGCAGCTAGAAGTCGTTCATATATGAATGATGAAGTAATGGTGACGTTAGACGCCCATTTTAAGCCTTTTTAAACAACCATTGGTTGCTTACCAAAAGACTGACATCTCCAAAGGCTCCAACAACCAATCAGGGATGGTTTTATATATTTTCAAAACAAAAGTAAAGTTAGATAAACAGAAAGCTCGATGAGTGAGTTTTATTTTATTTTAATTTTTGACTGAAGATTTGGTGATCACAAGTACAAGCTTACCAGAAATCATACTAAATCGTCCAAAATGTTTATAAACTCAAAAATAAATTAACAAAATATTAACTGTAGTGAACTATTCACAGGATAAACTTCAGGGATGACTCTGCAATCAAAATGCATTTCACTAAAGCCCGAAGATAGAGATAGTAATCTCGTTTTAAATCTCGCAAGCGGAGAAATGTTGGAGGAATGTGCTGTCACTCAGTAGTGGTTTTAAAGTAGGAAGGCGGGACATTGCCCAGTAGTTTTTCTTTTTGCAGTAGGTTTTATTTTTAATGGGAAAGGGGTGTTTTTCCGGTGGTTTCCGGTTTTTTATTGGCTATACACCAATTTAATTTATTTTATTTTTGTATCAGGATTTTTTTTTTTTTTGTAATCGTTTTTTATTGGTTAAAACTGAAAATCAGAAGCCCTATGTATATGCCATGATTATTAAGTGCAGCATTACTGAAGAGCATACTAAATTGCTTTACATAACCAAGAATGCTTACCGACCCAAAATAAAAATAAAAAAGTCGCTATTTATACAATTATTTCTGATCCTAGGACTGCACTTCTTGAGTTTTTGGAATTTCTAAATAATATACACCCAACTATTAAGTTTGCATGGATGTCAAGTCTCAAGGTTTACCAGTGAAACTCGCAGGTTTTCCCAATTTTGAGAGTCTCACGGCCGTGCAATGGATTCTCATGTTTTTTCATAAGTTTGTTATTGTTTGCAAGGCTGCAAAACCCTTTATACATGATACAGCAGTAAATCCAATACAACTGTCCATGCGTATTATTTCATTTTAGGGGGGGGGTCACCATGAAGAGGTGTACATTACCATTCTATATTCCTGTAGCTGCTACGCAAACTCCCCCCCTTACTCCAAAGATAGAATTGCCTTGTCTCAAACTGACAGTTTTCTCTGCGCAAGCTCTCTATGTTTCTGTACACAACACGTTATTACTCGGACTGTGTCGAAGGAGAGGCTGTCAGACTGTCACTGTCTCGTTCACGCAGAAATTACCACAGAAATGGACATCAATGAGAATTTAATTATTAAAGTCGAAAAATATAATGTTCTTTGTGATGCCAGTGTCAGTGGTTATAAAGACAATAAAAAGAAAGACGCCATATGGTAAGAAATAACAGAACAATTGGAAATTGATGGTATGTCTATCTCTCTTTATTTCACCTTAATTTTAGTCAAAGTGATGGGGAGCGCCACACACTGGTTTCATGTTTCTGTGAAATGACGCTTATTTGTTTTAATAATGTTGACCAATAATAATAATAATCACATTCACACACTAACTGAAGATTTTATTAAAACTGAAAATCAATAAAAAAAGTATATTAAACTAATTCTCAGTATTTACAAAGACATATGCGTAGATGCATTCTTTTTGAATAATTTACATTTTAAACCAGATCACATATAAACATTCTCTGTTAAATGTCATTTTTTTAGTATGTGGTGTACCCAGACTATTTCTTTGTCTTATTTATTTTATTTCATCTCGTCTCTTCAAAAGGAGCAAAAGCAGACAGTATTTTCTTTTCATGATTAGCTACAGTTTTTTTTTTTATGTACTGGTACTGTATTTGTGTCGTTTGCTTTGCTCCTGGTGTGCATAGCTATTAAGTCTAGGTCAGTGGCGTAGCTGTCAGCCATGTGCAAATATCACGTCTAGGTTATTTTTTTTTTTTTTTTATCAATCCCCAAGGTTTTTCAGCAGGGGTCTCACTGGTATGAACACTTAGGGGTTGACATGTCTGAGTTTGATGCTACTAGTAGCAATTCAAAAGTAGAGTTCTTAGGTCTGTCTCTTGGAAGGGAGGATAATCGGTTTCACAAACCTACTGATTGCAAGGTTTGCCATATTCTCAATTTGTAAGAATAAAAATAATTATATAAGACCCTATAGAATGGGAAAAGGCAAATGAAAATAATGGTTGACTGTTTTTTGTATAACTGTGGTGAGGTCATACAAAGTATGGAAAAAGTACTTGCATTAAAACAGAGAAGATCTTCTCAATGAAACTACAAAATTGAATAAAACCATTGAAATAACATGAGCAAGAGCTTTCATTAGATTCAATGAAGGAGATGACTTGAACTGCTTTCTCCCTGCTAGATACATTATTAAATACTTATCCTTGGAAATGCAATGATTTATTAAATGCATTAATTGATACTATCTATGCAATGATTTATTAAATGTATTCATTCACACTATCTATACATATTTTTGGAGTATATACAGACATTAATATTCTGGAATAATTTTGAAAATTGAATCAAATTACATTTTAAATAAGGTAACATTGAAATGTGTGATTATAAATGAAAAGTAAATATAAGTATGCATGTTTTCAACTATTTGTATTGTATTTTAAGAGCAATGTTTGCACCTTATATGACAAATATTATATATGACTTGCTAATTGTCAATGATTGTGTCATTAATGACCTAATTGAGGTCAGGTGTTAATGAATTTAACGGTATGGGCTATGTCTAGTCACTAAAGCCTGATAAAAGGCCATCTGGCTGAAGCATTGGTTTGTTTTTAGCTTTATTTAAATACTAAATAATAAAGAATTGGAATTTGATCTATGATTTAGTGTTATGGTGTTGCACCAGTATTTTCATTGATTGTGATCATTGTTGGGATATTTGGGAAATTGATCCTAGTAATGGAAATAATAGTATTATAAAATAGTCGGTATGCAATATTAGTTACATGATCCAGGCTTCCTGTGAAGGTCACCAATGTGAAAGAGAGGTGATGGGAAAAGTAATACGAGCACAAGTACAGGAATGCAAGAAAATGTATCAAGTTTCATTGGCATTGTTGTTCTTCAATAAAAGTTAATTATAATGCAACATATACAAAAATATACATAGGCAATCTTGCAGCGACTAAGTCTCATTCAATAGGACTAACAGTTATAGGAGTTAACATGTTCAAGTTCTGACTAGGCACCATAAATGCTCAAAAAGTCAGTTACCTTGACTCATGACATTTGTATGCTCATTGTAAGACACTTACTTTAAAAACTTCATATAACTTGCACTTGTGAACTGTGTTCTACATGCATTGTCTTGTTGTGTCAACTATATTTTCTACCCCTTGTGTCCCCTGGGTGCCCAGTGGAGGATGAAGAAATCCAGAAACAGGCATGTTGAGCTGCAGATCTAAGAGAATGTATTGCTAGAAAGTACTGGGTAACTTCGATCGCTCATGTTGCCATGTCTGGATAGCTGTTACAACTTACCCAATATTGGAGGTATCCAGTGTATGACAAGGTGATCCAAAAACAGGGACCTTCCCCATGATAAACATCATGACCTCAGAGCGCTGGTAGTCAGGGAGGTTCCCACCAAAGAAGCCTAAATAAAAAGGCAAAAGGTATGTGTGTTTTTGTTGGTTCACTCTTTTGTAATTCTGTCCCGAGAAAAAAACATGCACAGGTGTTGCCATAGGTTATCATTATTACATGTGAGCAAAAAAGAAAAAAACTAATCTAAAACAGCTGCTTTATTTTAAGATCAGACAGCTATCTCCAGTTTGGTACTTTGTTTCATGCTTATGACTAATGTCGTCATTCAACAACATTTTACCATTATCTTTCCAATGTATTTCTTTCATACAAAAAGATATGCTGTACAGAGAAATACATAACAACAATCTTTACATTTTTTAAATATAAAAATCATTATATGACCAAGATCAGTGGGTTTAGTGGATTTATCCCACTAATGCCGATGTAGGCAAAGTACAAATAAAGCAAAGCAACACAAAGATTACAAGCTAATTTGATTATAGTTGTGGCTTGCCTAAAAAATACCTGTATACAGTACAGTAACTTGGATATTAGGGGCCCTAAATTGTATTATGTGTGGGGTTCTACACTGTGCAATATGTTGTCTTTAAAAGTTAAAGTTATACTTTACTGTACATCATCTACATTTTTCCAGTATTAAAAAAACAAACAAATAAAAAACAACTCAGTTGATGATGTGATTGTGAAACAGAAGACAGACAAAAAAGTTCACAATCCAAATGGGTTTTATTTTTATAATCCTGGTCTGGTGACAACAAAGAATAATCCCGAAATAGTAAGACACAGTTCGTAAATAAAAAACACAGTAGAACACACACAAAGACACACGTTCACAAGTCCAGAGTGATTGTTATTGTGCTCATGGTGATTTACAATTTATTCGTGATTAAAAGTGCAGTGTTGTCCGGGTTTAGGGCTGGCCTGTAGCGACAGCTCAGGATCGTGTTAGTCGTCAAATAATAACAAACAAGCAGATTTTTAGACATGACAAAACAAACAAAACACTCACAATAATTCACAGTACTCCTTCCAGTTCAGCTTAACCATAATAAAATCACTTTGCTACGTCCCCTTTTGTACCGCCGCTTTGGTTAGCAAGTGCAACCATTTCTCCATCAATCTGCGGTTCACATCGCTTCCTTTCCAGGTCGATGACTTTCTAGATGGCCGACTTCCACCTAACCCTGGTAATGAATTGTCAGGCCCTCCAGTCCAGGGCACTCTGGACTGTATTTCCCTTTACACAGTGCCCTCACAGGTCAGGAGGGAGATTTATAACCAAGAAATAATTCTTTCTCTGTCACAATAACTTATAAGCTGGCAGAGGGGGCATTCTCACTGCCTAACAAGTGTTCTAACCTGCAAATATGTCACCATTAAGGATGGGCATTTCTGTATCTTTTAATAATTGAATACACATCATATACTAAATGATTAAATGATTACACTATTATACTTCACATCAACATGCCACTGGCTAAAAATAATGCTACATAATACCAAAATTGAATTGACACATAAAAAATGGATGGCCTGACATTCTCCTGTAGAATACTCTGATACAGAACAGAATTCATGCTTCCTTCAATGATGGCAAGGTGTCCAGGTCCTGATGCAGCAAAGCATCCCCAAACCATGACATTACCACCACCGCTGATTAAATACACCTGTTTCTGGAAGGCCCCAGAGTTTGTTAGAGAGCATATCTAAACAAACAGCATCATGAAGACCAAGGAGCAATCAAAATAAGTCCGGCATAAAGTTCTGGAGAAGCACCAATCAGGGTTGGGTTATAAAAAAAATATCCCAAACTTCGAACATCCCCCGGAGCACCGTTAAATCCATTATTAAAAAATGGAAAGAATATGGCACAACCGCGACTCTGCCTGGAGAAGGCCGTCCACCAAAACTCAGTGACCAGGTAAGGAGGGCATTAGTCAGAGAAGGAACCAAGAGGCCAATGGTAACTCTGAAGGAGCTGGAGAGATCCACAGCTGAGATGGGAGAAACCGTCCATGGGACAACTATAACCCGGACGCTCCACAAAGCTGGGCTTTATGGAAGAGTGGCGAGAAGAAAGCCATTGCTGAAAAAAATCCATATCAAATCCTGTTTGGATTTTGCCAAAAGGCATGTGGGAGACACAGAAAACGTTGAAAAAGGTTCTCTGGTCTGATGAGACCAAAATTAAACTTTTTGGTCTTAGCGCAAAACGCTATGTGTGGCGCAAAGCCAACACTGCTCATCACCCCGAGAACACCAACCCCACGATAGAGCATGGTGGTGGCAGGATCATGTTATGGGGATGTTTTTCATCGGCAGGGACTGGGAAACTGGTCAGGATTGAGGGCAAGATGGATGGAGCCAAATACAGGGAAATTCTAGAGGAAAACCTGTTTCAGTCTGCAAGAGACCTGGGACTGGGGCAGAGGTTCACCTTCCAGCAGGACAATGACCCTAAACACACAGCCAAAGCTACACTGGAGTGGTTTAAAAACAAGAACCTGAATGTCTTAGAATGGCCCAGTCAAAGCCCAGACCTCCATCCGATTGAGAATCTGTGGCAAGACTTGAAAATTGCTGTTAATTAACTTTTGTGTCACAATAAAAAATATTTTGCACCTTCAAAGTGTTAAGTATGTTGTGTAAATCAAATAATAAAAATCCCAATTAAATCCATTTTAATTCCAGGTTGTAACACTACAAAATGTAGAAAAGTCCAAGGGGGGTGAATACTTATGCAAGGCACTGTATATATATGCCTATGTGTCACTTTTAAAGGCATGGGTTTGTTTACTATATATCAAAACACTATTTATTGCCTGTAATTTATATACTTCTATATTTAATTTAATTTTTTGTAAGTCGCTTTGGATAAAGGCATCTGCTAAATAATAATAATAATAATAATAATAATAATAATAATAATAATAATAATAATAATAGTCTCGGTCTCCTGTCAATCAAGCAGTGAACACGCATCCACATCACTCATGATTCGTAACGCATTGTATAAAATCTCCTGTTACAGCAAATGGACCGAACAAAATAACTATTTTGCGACTTGAAAATGACCAAATTTGAAAAGACCGAAATTAAATGTTTTTTCGGTGTTTGAGTAAATTATTTTGCTCAAATTGCGAAGTGTAAAATACAGACCAAGAAAAGATCAAAGCAGAAGACTAAAACATCTGCATCAGTCTTTGTATAAAGCGGCTTAAATAAATTGCGAATTGCAGCATTTTCAAAATGTCCACAGGAACTGTCAATGCATTAACAAACGTAAGGCATCTCTTAATAAACAAATATTAACAATACTACACAAAGACTGAAGAAACTGTCTTAGTTTTTATATTTTGTTGTTTTTGTTCATTTCGCAATGCGTAAATAGCTTGGACAAGGACCGATGCAGCTTTCATTTTCCCCCCCGATTCTCTCTTTGTTGGTGTGTCATTTTCCACGTCACAGTTTGTTTAAATCAATTTACACAAACAACGATGTTGCTTTCTATTTTTCTCCAATTTGCTCTTTGATTGTTTGTCATTTTCCAATTCACAAATTGTTTAAATCGCTTCATACAAAGACCGATGCAGATGTTTTTGTCTTCTGCTTCGATCTTTTTTTAGTCTGTATTTTACATTTTGCTATTTGAGCAAAATAATTTACTCAAACACTGAAAAAACATTTTGTTTCGGTCTTTTCAAATGTGGTCATATGCAAATCGCGAAATGGTTATTTTGTTCGGTCAATGTCAGAAATCTCTGATTGAGTGTAACACACACACACACAGTGGTTTGTAGAAGTGTAGAAGTATTCACCCTGCTGCAAAGTTTTCACATTTTGTTGAATTACAAATAATGTATGCACAGTTTTTCAAACAAACTTTTTTTATTCAAAGCTGTAGTGGTTAAACTAAACCCTGTTATATGAGGAGGAGGTTAAATGTCAGCAAAGCTTGCAAGAAAATGTACAAAATGAAATGTACTGGTTGCGTAAGTATTCAGCCCCTTAAGTCAGTACTTGGTACAGAAGCACCTTTTGCAGCAATTACTTGTCTTTTTGGATAGGTCTCTACTAGCTTTGCACAGTAGGATGGTGAAATTTTTGCCCATTCTTCACAGGAAAATTGATTCAGTTCTGATAAGTTTGTTAGGGATGATCGATGGACTGCAATCTACAAGTCTCGCCATATATTTTCGATTGGATTCAAGTCAGGAGTTTGACTGGGCCACTCAAGAACATTAATTCTCTTCTTGTTCAACCACTCCAGTGTGGCTTTGGCTTTGTGCTTCGGGTCATTGCCCTGCTGAAATGTGAATTTCCTCCCCAGTTTCAGAGTCTTGGCTGACTCAAACAGGTTTTCCTCAAGGATTCGCTTGTACTTTGCACCATCCATTCTCCCCTCTATCCTGACAAGCTTCCCAGTCCCTGCTGAAGAGAAGCATCCCCATAACATGATGCTGTCACCACCATGCTTGACAGTTGGGATGGTGTTGACTGGATTATGTGCAGTGTTGGGCTTGCGCCAGACGTAACACTTGGAATTTCAATTTTTGTCTTGTCTGACCACAAAACCTTTTTCCACATGTCTGCAGTATCATCTGCATGCTTTTTTCGCAAACTCCATACTTGCTTTAAGATTGGGCTTTTTGAATAATGGCTTCTTTCTTGCCACCCGTCTATACAGGCCAGCTTTGTGTACGAACTAGCTTATTGTTAATGTGTGAACACTGACTCCCATCTCAGACACAGAACTTTTTAGATCTCTCAAGGTCTTTGTTGACTTCAGAGTGACATCTCAAAACAGTTTCCTGCTTGCCTGGCTGCTCAGTTTGGGAGGCCGACCTGATCTGGGTAGTATGATGCATCTTCCACTTCTTAATGATGGACTTCACAGTGCTTAGAGGGATAATCAGCGCCTTTTAAATTTTCTTGTACCCTTCTCCTGCTCTGTGTCTCTCTACCACTTTATCCCTGACTTGTTTCAAAAGCTCCTTGGTCTTCATGGATGCTTTGTTGGATCACTACTTTGAGTACACACAGGCTGAAACTATTTCACTAATTTTGTGACCTTTCAAACAAATTATTTGCACCCAAGCTGATTTAGGGCTGCAGTAGCAAAGGGGTTGAATACTTATGCAACTGAGATTAAATCTTACTTATTTATATTCTATATGCATTTTTTAACTTTATCAATGTGGAGTAGTTTGTGTAGATTCTACTGTCTAATTTGAAAGCGCCGTGGAGTACGCTCAGGTGCCAATAAAATGTGATTATTAATAACATGAATATATTGATAAATGTATTTATATTTATACCTCAATGTTCATTCATTCAAATGGTGTCATTAGGATGATACTGGCACATTTCCATACATTATATACACACTGAACAAAAATAGAAACGCAACATGTAAAGTGTTGGTCCCATGTTTCATGAGCTGAAATAAAAGATCCCAGAAATTTTCCATACACACAAAAAAGCTTATTTCTCTCAAATTTGGGGCACAAATTTGTTTACATCCCTGTTAGTGAGCATTTCTCCTTTGCCAAGATAATCCATCCACCTGACAGGTGTGGCATATCAAGAAGCTGATTAAACAGCATGATCATTACACAGGTGCACCTTGTGCTTGGGACAATAAAAGGCCAATAAAAAATGCGAAGTTTTGTCACACAACACAATGCCACAGATGTCTCAAGTTTTGAGGGAGCGTGCAATTGGCATGCTGACTGCAGGAATGTCCACCAGAGCTGTTGCCAGAGAATTGAATGTTCATTTCTCTACCATAAGCTGCCTCCAACGTCGTTTTAGAGAATTTGGCAGTATATCAAACCGGCCTCACAACCGCAGACCACGTGTAACCACGCCAGCCCAGGACCTCCATATCCAGCTTCTTCACCTGCGGAATCGTCTGAGACCAGCCACTAGGACAGCTGATGAAACTGTGGGTTTGCACAACCGAAGAATTTCTGCACAAACTGTCAGAAAACGTATCAGGGAAGCTCATCTGCGTGCTCGTCGTCCTCACCAGGGTTTTGACTTGACTGCAGTTCGGCGTCGTAACCAACTTCAGTGGGCAAATGCTCACCTTCGATGGCCACTGGCACGCTGGAAAAGTGTGCTCTTCACGGATGAATCCCGGTTTCAACTGTACTGGGCAGATGGCAGACATCGTGTATGGCGTCGTGGGGGTGAGCGGTTTGCTGATTTGTGGTTTGTGAACAGAGTGCCCCATGGTGGCGGTGGGGTTATGGTATGGGCAGGCATAAGCTACGGATAACGAACACAATTGCATTTTATCGATGGCAATTTGAATGCACACAGATACAGTGACGAGATCCTGAGGCCCATTGTCGTGCCATTCATTCGCCGCCATCACCTCGTGTTTCAGCATGATAATGCACGGCCCCATGTCGCAAGGATCTGTACACAATTCCTGGAAGCTGAAAATGTCCCAGTTCTTCCATGGCCTGCATACTCACCAGACATGTCACCCATTGAGAATGTTTGGGATGCTCTGGATCGACGTGTAATGCGACAACGTGTTCCAGTTCCGCCAATATCCAGCAACTTCGCACAGCCATTGAAGAGGAGTGGGATAACATTCCACAGGCCACAATCAACAGCCTGATCAACTCTATGCGAAGGAGATGTGTCGCGCTGCATGAGGCAAATGGTGATCACACCAGATACTGACTGGTTTTCTGATCCACGCCCCTACCTTTTTTTTTAAGGTATCTGTGACCAACATATGCATATCTGTATTCCCAGTCATGTGAAATCCATAGATTAGGGCCTAATGAATTTATTTCAATTGACTGATTTCCTTATATGAACTGTAACTCAGTAAAATCTTTGAAATTGTTGCATGTTGCGCTTATATTTTTGTTCAGTTTACATATATATATATATATACACATATATATACACACACATACAGTGCCTATAGAAAGTCTATACCACCTTGAACTTTTTTTCACATTTTGTTTTCATGTGAAAAATGCATGTGAGTTTCATTCATTTAAATGAGGATTTTTTTCCACTTATCTACACACCATACTCCACACTGTTAAGGAGAACAAAGTTTTTATTGAGAAAAAAATTATATATTAAAAATACAAAACTGAAAATAAATTATTAATAATAATAATAATAATAATAATAATAATAATAATAATAATAATAATAATAATAATAATAATAATTGGATAAGTCTCCACCCCCCTGAGTTAATACTTGGTGGAAGGACCTTTGGCAACAATTACAGCTGTGAGTCTGTTGGGATAGGTCTCTACCAACTTTGCACACCTAGATTTGGCAATATTGGACCATTCTTCTTTACAAAACTGTTCAAGCTCTGTCAAGTTCCTTGAGAAGCATTGATGGACAACAATCTTCAAGTAATGCCACAAATTTTCGGCTGGATTTAGGTCGGGGCTCTGACTGGACCACTCACGGACATTTACCTTTTTGTTCCTTAGCGACTCCAGTGTAGATTTGGCTGTGTGCTTTGGGTCATTGTCATGCTGAAAGGTGAACTTCCACCCCAGTTTCAGCTTTCTTGCAGAGGGCAGCAGGTTTTCCTCAAGGACTTGTCTGCACTTTGCTCCATTCATTTTCCCTTCTATCCTGACAAGTGCCCCAGTCCCTGCCGATGAGAAACATCCCCATAACATAATGCTGCCACCACCATGCTTCACAGTAGGGATGGTGTTCTTTGGGTGATGCGCTGTGTTGGGTTTGCACCAAACATAACGCTTTGCATTTAGGCCAAAAAGTTCCATTTTTGTTTCGTCAGACCACAAAACTTTTTGCCACATGGCTACAGAATCTCCTGAGTGTTTTTTTGCATACTTCAAAATAGGATTCAAGGTGGGCTTTCTTGAGCAATGGCTTCCTTCTTGCCACCCTACCATACAGGCCAGATTTGTGGAGTGCTTGGGATATTGTTGTCACATGCACACTTTGACCAGTCTTGGCCATAAAAGCCTGTAGCTCTTGCAAAGTTGCCATTGGCCTCTTGGTAGCCTCTCTGATCAGTCTCCTCCTTGCTCGGTCATCCAGTTTGGAGGGACGGCCTGATCTAGGCAGGGTTTTGGTGGTGCCATAGACCTTCCACTTCTTAATAATCGTGTTGACCGTACTCCAAGGGTTATTCAAGGCCTTTGATATTTTTTTATACCCATCCCCTGATCTGTGCCTTTCAACAACTTTGTCCCGGAGTTCTTTTGAAAGCACCTTGGTGCTCATGGTTGAGTCTTTGCTTTGAAATGCACTACCCTGCAGAGGGAACCTACAGGAACTGCTGAATTTATCTTGAAATCATGTGAATCACTACAATTTAACACAGTTGGAGGCCACTTAACTTGGTGTGTGATTTTGAAGGTGATTGGTTACACCTGAGCTAATTTAGGATTGCTATTACAAGGGGGGTGGACATTTATCCATAATGTTCCCGACACATGTTTTCCTTGTACTGTGTCTGCGTGTGCTCGCTGGCTAAAAAGTAGCCTGCTGAAATTGACAAGCGGCATCGGGAACAGAAAGTGACGTGGCAACTGTTTTCTAAAGGGTGATTGCATTTTAATTTATTAAAAAAATGTTATCACATAACATGTGTTGGTTAAGTTATGACATTTCTAGCAGTAACACTATTCAAACGCCAGCTGAGAAATAACCACGCAAGTCTCACTCCGCATGTAATATACTGTATATGCAGCAGCGTTATCTACTCAGTAAATTAAATATCACCTTATAAAACTGACTAGCGAGTATGCAATTTTTAAATTCGACAAAACAGATACATCTCACCACTACCCTTTGATTTCAGAAATATATTTAAAACAAAATTAAAATATCACAACTGTTGGGCTTTTAAACAAGGTCGGGTTCAGCATAGAATTCTATTGTGCTCGCCGCAGACGGTAAGGACTTTGTGGCACTGCGCAAACTGACACGGAAGTCGTTTAGTCCACATTTCATCTAATGCTGGTTTACAATCTCGGGACATTATTCCGGTTACCGGCATCAGTGTGAAAACAGCCTCATAAATTATTGGTCAACTTCTCTTGAACACCGCAAAACCTGAGTAGGATAATTTCCTACAAAAAAAAAAACAACAAAAAAAACACACACACACACTCGGAAACCCCTCCCTGTAAATATTCTGATATTTGTTAAATGCTTATATTTAAAATGTAATATAGTAAAATGTGTTTCTGACATTATTGTGCAGTGTGCGTTTGTTTCTGTGGGTTTCATAATCAAATGCAAAAAATGTAATCATAAGGTTGCCCAGGCTACTCAGAACAAGAAAACCCTTTGGATTCTGGGGGCCAACTGTCCCAAGACCAAACGCTCAGCAGATTGCCCCACTTTTCAGTCTTGGCCAATTTGCTGTACTCCCACTCCTGATTCAACCCTAAACACAGTCCTAATATTACATGAATTCAAAACATTATAAGATGTACTCACTTAGTTTACTAAGACTGTCTCCTACTCACCAATTGTTTGTATGATTGCATTCTGTACTATCCTTTCTTCATTCTCCTTGGAGTTCGTGCTGACACTGCTGGCAGAGTTGCGTCTGTCCCCCAATTCAAAATCCACACTGAGGCACAGGTGTTTCAGCAAAGTATTAAACACCTCCAAAACTGTAGGACCTTCAAAAGACATAAAAAAGGAGTAGGTATTTTTTTTTTAACAGTAAGCTCTGAGAAACAGTAATCAAAAGTTTAAGACTAGACATTCAGAGCATCAACTCCCTTAAGTATAGATGCATAAGTATTATCTTTTGAAAACACTGAAGACCCTGCAATACCAGTTGAAGAACAATAAGAATATGTCTCGCCAGTTTTGTGAAGCACCCGGGCTATTGTTGCCGTATGCACAGTTTCTCCAAGCTCAGCCGTGGAAGACTGTAACTCCTTTAGAGTTGCCATAGGCCTCTTGGTGGCCCTCCTGACTAGTGCCCTTCTCGCCCGGATACTCAGTTTTTGAGGACGGCCTGTTCTAGACAGATTCACAGTTGTGCCATATTCTCTCCATTTTTTAATAATGGACTTTACTGTGCTCCGGGGGATATTCAATGCCTTGGAAATGTTCTTATATCCTACCCGATTGGTGCTTTTGAAGAACCTTATTCCGGATTTGCATTGAATGTTCCTTCGTCTTCATGATGAAGTTTTTGTTAGGAAATGTACTAACCAACTGTGGGACCTCCCAGAGACAGGTGTATTTAACCTGAAAACATGTGAAACACCTTAATTGCACACAGGTGGACTCCATTCAACTGCCAAGGCTATGTATGCAATGTTTGTGACAAATCCAATATGGCCGCCGAACCATGTGACCAATCGACTTCTCTTGAACAAATCTAAATATATGGTATAAGGGTAGTCTGTGCTCCAAGTTTCACGTCACTACCATAAGCGGGTCGCTGAAGATTTTGTTAAATTGTCCAAAATTCTTGAAAATTCCAATATGGCTGCCAAACCATGTGACCAGTTTCAGGCTGGTACAGCTTCCCACAGGCCTCTACCATTGTTTCATGAGTTTTCATGCAGCGGTGCTAATTTTACAGACATTTGCGAATTTGGCAGAATAATAATAATAACTAGAACTGCCAGACAGTTTTATGGCTTCCAAGCTCAGTACCAGTTGGACATTTTGGCAAGCTGTAGAATTGCAGCACAAGCAACAGCAACATATCAGTTTTATGGAGCAGTTTCAATTCAAAATACTGCATTAGTTCATTATCTGACGATACTTTAGAACTTTAAAACACCATAGTAACCATGACCCTATCTACACACTGTAAGGAGTTAAAAGCTAGTTTTACATTTGACCTTAGAGAGGTCAAAGGTCACAGGCAAGGTGATTTTTGGATAGAGCATATATGGGTTCCTGTCTGTGTTCCATAGTAACCATTAACCTATGTACACTCTGTAAGGAGTTACAAGCTAGTTTTACATTTTAACTCATGGAGAGGTCAAAGGTCGCAGGCAAGGTAATTTTTGGACAGAGCACATATGGTTTCCTCTATGTGTTCCATAGTAACTGTTACCTGTAAGGTTATGAGTTATAAACTACTGTACAAAGTCTTACAATAAAAACTTCCATTTTCCTTATTTTCACCTGAAAAATCCAACAATGTCTTTTTTCGCAACCATTTAGTCCTGCCTTAATATTTATAATATTATAGTCCTAAAGTTGCTGCTTTCATGTAGTTAGCTACTGCGTTCACCAAGTCTCCTCTCACTAGTACAAGGCTGTTACAATTTTATGTGGTTTCTGTAAATATTACTGTCTCAGTCTCTTGTGCTCTCCATTTCCAAATAAAAAAAATGTCAAATTATTTTTAAAAAACTTTCTCATTGATCGCCTTGCTTTAGCAATATAAAGTATTTCAACTCTCTCCAAACACAGAATATTGTATTTATTTTAAAGATTTACCTTCCAAAAATTCTGTTGACAGATAGGTACATGGATGGATTAGGGTGAGGGGCACTAAAACAGTGCCGAGAAATCCTGACGATCAAGAATCCAGTCGCTTATTCGCCAGTCACAAACATGCATTGCAAGTGAGTGGATTCAACCAAACCTTTTTTGTTGTTGTTGTTTTTTAATTGAAAACCCAGACTTATTGGTTGCATGTTTCCAGCAATTCCCAGGCGGGCTACAATTAGCTGTCCCAGAATTTGGACCCATTCTCTAGCTACCGCGTGCTGTATATTCACAATTGACCACTGAGATGCCGGGAACCAATGAAACACAATAACCTTGATGCAAACTCAAGCTGTGCAGCAAAATGGCTATGCATATTTGTAACAGGGGCAAGATCTGTGCTGACTGTCTGGCGCATGCGTGGTACTGCAGGAAGGGGGCAGCAGCCTCGTAGATCTGCCTGTCAGTCATGGCAGTGACACGGAGAGGTGGGAAGAGGGTGTGTTGGCTTTCCCTTTCTCTGAGTGGCTGAGAGGCGGGTCTTGGGGGATTGCTGACCCTATAAGATAATGTTCTGTTGTTCCCTCAGCCTGTCCCTCTAAGACAAAACGAGCCAGAAAAAATTAATTTTTAGGAGCAGGGAAAAATTTGGGCAGAACCCCGAATTGTATGAGAAGGTTGAGGTAATGGGTGAGCATAGGACGGAGACCCAGGCCATGCGGATAGCGACGGTTGGGGTAACGCTGCCGAGTGCAGCACCTTTATTACTGTCTTTTATTTTCCCTTTTTCTTTCGCCTTTTGTTTTCATTATTATTTTTGAGCACTTGTATGTGCACTGGACTGTATACCAGTATTGGTAACCCTGTGGTCCTGTTTACTGTTGCCAGTATTCAGGCCACGGAAAACAGCACCCTCTGCGGGTAAAAATAAATCAGTGCGCCTGAGTGGCTTTACAAATAAAGTTTTGTCTCTGTGTCAGTGAATTGCCCACCACCCTGCCACAATATTCTTTAGCATTCAATTTAAATATCATAAGTAATTTATGTGTTGTCAAACACCCAGTATGCGGCTTATCTGGAGCCCTGGAGGAATGAAATTATTATAATTGTTTTGATAGACAGAACAATTATTTTACCACTTTGGATACTGCCAATTAATGATCCTTTCTTGAGCATGCAGCCTATGGAGTGAAATAACTGTCAAAAATACTTTTTACTTAAAGATGCAATAAGATACCTGATTGAAGGGGTGGGGTTTTGAGAACAGATTATCACAATCACCTGCAGCGGTGTGTTTTTTAAATGCTTCGTTGGTTTGGAGGGGCTTGCTTTTTCAAACGAGTGTTCATGTTTGTTGGATTTCTCAGGGCACACCTATATGTGGATTGTAACCAGTACTCTATGAACTCCCTGTTAAATAAAGATTTGCCATATTTTCATTAAGTGGCATTTTGGGTCAAGTCAATTTGTACAGCACCGTGACACGCAGGTTGTTACGTGGGTAAAACAAATAGGGAATTTGTGAACACAAAAGTGCTATAAGGAATCATGACCCTAAATCATCTGCAGCGAGACATTTAACCTAATGGGACACAACATCTGCTCCTTTAGATTCTTGGTTATTGAACTGGTTACTCCAAGAAGGGGTGGTGATTGTGATAAAATACTGTTACAGAAAGAAGCAAAATGGATACAGGCTTTGAACTGAATCTCCAGGAGGGTTAAATGAGGAACTTCCAATATTGTTGCAAAAAATGCTGTGACTATACAGGTTAAACTAAGTAAACAACTGCAAACCAATAATTGGAAAACATGATACATGATTGGCTTCCTGCAACCTGTTAATGGTTGTTTTTAAAAACATCATGGACAATTAAAGATATCTGTTCAATCATGTCTTCAAATAAAGTATATTTTCATTTCAGGTAAAATGAGTTTCAGGGACACGCTAATGGACTGTGAAAGACAAATAATATGTCAACAAATGGTATGCATACAAAGAGAATCAGAACACAGAGGGGTCACTTTAAGTACAATTGTCACCTTTCTGGTGAAACTCCAATAAACAAGGGCACATAACGCATGTTTAAAATTATTTCTTATAAATTCAGAATTTAGAATGCATATTTAGAAATAATTTATTGCATTCATTGATGCCCTCAAATGTTCAGTACCAAAATAGTGGTATTAACAGGGACATCAAAAATAAATAGTAATGAAAAAAAAGTAAAAATACATTTACAATGAATGAAAAAACTCACTTGAGTTTGCATTTTAGTGTAACCTACCTATGGAGCCTTTGGCTGCAATGGCAACTGTTTCCAGAAGGACCTGCACAATGCCTGCTCTGACTCGAGGGGAGTCTTTGTTGTGAGTGTCCAGGTGACCCAGGACCTGCTGAATCACATGATGAGAGTGCTGGGCCTACAAGGAACATAGAAAAATACATATTTTATTAACGTTTATCTCTCCTTGCCCTTATACAAATTTACCACAGTAAAAGCATAGCAAAGTGTAATAAAAGTATAGCGAAAGCATGGTGAAGCCCATAGAGGTATGGTAGGGCTCCAGACAAAATTTTTACCTTTGGAGCCAATAGCTCCTAGGCCCAAACAATTAATCGCCAAATCCAATTGTTGGGTGCCGCTTTAGGAGCAAGCTGGTTGCTACAGGTACTGTATTCAACTGCTTAAAGTACAACAACACCTTGTTATGACACAAAAGTGATACTAAAACAACAACTTTGTTTGTACTCATTTGTTTATTGCCTTATTCTGCTGAAGGGTTAATCTATGAAGCTGATGACTACAATGAAAACAGCATGTTTATATTTTTTGATATTTTGTAAGCACATTTTCATATTTCAGATATTTCAACCATTCTTTGTCATTAGCAGTGAATGGCAGGTTTTCTACTGCAATCAAGTCAGCTGTATTAAAGTACATTTTTAATTCCCCAAATGTACTTTATTATTTCAGTAGCACATTACTACTGTGGTGCGGGGTAGGTGTGCACTTCCTAATTACAGTCCAAGGTATTTCCATGTTTTCTGCTTTCATCGTTCTTCAAAAGGTCAGTTTGATAAATAAACTCCTTTTCCCTGCAACAGCTTACCCTGCTGTAGTACAAAACTCACAATACACTTACTGTTTTTCATAATGGTAATGTCTTGACTAGCCATGCCTGTGTTTTGGCTAAAGGGCTATCAGCTCATCATCTAACTAGGGAAGCTGCTGCAGGGATCTCCAAAACTTTTCCCCATTGAGGGTCTGTGGAAGGGTGGTGGGCAATTCACTGACACAAGGAGACAGTACTTTATTTGTAACGCCGCTCAGGCGCACTGATTTATTTTGACCAGTAGAGGGCGCTGTTGTCCATGGACTGGATACTGACAACAGTAACCAGAACCACGGTGTTACCAATACAGGTACATAGGCACAGGCAAACAAGTGTTTGTAAATAATAATGAAAACCAAAGGCGAAAGAAAAAGGGAAAATAAAACACAGTAATAAAACTACAAACAAAAGTGCTGCTTACGCAGGGCCTCCGTCCTACGCGCAGTTACCCTATACACTGGGATGGCGGAGTTCCCGTACAACTAAACACGCCCCTCGGTACGCGATTATTTCTGTTATTTATTTCTCTTTAAATTATTTTAAGGCCGGCTGTTTTCCCCAGCCAGGCTTGCCTCGTGTTTTTGTTTTAAAACTGATGTCTTCTGTCAGTGTCACTGTGTGTACCCGGGTCATGTTTTTCAGTTCTCCCACAGCGGGGAATAAAACACTGAGTTTAAGACCACCGACATTCTGAGGCTTGAATCTCACAACGCAGCTGGATTACCTAAATTATAGAAAAATGAAATCTGCGGTGGGGCTGTCAGTGTCAGACGGACATATGCGGGTCCCGGGGACGCAGATAACTGCAAATCTCAGAGAGGCACGTCAGCAAATAGGACTGGTAGGCTACCAGAATCCTATTAAAGTTGCCCAGCTGTGCGGCGAACACGCTTGATGAATAGGCACGCTTAAGGATCACCTCCAAAACCCAGCACACTGTTTGTTGGGGACAAATTAGGCACCCGTACCCATTAGGTAATGGTGACATTTTGGACTTGAAAAGGAACTGCAGGGCACCTGGAGGATGTTATGCAAAAAAAAAAAAACGTCTGTTACACCGTTTGGCCACCAGTGGGTTGTTCAATAATGAAAACATTTAGGTAGAATTGAAAACAATGCAAAAGAACAAAATGCTGGTATGACATTTATAACTCAAAACGACCACCACTTTGCATTTATCAATTTGTTGATACCAGTAATTTTTGGGGCGTGAGATCTGGTGACTATCTTTCAGCGCCTTGCCACTAGGAAAAAAAAAAATCATTGTCTGGTTCCCTACATACCAGTTTTCATGGTATAGTCTGAATCAGCGTCTCTGATAACCGGCGCGTATTTTAAATGTTTGCAGAGTCTCAAGAGTCCACAAATCTCCCGCACAGTTGTCTGATTCAGCCAGTTGTCCTTGTGATGCAATGGAGAGAACATTAGGAATTCTATTACAAACTACAGGACCACTGTATGAAGGATAACTCTTTTTTAGTTAAAATGCTGACGAAGAAGACAGCAAAAGTGCATCATATGACTGTGGACATAAACACAGGTTTAAAGCTGCTATGTACATCAGTCAATGCTGAGACCCGGGGATTGGAATAAGAACATAAGAAAGTTTACAAACGAGAGGAGGCCATTCGGCCCATCTTGCTTGTTTGGTTGTTAGTAGTTTATTGATCCCAGAATCTCATCAAGCAGCTTCTTGAAGGATCCCAGGGTGTCAGCTTCAACAACATTACTGGGGAGTTGGTTCCAGACCCTCACAATTCTTTGTGTAAAAAAGTGCCTCCTATTTTCTGTTCTGAATGCCCCTTTATCTAATCTCCATTTGTGACCCCTGGTCCTTGTTTCTTTTCAGGTCAAAGAAGTCCCTGGGTTGACATTGTCTATATCTTTTAGGATTTTGAATGTTTGAATCAGATCACCGCGTAGTCTTCTTTGTTCAAGACTGAATAGATTCAATTCTTTTAGCCTGTCTGCATACGACATGCCTTTTAAACCCGGGATAATTCTGGTTGCTCTTCTTTGCACTCTTTCTAGAGCAGCAATATCCTTTTGTAACAAGGTGACCAGAACTGAACACAATATTCTAGGTGAGGTCTTACTAATGCATTGTAGAGTTTTAACATTACTTCCCTTGATTTAAATTCAACACTTCTCACAATATATCCAAGCATCTTGTTAGCCTTTTTTTATAGCTTCCCCACATTGTCTAGATGAAGACATTTCTGAGTCAACATAAACTCCTAGGTCTTTTTCATAGTTCTCTTCTTCAATTTCACTATCTCCCATGTGATATTTATAATGCATATTTTTATTGCCCACATGCAATACTTTACACTTTTCTCTATTAAATTTCATTTGCCATGTGTCTGCCCAATTCTGAATGCCGTCTAGATCATTTTGAATGACCTTTGCTGCTGCAACAGTGTTTGCCACTCCTCCTATTTTTGTGTCGTCTGCAAATTTAACAAGTTTGCTTACTATACCAGAATCTAAATCATTAATGTAGATTAGGAATAGCAGAGGACCTAATACTGATCCCTGTGGTACACCACTGGTTACCTCACTCCATTTTGAGGTTTCTCCTCTAATCAGTACTTTCTGTTTTCTACCTGTTAACCACTCCTAATCCATGTGCATGCATTTCCTTGAATCCCTACTGCGTTCAGTTTGAGAATTAATCTTTTATGCGGGACTTTGTCAAAAGCTTTCTGGAAATCTAAATAAACCATGTCGTATGCTTTGCAGTTATCCATTTTCAATGTTGCATCGTCAAAAAAGTCAAGTAGGTTAGTTAGACACAATCTCCCTTTCCTAAAACCATGCTGGCTGTCTCCCAGGATATTGTTACCATATAGGTAATTTTCCATTTTGGATCTTATTATAGTTTCCATAAGTTTACATATAATAGAAGTCAGGCTTATTGGTCTGTAGTTACCTGGTTCGGTTTTGTCTCCCTTTTTGTGGATCGGTATTACGTTTGCTATTTTCCAGTCTGTCGGTACAACCCCTGTGTCAAGAGACTGTTGCATGATCTTGGTTAGCGGTTTGTAAGTAACTTCTTTCATTTCTTTGAGTACTATTGGGAGGATCTCATCCGGCCCAGGGGATTTGTTTATTTTAAGAGCTCCTAGTCCCTTTAACACTTCTGCCTGTGTTATGCTAAAGTTATTTAAAATTGGATAGGAACAGGTTGACATGTGGGGCATGTTGTCCGTGTCCTCCTTTGTAAAAACCTGTGAAAAGTAATCATTTAATATATTTGCTATTTTTTTTTCTTCATCTATGATTTTGCCATTTGTGTCTCTTAGACATTTGACCTCCTCTTTGAATGTTCTCTTGCTGTTATAATATTGGAAAAATATTTTGGAATTGGTTTTAGCCCCTTAGCAATATTGATTTCTATCTCTCTCTTGGCCTTTCTAACTTCATTTTGACTTGTGTTTGCAGTTCCAAGTACTCTTTCTGTGTACTTTGTTTTTGGTCCCTTTTAAACGCTCTGAAAAGTGCCTTTTTCGTTGAATATTTTTTAATTGATCTATTAAACCATTTTGGCCATTTTGTTTTAGATTTAGATTTGTCTACTTTTGGGATGTAATCGTTTTGTGCCTCTAGTACTACATTTTTAAAAACAGCCATCCTTTTTCTGTGGATGTTTTCTCTATTTTACTCCAATCTACTTCTGTTAGTCTCTGTTTCATACCTTCATAGTTTGCTTTTCTAAAATTGTAAACCTTAGCTTTAGTCATTACTTTTGGGGTTTTAAAAATATTTCAAATGAGACCATGTTGTGGTCTGAGTTTGCCAATGGCTTTCTGACCTCTGTTTTAGTTATTCTGTCTTCATTATTTGAAAAGATTAAATCAAGGTATGCCTCCCCTCTAGTCGGTGCCTTGAAAAATTGCGTTAGGAAGCAGTCATTTGTCATTTCTACCATTTCAATTTCGTCCGTCGTGCCCCCCAACCGGGTTCTCCCATTTTATACGGGGGACGTTGAAATCCCCCATTAGTATGGCTTCTCCTTTTCTACACGCATTTCGAATGTCACTGTACAACAGATTATTTTGCTGAGCGTCTGAGTTTGGCGGTCTATAGCATGCTCCTATTATTATGCCCTTTGAATTTGTGTCCATTATTCTGACCCATATTGATTCTGCATTGTTTTCTTTGTCCTGATTTAACACCTGGGCTTCAAGACTATTTCTTATGTATAGCGCTACCCCTCCGCCTCTTCTGTCCTGCCTGTCTTTCCTATATAGTGTGCACCCACTAATATTATATTCGTCTCCATCACTCTCAGACAACCAAGTTTCTGTAACACCCATCACATCGTAGTTACTTGTTAGTGCAGTAGCTTCAAGTTAAAACATTTTGTTTCTGAGACTTCTACCATTAAGATAGATACATTTAATAGTTGTCTTACCTGAGTTGTTGTCCTGGTTTTGATGTGGTCTCCCTTCTGTTTTTTTTGTTTTCTCCCCCCTTCCTTTCTAGTTTAAATGCTTCTGGACCTCCTCAAGGATCCTTTCTCCGATTAGATTGGTTCCCTTTCTGTTTAAGTACAGTCCGTCCCACCTGTATAGATAGTCCTTGTTGTAGAATGTGCTCCAATGTTCAAGAAAGGTGAAGCCTTCCTGGGTGCACCACGATTTCAGCCATGCATTTTGATTTTGTATTTCCAGCTGTCCATATGGTCCTTTGCAGGGCCGCAGTATCCCAGAAAATACCACAGTTTTGGTCTTGCCTTTTAATTTCCTTCCTAGCTCTCTGAATTTGTTTTGCAGGGATCTTGGCCTGTCTCTTCCAATGTTGTTTGTACCGATGTGGACGACTACTACCGGGTCGTCTCCTGTTCGTTCTAGGAGCCTGTCCACATTCTCAGTGATGTGCTTGACTGAGGCTCCTGGAAGGCAGCACACTGTTGTAGCAAGGGAGTCCAAACTGCGAACTGAACTTGTTGTGTTTCTCAATATGGAGTCCCCAACGATCATGACCTCCCTTCTTTTTGCTGCCTGGTCAGCACTGTTTATAGGGTCCTGGATGTTGTTTCTTTCATTCTCTTGATGTTGGTTTTGGTCATCTAAATGTTGAAGTGGCTCAAATTTGTTGGATGTTTGGATTTCTGGTGGTTGTGTTAGACGAAGTTTCATTTTTTCCCTGCTTCTGCCTATCTGAACCCAGCTGTTTTGACTTTCTTCCATCTCCGTGGTGGCTTTCAGTCTGCTAGGGGTGCAGACTTCCATGAATTGTGGGTGTGTCAGCTCCTCAAGCTCCTGTTGCTGTCTCATTTCCTCCAGCTCATTTTCTAGCAGGCTTAATCGCTGGAGCAAGTCCTGGATCGTGCAGCACTTTACACACACTTGGTTGAGCTCTGTTGGGTTTTCTCGGATTTCCCACATCATGCAGTTGTCACAGATTACTGGCTTGAAGACCATTTATTTTTTAAGTTTAGTTTAGCTTCTGCAGCTGTCAACCTGCTTTCAAACTGCTTCTAACTGCGCTGTACTTGTCCACGACTGTACTTCTCCCACAATGTCGCTTCCACACCAACGAACGACTGCCCTTGCAACTCGCTTAGTATGGTCTTACATTTCTCTAGAATACAGGATTATACTTTTATACAATTATACTTTTATATAAAGTACCAATGATATGGTAATAAGACAATAGTAAGACAAAAAAGATTATTTTGTATTTGTTTTGTTGTATTATTCTTATGATTTATTATTTGCATATATGACGGCATAGCCGTGTTGTTTTGTTATTGTTTTATTAAATGTGACGGTGAACAGCCGTATGTTTTGCAGTATGGATGGGAAGCCCCATCCACAATAAAAAAAACCTCGTGCAGAAGATGGCCATCTCCCTATTAATTAATTGTTTAATTTATTGCTAAATCGGGAGATGGTCACCTACATAAAAGCTTGCAGATCTCAGCAGTCTGGGTGAGTGTTCGAGAGGAGGAACAGAGCGAGAGCGAGAGGAGTTTAAAAATAAATCTAAATATAGGAACAGTGAAGGCGATTGCCCGGTCTGACCTGTATTGGCTATTTTCTTTTGTGTTTGCGATTTGTTTTGTTTGAACTTTTTTTTTTGCTCTGTGAGCAAAGTGTTTTTGTTTGGATATTTATTTTGTTTGTTTAAATTAGCGGCACCGCAGCGCCTTTGTCCTGCAGTACTTGCTGCTTTGCTTTCTTCCTGCATCTGGCCTGACATTACCACACAGCCATCCCTGTCACAGATGTATTATAAAACACAATCCTGTACATTTTTACCGGACAACACTGCAAATCAGGGTATGTGAAACCAGTGAAAGTGTCTTTACACTCCAGAAACTTAACACAGTCACATGACCTCAATACAGCAGTCATATTCGGTGGGAGTTACATTTCATGGTCACCAGACATTTAATATGCATTGTTTTTATAACCCTGTAAATAAAAGGTAACTAAAACAGTTTCTGCATTATGAGGCTTCAGCAGAAAAGGCAGCTTTCTAAAAATACTGGTACTCTTGATTAAACTTGACCTACATAATCATAAAATACAGCTGTGTACAGAGTATGAAGCCAATATCTCAAAGCGCTATCATCCAGAAAACAAAAAGACAAAGAACCCCAATAGCAAACATCTTGGGTCACAGGTCAAAGTGAAAAGTACTGTCCAAGGAGTTTGCATCCATTGAAAATATTAAGTTGGTATCTCACTGTTTTTTTAAAGATATTAGCAGTTGAAATAGCATTGGCAGTGCTGCATTAACAACTGCATTTAAGCTTCCTGCAAAAGAATGCTTAAATAGCTATAGAATTGACTATGAAAAATACAGTCCTTTATTGTTATGTTTTCTGGATAAGGATTTCAAAGCAAAAGTAAGATGGCACTGTAGATCAGTGTCATGCACATACCTGTATTGAATACATTATGATCTTAAAACAGGATACTGCAAATTCATTTGTCTCCCAAAGCCGGTGGTTGTCTAAATGCCTGCATGTAAAAGAAATACAAAATAGGT
Organism: Acipenser oxyrinchus oxyrinchus; assembly: GCA_030684275.1. NCBI lineage: Eukaryota > Metazoa > Chordata > Actinopteri > Acipenseriformes > Acipenseridae > Acipenser > Acipenser oxyrinchus. Next base: position 48,440,532 of record CM060250.1, read on the forward strand.
AATAACCATACACATTATTTCAATATCTTTTATGATTTTAACATTTCAAGTGATACATGTAACTGCTTTCTACAGTGACATGAACAGAATAAAAAAATAAATAAAAAATGGTTATACTGAGATCCCAAAATTGTGTCAAACACAATCCGTTTTCTGCAGCTTCTGTACTAAAATTAAACAAAACACAACAGGACTGCAGTTATAATTGTAAATCAATAAGGGATATATGTATAGATAAATAAGATAACATGAAAGTCAGAGGATGTTTCATACTTGAATAAATATCTTATCTCTATCAAAAACATACCATTTTTAAAAAGGGGAAATGAGACACACTAAAATGTGTGAGTCTTCACCAATAAATAACCTATATTTGTAACAAAGGATATCGTTAGGTTATCTATCAATCTATCATAATTACGGCTTCTGATTTTTGGTTTTACCAATAAAAAATGAATTTTTCGGACTGCCTCCAACTTTTCATCCTCCCGCACTGGGCAGAGTGTATAGAGCTGTTGCTCCCTATCAGACTGGGAAGGAGGTGGATGGAAAGCCTCCAATTCCACAGACTGGTTGACATGAAATGTCAAGATCATTTTTGGCAAAAAGGCAGATTGGTACGTTGTGTAACCTTAGTTCTGGCCTCTATAAAAATTAAGCAGGCTTTCGCTATGGAGAATGTCTGCATCTCGCTCACCTGCTTTGTGGAGGTGACAGCAAGCAAACAGCCACTTTGAGCAATAAATATTGCAGCTCAGCTGAATGCATGGGCTCAATTGGAGGCTTCATGAGTGCATTAAGCACAAGGCAGACACCACATCCGAAAAACACTCCACTTGTATTCCACTTGTGCCGTCAGCTGACCACTTTTTTCATACTGCAGACCCACAATGCAGCCACCTCAGAGCTACAGCGTCGGAGGACAATGCAGCTCTGGGCAGCTTATAGGCAAGCCCACGCGCCCGGCCAGACTACAGGGGTCTGTGGTGTGCGGTGAGCTGAGGACACCCTGGCCGACCTAAGCGCTCCCCCGGGCGGCGCTCGGCCAATTGTGCGCTGCCCCCTGGGAGCTCCCGTCATAGGTCTGCAGTGGAATAGTCTGGACACGAACCGGCAATGTCCAGGCTATAGGGCCCATCCTGCACTCCACATGGAGCGCCTTTATCAGATGCGCCACTCGGAAGCCCCGATATATTTTTTTGCCAGCAGACGGTAGAAAGTTAGATCCAATATCAAATTATAAGCTAAAAGATTAATACAGGGATTACAAAAATAAGACACAGTATTGGAAAAATATGTAAAATAGATCAATCCTATGCTCAAACTCACTAGCCTAACAGTTTTTCTCCTACCAACTAAACCAGACACAACAAGTCTGAGATACAGGGTTTCACACACAGTAACTATATACAAATAACACATGGTTCCTAATGTTTATTTTTATCCTCTGATCACTGAGTTTACGCCACTGGACAAAAAAAAAAAAAAGTTGCCACTACAGTACCTCCCACACACTCGAAACATTATAATGGTGTCATGTGATCAGAGTCAGGAGCAGGAAGCATCTTCCTCTAGCGTCAACATCAACAAAACAAGATGTAGACAAATAGTCAGATGTTACTTCAAAGCTGATTTCATGAAGCACAGCTCGATAAAACAGCTAGTGATCGGGATGTTTCACAGTACAAGCCAAAGGTAGCCATCGCTTGTGTTCAAATAGGCTGTAAATACCTGCACGGTGGAAAGTAGTATCTACACGTATCGACAATAACAATCCAAAGCAAATTTGCACCATTGTTACAGATCTTCTAACAAGTCTGGTATAAACAATTTTGTCAGCTACGTAATTAACCCCTTGTAAAAAATAAAAATAATAATAAATAAAAAAATAACACAAAACTGCTTACCCTATAAAAGAACAGTCCTACAGGTACCACAGTAGCAGGTACAGTTTACACAGCGTCAGAGTTTATGATCGCATCATAAATTCCAGATTTCCTAAATCTATTGATAGAAATGTCCGGTCTGCTTTTAATTTTTTTAAGCAAATTGGCTTCATCACTCACTTCCATTCTCATATTCACTTTGACACCCGACACATTCTTTCCCTTGTCCAGCGAGCGCTTCTTTAACCTGTGCTGCATACCACCAGTCTGTCAGAGGGCAGGATCGCACACTGTATGCCACACTCTGATTGGTGGAAGTATTATTGCCGATCTAATCCAAACACCCAATAAAGCCAAAATAAATTCCACTCAAAAATGTCCCATTATACGGTATGTCAAAGAAAATATTAAAGGAAGGCTGGTGTTTCTTATGCATTTAACTTAAAACTGGACATTAGGGCGTCCGGGTTTGTTAATTCCTGCCACCCTGACACAGATGCCAGTTCCCGGACTGTCTGAGTCAAACCCGGACAGGTGGCAACCCTAATCTTGAAGTATCCTATTAAATGCTCTTGAATATTCGCAGAGGACTTATACATACACTTTTCGGGTTTCCGAGGTAGACTATTAATAATAAGATATGCACTGCAAATCTGATGAGGGGCAAACTAAATAAATGAAGAAGTACTCAGTTGTTACCTTCATAATGAAATGCAGACACACACTATGCTGGACCCCAGTCTCTGCAACTATCTGACAGGTGCAAAAGTATATTGAAAGACACCTTTTCTATGTCACAGAGCATTTCCATTTTTTTAACACATTTTTTAAGACCATGCTTTACTGACACAATTGTACTGTCATTTTATCTGCCAATAACGAATGAATGGCATAAACAAGGAGGAACCAATAAGAACATGTTTGTGTAGAAACTGTGAAAGCAAGGGGATTGAATAAAAAGTAAAAATGCTCTCCACTCAGATGCTTTCCAAAATTGTCTTTGCTGTACGGAACTAGGTCTAGGTATTATTTCAGATGGAAGTTTACCGTTTACTAACATATTGTCTAATTTCCCCATATATGGGCAGCAGTGTGGAGTAGTGGTTAGGGCTCTGGACTCTTGACCGGAGGGTCGTTGGTTCAATCCCAGGTGGGGGACACTGCTGCTGTACCCTTGAGCAAGGTACTTTACCTAGATTGCTCCAGTAAAAACCCAACTGTATAAATGGGTAATTGTATGTAAAAATAATGTGATATCTTGTAACAATTGTAAGTCGCCCTGGATAAGGGCGTCTGCTAAGAAATAAATAATAATAAAATAATAATAATATATCTATGTAAAGAATAAGGTTTTGATGAGCTAGAAGGATCAAACCAAAGATTAACTATTATTATTATTATTTGTTTATTTAGCAGAAGCCTTTATCCAAGGCGACTTACAGAGACTAGGGTGTGTGAACTACGCATCAGCTGCAGAGTCACTTACAATTACGTCTCACCCGAAAGACGGAGCACAAGGAGGTTAAGTAACTTGCTCAGGGTCACACAATGAGTCAGTGGCTGAGGTGGGATTTGAACCAGGGACCTTCTGGTTACAACCCCTAGCACAACACAGTGCATGTAATCAAGAATTATATCAAAGTTTGGAATGAACATCATCAAACCACTAGGCCCCTTATTCCAACAAAATAAAAAAACAAACAAACAAACAAAAAAAAAACGTAAAAATAATAATTAATGTTTCAAAATGATGCATGAAAGCATTTAGGTAACTCAGGGAGGTGGATTAACATGTATTAGCCACATTTAGTCACCCTATTAGAATGTGAATCCTTGTTTAGAAAACCAATGTATTGGCAATATTTTTTTTTTTTTTAACAGACAGCTGAGCACAAGTTTTTTTTGCATCCAAGGCAAAGGAAGTAAATGCAGCTTCAGAACAAAACTGAGTAATGAAGAGAAATTGCTGGCAAGGAGTGCCACATTATTAATACATTAATAAACAAAGTTCTGAACACAATGTTTCATGAAAAATCTCTTTTTGAGAGTTTTTGTTTTCCTTTATTTGTAATAAACCATTAGGGCAAGCAATACTGTACTGTATATTGCACATTACAATAGTAATTTAATTGTAGCCCAGTAGTAGTAATTGTAGTACAGTACCATAGTACAGTAGTATAGTACTTTATTACTATAGCATTCTCATTTTACTTTAGTACTATATTATATTTTTTATAGTAATACTATAGAACTTTTTTTGTAAGGGCTATAACGTGTGCCTGATTTAAATGAACCGAAACAACCCCCGCCCCCACCACCAGAAAGCAGGATGCGATTTGTTGCAGTAGCCCTTCAAGACTAACATTTCCTACGTAGACATATGTGACAACTTCAACTTCTGCTATGAGACAGCAGCTATGAGACAACAGCTGCAGGCTGCAGTAATACCCTTCTCGTTCTGACAGGTCTCATTGACTGAAGCAGTGCTAGAATGCTCTCATTTGTTTAAATGACTGTCAATCATCAAGACCTGCATTGACTGCACACTTTCATTTGCCAGCTACAGCGCCTCTCATTCAAAGTGCCTACTTTGAAATTAGCGGGTTAAGGTGTATGTAAGCTTTTGCTTTAGGTATACAGTGACAGTTACTAGTTTGATTTAAAAATGAGGAGCAAGAGAAAAACACTTAATGAATATTGTGCACAAAACCCTGGCCGAAGGCTGAAGTCTCCGTGGCAGGATGAAACAGGCCCGTCAGTGACTCCGAGTCCAGCTGTGCTGAAGCAGCAGAGGGGGGAGCTCAGACTTAATAAGTGCAAGTTAGTTCTGTTCAACTATCTAATGTTTTCTTCTATGCATATTCTTTTTACTCTTAAATTTATGCTATACAAGTCTTTGAAATACACTTTTATATGGTGCGTTTTCTATGGTTTATTTGAGACAATTTTTTAATTTATGTATGATCTTTATCGTTACAAGGCATAGCTCCACTGTAACCAAACGTTATTTCAATTAGAATGTCGGTAACCATGGTTTTGTTGCATGTTGAATATGATAAAGAGGTTTCGCTAAATGAGACATTTTTCAATGGCATAAAAAGACTTTTTTTTTAAGCATAAAGGTCGATTTCACCCATTCTCTGCTTGAATTGAAAAATAAAGATTGAAAAAAACGGTAAATTCTTTCTAAAATAAATGTCGATATTAATCATCGATTTGGCAAAAAAACAAAAATCGAATAGTAGCAAGCTTAGTTACAAGTCAGGAAGGAGGGACATTGGCCAACTGCACTGGGAAAGGTGGTTTTGTTTTAATTTTTTTGTACTGTAGAAGTTTTTTAAATGGGAAAGGGGTGAAGTCCATGTGAATTGAGTAATCGTTTCCAGTGTTTGCATTTTTGTATTGGGTGTTTTATCTGTGAAAATCAGAAGCCCTAATCTTAAGGTTATGTCTTTTTTGTGATCACGCGACCCCCTTTTGGTTTGGGACCCTCAGTTTGAGAAATGCTGGCATAGAGCAGAAGCTTATGTGTTGAACCTCCCACCTGAACACCTGGGAATGAGGGGTTTATGCGAACAGCAGCAGCAAGTGGTTCCAATGCTCCAATGCTACAGCAAATAGTAAGAGTGAGAGAGGGCATCCCTGTCTGGTGCCCCTTTCCAGGTTCAACCGCTGGGACATTAAGACATCTATAAAAAAACTGTTGCTGTTGGGTGTTGATATATCAATTGCACCCAGCAAATAAAATTAGGACCAATACCAAATGATTGCAATTTTGTCATGATTTTGTCCAGACAGCAAGAGAGATTTTCCCATCATCATTAATCAGACTGATGGCTCTGTAGCTTGAGCACTGACACAGGTCCTTGCCTTTTTTATGTACAAGTGAAATAAGCGCTTGAGACAGGGTGGCTGGTAAGGAGTTGTTTGTAAATGATTCTGTGAACATGTTTAATAGCAGGGGAGCCAATTCAGTGACTTTTATAGAATTCCCCTGCGAAACCATCTAGACCTGGGGCCTTGTTCAAGGGTAAAGCCTTTATTGCCTCCACTAACTCTTCCAATGTTACTGGGGACATCCACGGAGTCTCTGTCTTGGTCATCTAGTCCAGGCAGGCCCAACTTGTCAAAGAAAGATTGCATCTCACATTTCTGTGCTGTTGCCTCAAAGGAATACAACGTATGATAACATCCCTAAAAGTTTGGTTTATTTTGCATGACTCAGACACAAGATTTCCCCCTCAAGCCCTCACTGCTGGTATGATAGCTGCCACCTCTTGTTCTTTTATATAGCAAGCTAATAATTGCCATGTCTTATCTCCCTCCTCAACATACTTTTGTTTAACCTTAAAATAAGGAAAATTCTGTTTGTTTTTTTGTCAGGAGACAATTATATTCATATTTTATCTTTATCAATTCTCTTAAATTGGCTGCAGACATATTTTGTTTGAAGGCATTTTCTGCAGTTTGAAGTTCCTTTTCGACTGTCAAATGTTTAGCTGGAACAGCTTTTTTCTTTCATGAAGAGCACTGAATAATAAAGCCCCTCAGAAAAGCCTTCATGGCTTTCCAGGTTACCTTCGCAGAAAGGGGAAGGCGGCACATTAGTCTCTACATAGAGAAAATTTGGGCTCTGAGACCATCTCTGATTCTTCCTCTTGTAAAAGAGTTAAACCTCCATCTTGGGGACATGTTAACTTTTGTAAATGCAGGCAGTTGGAGGGATATACAAGCATGGTCTGACACAGGAATATTGCGAATTGCGCAGGATACAGTGGAATTAATTTTGATATTCAGAAATAATCAATTCGAGAGAATTGTTATGAGTAGAAGAGAAGAATGTGAAGTCTCTTTCCTTGGGATTTTGCAGGCACCAAATATCTACTAATCCCAGCCCATCACACATGCCCTTCAACACACACTGACTTAGGTGTACTGCCTGTGAAAGGAGAACTGCGTTCCAAAATTGGATCCATAATCTGATTAAAGCCTCCCCTCCTACCAATGGATACTGACCCATTTCATTCAGTTTATTTTCCAGATCCCCAATAAATTCAGGGTCGTCACCATTTGGAGTATAGGCATTAGCTAGGATAACCCCCAGGCCCTGTATCTCAGCCAATATTATTACGAATCTACCCATTTGAACACTTATTTCTTTAACAAGTTTGAATTGTACAATTTACATTGTTAGTGTCCACTGATCCGCCCCACCACCCACCACCCATTTCCTCAGACTTTAACAGATTATAGAACAGCATTTTAAATTAAACTATGTCTCCATTCTTCAAAATTAAACAAAAAAATGTGTGTATATATACTGTATATATATATATATATATATATATACTGTATATGCATACCCACACACAGGCATGCATGCCTATATATGCAGATATCTACATAAACATATACACACACCCATGACAGAGCACTGTGATAAAATGAATTACTCTGGATGCCACTTAGCAAACCACCACTGTGCCCTTCAATTCACTATCGTTGCCATATGCACCACATAATAAAAATCGCTATGGGACCGATGAGCTCTGTCCATTTCTATTTTCCCGTAATCCTCCTCCAAACCCAGAGTTTTTCTTAAGAAATGAATCCTGTCCCCAGCCTCGATCCCCTCAGGAGAATATTGCAGTGATTTTTATTTTCAATGTAGTCCAGCTTGCTGCGAAGGGCAAGCACAGATTATTGCAGTGATTTTTATTTTCAGTGTCGTCCAGCTTGCTGTGAAGGGTCTCCAATTCAGACTGGGAGGCAGGACTCCTCCATGCATATACAGTATTAACAAATACAAAATTAAAAGGACTGTATAATCGTTTGGTACAGAGTAGTGAATCATTATAGTTGGAAGTGTACAAGTACTGTACAGGTAGTACAAATATACATTTACATGAATATTATAATAAGGACGCTGCAGATCATTTGAGATTCTTGCTGGACTGATCATCTCCTCTACGCTTAAAAAAGGGTCACTGTTTTGTGCGGCATTTATACTTGTAAGCACTTTTTATAGAGCCTGCTATATTGATTTTAGTTCAATAACTATAACTCCTACCGTTTGAACAAGCATGAACAATCAATTGACGTAGGAGAAGAACACCAAACCATGTCCTTTTAGCAACACTCTGAAAATACGTATGATTGGCCTCTAGCTGGTTTGTTAAATACATTTTCTGCTCCCATGTTCCATCTGGTGACCGGACTAATGAAGTGCAGCTGATTTAATTTAGTCAGAAAAAACAGGATTGCAAAGCTGCAACACTTTTGTATTGTTACACCACGACAGTATCACAACATTTAAATAGCTGGTTCTTGCTACCATTGTAGGTCATTAAACTTAGAAACAATATAAAACTATATAAAAACATTTCTGACTTCTCTCCATATAAAATACTGTTTTACCAATGCGTGTATTTTTTGACATTTTACTTAAAGAATTGTATAGGTCTCTGGCACATCCTTTGCTACATTATTTATTCAGAAATAAACATCTTAAAGAATCTGTGAACCCCATATATGGGTGTTTTGTCTTGGTTATATGAAGACAAGTACAAATATGTTAAAATATCGTTAGAAAGATAACATTGCTTGCAATATAAATACTAAGAAAAACGTGTGTTACAAAGGTTTACAAATAAGAACTGTGACAGAAATATAATGAGTTCTGGTGGTAAATCTCCCTCCCGACCTGTGAGGGCGCTAAAGAACGAGAGGAGAAGTATCTGGAAGGGCTGGCCTGACAGTTCGTTTCCGGGACCGGGAAGTGGGTCAGCCTGGAAGGAAGCGAGACTCTGTTGTAGGACCATGTTGACGTGAAAGGTAAACGAGGGGCAGCTGCAAGTAATAAGGCAGCTGCAACCGTTTACCTGGAAATCATACGGGACTACATATAGGGCCAGGGTAACGCTGATCTTTTCCTTCGTTTGGGTAGAGCAAGGAGAGAAGGACTGAGAGAGGAGCTCTCAGAAAGCGATTGAGGAAGCGTTTCTGTGTGAAGTATTGTCTTTGTTTGTGTCTGTCTGTCTAACTGTTCATTGTCTTACACCACCAGACAGTTAAACACACCTCCGAGCTGTCGCAGAGGTCAGCACTAAATCCGGAGCACCACTGCACTAAACGTCACCCTTACCTGTGTTTTCACTCTGCACCAGCACGACTGCACTCACCCGGACTGGTGACCGGTATTGTTTTGTGTTCAGGACTGTGTTTCTTATGCTTTTCCCGTGCTTTACACATTGCTGTGTATAGCCGGGGGATTTATTGTTTGACGGTCGCCAGACCGGGATTACAAATAAAAGCACGTCTTTTCACCGAGTAACATTGTTTGTCTTTTACTCCTGCTCCACATCACTGCTACACCTGTACCCCTTCACTAGCCACTTTGCCACAGAACATAAGAAAGTTTACAAATGAGAGGAGGCCATTCGGCCCATCTTGCTCGTTTGGTTGTTAGCTTATTGATCCCAGAATCTCATCAAGCAGCTTCTTGAAGGATCCCAGGGTGTCAGCTTCAACAACATTACTGAGGAGTTGGTTCCAGATTCCCACAATTCTCTGTGTAAAAAAGTACCTCCTATTTTCTGTTCTGAATGCCCCTTTATCTCATCTCCACTTGTGACTCCTCGTCCTTTTTTCAGGTCAAAAAAGTCCCCTAGGTCGACATTGTCAATACCTTTTAGAATTTTGAATGCTTGAACCAGATCACCGCGTAGTCTTCTTTGTTCAAGATTGCTGATGCAGTATAACTACCTTGTGTCTTGTTGCTGTGCTCAGTCTTGCCATGGTGTATGACTTTTGACAGTAAACTGTCTTCAGCAACCTCACCTTGTTAGCTGAGTTTGGCTGTTCCTCACCCAGTTTTATTCCTCCTACACAGCTGTTTCTGTTTCAGTTAATGATTGTGTTTCAACCTACATATTGAATTGATGATCATTAGCACCTGTTTGGCATAATTGTTTAATCATACACCTGACTATATGCCTACAAAATCCCTGACTTTGTGCAAGTGTACCTAGAAGAATTGATGCTGTTTTGAAGGCAAAGGGTGGTCACACAAATATGGATTTGATTTAGATTTTTTTCTGTTCACTCACTTTGCATTTAGTTAATTGATAAATATAATCTATTAACATGTCTATTTTTGAAAGCATTCTTATTTTACAGCATTTTTTCACCTGCCTAAAACTTTTGCACAGTACTGTATATATATATATATATATATATATATATATATATATATATATATATATATATATATATATATATATATATATACTGTATATATACAGTACTGTGCAAAAGTTTTAGGCAGGTGTGAAAAAATGCTGTAAAGTAAGAATGCTTTCAAAAATAGACATGTTAATAGATTATATTTATCAATTAACTTATTGCAAAGTGAGTGAACAGAAGAAAAATCTAAATCAAATCCATATTTGGTGTGACAACCCTTTGCCTTCAAAACAGCATCAATTCTTCTAGGTACACTTGCACAAAGTCAGGGATTTTGTAGGCATATAGTCAGGTGTATGATTAAACAATTATACCAAACAGGTGCTAATGATCATGAATTCAATACGTAGGTTGAAACACAGTCATTAACTGAAACAGAAACAGCTGTGTAGGAGGAATAAAACTGGGTGAGGAACAGCCAAACTCAGCTAACAAGGTGCGGTTGCTGAAGACAGTTTACTGTCAAAAGTCATACACCATGGCAAGACTGAGCACAGCAACAAGACACAAGGTAGTTATACTGCATCAGCAAGGTCTCTCCCAGGCAGAAATTTCAAGGCAGACAGGGGTTTCCAGATGTGCTGTCCAAGCTCTTTTGAAGAAGCACAAAGAAACGGGCAACGTTGAGGACCGTAGACGCAGTGGTCGGCCAAGGAAACTTACTGCAGCAGATGAAAGACACATCATGCTTACTTCCCTCCGCAATCGGAAGATGTCCAGCGCCATCAGCTCAGAACTGGCAAAAAACAGTGGGACCCTGGTACACCCATCTACTGTCTGGAGAAGTCTGGTCAGAAGTGGCCTTCATGGAAGACTTGCGGCCAAAAAGCCATACCTCCGACGTGGAAACAAGGCCAAGCGACTCAACTATGCACGAAAACACAGGAACTGGGGAGCAGAAAAATGGCAGCAGGTGCTCTGGACTGATGAGTCAAAATTTGAAATATTTGGCTGCAGCAGAAGGCAGTTTGTTTGCTGAAGGGCAGAACAGCGTACACGAATGAGTGTCTGCAGGCAACAGTGAAGCATGGTGGAGGTTCCTTGCAAGTTTGGGGCTGCATTTCTGCAAATGGAGTTGGGGATTTGGTCAGAATTAATGGTCTCCTCAATGCTGAGAAGTACAGGCAGATACTTATCCATCATGTAATACCATCAGGGAGGCATCTGATTGGCCCCAAATTTATTCTGCAGCATGACAACGACCCCAAACATACAGCGAAAGTCATTAAGAACTATCTTCAGCGTAAAGAAGAACAAGGAGTCCTGGAAGTGATGGTATGGCCCCCACAGAGCCCTGATCTCAACATCATCGAGTCTGTCTGGGATTACATGAAGAGAGAAGCAACTGAGGCAGCCTAAATCCACAGAAGAACTGTGGTTAGTTCTCCAAGATGTTTGGGCCAACCTACCTGCCGAGTTCCTTCAAAAACTGTGTGCAAGTGTACCTAGAAGAATTGATGCTTGATGCTGTTTTGAAGGCAAAGGGTAGTCACACCAAATATGGATTTGATTTAGATTTTTCTTCTGTTCACTCACTTTGCATTTAGTTAATTGATAAATATAATCTATTAACATGTCTATTTTTGAAAGCATTCTTACTTTACAGCATTTTTTCACACCTGCCTAAAACTTTTGCACAGTACTGTATATATATAAATTAACTTACCCAAGGGAGGCAGCTATATTGGTAGGAAATTAGGTGAGCTAGTTTTTAAAAAACAGCTGTCACAGCAGATGCCTGATCTGCACTTTATATCTATCAAGATAAAAATTAAACACTGAACACTCATTGCAAACAAGAAAACAAGAAACAGATCATCCTTCTGATATTAAAGTACAAAACTCCTGCAGCTCTTAATCCCATTAAAATTGGTGCTGAAAACAAAGTTGCTGGCAAACACAATATTTACCTAAAGCTTTAACCCTAGGGTAAACTATTTTCTACTGTGGGCTGTTTTCATAGACCAAAATATGCAGACTTTCAAAATGAAAACAATACAGGTGAAATTGTAATTAATGAAAAGCAGGAGATATTTTATGAACACTTAGAACTTTAACTAGAACATATTCATGATGACAAAATTACAACAGACATGTTGTCACCATGAATATTGAGGCCATTTAAACACAAACTTTCTATTGTATTTTCTGTTTCAAAGGAAAACGAAAACATCTAATACATGTACGGGTAAGTAATTAATTTTGTAATATTCTAAAATTTAGAAATGTTTATTTAGAAGTATATGCATGTACAAACTGTAACATCCCATGAACAGTAATCTCTGTATATTCATTCTTTTTGTTTATTTATATAATCTATGAAAACTCTATTTGTTTTACACCGTGTTTTTTTTTCCATTATGATAGTGCAAAAGTGATAACGTTTATAATATGGACATATACAGACATGTCAAACACAGATACAATGTAATGTAAGTAGGAGATGAATGATTCATATTTTTCTTTGTACTTCTAAATCAGTATTTATCAAATGCATATACAGTCACCTCCAAAATTATTGGCACCCTTGATAAAGATGAGCAAAAAAGACTGTATAAAATAAATACCAGTACTGAGCTATATTGTAATTTTCCAACACGTGGAATATATTTGACTTTATTAATGATTCAGTGGAATCAACCAAAATTACACATTTTGTTCCAAAAAAAATGAAGCATCACAATTATTGGTACCCTTGTTTTCAGTACTTTGTGCACCCTCCTCTTGCAAGGATAACGGCACTGAGTCTTTTTCTATAATGTTTAATGAGATTGGAGAACACATTGGGAGGGATCTTAGACCATTCCTCCATACAGAATCTTTCCAGATCCTTGATATCCTTCGGTCTGCGCTTATGGACTGCCCTCTTCAATTGAAACCACAGGTTTTCAATGGGGTTCAAGTCCGGAGACTGAGATGGCCATTGCAAAATGTTGATTTTGTGGTCAATTAACCATTTCTTTGTGGATTTTGATGTGTGCTTGGGGTCATTGTCTTGCTGGAAGATTCACTTGTGGCCAAGTTTCAACCTCCTGGCAGAGGCAACCAGGTTTTTGGCTAAAATATCCTGGTACTAGGTAGAGTTCATGAAGCCGTTGACCTTAACAACGGCCCCAGGACCAGTGGAAGCAAAACAGCCCCATAACATCATAACATCAAAGATCCACCACCATATTTTACAGTAGGTATGAGGTTCTTTTCTGCACACGCATCCTTCTTTTGACGCCAAACCTACTGCTGGTGTGCGTGGCCAAAGAGTTCTATTTTCATCTCATCTGACCATAGCACCTGGTTCCAATCGAAGTGCCAATGCCGTTTAGCAAACTCCAGGCACTTACGCTTGTTGGATGCTCTCGAGGAAATTCAATCTCACTGGAAGCTCACTGACCCGCTTAGCAGAGGTGACAGCCAAGAGGAAGGCTGTCGTCATAGACAGGTACTTCAGCTCTATGGAGTGTATGGGCTCAAACGGTGCCTTCACAAGAGCCTCCATTACAATATTAAGGCTCCATTCGGGGAGAAGAGTCCTCCTGGGAGGGCGTAATTGCCAAACTCCTTTAAGAAAACAGGTCGCCAAAAAATGTGCGCCTGGAGACATTGAATCTACGGGGGCATGGCAAGCAGAGATAGCCACTAAATACACCTTCAAGGTGGAAGGTGACCTACCAGCATCAAGCAGTTCTTGCAGAAACTGTAAGATGACTGACGTGGGGCAAGATATGAGGTCATGGCTTGTAGCCAAACACCAAGCCTGGAAATACCTCCACTTAGAGGTGTACAAGGACCGAGTGGAGTCTGCCCTAGCGCTCTGCAACGTACACACAACCACATCTGATAGCCTTAGGGCTAACTTTCAGGGGCCAGACCCATAGCCGGAACCTGCCCGGTTCTGGGTGCCAAAGAGAGCCTTTTGCCTGACTGAGGAGATCCATGCGCAGTGGAGACTCCCAGAGCTGGCTGTGCAACAGCTGGCAAAGGGTCGAAAATCAGATTGTCCTGGGCCACTTGGGGGCTACTAGGAGAACTGACGCTTCCTCGAACCTGACCTTTTCGAGAAAGGCTAGGAGCAGAGGTATAGGTGGGAAAGCGTACAAAAACGCTTTGGGCCAGTTGAGAGGCTTGCCTCCACCAGCGTAGAGCTTCCCAGCATAGGCAAGACATGGTCAGCCAACAGTGTCTGTCATGCTTGAGGTGCAGCCGAAGGCACTGAGCCACACAGTGGCAAGAACAGCTACTCTGTCTTCCACACAGTGAGGAGACAGCTACTCTGTCTTCGGAGAGGTAGGCTTGCATCATAAGGGAATCCAGCCGGAGACTCAAGTAGACCGTACTTTACACTGGTATTAATTGGCTCTGGCATCCTTGGAAGTGAGACCCAGCCTCAAACAGATGCTTCATCACAAAGGACTGTGTGGGCCACTGCTCCTTCCTGCGACTGGGGCAGATCAACCAGTCATCCAGGTAGTTCATCACCTTGATCACTTGCAGCTGCAAGGGAGCTAGGATGGCATCCATGCACTTTGAAAACGTGCAGAGGGCTAAGCAGAGGCCGAATCACAGCACGGAAAACTCAAAGATGCTCCCCCGTAAGGTGAAGCGGAGATACTTCCTGTGCGCTGGATGAATAGGAACGTGGAATCCGCGTTCTTTCGGTCCAGTGTGATAAACCAATCGCCCGGCTGGACAGCCTGGCGAGTACAGCGGCTGCCAGTGTCTCGTTCTCTACCTGTCGAGACGCCTTGCGTTCTCGGTGAGAGCGCTGCAGCAATTCCTCAACCGCTGGTCCAAAGGAATGGTCAGGGGAGGTAGGGGCTGCTTTGAAGGAAGGAGCCACCTTCGCATGAGGTCATGATAGAATCGGATCATGGTCCTCCTTCTGAAATGCTGAAATCTGGTTCTGTAACATCCGGCGTTATCGGCGGAGCTGGGGCCAGAGCAAGGGCTTGAGCCTGCTGCCTGGCCAGGGACTCCCAACGCCGCGTACGACTCAGTCGTGCTAGCAGGGGACGTTGTGCAGGACGTGCAAGCGTGGACTTCAGCCATGCTTGATGTCTGCACAGCCACAAGGACGTTGTTTAATCACCAGAAAGTGTACACCTGTGTATTGAAGCACTCAGGCACCAAGAGTGCAGACGCACCGAGGACACTGAGTGAGGTAGAATACAGTAGTGGGGCACCGAGTGCAGGTGTTATTGACATGCTGTGGCGCTAAGCACCGAGGCATGGAGCATCTAAACACAGAGGGCGCCGAAGCACTGAGAGGCGCCTAGCCTTAACCGTGTGAAGTCAACACAACCCAGGGTAGTGCATAGGCTCGAGTGGCTGCGGTAGGCAATCAGGAGAACAGTACAAGGGAGCGCATGGTGCAGAGCGGCGATAACCTGGTTCTGGACCATGTGCAGTCACACAATGTGGCAGTGCATAGCGTATGCCAGAGTGAAGCACAGGCTCAAAGAGCTGCGGCATGCTAGGCAGGAATAAAAGTGTACTGTTTGTTTTTGTTTTGTTTTTTCTAACTGCGAAGGCAGTAATAGGAAAAAACAGAGGTTTACACACACAGCAATTCAGCTACGGGAGAAACACATTCACCATGCCAAGCGGGTGACCAAGCGCGGCGAGTAGGCAGGCTGAAACAAGCCTGCGGATTCAACTCAACAGCGGGACATAGCAGAGCTGGGTCCCAGTGGATATCACACTGCTACTACTTTTTCTTTTTAAACTGCAATGCAGTAAAGAAAAAACACATATACACACACACACACACACACACACACCAGCACAGTTGTGAGGGTAAAATAGCAGTCACCACAGCAGCACGTGTAACTGCTTTTTTTTTTTTTAAACCAGTGCGCTGAGTAGGCGGGCTGAAACAGGCTGGCGGAAGCCATCCAACAGCTGGGTCCCGGTGGAAGTCACGCTTGTATTATTTTTTTATTTCTAAACTGCAAGGCAGTGAAATAAAACCACACATACACACACACAACAACAAAGATGTGAGGGTAATACAACAGACACCACGGCAACACAGGTGAACTAGAATTTTTAAGCACATCGAGAGGGCGGGCTGAAGCAATCCAGCAGAGTCAACTCCACAGCAGGACGCGGCAGAGCTGG
The DNA here is from genome assembly GCA_030684275.1 of Acipenser oxyrinchus oxyrinchus. Taxonomy (NCBI): domain Eukaryota; kingdom Metazoa; phylum Chordata; class Actinopteri; order Acipenseriformes; family Acipenseridae; genus Acipenser; species Acipenser oxyrinchus. The sequence goes on from CM060250.1 coordinate 48,456,776, forward strand.
GGTCTGGTGGAGGATCACGCGTCTCTCTTTATTTTCTTTTTTCTTTTTTAAACTGCAATAGTAGAGGAAAACACAAAACAGCAAGCACTGTAAGGTTTGAAAGCAGGCTGCAATCGCAAAGCGATGTAGTCTGTTAAACAGAAAAAGAGTAAACACAGCGCAGTAACTGGACAGGGGTGTCTAGTCTGGACTACATGCAGCATCCGAGGGTGCTATGCGCACCAAGGTACTAGACACCTGCCTACCGAGCACCGTGCTCACAGAGTACCGTAAGCATTACGTGCACCTACCACGCAAGCGAGGAGGCCGCTGAAAAACAGAAAGGCAAAAGGCTCGGTCTTTTCAAAATCGTTGATTCCGGGAAAGCGGCGAGCCAGCTTCAGTACGAATGCAAGGGAAATACAATCAACTCGATTTGACAGGCTCTTTTCTATCAACACGCTAAGCTAGACAGAGGTCTTACCTTACCATCTTGAGAAAGAAAAAGAGAAATGGCTTCCTTTGGATGAGAGTTTTATCCCCTCGGTGGGCGGGACCGAGTGCATCATCCCAGGAAGTATAGAGAGCGCAGCAATACCTACCCCAATGGGCAGGCATATCCCATACGTAATGTCATTGGTGGTCGTCTGCGAATTGAAAGGGAACGCGTAGACCTTTCTATAGCCGATAAAGTTCGGATTCTGGAGGCACTACGTGAATCTGGTGCTAAACAAGTATGGGTAGCAGAAAAGTTTGGCATCTCAAAATCTGTTGTAGCACGCATTTTGAAATTGGCTACAAAGCTGCATGCAAAATTGAGAGTGATTTACAGCTGGAGGTGGCGAATCGTAAAAAAAACAAACATTGGACAACTACTTCTTTTAAAATGATGCTTCTGTATTAAATGGAAGTCCTGTATACCAAGTTTGTTTAAGGTTTTTAAGGATATTGATAGTACGTTGTTGTAGTGCTATGTGCACAATACAGCACTGTGTATACTTTTTGTTTTACACATCCGTGTAGTATTAGTAAACAGTTGTTTGTTCTGATATTTGGTGTTTTTCATGTTTATTTTTTAACACTGTAATGAACCAAGACGTGTATTTCAGTGCACTGTTTCTACAACTGTAGTATACATCGTTTTTCCAAATACATACACTTGAAAATGTGGCTTTTCAATTTATAACAACGTTCGGTTAATAACAACTTTTTGCTGGGAACCGAGAGGTTGCTAATAAGCGGATCTACTGTATATATATACACATGTATATGCATGTTTTTTTATTGAATTCTTTTATACATCTACATCTGTAGTGTATCACACAGTGCTTGGCTGCGGGGTGACATTTATGCCAAAAACACTGTAAAGGGGTTAATGTAGCTTATTTTGATTGAAGTATAAAAACTGCCATTCACTACATTTAACTTTCAGACTGTGCTACTGAAAAAGAAATGTTTGGAAATATCTCAAATACAGGACAATGTGCTTGCAAACTATCTAAAATATAAACATGCTGTGCTCATTGTAGTTATCAGCTGCATATAGTAATCATTTAGCAGAATGAGGCAACAAATAAGTGAGTACAAACATTAAGTTACTGTTTTGGTATCACTTTAGTGTCTTAACAAGTTGTTGTATTTTAAAGTTGAATCTGGAGCCAACCAACTTGCTCCTAAAGTGGCACCTTTAGGCGCCTAACCCATGGGGCACGTGCCCCACTTTGAATATGGGGGGCAATCTATATATTTTGCCCCTCCACTTTTTTTTGTTCATTATATACACATTATACTATATTTAACATTGTTTTTTCATCTGTAAAGGTTTAAAATAAAATCTAAAAATTGAAAGGTGTTTAGAGGATGGGCCAAATTTAAAAAAACGTTGTTTATTAAGGGAATGGCGGGAAAGGCCATCAACAGAGATGAAGATGTTTTATTACTACCAAAAACTCTTAGAAAAAAGGTAAGGAAGAGAGAGCATCAGACTGTTATTAAAAATGAAATAAGAAGTTAGCAGGTTAATCTTGCCGCGGGGTCTTGAACGAGTTCAAGTTCAATTCCACCAAAATCTTTTATTTTTTAAACTTAGATTAAGTACTAGTAAATATAGCAAGTGGCATTTCAAAATCACATAAGCCTGGTTTTACTTTAGTGAAAAAGTTCAGCTTTCATATTGAAACTTGTGTACTTGCTAATAATTTAAACTTCAATTAATTTAATAATAAACTTTTACGGTACATTATGTCCATAAATTATTCTAAAAATGTTGAATTAAAAAGGAAGCTCATTGTTTACAATTATTTATCCACGGGTTGTCCATTTTAGTATCATAAACAAGTTATTATGCATTGTGCAAAAGATTGAATGAATATTGTTTGCATTTTTACAATCTGTCGTTTAAATGCATTTTTTCAGATTTATTTAACCTCGTTTAAAATGCTGCTCGGCGTTTGTACAATACACATCCCTGTCAGCCTTCTGAATTATAACGTCATTATCTTTTCGTTGCGGAAAACAGTTGTTTATGTTTGTTAATATCAATCACGTACTTAAAGAACGTTTCAAAATGCACAGAATTGCTTCATAAATATATAAAATGTATATTTTTGTTCAGGTGTATCTGTTGTTGACAGTCGCTGTTTTGAAAGTACCATACTGCTGCAGCAACATGGAGTGAGCTATCATGAATCATGCTACTTTCACGTTGTGTACTGTACATAAGAACATAAGAAAGTTTACAAACGAGAGGAGGCCATTTGGCCCATCTTGCTCGTTTGGTTGTTAGTAGCTTATTGATCCCAGAATCTCATCAAGCAGCTTCTTGAAGGATCCCAGGGTGTCAGCTTCAACAACATTACTGGTGAGTTGGTTCCAGACCCTCACAATTCTTTGTGTAAAAAAGTGCCTACTATTTTCTGATCTGAATGCCCCTTTATCTAATCTCCATTTGTGACCCCTGGTCCTTGTTTCTTTTTTCAGGTCAAAGAAGTCCCCTGGGTTGACATTGTCTATACCTTTTAGGATTTTGAATGTTTGAATCAGATCACCGCGTAGTCTTCTTTGTTCAAGACTGAATAGATTCAATTCTTTTAGCCTGTCTGCATATGACATGCCTTTTAAACCCGGGATAATTCTGGTTGCTCTTCTTTGCACTCTTTCTAGAGCAGCAATATCCTTTTTGTAACGAGGTGACCAGAACTGAACATAATATTCTAGGTGAGGTCTTACTAAAGCATTGTAGAGTTTTAACATTACTTCCCTTGATTTTTTAAATTCAACACTTCTCACAATATATCCAAGCATCTTGTTAGCCTTTTTTTATAGCTTCCCCACATTGTCTAGATGAAGACATTTCTGAGTCAACATAAACTCCTAGGTCTTTTTCATAGTTCCCTTCTTCAATTTCACTATCTCCCATGTGATATTTATAATGCACATTTTTATTGCCCGCATGCAATACTTTACACTTTTCTCTATTAAATTTCATTTGCCATGTGTCTGCCCAATTCTGAATGCCGTCTAGATCATTTTGAATGACCTTTGCTGCTGCAACAGTGTTTGCCACTCCTCCTATTTTTGTGTCGTCTGCAAATTTAACAAGTTTGCTTACTATACCAGAATCTAAATCATTAATGTAGATTAGGAATAGCAGAGGACCTAATACTGATCCCTGTGGTACACCACTGGTTACCTCACTCCATTTTGAGGTTTCTCCTCTAATCAGTACTTTCTGTTTTCTACCTGTTAACCACTCCCTAATCCAAGTGCATGCATTTCCTTGAATCCCTACTGCATCAGTTTGAGAATTAATCTTTTATGCGGGACTTTGTCAAAAGCTTTCTGGAAATCTAAATAAACCATGTCGTATGCTTTGCAGTTATCCATTTTCAATGTTGCATCGTCAAAAAAGTCAAGTAGGTTAGTTAGACACAATCTCCCTTTCCTAAAACCATGCTGGCTGTCTCCCAGGATATTGTTACCATATAGGTAATTTTCCATTTTGGATCTTATTATAGTTTCCATAAGTTTACATATAATAGAAGTCAGGCTTATTGGTCTGTAGTTACCTGGTTCGGTTTTGTCTCCCTTTTTGTGGATCGTTATTACGTTTGCTATTTTCAGTCTGTCGGTACAACCCCTGTGTCAAGAGACTGTTGCATGATCTTGGTTAGCGGTTTGTAAATAACTTCTTTCATTTCTTTGAGTACTATTGGGAGGATCTCATCCGCCCAGGGATTTGTTTATTTTAAGAGCTCCTAGTCCCTTTAACACTTCTGCCTCTGTTATGCTAAAGTTATTTAAAATTGGATAGGAACAGGTCGACATGTGGGGCATGTTGTCCGTGTCCTCCTTTGTAAAACCTGTGAAAAGTAATCATTTAATATATTTGCTATTTTTTTTTCTTCATCTATGATTTTGCCATTTGTGTCTCTTAGACATTTGACCTCCTCTTTGAATGTTCTCTTGCTGTTATAATATTGGAAAAATATTTTGGAATTGGTTTTAGCCCCATTAGCAATATTGATTTCTATCTCTCTCTTGGCCTTTCTAACTTCCTTTTTGACTTGTGTTTGCAGTTCCAAGTACTCTTTCTGTGTACTTTGTTTTGGTCCCTTTAAACGCTCTGTAAAGTGCCTTTTTTCGCTGAATATTTTTTTAATTGATCTATTAAACCATTTTGGCCATTTTGTTTTAGATTTAGATTTGTCTACTTTTGGGATGTAATCATTTTGTGCCTCTAGTACTACATTTTTAAAAACAGCCATCCTTTTTCTGTGGATGTTTTCTCTATTTTACTCAATCTACTTCTGTTAGTCTCTGTTTCATACCTTCATAGTTTGCTTTTCTAAAATTGTAAACCTTAGCTTTAGTCATTACTTTTGGGGTTTTAAAAATATTTCAAATGAGACCATGTTGTGGTCTGAGTTTGCCAATGGCTCTCTGACCTCTGTTTTAGTTATTCTGTCTTCATTATTTGAAAAGATTAGATCAAGGTATGCCTCCCTCTAGTCGGTGCCTTGACAAATTGCGTTAGGAAGCAGTCATTTGTCATTTCTACCATTTCAATTTCGTCCGTCGTGCCCCCAATCGGGTTCTCCCATTTTATACGGGGACGTTGAAATCCCCATTAGTATGGCTTCTCCTTTTCTACACGCATTTCGAATGTCATTGTACAACAGATTATTTTGCTGAGCGTCTGAGTTTGGCGGTCTATAGCATGCTCCTATTATTATGCCCTTTGAATTTGTGTCCATTATTCTGACCCATATTGATTCTGCATTGTTTTCTTTGTCCTGATTTAACACCTGGGCTTCAAGACTATTTCTTATGTATAGTACTACCCCTCCGCCTCTTCTGTCCTGCCTGTCTTTCCTATATAGTGTGTACCCACTAATATTATATTCGTCTCCATCACTCTCAGACAACCAAGTTTCTGTAACACCTATCACATCGTAGTTACTTGTTAGTGCAGTAGCTTCAAGTTCTAACATTTTGTTTCTGAGACTTTAATAAGCTATTTCAGTTTGCTGCTGCTATTTACATAGGCTGAAAAACAAAAGGCTTAGCATCAGTGGAGGTCTGCCGCTTAAAGACATAAGAATAAAACATTTCAGATAGTTCTAATGTTTGCAGACCAGCGTAGTAGGTAATCCAATGTTATTCATTTCTGTCTAAATGAGTCTGCTGAAGTACTTAAAAAGCAGCCTAAGTCAGTAGCAGTGGAGAAGAGCAGGTGCCTCAGCATAAGGCCGGGAGAAGAATCTCAGGTAGGGATGGGGATTTAAGTAGTTAAGTAAAAGTAGGTAATGTCAAATGGTTTTGGACACAAAATGACCGGATCTTACAATCTCTCTTTTAAATCAGACCAGGGATTCAATTAACCCAACCTGGTTATATTAAAAAGGGATTAATGTTTACATTTCATATAAAAACGTGTGTACTTACTAATAATTTAAGATCACATTTAAGCTCACATTCGTTTAATAATAAACACATTTTCATTTATTTATTTATTTTGGTGCCTAAGGATGTGAGAAGTGTGAATGTTGTCGGTGCGGCAGAACACACAACTGTATTGTTAACTTATGAGCAGTGTATGGTTGATCTGACTGCCTGCGATGTCATAAATTAGCTGTTTCAACCAATTAGCATTGCTGTGTGAGGGCTGGCATTTAGTGTTTCAACCAATTAGCACTAAGCATTGCCATGTGAGGACGGGTTCTTATTGTTTCAACCTATCAGCACCACATTGCACTGCTATAGGAAGCGTTTACTTTCCGAAGGTATCCTAGCAGCTGTTTCGCTGTGATAATTGAGCTCAGTAATGTCTGATGGAAAACGTGAAAAATGTTTATTTAAGGAATATTTTAACTGTTGACATACATATGGTAATATATCTATCAATAAACAAGCCACATTATAACATTTTGTACGTTATTGTTTGCTTGTTTCGCACTTCTCTTTAATAAGCTGCATATTTGAATTATAGGTACTGTACAGCATAGTGCAGATATGCCACTGGAGCTGGTTTTGCTGTTTGGTGCTACTTGTGTTTGTACTTAATAAATGCACAGTTGGTAATTATTGTATATTTCATGTTGAAACACCTGTCGAATTTTGTGGGTTTACTATTACAAAAACAGTAACTTCAAAATGATTGAACAGTAAAAATGTGTTTTACCAGAGCTTCTTGGCAAAAAAAAAAGTGTTGCCTCGCTTTGCTCTGCTGTTGTTCTTTACCTTTGCCCCCCACCCCACCCCACCCCACCCCACTCCACCCCACCCCACCCCACTTTTAAACAAAGTTAGGCGCCCCTGGTCTGGTGCCCTGTAGAAAGCCATATTCGTCTGTCATTAAAGCAAGTCTGTCTTCTCTGTTGCTGTGGTGCTTGATATGCATTAAAAATAAAATGAATATGAAAAGATACTTTCCTACCCTATTTAATCTTTATTCATATAATGCCTGTTTGGTAGGTTTCATTACAGTCAGTCACAGTGTTCAATAAAGAAATTAGCACTTCACAGCATTACCTTGACTTTAATAAGACATGTCTTTAATCTAGATTTACCTTTGACGCAGGAAATGCACTCACAAAATAAAATAAAAAAAACCTTGATAACAATCTTTCAAAACGGAAGTACCGATTTCAACTTCAAACATTAATAAGTGTTTACTTATCTCTCCTGATAAAGAAAGTCGTTAACTTTTAGAAAGCAGAAGATGTTATCTCTGGAAATACAGTACCCAGTTGAACCAACTACTACAGTTATAAAATAAAATGCTACAAATCAACCTGCAACAAGTGCAGAAGAAAAAGTGAAAACGAAAAACAATAAAATAACAAAAATAGCCCACGAGCCAGTAACACTTCAAGCAAAATTCTCTTTCTGTACCTAGAAAAATAGATGCTTTATTCTTTTTTATTTAACTTACCTATTTTGTTTGTTTGTTTAATTGAAGAAAAGGAGATGCTGGAATATTAATGCTGCACATCAGTAGCCTTTTACCTCACCTGCCATCCAAGCAATTGATATAGGCCTAATGACTTAACAAGTGTTTTACCTCCACTTCCATTGGCTACCCAGAATCTGTATGCTGTGTGTGGGAGATGGGTGGCACCTTGTTTACAGTCAGACCAAGATCCTCTAAGTTTCAGAGTGACTTGGGCAAATTGTAAACATTGTGAACTGCATCCTCTGAAGATAACGGGTCAAAATGTGCAGGTCCAGGATGGGCCTGAACTTTCTATCCTTCTTTGGTACCACAAAGTACCAGGAGTAAAAGCATGTCTGAGCCTCCTCTGGTGGAACTATGGAAATGACCCCTGATTGCAAGAGGCTTGCCACCTCTTTGACAGGTTGTCAGTATGTTTGCCATGCTTGATGTTGAATTGAAAATTAAAACTGGTATTCAGTATGTTGCTACACAATTTTAAATTGATATGTTAGTTTAATACGATTTTTTACAAATAATTAATTTGTTAAAAGCAAACATTTTAGCAACCTGCTAAACTATCAAAGCCTGAATGCTTATATAGTGTAGTGTAGTTACAAATAAATGAAACGTCGCTTTTTAATTGGTTAAGAAGTATTTAAGTTAAAATACTGAATAGTGAATAATTTTGGGTCGTGGGTCATTATTACTGTTTATTTGGGTCGCCAATCAAAAAGTTTGGGAAACACCGGTCCAGAGTGTGCATGAGTCTACAAACATTCTCATGCAAACTTCTGTGCTGATTGCGGAGCTTTGCATCGCCGCTTAATGAAAAACTGTGAGATTTGCATTGTAACAGAAAATAAGTAAGCCACAGATGCTTAAATGCAGTGGTAGTCCTGACAGTAAAATACTGTACTGTAATGTCATTTTAATTCAAAGTCATTACACATAACACCGCATGGCAGTTAAACTAGGCATCCTCACGAGACAATCGCTTCTCAAGTACACTGTAGTAAAATAGGATTCTGCAGCCTTGAGTAAACATAATCGTGATCATATAACAAGTTGCTTATCCACGAGGACTTGTTTTGATGTATTCTCCTCAGTGACTGAGCACCATTGACATTAGTATACTGTATTTAAACTGCTGACGCGTGGAGGCACTTTTGTCAATTGTAATGTGACGTGGCCGAGGGCAGTGATAATGATCAGGCTGGAGTCTTGATTTACAGTTTAAAACCAGTGTTGGTTTCATTTTTGTTACAGTGCAGTGGGGAAACTATTAAAACAAGCAAACAAAATAAATAAACCTAGCTTTCAGTTGGAGCACTAACTAAACAATAGTTTGTATGGTCCCTGTGCATACATGTAGGAACTTATGACATCTAGTGGTCAACCCCTTACACTGGGGGTTGACCACTAGATGTCATAAGAGGACACTGATACTATTTCTTTTGACCCATGCAAATCTCTTTTGGGCCGTTCTAAGTGGGATATGCTGAAAGCTAGCATCTTCCCCAGTGTGAGTTCCTGCCATTCACCTCCTACGTCAGCAGTGGATCATGCCGGGTCGCTGCCGCTGCCGTCTTCTGACACACCCCCAAGGTCCCGGAAATTGCCATGCAGAGACTGGTAGATACTGTCTATCCGAACAAACAATGCTATATGACAGAGGGCTTGGCAAAGACAGCTTACCTTGCCTCTGTGGCTGCAGCTCGTATGGGCAATGCAAATACCATGTCATCAGGTTATTTACAAACCTGTCCTCACAGCCTTTGGATATGGCTAAGGAAAACAAGCAGGAAGCGGGCTGTGTGTCTCAGGCATTGTTGGACATGCAGCAGATGCAAGCCCGAGTTCTAGCTGCTGCAGCGGCCATTAGGAGACAGGCCTGGGTGGCACAGAGCAGATGCGCTGAGCAGGTAAAGGCTGCTGTTGTTGATGCATTTTTCTCTGGGTTTTACCTTTGAGCCAGCAGTGGTTACACTGCTAGCTCAGAATAAGGAAGACAATGTCTTCCGTCTTTTCAGAAGCTTTTGAACAATCAAACTAAACTAGTTTTAGACCCTACTCTAGCAGGGGGTCAAGGCAGACAAGATCAGCAGCAAGGCTTTTTTGGTAGCAACAGGAAGAAGCACCCTCGTCCACAGAGGGGGCGAGGGAAGCCAATGGCAAGACTGGTGACAGCAGCTGCTGGCATGCTGCCTTCTGCTTCCCAGGGTGGCCCCCCGAGGCATCCCTAGGTGCTTGCCGTTATCAGGCCTCAGCCTCAGTCGAGGCTCTATGAGGCAGTCGAGGCTCTATGAGGCATGGATACAAGTAACTAAACAAGTGAGTTCTATGCATTATGCTGTTCAAGTTCTGTACCGTGAGACGTTTAATACATATATTTAGGAAATGTCAAAAAAGCACAGGTGCCTAGCTGCCAAATCCGTGGAGAAAAATGCATTTAAAAACCGTGATCAGTCAAAAAGACCGCTCTGGTAGTTCTAGTGTTAAAAGTAGGTGCTCAACTGAGCAGGGATTGAAAACGCAAAAGAATAAAAACAAGCAGGCACAATAACACACAACCCTGCAAGTAAATATTACAGGTGAGAGAAACAAATTAAACAAATAAAACCAACAAAAAAACCCACCAATTTAACTAGTAAATGGCAACAAGCAAGCAGGTGTAATGCAGCCACCACATTATTTCTACTGGAGAACCACTATACATCAAGGGTTAAGAAATCTTTTCCAGTAAATCTATCTTCCAAGAAAGAGATCTGTTTTCTCACAGTTGATTTTGTATAATTCTGCTTTCATGCTTACTTGTACAGACAGCCCCAGTCAATCTGTCAGCCATTCTTCTAATCTGTGAAACTACTGTCAATCAATTCATCTGTTGCCAATTCGCCACTCAATGCTTTTCATATTCTCTCTCGCACATCACTGCACAGCTTCCTACCTATCAGTGATAAACAGCAGTGGTGCTTGTTCAATTAGCTGCAGTTTTATCAGATGTGCTTTCAGCAGATGTTTTTTCTTTCTTTCTGAATCTGCCTAACGATTTGGTGAGCCTTTGAAGAATAGCATAGCAAGGTTCCTATTTCAGGCAGCAATTACTCCTTATCTCCAGACAGACACCATCAGAAAATTAATTAAACTTTAAAGGGGAAGGAAAAGGTAACAGCACAAAAGATCAATGGAATGGGGGGATACAATGCCATCATTCCTTTCTCTCATAAATGTCAATGAAAATGCTTATAAAGTGTGATGAATCTAAATATCATTCCGGACTGTATAAAATATTACATTGCTTTCAGAACTTAAATTGACTTTTTTCCATGGATTGTTTACAGTTCATCTATTCGGTATTTCAATTAAGTGGCAAGAGTATTTGAGCAAAGATACCGACGATCTCTCCTGAGAATGTGGATCATGTTCAATGAACTTTACACAACATGTAAGGTTTTCACGGCTGGGTGGTCTTTTTGATGCTTTTTTGCTGACTTTAACAATACACAGTAGGTAACCCAACATAATGACATTTTCAACACCAGGAATCAATCCTCAACTGCACAACCTAACATAATACATAAACACCAGTACAAGCTCCAATTAACTTGTGCCTGAGGGAATGATTCAAATCAAACAAATATATAGTTTAGGAAAGAGCTTTTGGCATTGCTGAGGGTACAAAGTTGTTGCAGAGAAAAATGAAGACTACAAAAACACACTGTTATTGGAAACATGCTTCAAAAGGTCAAGACAGGTCTGTGTCCTTTAGTGTGTGATCTATTCAGAAGTTCAGAGGGAATATGCAAAGGCATAGAAACCTGCAATAGGATATAATAAATGTAGCTTACAAAGCTGCCACTTCTCACAAAATATGGCATTTTTTCAGGACACAATTTTATGACAGATAAAATAATATATACTGCTGGATCATTCTTATGTCAGGTTACACCTTTCTATCAAGTATACAGTACAACAGTTTTAACACTAGATGACAAAGACGGTCATTTTGACCATTTTTGCAATTTAAATTTAAATTGCGGTGCGTGTGTTTAAAATATGTACATACTAATATGTAATATGTCTGTATATAAACACATTTCTGTTCAAATGTCAGCTTATTTACAATGTTTGTGTAGATGCTTTATATGACTTTCCTGAATAAAACTATGACTTATATTCAATTGTTTGTCCTTTCATTTTAATATTTTTGTTGTTTTTAATACGCCGGTCAAATTGACCGCTCATGATTGTTCTAGAAACGTGGTCATTCTAGTGTTAGACATATTAACTATACTGGGGCCATATTGAAAAATTCATAATTTGTGATTGTGAAAGTCTGGCCCCCGGTGTGTGATAATACTGCTTGTTTCAATTGTAATACTAGTCATCTGCTGTATCTTTTTCTCTAGGTGACTTGGTCCATACTAATGCTTGCTACATTTGCCAATAGTGACGTCAAACTGAATATAGCCAAATCCTGTGTCTATTTTTACACACAGCCATAGAGAATGTATTTTCCCTGCAGCTTCTACAGAACACTGTTGCAGAGGACAAGCAGAAATATACAAGAAAGTAATAAGTACAAGCAAGCTGTGATTGGCTGCTAACTGATTACATATATGGTGGCACCAATATCCATAGCTTTATGAACTACTGTACATTTTGGTTCAGTTGTGTTTGAAAACGTTTGAAGTACAGCTAAGTACCTAACCAATTCCAATAAAAGCTTATATAGAACAACACCTATCTTAAAGAAACTACTGGCGTTAAAAGACACTGCTAATTATATCAAGTGTCAATTGGAAAATCTGGCAAGCTATAAAAGGCGAGCTTCATGAAGGCATCATTAATTGCAAATACAACACTGCAGTAAGAAAGCAAGATCTAGTACCTAGTTATGTAAAAGCTACAAAAATGAGTGAAAGGTGTACTGTATAAAACTGTTCCTATTGAGACTAAATATTGTTAGTGCCCCTGGTCAAATTAAACAGTTTTGATGGAATCCTGCAGCACAGTTTTTCCCCCTAAAACTGGTCTGCTTTCAAAAGACTAGCACAATTCTTGTTGTTTCTCTGATCGTGACAAGAAACTGAATGGTTTTGAGGTCTGCAGCAGGGCGGTAGAAAAGCCCTGCACATATAAAAGGGGGCTTGGCAAAGCCCTGCTGTTTAAATGTATTATGTGTTTATTTTAGCACAGGTGATTGTTATTGTATGATTTGAAATGTATTGGTGTATTATTTAAAAAGAAATGTATTGTTTATGTTTATTTTTGAACGGGGTACCCCTCCACCCCTGTGTCCAATTTGTATTATTTTATATTAGGAGATATTATATATATATATTAAGGCTGTCAAAATTAACGCATTAACGCTTGCAATTAATATAAAATCAATTAAAGCGTTCCTTTTTTTTAACGCCATTAATTGCACAATTACAGTTAATTTTGATCAATGTTTTGAACCTCTTAGCATGCCGTAGATATTTTGCTAAGAGCAGTTTGAGAGCTTGTATGCAACAACCACACAGCCATATTCTTGCTCTAGCTAGCCCCAACTGAAGTGAAAATAGTATTTTATTAATGGCCAAAAGCAATCAAAGTGCAGGACTTTTGAACGGGCAGTTTAGTTTAAAAAAAAAACTTCCTGATGGGTCTTTCGATAAAAAGAAAGTTACTTGCAACTACTGTCAGGTGGAATTCCAATACCGTCGAAGTACGTCAAGTCTCCAGTACCACATTCGTGCCAAGCATGCTTATACTGACAACCAGGCAGACAGCGACAGCTCTTCCAAAACTGGTCAATTTTGTCAAAGCACAATATTAGAATACGAGAGTCTGTGTAAACCCATGAATACCGCAAAATGCGACAATTTAACTTCGGCTATTGCTAAGTGGCTAGCTACCGATTGCAGGCCACTCAACATTGTGAACGACCCAGGTTTAAGAGATGTTATTCAAATAGCATCATCCTGTCAGACAAATACCTTACCTTCCCGAGGCACAATTGCATCACGAATACACGACCTTCATGAAAACGAGAAGACCGTGAAAATGGATGAACTGAAAAAAGCAACAGCGGTTGCCCTTACTGGGGATCACTGGACATCGGTGAGCAACTATAGCTATCTTGGAGTCACTGCGCATTACGTGGATGCCTCATGGACATTGCAATCATTTGCTTTAACCGTGACGCACACTGAAGAAAGGCACTTCGCTGAAAATTGTGCCGAGCTTTTCTTGGATGTCACAAAGGAGTGGGGAATACATGACAAGGTTACAACAATTGGAACAGACAGTGCACGTAATAGGATAGCAGCAGCCAGACTTATGCCATTTGAACACCTGCTGTGGTCTGCTCTCAGCCTGCAACGATCAGTTTCGGTGGCACTAAATGGCGGCGGTTTTGACGTAGCACTAGCTAAATGCAGAAAAATAGTTGGCTATTTCAAACACAGTCCGACAAACAGCACAGAACTGAAAAAAGAACAAGCCTCAAAAGGGCAAAAACAAGAACCTCTAGTGCAAGATGTTTCTACAAGATGGAACTCCACATTAGAAATGGTTCGGCAATTGCTGAGAAACCACTCCGCCATCAGTGCCGCATTAACTCTTCAAAAACACAATCTGGCAATGCTAACTGATGGTGAATTGGACAAACTTCAAAAGCTTGAGGCACTACTAGAACCTTGCAGGTAGGACAATATTCAGCTAATGCTACATTTCTAGCAAATGAGGATTGGACAGAAATTGGCCTATTTGGTGTGTTATGTACAAGCAATAACAGATTAAATACATGATCGCAATCAACTGTACGTTAGATTTATATTAGTATCGGTCTAACTTGTATTAAAGAACTAATGTTTTGCTTTATATGGTACCTTGCAGGTATGTGACTGAGCTTTTGGGAGGAGAACATTACGTGTCTTGTTCTGTGGTTCTGCCTGCATTGTGTCATTTGTCACATTATGTCAGTCTCGGATGACGACCCATCATATGTTGCACGGTTCAAGACAACATTCACTGCAGACCTAAATGAACGCAAGGAAAGTGGAAATGTCGCATGACTAGAATTGGCTACAGCACTCGACCCAAGGTTCAAGGACCTGAAGTGCCTTTCAAAATCTGAAAGGGGTGAGGTGTGGGAGACAGTTGGTGTGGTTTTGTCAGTGATCGCGGAGCAGCCTGTTACACAAACCACAGAACGTGAGCCGCTGAAGAAGAAGATGCATCTACTTCTAATAACATCTGACTCCGATGATGACGATGACAACTCTTCATTCAGCACTGCTTTTGATTGTTACTACGCTGAACCCAGTATAAGCATGGAAGAATGCCCATTGAAGTGGTGGTCAAAGCATGCCGGTGCGCACGAGTTTGTCTAAACATTGCCCCTAAAATACGAAAGGCTTTTGCCCCTAAAATGCGAAAGGCTTTTCTCACTCTCAGGCAATGTTGTACAGAAGAAAAGAGCAGCATTATCACCTGAAAATGTCAATAGGCTGGTCTGCCTCAGCAACTGGCTGGGTAGGAAGAAAGCCTATTGAACAGATTGCCTATAAGGTTTTTTTTGTATTTTATTTATTTAAATATTGCAGAAAAGCCAAAACTTAACACATTTTGAATATAACAATTTAATTTGGGCCCTTTAATTTTGTATTTCAAAAATATATCTAGCTTTGATTTTCACTGAAAGTGAAGGAACATGTTTAAAAACGTACTGTACAAGTTAAGCTTATCAAAATTGAAGTTCCAATAAACGGGGTTTACCAACTCATTAATAAACAAATATGGATTGACCTGATTGCTTTGTCTTTTTTAAACAAATCTTAATTTGAAACAGTGTTGCTGTTTATCTTTGCATATTCTGATATTAACAGTTTTATTCCAGTTGTTTTAAAAATGTGATTAATCACGTGATTAATCTCAATTAATTTTTTTAATCGCTTGACAGCCCTTATATATATATATATATATATATATATATATATATGTAGTGCCTTGCAAAAGTATTCAGACCCCTGACCAATTCTACTTAATTACAAATGGTACATTGAAATTTCGTTCGGTTTGATATTTTCTTTTAACACTGAAACTCAAAATCAATTATTGTAAGGTGACATTGGTTTTATGTTGGTAAATATTTTTAAGAAAAATAAAAAAACTGAAATATCTTGCTTGCATAAGTATTCAACCCCCACACATTAATATTTGGTAGAGCCACCTTTCGCTGCACTAAGAGCTTTAAGTCTTTTGGGGTAAGTATGTAACAGCTTTGCACACAGTGTCGGAGTGATTTTGGCCCATTCTTCTTGGCAGATTTGCTCCAGGTTGTTCAGGTTGGTTGGACGACGCTTGTGGACCGCAATTTTCAAATAGTGCCACAGATTCTCAATGGGATTGAGATCAGGACTTTGACTGGGCCACTGTAGGACATTCACCTTTTTGTTCTTGAGCCACTCCAATGTTTCTTTGGCCTTGTGCTTGGGATCATTGTCCTGCTGAAAGGTCAATTTCCTCCCAAGCTTCAGTTTTTTAGCGGACTGAAGCAGGTTCTCTTGCAGTATTTCCCTGTATTTTGCTCCATCCATTCTTCCTTCAATTTTATCAAGATGCACAGTCCCTGCTGATGAGAAGCATCCCCACAGCATGATGCTGCCACCACCATACTTCACTGTAGGGATGGTGTGTCTTGAGGCATGGGCAGTGTTAGGTTTGTGCCACACATAGCGCTTTGAGTTTTGGCCAAAAAGCTCTATCTTAGTGTCATCTGACCACAAAACCTTTTCCCACATCGCAGCTGGGTCACTCTCATGCTTTCTGGCAAACTCCAGACGTGCTTTCAGATGGTACTTTTTGAGTAACGGCTTCTTTCTTGCCACCCTCCCATACAGGCCAGTGTTATGCAGAGCTCTTGATATGGTTGACTGGTGCACCATTATTCCACTACCAGCCACTGAACTCTGTAGCTCCTTCAAAGTGATTGTTGGCCTCTCCGTGGCTTCTCTCACAAGTCTCCTTGTTTGAGCGCTGAGTTTTGAGGGACAGCCTTTTCTTGGCAGTGCCTGGGTGGTGTGATGCAGCTTCCACTTCCTGATTATTGATCCAACTGTGCTCACTGGGATATCCAAACACTTGGATATTATTTTGTACCCTTTCCCTAATCTATGCATTTGTATTACTTTATCTCTAACTTCTGTAGAATGCTCTTTGGTCTTCATTTTCCTTCAGATTCACAGCCTGACCAATGATCCTTCAACAGTGGGGTTTTTATCCAGAAAATGTGACAGCAACTTTAATGGTTCACAGGTGGAGGCCAATGGTAAGGTAATTGTGTCCTCGTTAGGGCAATTTCTTTCATCGGTGTAAACTGGGAGCTTCCACAACACAGGGGTTGAATACTTATGCAAGCAAGATATTTCAGTTTTTTATTTTTCTTAAAAATATTTCTCAACATAAAACCAATGTCACCTTACAATAATTGATTTTGAGTTTCAGTGTTTTAAGATAAAATTTCAAACAGAACGAAATGTACCATTTGTAATTCAGTAATATGAGAGAATTGGTCAGGGGTCTGAATGCTTTTGCAAGGCACTGTATATATATATATATATATACAGTACTGTGCAAAAGTTTTAGGCAGGTGTGAAAAAATGCTGTAAAGTAAGAATGCTTTCAAAAATAGACATGTTAATAGATTATATTTATCAATTAACTAAATGCAAAGTGAGTGAACAGAAGAAAAATCTAAATCAAATCCATATTTGGTGTGACCACCCTATGCCTTCAAAACAGCATCAAGCATCAATTCTTCTAGGTACACTTGCACACAGTTTTTGAAGGAACTCGGCAGGTAGGTTGGCCCAAACATCTTGGAGAACTAACCACAGTTCTTCTGTGGATTTAGGCAGCCTCAGTTGCTTCTCTCTCTTCATGTAATCCCAGACAGACTCGATGATGTTGAGATCAGGGCTGTGGGGGCCATACCATCATTTCCAGGACTCCTTGTTCTTCTTTACGCTGAAGATAGTTCTTAATGACTTTCGCTGTATGTTTGGGGTCGTTGTCATGCTGCAGAATAAATTTGGGGCCAATCAGATGCCTCCCTGATGGTATTGCATGATGGATAAGTATCTGCCTGTACTTCTCAGCATTGAGGAGACCATTAATTCTGACCAAATCCCCAACTCCATTTGCAGAAATGCAGCCCCAAACTTGCAAGGAACCTCCACCATGCTTCACTGTTGTCTGCAGACACTCATTCGTGTACACTCTCCAGCCCTTCGGCGAACAAACTGCCTTCTGCTACAGCCAAATATTTCAAATTTTGACTAATCAGTCCAGAGCACCTGCTGCCATTTTTCTGCACCCCAGTTCCTGTGTTTTCGTGCATAGTTGAGTCGCTTGGCCTTGTTTCCATGTCGGAGGTATGGCTTTTTGGCCGCAAGTCTTCCATGAAGGCCACTTCTGACCAGACTTCTCCGGACAGTAGATGGGTGTACCAGGGTCCCACTGTTTTCTGCCAGTTCTGAGCTGATGGCACTGCTGGACATCTTCCGATTGCGAAGGGAAGTAAGCATGATGTGTCTTTCATCTGCTGCAGTAAGTTTCCTTGGCCGACCACTGCGCTCACGGTCCTCAACGTTGCCCGTTTCTTTGTGCTTCTTCAAAAGAGCTTGGACAGCACATCTGGAAACCCCTGTCTGCCTTGAAATTTCTGCCTGGGAGAGACCTTGCTGATGCAGTATAACTACCTTGTGTCTTGTTGCTGTGCTCAGTCTTGCCATGGTGTATGACTTTGACAGTAAACTGTCTTCAGCAACCTCACCTTGTTAGCTGAGTTTGGCTGTTCCTCACCCAGTTTTATTCCTCCCACACAGCTGTTTCTGTTTCAGTTAATGATTGTGTTTCAACCTACATATTGAATTGATGATCATTAGCACCTGTTTGGTATAATTGTTTAATCATACACCTGACTATATGCCTACAAAATCCCTGACTTTGTGCAAGTGTACCTAGAAGAATTGATGCTGTTTTGAAGGCAAAGGGTTGTCACACCAAATATGGATTTGATTTAGATTTTTCTTCTGTTCACTCACTTTGCATTTAGTTAATTGATAAATATAATCTATTAACATGTCTATTTTTGAAAGCACTTACTTTACAACATTTTTTCACACCTGCCTAAAACTTTTGCACAGTACTGTATATATATATATATATATATATATATATATATATATATATATATATATATATATATATATATATATGAAGCAGAAAGATTAAATGTAAATCAGATATTAAAAGAGACTTCGTTTAAGGTAATGCAGGAAGCTAAATTGACATCGGCAAGACGAATTAGAGAAATAAGTAATGAAATAGAGACAGTAATAAATGACATAAATTGCATGTTCCCTCCATCAGAAATGAGACAGTTACTTCGTAAAGTAGACAACCTTGAGAACAAAACACTAGAACATTTGAACAACAAAAAGTTAATAAAATTACACAAATTAATAGGTCAACCAGGATTACAAAATAGAATAGGTCTAGAAAAAATTAAAATTTCAAATCATAACAATTCCGTGAATAAGGAAAACACTGCTGAAAAACTATCGAATAGAATGCTTGAGCAATACGAGTATAAGAGTTATGACGACTACAACATAGTTCAAATAGAGAAGGAGAAGTGTAGTTTTATACGGTTCACAAAATGACCATCGAACAATTAGACATAATATAATAAAACTAATGGAAAGCAATATAAAACAATATGAAATGTACATCGACTCAGTGGCCCATATTGAAAAAATGAAATTAAGTGACGGGAGTATAGATTCTTGGGCTACAGAGGCAGAAGTTATGGCGGCTGTAGATCTCCTAAATAGGCCCATACATGTATACATAGACTTAAAGAATAAGGACTGTTTTAAATACGAAGGCACAATAGAAGCCATTAAAAATAAGAACGATCCAATTAATCTTTTATACAACAATAACCATTTCTCAGTTATTGTATTTAAAGACAATGAAACCGAAGAAAATCTGAATACTGTGGCATAATTAAGAAAGATAATCAAAATAAATCTAAAACAGTAAAAATAAACCAGGTTAATAATAAAATGCGAAATAGGGAATTAAACATGACTAAGACAGAGAATTCAAAACATAAAGATAGGAGACCCAAAATAGACATGGTACCAAATACACAAAAGATAAGACAGAAGACATAGTATTTAATTTATCAAGTAAAACTTTAACCACATCCCAAAAAGCAGTACTGAGTAAAGGACTTAAGTTTATACCGACTAAAAGATACATCGATAAAGATAAACTGGCCACTGAATTGAAGGAGTGGGAGAGACGATGAGATTAGCGGAATATTTTTTCAATGAAAATATCTCAGATTCAGAGGGTAATTATGAGCATGGGATTAAAGTTAATAGTACAAGCACATGGACTCCTCCGGATGGAAGAGACAAATGGTTAGATATGTATATTGAAGTAGTTAAACAAGAAATAATAGTAGGACTAAAGAAAAGATGTAAACTTAATCTAACCAATATTGAAGAACAAGCTATGACTGAGTTGTTAAATGATGATGATATAATGATAAGACCAGCAGATAAAGGCTCAGGAATAGTGATAATGAACACAGATGACTATATGAAATCTGTAGAATGTGAATTAAATAATACAGATACATATGAAGAAGTTAAAAGCAATAAGATCAATAAATCGGCAAAAGAGGTTAAGGAAATTATGGAGAGACTATACAATAAAGGAATTATATCAAAAGAATTAAAAAATACATGCAGCCACATAATGCAAGAACAGGCCTAGCAAGAGGAAATCCTAAAATGCACAAAGAAAATCACCCGATGCTAATGATAGTCAGTACAATTGATAATCCAACACACATAATAGCTGAAATAGCAGAAAACAACTTAGGTCGCACGTTGAGAAATTACCAAGCTATGTTAAGGATACAACACAATTTTTAAAAAGACTTGAATCAATAAAACACAACCTTCCAGAGAATACAATTTTATTTTGCATGGATGTAAAATCCTTGTACCCAAGTGTCCCTCAGAAAGAAACTTTAGAAGCTTGTCAAAAGCACTAGATAATAGACTAGATAAATCAATACCAACAGCAGAAGTACTGAACATGATCAACGTAGTTTTAGAAAACAGTTATTTTACATTTGTTGATAAGAATTACAAACAAAACGATGGTACAGCAATAGGATCTAAATTAGGAATGCATTTTGCCAGTACATACATGGGAAAATGGGAAGAACAATTACTTAGAAAATCGGAAAGAGAACCTTTAGAATACATTCGGTTTGTAGATGATATTTTTGGGGTTTGGACACATGGAGAAGAGTCTCTTCCAGTTTCATAAAATAGCAAATGAAATACACAGTAATATTAAGGTGGACCTTCGATGGACAAGGAAAGAAATAGAATTTTTAGATACCATAGTAAAACTTGAAGAAGGTTCAATTGAGACTGACCTCTTCTGTAAACCTACTGACATGCACCAGTATTTACACATGTCCTCTGCACATCCGATACACACTAAAAGGGCAATCCCAAAGGGTCTAGGAATAAGAATACTAAGAATATGCTCAAAAGAAAGTGACTATGTAAAACAAAGAAATGTATTAAAAACAAATCTTAAAAAAAGAGGATACAAAGAAAGAATTATAGAGACGGAGTTAAGAAAAGTGGATAAACTAAAAAGAGATGATCTACTAGATTATAAAACTAGAGATAAAAAGGTCAAAAGAGTCCCATTAATAATGACTTACTCTAAACTTTTGCCCAATATTTCTAAGATAGTTTGGAAACACTTATGGATTCTACATAATTCAGAAAAATTAAAAAAGTATTTCTTAAGGCCCCAGTTGTAGCATTCAAAAGAGAAGCTAATTTAGGTGATATTTTAGTTCACAGTAAACATAAAAGAATAATTGACAAAATAGGTTCTACTAACATGTGCACCAGTAGATGTAAAGTGTGTAAATACATAGATAAAAGTAAAAATATAATTAAACATAAGAACACCACATATCCACTAAAAACTAATACCTACTGTAAAAATAGCAATGTTGTTTATGGAATAGCCTGTGAAAAATGTGATGAAATCAAATATGTTGGAGAGACTGGAACTACTTTATATAAACGAATTCAGAACCACCTTTCATTAATTAGAAATAAAAAATGAATGAACCAATAGTACAGCACTTCACCAGTCAAGGACATGACATAAATGATGTAAAGTTTGTAGTATTAGAACAGCTAAAATTAGACAATGCGACATATAGAAGAATAAAAGAAAGTAAATGGATAAATAGACTGAATACGATTATGCCAGCGGGACTCAACAGAAAAGAATGAACTAATTAACTTCAATAGATATATAACATTTAAATAAATAAACAAAGTTTGTTCAAAAGTTGTGCATGCTGATGCGCTGGGAGGCCAAATCTAGACTGATCCTCAGAGCCAGCATTGCATGATATAATAAAAATATAAATTTATATAAAGTAATGTTAATTAGAATTAATACAGATTCAAAGATAGAAGTAAAAATGATGTCACAATATATAGAACAGCATTATATCATGTAAGAATAAATCATAGATTTGAATGTAAACAATAACAAGTAGTTGTCATGCCGTCAAAAACCTATAAATACCTCCAATGTTTTGATTCAAACACAGGCTCCCTTGAGAAAGATATGTGCAACATATCGAAACGTTGGGCAGCTGGCTCTTTGAGCTAAATATACAGCTCTGGAAAAAATTAAGAGACCACTGCAAAATTATCAGTTTCTCTGGTTTTACTATTTATAGGTATGTGTTTGGGTAAAATGAACATTTTTGTTTTATTCTATAAACTACTGACAACATTTCTCCCAAATTCCAAATAAAAATATTGTCATTTAGAGCATTTATTTGCAGAAAATGACAACTGGTCAAAATAACAAAAAAGATGCAGTGTTGTCAGACCTCGAATAATGCAAAGAAAATAAGTTCATATTCATTTTAAACAACACAATACTAATGTTTTAACTTAGGATGAGTTCAGAAATCAATATTTGGTGGAATAACCCTGATTTTCAAGCACAGCTTTCATGCGCCTTGGCATGCTCTCCACCAGTCTTTCACATTGATGTTGGGTGACTTTATGCCACCCTGGCAAAAATTCAAGCAGCTCGGCTTTGTTTGATGGCTTGTGACCATACATCTTCCTCTTGATCACATTCCAGAGGTTTTCAATGGGGTTCAGGTCTGGAGATTGGGCTGGCCATGACAGGGTCTTGATCTGGTGGTCCTCCATCCACACCTTGATTGACCTGGCTGTGTGGCATGGAGCATTTTCCTGCTGGAAAAACCAATCCTCAGAGTTGGGGAACATTGTCAGAGCAGAAGGAAGCAAGTTTTCTTCCAGGACAACCTTGTACTTGGCTTGATTCATGCGCCCTTCACAAAGACAAATCTGCCCGATTCCAGCCTTGCTGAAGCACCCCAGATGAGTCCAATTTTCAGCTTTGCCCAACACCTGGTCGTCTAATGGTTAGACGGAGACCTGGAGAGGCCTACAAGTCACAGTGTCTCGCACCCACTGTGAAATGTGGTGGAGGATCGGTGATGATCTGGGGGTGCTTCAGCAAGGCTGGAATCGGGCAGCTTTGGCATGAATCAAGCCAAGTACAAGGTTGTCCTGGAAGAAAACTTGCTTCCTTCTGCTCTGAAAATGTTCCCCAACTCTGAGGATTGGTTTTTCCAGCAGGAAAATGCTCCATGCCACACAGCCAGGTCAATCAAGGTGTGGATGGAGGACCACCAGATCAAGACCCTGTCATGGCCAGCCCAATCTCCAGACCTGAACCCCATTGAATACCTCTGGAATGTGATCAAGAGGAAGATGGATGGTCACAAGCCATCAAACAAAGCCGAGCTGCTTGAATTTTTGCGCCAGGAGTGGCATAAAGTCACCCAACATCAATGTGAAAGACTGGTGGAGAGCATGCCAAGACGCATGAAAGCTGTGCTTGAAAATCAGGGTTATTCCACCAAATATTGATTTCTGAACTCATCCTAAGTTAAAACATTAGTATTGTGTTGTTTAAAAATGAATATGAACTTATTTTCTTTGCATTATTCGAGGTCTGACAACACTGCATCTTTTTGTTATTTTGACCAGTTGTCATTTTCTGCAAATAAATGCTCTAAATGACAATATTTTTATTTGGAATTTGGGAGAAATGTTGTCAGTAGTTTATAGAATAAAACAAAATGTTCATTTTACCCAAACACATATCTATAAATAGTAAAATCAGAGAAACTGATAATTTTGTAGTGGTCTCTTAATTTTTTCCAGAGTTGTATATATATATATATATATATATATATATATATATATATATATATATATATATATATATATATATATATATATATAATGGCTAAAAAGCTGTGTTTTTGTTTTGTATGGCAGTGTGGCTAGGGAAGCCTCATCCACAGAGAAACTTGTGTAAAAGGTGGCCATTACCCAATTTAATTAATTGGTTAATTTGTTGCTAATCAGGAGATGGTCACCAATATAAAAACCCTGCCATTTCCCTGTTCTGGGTGGAGTGTTGTGGGTGTTAGAGAGGAGGAATGGGAGCGAGAGAACAGAGAAAACAAAATGAAACTAAACTAAAAATACAGATACAATATAGGATCAGTGAAGGCGATTGTCTGCTTTTTTGTTTTGCTCTGTGAGGATTGTTTTTGTAAAACATTTTTATTTTATTTTTGTGTTAAAATAAACGGCACAGCAGCGCCTTTCTGCACCGCAGCACCTTGTGTGTGTTTTGTTCCTGCATCTCGCATGACGTCACCACTCAGTCATCCCTGTCACAAGGTCAAAAAGAGAATAGCTTGTATTTTTATTAAGAGCAGCAGGACAGTTTGAACCATTATGTGATTACAGACCACTGTGCTCAATACTGAGAGAGGTTGGATATTTGCTGCAAGGTGTTAGTGATTAATAGGTCAATTTACAAGTTATTTTGCTCATGTACTTTTCAGGGCTTCATCCAAAATAGTGTAATTTTCACAATATAACACACACAATGCATTTGAGTTAAATGAATATTACAGTACCATTTCCAAATGCCATTTTTATCACAGTGGAATCACTTGCTCCACTGGCCCCTTTTCAACCTGAAAAGAGGAGCAGTTGAGTCAACTTATGTAGCTCCATTATTTAACACTTAGTTCAGGATGGTATAAAATGAGGAGCAAGCTATAAAACTTACAGGCTTCGTGGATAAAAAAACATCTTCCTACACCACCTGTCAATTGTGTCCTCTGGATGCCTGTAACAGGGCGAGCAGCCCTGTACATTGTTTTGTTTATTTTATTTTAGAGCGCGGTCCCCCTCCGCCCCTGTGTTTATTTTGTATTGTTTGTACAGTCATGTATCGTCCTCTGTGCGCTACCATCGCTGGTAGCGTCACATGACATTATTGTTTACTTTTTTTTGTTTATGTGCATTGATTAAATCCCGTGCGCCTGTGTCGGCGTATCAACGTCAATCTCTCTACCTCAGTCTCTTCTGTGTTCTCCTCGGCAGCCTGAGGCAAATATATCAGGACTTTACTACAACTTGGTGTCAGAAAGGGATTGCTGTATCCTGCGCAATGGAAAATCGACCCACGACAGAGAGACATTGAGGAGCAAACCCCTGAATTTTTTGGGGGAGCAGGAGCAAGCCAACGCACCACCAGCTTCAACCCGAAGGCCAGAGAGGTGGAGCTTCGTGGTCCCAAGGACTGAGAGGGAGGAGTGTCCAGCCCGAATGCCCGAGCGGCAGGAGCCCGGTCCAATGAGGGAGGTGCGCCCTACCGAGCGCCGGAAGAGAGAGGAGGAGCTCCGCCCCCAGAGCCTGAGGAGGCGGGCCAACCACTGGAGGAGTTTCTGCCTTCAGTCCAGCCGCTGCTGCTGAAGCCGCCACTCACGCTCTCTGATCGCCATGGGACAAACACGCAGGAGTGTTGCTGCCTTTGGTCCAGCCGAAGCTGCCGGAGTCATCACTCCCTGCTGTGTTTTTACAAACAAAGGTCAGGCTGGGCAGATTGCCTTCACTGTTCCTATGTTCTTTAAATCACGCTGTTGTTGCTCTCGCCCTTCTCTGAACTCCCACAACAACCACCCCGAAGCTAGAGAGCTGCAGCCTTTTATATCGTGGCCGAGGGGTTTAACTAGCTTGCAAGTAATTATTCTATTACCCTCGCCACAATCTGCACGAAGTTTGATTACTACGCGGATGGGGCTGCCCATCCACGTTACTAAACAATAACAAATGTACGGCACCGCCGTCATATAAACAAAACAACCGGCGCCCGCCATAAATATAATACAATAAAAATAAATAAACAATACAAAATAAACACAGGGGCGGAGGGGGACCGCGCTCTAAAATAAAATAAACAAAACAATGTACAGGGCTGCTCGCCCTGTTACAATGCCTCAACACAGAGCTCTAGCGGAGCACATTTGGGCAATACCCGAAACATCTGTATTATATGTTCAAAATGCCAAATTTTTCTATGGTACTTTTTCTTAAAGGCTTTGGCCCCATTTTAAGCAGTGATATAACTTTGTGGAGCTCATCCATCCATACACAAAGTTAATGCAGATATTGTTGTTTACTCTTTGCTGTTTTATAAAAACTTCGATCCTTATTTTTAGGAACTGCTGCATAAGAGACTGCCTCTGAACTTCCCTTTCTGACCCTATGTTAGGACATGCACAGCACATCTGAGCAGATAAGTAATTAGTACCAGAAAGGTGGCTGCTTATTTGTGCCTGCAGCCCACCCAAAAAAGAAAATCTGCAACCCCCACTTTTTTAATCACTTTTGATATGGATCAGCCACATTGCCAAGCATCTAAAAAATGATTAAATAAACTACACGGCTCAAACTTCAGTGGGCGTTAAGCCTGAAGCCAGTAACTGTATTATGCTATAATTTTCATTTTTATTCACTTTAATTATGTATTCAAAGATAACCACCAATAAACCATGTATTTTTGTTATTTTTTAAATTAGAGATTAAATCAACCTGTAGCTAGTACTGTACATGAGTTGATTAATAATACTTGTTTATTGGAAAGAATGCCTGTGATGGGGTACACCCCGCCCCTGTAAGTGTATTTATATTTATGTGATTTCAGGCTTGTATTCTTGTTTCTTTGAACTCTTGTCATTCGATTTCTTATTGTCCTCACACTTGTGTGGGTCTGGGAAAGAGCCAGTCAGGATTAAGATGTTATGAACACCTTCATCATTTTGAATGGCAATTGCATTGCCAATATTTTGTTTATATCTATTAATTATATGACAAGTACTTTGTGTCATGGTATATCAATAACACATTTCAGAATCTCATACCTCTAATCGGATGAATATAATAAAACTACTGCAGAAAACAAATACCGTATAGAAAAGTACAAATACTGCTTGTCTGCAGATTAACTATTTTTAGAATAGACTAGTTTATGCAATTCACTCATATGTGACTTAAGATAAATTAATGAGGCTTACTGGTGGCTTTCAGCAACTGACAGGGCTACATTGCCATTGAATTGATGCATATTTCATGTCTATTTTAGTGACTGAAGTGGGTGGTTCAATTTCAGTAGCAGGTCTCTCAATTATTTTTTTGTTAACTCTAAAGTTAACAAAGAGATGACAAAGAGATAGACCAACAGATAATAAATGCTACCTTTATCTGAGTAAGACCCTATGTACATTTGTAGGCATTTATGGATCTCAGCAGTCTACTGGTATTTATGTGAAAACAACAATATAATTGCCTTAACACTCCAACAACCATATAACAGACTAGGAACTGAAGTGCCACCAGCCACCAGCCGTGTATAAATCTCATAATTGTTTTGAGAAAATTACTCTTGGCTAATAATTAAATTCCAATGAATTTACAAAGCTCTTTAATGTGGATGACTTAATGACAATAATATACTCTTAAATTACTTTTGAAGGTGAGGAAATTAACATTGTGGTTCTGCGCTAATGTCTTGTTAATTGGAAAACCTAGGAACATGTGTTGCAGGAGGAATCAAATTCAACAAGCATTATACTGTACATGAATACCAAAATGTGAAGTTATACAATGTGAACAACAATACACTTAAGACTTCTAAAGTGCTTTTCATGTGAGACACACCACAGAACGATGTACATATTGAGTCAAGAACTACCGTAATAAAATAAACAGATACAGGCCGAGGCAGTTGCAAAAGCCAAACTATATAAATATGTCTTCAAGTTAGTTTTAAAGTCCCTAACACCTTTTAGAATTCAGCTGCAGAGCTTAGGTGCATAGTTTGAGAAGGCCTGTGCTCCCTGTAGAGAGACTAAATGTTATTTGCTCCACCAATAATCCAAGAACTTGTGACCACAGGGCACGACTAGGGACATATGGAATGAGCATCTGGTCAATGCAAACAGGAGCAAGACCATGTCAGGCCTTGTAGGTCAGTAACACAACCTTAAAATCAACCTTGTATCGCACCAGAAAACAAAGTGCTCTCTAGATGGGGTAATGTGCTGCCCAGCCCTAGTTTTCGTTAAAATATGAGCTGCAGAGTTCTGATAAAAAGCTGCAGTCTACTCATAACCTAACACCCTACTGATTCTAACCCTTTCTCTCTATTTGACAGCTTAGAGAGTTAGAAATCACTTTGGAAAGTGTTTTTTTTTTTTTTTAACAATTAAATATATTTATTTTAGCTCATGCTTCATGGTTTCTGTCCCATTTATTTCCAAACTTTCTTTATTCATTTTTGTTCTTTTTTGTCTCATATTTTGAAAAAAAGGGGATGAATAATTAGTTGCCTGAGGATTTACAGTTTGTTTGACAGTTTTAAATGGGAAATCCATAGTGACTTGCATTTAATGGCTATTTCAATCTTGTGACTTTAATTGAAGGGCATTGAAAAAATGTAATAATAATAGAAAGCCAACAATCACAGCCCATTTTCTTTGTTTAAGTGGAACAGTTTTAGTTCTTCCAGTCTATCCAACAAGGATTTGAATTGTACCATCATTACATTACAATTTAAGGTCATAAACTCTGAACAGAATGTTCACTTAACAGCAATAGCATTTTTAACTAACCATCTTATTACCAAGGTCAGCTTGGTCCCATATTGTGGTACCAAGTTAAAAAAAATGGAAATTGAATATTGGTAGAGGGATATTGTTTAGTTTCCCACGGAATAAACACAGCAAATGGTAATGTGGAGAAACAGGGAACGGAAATAACAGACTGCTGGTACACTTGTGGCTGCCATGTCTCATTATAAACTTAAATGTAATTATTTTAAATTATATTAGTTACTTTTAACAATTTTTAAAAATAATTTTAGTTGATTTATTCTTATCTGACTCATTTGTCATTTTTTGTATCAATATTATTATTAAGGTCAGTTCAAATATAGCTACATTATACCTATATTGTTTACATTCAGTATTGTTGCTTTTATTTTTTATATATTTTAATTCTTCCCTACCCTGCTACCTTATTTCTATATTTCTTTACCTTTTCATTCATTTAATATTATCTTTCTGACTAATGTGCTATGTTTGTACTTGCAAATATTCATGAAGAAAGTGATTTATCTTCAGGCTGGTAGTGTCTTTGATCCCTTGTCTGGACGGTAACTGGTGCAATTTCAGTTAAGGCTTTCTCTCCTTGCTATACATATTGTGGCAAAGTGGGGTGTTCTTCTCGTAAAAATGAAGATTCACTGGACCACAGATATATTTCAAATAGGACAGTGCTGCCTGTATATGTATTTTTCCAAACAAAAAATAATAAAAATAAACAGAACAAAACAAAAGCCTAACTTCACCAGGAATATTTAATTTAACTTTTTATCAGTTTTAACTATAAAACCGGACAGCTACACCGTTGACCAAACATAAAAATCTAACAATACCCATCACACAGGTCTCTCCTCAGTGGCGAGTGTGTCAGTAAAAAATTTTTTTTGCTGTATTAATGTAAATCACGTATTTTTTTCTGAGATTTAACAAAATAAAGTCCAAATTTAGCTAAATACATAAATGTTAACAAACACAGTCTTAAAAGTCAGAGTGTAAGCGCAGCTCTGCAACATACACTGCCAAGTCAAACACTTCAGTGGGCATGGGCTTGCATGTTAAAAGCTATGCCCACCGGAAGCGAACTTGCGAATCAAAAATAATTAAAACTATTGATTTAAATGGAGTAATGCACAACACAAGCGAAGCAAGTGGCGTGAATGAAGCGCGCAAATATAGAAATACATTTGCTTTATTTGTATTTTGCTACGCGCTGTTTGCGTCGAATGGACCAATCAGAAATAAGGTCAAAGGTAGCGGCTGTCAGACTGTCAGTGTCTCGCTCACGCAGAGATAACTACAGAAATAAAAAAAAAATCTACATCAATGAGAATTTAATTATTAAAGTCGAAAAATATAATGTTTTTTATGATGCCAGTGTCTGTGGTTATAAAACAATAAAAAGGACGCACATGTCAAGAAATAGCAGAACAATTGGAAATTGATGTTATGTCTATCTCTCTTTATTTCACCTTCATTTTAGTCAGTGATGGGGAGCGCCACACACTGGTTTCGTATTTCTGTAAAATGTTACTTCTATGTTTTAATAATGTTGACCAAAAATAATAATCACATTAGCTCTTTAACAAGCCGGTGGTAATCCCTAAACTGTTTCCTTTTTTTAGTGTGTGGTGTTCCCATGCTCTTCTGTGTTTTATTTATTTTATTTTGTCTCCACAAAAGGAGCAAAAGGAGACAGTCTTTTCTTTTCATGACTAGCTACATTTTTTTGTACTCGTGCTGTATTCGTGTCGTTCGCTTCGCTCCGAAGTGCATACTGTATTTTGTGAAAACCTAAGATTTAATTGCTGAACGATAATGTTTTTCAGATGTATCTGTCAGGTAACTGTTTTATCGCCAACAAAACAAACAAAAAAAAGAGTTAAGTTACATGTATTTTTTCACGGATTTACTTGCTACAAATGTTAGCTACAGTAAATGTTGACTTGCCAAGTGTAAATAAAATATTTAAATTCACTGATTTATTTGTTAGAAACCCAGGTTTAACATGTCAAAATGTCCACTCAAAGTGTAAAATAAAAAAAAGATTTCTAGACTGATTTTAAATGCTGAATTTATGATACGCATATGTATTTAGCTAAATCTGGACTTTTTTGCGAAAAAATACGCAATTTACACGGAATCGGGGGAAAATAAAAATATAAAGTTATGGTCTTACCTTTTAAAATCGGGGAGGGTGTGGGGGTGTGCGACAAAATGTATGCTAACAAAGGGGGCAACACTACATTACACTACAACCCCAATGGCAGTCTGGGGATATAGTCCTGCATCAACCCCTGGACTGCATCTTTCCTCCTTCTGCCATATATATATATATATATATATATATATATATATATATATATATATATATATATATATATATATATACAGTACTGTGCAAAAGTTTTAGGCAGGTGTGAAAAAATGCTGTAAAGTAAGAATGCTTTCAAAAATAGACATGTTAATAGATTATATTTATCAATTAACTAAATGCAAATCCATATTTGGCGTGACCACCCTTTGCCTTCAAAACAGCATCAAGCATCAATTCTTCTAGGTACACCTGCACACAGTTTTTGAAGGAACTCGGCAGGTAGGTTGGCCCAAACATCTTGGAGAACTAACCACAGTTCTTCTGTGGATTTAGGCAGCCTCAGTTGCTTCTCTCTCTTCATGTAATCCCAGACAGACTCGATGATGTTGAGATCAGGGCTCTGTGGGGCCATACCATCACTTCCAGGACTCCTTGTTCTTCTTTACCATTTAAGATAGTTCTTAATGACTTTCGCTGTATGTTTGGGGTCGTTGTCATGCTGCAGAATAAATTTGGGGCCAATCAGATGCCTCCCTGATGGTATTGCATGATGGATAAGTATCTGCCTGTACTTCTCAGCATTGAGGAGACCATTAATTCTGACCAAATCCCCAACTCCATTTGCAGAAATGCAGCCCCAAACTTGCAAGGAACCTCCACCATGCTTCACTGTTGCCTGTAGACACTCATTCGTATGCGCTCTCCAGCCCTTCGGCGAACAAACTGCCTTCTGCTACAGCCAAATATTTCAAATTTTGACTCATCAGTCCAGAGCACCTGCTGCCATTTTTCTGCACCCCAGTTCCTGTGTTTTCGTGCATAGTTGAGTCGCTTGGCCTTGTTTCCACGTCGGAGGTATGGCTTTTTGGCCGCAAGTCTTCCATGAAGGCCACTTCTGACCAGACTTCTCCGGACAGTAGATCTGCCAGTTCTGAGCTGATGGCACTGCTGGACATCTTCCGATTGCGAAGGGAAGTAAGCATGATGTGTCTTTCATCTGCTGCAGTAAGTTTCCTTGGCCGACCACTGCGTCTAGGGTCCTCAACGTTGCCCGTTTCTTTGTGCTTCTTCAAAAGAGCTTGGACAGCACATCTGGAAACCCCTGTCTGCCTTGACATTTCTGCCTGGGAGAGACCTTGCTGATGCAGTAGAACTACCTTGTGTCTTGTTGCTGTGCTCAGTCTTGCCATGGTGTATGACTTTTGACAGTAAACTGTCTTCAGCAACCTCACCTTGTTAGCTGAGTTTGGCTGTTCCTCACCCAGTTTTATTCCTCCAACACAGCTGTTTCTGTTTCAGTTAATGATTGTGTTTCAACCTACATATTGAATTGATGATCATTAGCACCTGTTTGGTATAATTGTTTAATCATATACCTGACTATATGCCTACAAAATCCCTGACTTTGTGCAAGTGTACCTAGAAGAATTGATGCTGTTTTGAAGGCAAAGGGTTGTCACACCAAATATGGATTTGATTTAGATTTTTCTTCTGTTCACTCACTTTGCATTTAATTAATTGATAAATATAATCTATTAACATGTCTATTTTTGAAAGCATTCTTACTTTACAGCATTTTTTCACACCTGCCTAAAACTTTTGCACAGTACTGTATGTATATATATATATATATATATATATATTACATGGATGGAGGCTATATTTGCATCCTGAGCCATTCGAAAAAAAGGCATAACAACACAGTAGTGACGTCAAAAAGTGATAATTCCTCTAGAGGAAAACATACTCGAACTTTGACCCATTCGACTCCTCGAGACCATCAATTTCAATTAAAACACAAAACGTCTCAGAACAATACTACTCAAACAATCAACAAACCTCTGCTCACTATTTAAAATGTAAACATTATGTATTTACCCAATGAGCTGCCGATGTAAAACTATACATTGTGCATCTGTATATATATATATATATATATATATATATATATATATATATATATATATATACACATACACACACACACACACACACTGACACTTACAGTGCTCTTACTGGGTGGGACCTTATACACCATTGATCCCTGCTGTATAGCAAGATTTTTTCATTTTTGTATTCACTTTTTTATTTTAATTTTATGTACTGATTGATTTTTTAAAAATTTCCCTGTCTAAATTATTTAAAATACTTATTTATTGCTTCATAATTGTGGAAATACATTGAAGCATAAATAAAAATGAGCAGTTAAAAATGAAAACAGTAAATCGAATTAATAACACTTGGTTACTTTTGGATTCTTCCATTGTTACATTGATGGTACTCAACTACATTTGCCTTTAAAGCCGGGAAATGCTTCTGCTGGGGTGTTATTAACTGCGTGACTTGTTGAGCCAGAGGCTATGCTGGTGGGTTCTCAACAACCCCCCCCCCCCCAAAACAATGGGCAGTTGATTTTGTTTCCCCTTGTTTGTCATTCAAATAATAATTTCGTAATATCTAACATTTCTTGGCACTCCCTTTTCATTCCGACCTCTTTACCTATAATTAAATAAAGGGCTGCATACACTGTTTGCAGTGGGCTTATGTCAGAAAGGCTTAATGATAATAATAATAATAATAATACTAATAGTCACAAACCAGTAGGCCTATAGATTTTTTGACAAATATATTTCTGGAACATTACAATTGTCCCTGTTATTTTAAATATGCAAGAAACAAGTTGAGTGTTTGGAAAGTCTTTGCATAAAAATACCTTTGCATGGCATAATCTAATCATGATCAGCAGGAATGGACCATCCCTGAAAAACCTGCTGTTCTGCATTGGTATCACAAAACCCCTGGCTACCGTCACTTGGCTGGTCATCAACATTCCCACAAGTCATAAAAACATTGGGGATATACACTGACAGATTTTCTGTTCTGTACCACATCATGGATCACTATTGCTGTGTTACCTGTTTGACAATGTGGGCAATAATCCTTACACTATCAGTGCACTAGAATAGACATTTTGAAAAGAGCTTTTAAACAGAGTTTTAAGTGTAAAAAGCTGTCAGGATGTTAACAATGAAATGAAAAATTACAGGTATGTTATTTATACAGTTGTAGCAACACATGGGGACATGTAACACTATATTTTTCGGAACCCCGCCACTTACTCTTTAAATGTAGGCTTTGGGGCAGTGAAGCCATGATGTAGGATGGCATTACTGTCAAGCTAATTTCCCCCTCCCTCTTAAATTATGCCACAGGTAATTATGCTAAGTGGTGTATTTAAATAAAGGAGGGGGGAATGAGCAACATGCAATCTTTAAGAGCTTTCAGCTTTTGTTACATTCAACAATGTGGGTTGTATACTTACACCAACACAGGCCTGACTGCATTATTCATGTTCCCGTAGGCTGCTCTTCCAAGCAGCTCCCTGAAACAGCTTTCTGCCAAAGTAGCCGGGTTCTCATCTTTGTCGCCGTCTGAGGGAGTGGTGGGTGCGCCAATCCTAATAGGAACAAAACAATGAGTACATGATCTTGCATGAAAATTGACATGGAAGAAAGGACCTACTTTAAACTATATTCTTCTGATTTAAACAGTGTTTAATTGGAGTGGTGGATGTATTAAGAATGAATTCACACAAGCTGTGCCTCACATTCAGAGGCATAACAAGCTTAATATTTATTAATTTATTTACAGTGGAACAACCCTTTTAGGACAAACTAGAGACTGAATTAAATTATCTTAAAAAGAGAGATGGTACTGTATGTACTTCACTAGCAGAATCTAGAGAATCTACTGTTCTTACAGTGAAATAAGCTCTACTATGACTATAGGTGAGCATACATGAAAAGTACAAACTATACCTGTAAGTGGTATACAGTGGTACCCACAGCCAGCTATACAAATATTGAAATATGGTGCAGTACTCTCTGCGGTAAAACTGAAGTCGATGTGATATGCCGTTTTGTTAACCGCTGTAAGCTGATATCTGACTAGAAACTGGTTTGTTACAGAATACTACTGAAACACTGTGTTTCACAAGCGGATGCCATACGCTAAAATTCGTGAATACCAAAAGCGCAAAGCTTACACTGAGTTAAAGTGGTTTTTATACTGTACTGTACAATTCTGATAACAGCTCGAATTTTAACATATGTTGAACAACAATCTATTGGGCTAAACGTTGCCTAATATTTAAAAAAAAAAAAAAAAAAAAAACTGGCACACTGCAGCAAGCAGAGCAAATAAATACATATTCTGCTCTCATCTGATGTTGAATTTTTTATCTCTATTTTGCAGACTTGCAGAACTTGCATTTTTCGTGACTCGGACTTGTACTCGGACTCGACCTTGTGTGACTCGGACTCGAACATTCGGGCTCCGTGACATTAATGACTCGTCCTTTTTTATTTTCTATTACACAAGTAATAGTAGGAAACTGCACAATTAAAACCCACCCAACAAAACATTATCCAATCACTGGTTAGCCCTATTGTCTGCAGCCAATCATAGTAAGAATAGGAAATTGGAAGCAAGTTAAACTGTAGCGTAAACACCCCCACACACACAAATCCAACTGCAACCATCGCAGACCAAGTTTTTATTTTTCTCTTTTGCATTACATTTTATAAGGAATAAATAATGTCAGCATGGTAAACAAGCAAGTAATTATTTGGTTTTTAACAAGCCTTTCTCTACTACTTTAAACCGTGTTCTAAGTTTTTTAAGCACTGTAGAAATACAGCTGTAACCATTCTTGAAGAATATGTAATTTGATTTTGATGAGCTCTCTGAAAAACAGGAATATAATTCATTTGGGTCTTTGCACTGAAAAAAATAGAACATTGGTCACCTTAATAATTTAGATTTTATTGAAAACAAAAATAAATGAAAAAAGAATAATCATATAAGTTATAATAATACTTTTAGAGCTTCAAAATTCATATCAGAAAGTCGCTGTGTGATTAAATCAATTCACCTGGCAAATTCAGTGTAAAACTAGGCACTAAAGTCTCAAATCGAAAATTGCCTACCGTCAAACAGGCAGAAGGACTGACTGATAGCTAAAAAAAGAACAACAGAATAACTTAATACCACTTGATTTACCAAAATGAAAAAAATGTATTATGTGTGCGGGAAAAACACATTAACAATACGCTGTGCAGCGTCAACCTAGAAATCTGTCTGTATGAACTGCATTTCTGTATTCCATTATGAACCTACACAAAGGGGAAATAGATAAATATAATATGTTTTGGTATAAATATAAAAAATACATTATCTGAAATCAAATTAACTGAAGCACAAGCTCGTAAATGCATCATTGTATTACAGACGTAATGCAAATGCAATGAAAGTGAAACATAACGTTTCTGTTTTGCAAAACGAATAATAAAAATAATACAAAAATGTATTATTTAAGATCACAGTATATATACAGTTCTGGTACCACTTGCAATCTGACAGTGTACCACCATCTGACATTACACAAGTTTTTGTATGCACACCATATTCTGACAATGTACCACTTTTTAACACTGCACCGACTCCAGATCACAGCTTCTATCAAAGTGAAAAACAACATCCACAAATTTGAACTTGAAGCTTATCTATAAACTTCAGGTAAATTCAAACAGTATTCCAATTCCAATTCCAAAAGAAAAGAAGATAGTGACAGACAAGTTGAAAAAGGCATGCAAATAGAATAATCTAGCTAGAAAAAATATATAAATATCATTTTTTTGTATTTTTATTTTGTTTTATTTGTGCATTTTTCCTGAGGGATATCAGACAACGTAAATTGTTCCTCCACTACTACCACTAGTTTAATGAAAATTGATTTGAGTTTGTTTCAAGGACTCAGACTCAAGACTCGAAGTCAAGGACCTTAGACTCGGACTTGGACTTGAATGATAGTGACTCGGACTCGACACTTGGGACTTGGGACTCGGTCTTGAGGTTTGAGGACTCGACTACAAGTCTGGTATTATGCAACCTACAGTAGTATTTTCACTTACCGTGCAGCATGTGTGCACATTTAAGACTGAAAAGTAATGAATGGGTTTCTTGTCAATAACACCACATTTCCCAAAGGTGAAAGTCGACAATGTATACTTAGAACTAAAATGTAGGACTAGTGAGTGCAATAATTATTTACGTTATGTATTATTTTTAAGCACAAACTTAGAAAAGGGCAGTTTAGCATTTCATATTGTTTGCTAAAAGTAATTTAATTACACATTAATATAATGTATTTTTTTCTTAATTACAAATTGTGGCAAATCTTCTTTATTTACAGTACAGTCGGCGCCGCCTAATCGGGATACTGATAATCGGGATTTCTGCTTAAATGGGATACAACTCTGGGAGACTGTTCTTCCCAATGCTATACAAATAACAGCGATTCATTATGTTTAGGAAAAAAAGACAACAATTGACTCATATTTTAAATTATGTATTTAACATTTAATCATAATGTGATTTCTTTCTTTTTCTTTTCATTTAGAAACAAAAAAGTGTGACTAGGGTCGTATCAAATTCCTCTCTTCAATTGGGCCAGCTTATTATTCCCGATAAAGTGGTGCTGACTGTATAACTTTGAACACAGTTCTGGGTTCCTAGCCCGGTCTTTGGTGGATAAGGCACTATCGACAACACATGATGGGTTTAAATAGGATGGTACCTGTATGTATGTTTATTTGTTTAGTTGAACAAAAAATGGAGGGCTATGTCCATGCGGGCACGTATAAAATAAATTTGAATAATTTTCAAGTGGATCAGTGTGAACAGCAGGCATTTAAATGCGTGCTGTATGTATTTTATCCTCTCAAAAGAATATGATAATGTACAATGATTAATTCAACGGGGTCAACACAGGCATGCCGTTCCCCACCCCCCTCCCCCAGACATTCGTCATCTTGTACCACTATAGAAGACTTATTGAAACATTTGTTACCATTTCATATAATATGTGAAGCAAAAATAACTGTACAACTTTAAAATATAGCTAGACTTTTGGTAGTCTAATAAAGCTAAACAAATACTTTTGTAGACAGCTTTTAATATTCTTTATCAATAAATGTAAATGCTGTGCATGGTCATTTTCTTTTGATACAGGGATCTTCGTTGTGGTGAGGTAGAGGTGCATCAATATGTTTTCACAAGTGGTGCTTGCTTAGGCTAGCGTGAGACAGTGTGTAACAGTGTACGGCTTCACTTAGTTAAAAATAGTGACAGAAGAGAAGCCTGACTTAGTAATTTCACTTGGGTGGGGGGGCTAAAATAAATTTTGGGGAGGCTCCAGCAACCCCCCCCCCCCTAAATCACCATGTTTTCTACATCAAAGTATGACACTGTACCTGTAAGCTGCAGGAGTTGTATTTAAATATTTGTTTTTAGGTGAAATGTACATAAAGCTTCCAAAAGTGTGGTGTACAGATAAGTGAAGGCGACATTAAAAAGATGTTATCAAAACGTGCATGCAAATTCACTT
Source organism: Acipenser oxyrinchus oxyrinchus (assembly GCA_030684275.1). NCBI lineage: Eukaryota > Metazoa > Chordata > Actinopteri > Acipenseriformes > Acipenseridae > Acipenser > Acipenser oxyrinchus. The sequence continues at coordinate 48,495,150 of CM060250.1, forward strand.
TCAGATACAAGTGGGCGGAAGCAATTTATACATGCCTGTTTAAAAAACAAAAAACAGAAATATTTGGCATGTTTCTTTGTGACTCCCTCCGCCCATGCTTTAAATCGGCCGTAATACAGTGATTGTCAATGCTTCCTCAGTTTATTGGTGTTTCTGCTGGGTCCAAGTGGCAACACAATACCGACTATACAAATAAATTATTGAGAAATATTCAGCATACTTGGGTGCCATTTAAAATGTTTACAACATCAAAAACATTAACCTCAAGATAAAGTTATAAAAACTAACAATGATAACTTTTTTTTTTCTTTAAAGCCAACATACAAATTATCCAAAGGGACTCTGTATAACTTTGTCACTTTGCATTTTCTGTACTCTTGTTTTTTCTTCCTTCGTTTTTCTTTTGCAAGTAAGAAATGTATCCATTTCAAACACCGGAAACAAAATGCAACCAGCCACTATTGCTGTTACAATGCAGCTGCACCAAATAAATAAAACAAAAACCGTCAAAGTATGAGAACTGTGATTATTATTTTCATTTACCAGAGCATTTATACTTCTAAAAAAGAAATGCAGAAACATTGTGCTTCATGTTATAGTGCAGTATATGGAGTGACCACTAGATGGTAGTGTATAGTGTTTTGGATAGCCTCTTAATGTGGTTCCTCTTGATATAGTTTGAGTATGTGTTCCTGCATCTCATAAGATGGCCGCACTGTATTATCAATGCTCCAAAATAATTTGTTATCAGCAAACTTGCGTGGATTACTCAGTCAAGATATAACATATGGCAACGAGGATAAAAACCTGATTAAGAAACACTACGTTCCAGGTAGGACAAGTAAATAACACCATAGTCATTGCAGTGGATAAAAAAAATAAATACCACCAAACGAAGCAGCAAATAATACACACAGACAAAGCAATTCAAGGGAAAATGGCAGGTACAGTGGGACCGTTGCTACTTTTAATTCTCAGACACAAACCAGGTAAGAATACTGATGCATTTCTTTATGCTAATGACACTGCTGATGTTAATAAGAAGAGAGCTATCTTACTAAGTGGAGTGGGTGCGCAGACCTACAGTTTGGACTGAGCCCTGAGATGAGAAACGTAGTGATAAGGACCTATACAGGAGAAACTGTGGACATACTTGGAGTGGCCCAAATAACAGTGACAGTTAAAGAATTGCCACTAGTAGTAGTGACTAGTTCAGGACCCAACCCAACTGGGCAGAGACTGGATGGCTGAACTGATTTTGGATTGGAGAGAACTGATTTTGGATTGGAGATTAGTCAGTCAATCAAATTACACATTTAAGCCACCAGACATTGCAGGATGTGATAGCTGTGCACGAAACTGTGTTCAAAGAAGAACTGGGTACTTTGCTGGGAACCACAGCCAAAACATATGTTGAAAGAAAGGCAACCCCACAGTTCTTCAAGCCAAGACCAGTTTCATATGCTATGAAACCAAATGTGGAGGCTCAGCTGAACCAGTGAAGTTTTCAGACTGGGCTGCACCCATAGTGCCTGTACTGAAGCCTGATGACTCAGTGAAAATATGTGGAGGCTATAAAGTAACTGTTAACCAAGTGTCATGTCTGGAACAGTACCAGATTCCCAGAATTGATGATGTGTTTGGAGAACGGTTCATGAAACTGGACATGAGACACGCCTACCAGCAAATTGTACTGGATGAGGACTCTTTGTGACAATGGCAATGGACCTCCAATTATAGGATTTAATTGGCACATTTGTATAATGTACGTCGAGATCAGCCAATAGCTTTCGGCTTTACAAAGCCCTGGGGAGGACGGAAGCAATAGGAAGTGAGAAGAGGTGGGACTAAGGGAACAGGAGGCAAGCAGGAAAAGAGGAAAAAAGGGGGGAGATCTGAAAAGTTTCACTGCACTGCACGCATACAGTTTAGTTAAGTGAAAACGAAACATTTATAGTCCTAAAGGATGCTTGTTGCTGGAATAGCGGTTACGACTCTGGACTGCTGATACATTATTATTTTTAATATAAACAGACGAGAGCACCATAGTGCTGACGAAAAACCTGCCCAAACCAACCTTCATCTCACATACCTTACGATAAACACCTACCTTTATTCATAAGACCACCCGAACACTCGGTTCCGAAATTCCATTTGGTTTGGAAATGATGCATGTAATAAAACTAAGTGAATATAACAATACTACTGAAAAAAAAAACTACCCAAACGACCTCTGTTAGAAGCAAATTTCAACTGTTTGACACAATGTTACAAGATTCATCACAGTTGTAATTAAACATAAAGGTCGGTCCAGGCGGATTTTTCGTCAGCACTATGGTGCTCTCGCCAATTTAGGCTAAAAATAATAATGTATTTATTTGACACTTTTTTCTAAACTGAGTTACAATTAGTTATTTTACATACAAATTCTGGTACCCATTTATACAGATGGGTTTTTACCGGAGCAATACATTGCTCTATGGTACAGCAGCAGTGTATTGAACACTGGTATTAAACTCACCACCCTCCGCTCAACAGTCCCGAGCACTAACCACTACTCCAGCCCGTGTACACGTGTAATGCCTAGCTCTGAGGACTACAACTCCAGATCCACGTTTGTACGTCAGACTTCTGTTTTTTATTTTAGGTTAAGAATATATTTACATTTTTTGCAAAATAAATTTCTTCCGATTTTGGGGAGGTTTCTTTATCTTAGGAGCTTTTATTTTTTACACACACACACACACACACACACAGTTGTAGTCAAAAGTTTACATACCCCAATGGAAATTTATAATTTCTAGAAATTTCTCAAAAACAACACATTTTAGGAAAAATCTTTTGTAGCAAAAGTTTTGCTTTTGTGGATGAGGAAAGAAGTTACAAGAAATAGATGTCTACAATTATTTGTTTCAGCAATTTTTTTTTTGCAAAACTCAAAAAATGCTAATTCAAAAGTATTCATACCCTGACAAGGAAAATGAAATGAATAGCTAGTTGAGGCAACTTTAGCAATAATAATGATTTTAAACGATTAGGATATTTGTCAATGAATGAGCTGTTCCGAGGACTTCTCTTGTGCACAGCCTTGTGGATGAGGAAAAAAAAGTTGAAGAAGGCTGTGCACAAGAGAAGTCCTCAGAATTTGAATGAACTGGAACAATTCTGCATTGAAGAATGGTCAAAAATCATTAATTAATCACGTCAACTGGTTTTATGAATAAAGGTAGGTGTTTATCGTAAGGTATGTGAGATGAAGGTTGGTTTGGGCAGGTTTTTCGTCAGCACTATGGTGCTCTCGTCTGTTTATATTAAAAATAATAATGTACCAGCAGTCCAGAGTCGTAACTGCTATTCCAGCAACAAGCATCCTTTAGGACTAGAAAGGTTTCGTTGTCACTTAATTAAACTAAACTGTATGCTTGCAGTGCAGTGCAACTTTTCAGATCTCCCCTCTTTTATGCAAACTTTTATTTTATATATATATATATATATATATATATATATATATATATATATATATATATATATATATATATATATATTCTTCTGCCAAAACATGCTCAAAACTCACGAAATTCGGTACACTGGTAGATGCCTATGGATGATAGTCGGTGATATTCAGCAAATTTGCACAAGTCACATGGTTCGGCAGCCATATTGGATTTTGCGGAATTTGTTAAAACGCCTATGTATCGGAATCCGCTTACTGCAGAGTTCTGAAAATTGCTATACATGTTGAGGGATAGTCCATGATTAACTGATGTTAAAATGAAGCTGATTGGTTCTGTGGTTTGGCAACCACATTGATTAATGACATAAAATTAGCATAAAAATATAAAATCATCAATTTAAACATCTTCTTCTCTGAAACCGCTTAGCCGATTGAAACAAAAATTGGAATAAAACATCTCAGTATGGTCATCTGTTACGCTTGTTCAAGGGAAGTTGCTACTGTGAAAATCATGGCGTCCACGCTGTATGACATCATCAACATACGCAACTGGCTATAAAACTGTGTATAACTTCTTATCGGCTGCACCAAAACGCACAAAATTTGACACGGATGTTGAGGACTGTGTGCTGTTGTGTCGTGGTCAATATGGCGGCCTTTGGTCACATGGTGTGGCAGCCATCTTGGATTTAATGAAAAGTTTGGACAATATTCAAAAGTCTTGTTCTCATGAACGGTAAATAGTACAGCTGTGAAAAATGTTGTACATAGTGCGCTCATGTCCACGATTGATACTACTTAAGGAAAAAATGGATCGGTCACATGGTGTGGCAGCTATGTTGGATTTTAAGTAAAACGCTTAAACAACAACTCCTCATGAGCCCTTTGACCGATTGATGTGAATCTTGGTTATACGTTATCTTTGTACTGTCCTCTAAAAAAAGTTAGTCAGGAAAATTTCCAACATCAACAAACATGACCGCCATGAGCCAATCAATATGGGTAACATGCCAGTTTTGCAATTCTTCACCCTGAAATGACACATTCCCACCACTGGGGACAGCTGTTAACATGGAAAAGTCTGCAAGGTATGGAAAAAATATAGCAAGGTATAGCAAGTATAGAATAAAGTATGTTTGTAATTTATTAGATGTGACTTTTGTTGTTTTTCAAAACTGGTGTGTTTATATGAGCACTATAGGTAATGCAAGTAGTGTAATGTGTAATGCATACATAGTTTTATATAACATGACCGCCATGAGCCAATCAATATGGGTGACATGCCAGTTTCACCAATTTTTTACCCTGAAATGACACATTCTCACCACTAGGGGCAGCTGTTAACATGGAAACGTGAGTACAGTCTTGGAAAAAATATTTTTCAAAGCAGCCATTTTTCCCTGGTGTCTAGCCGATCAGTTTCACTAACTGGTGTAACTTAAACCACAGTAAATACACTGGAAAGCCTGATATTTTACACACACTACAGTATAAAAAGACACATATTGTAAACTAAGAAAACATTTTTTGAAGAACTGTTGCAGCTGCATCAACGCTGGGAAAGAAATGCAGCGCGCGCACACACACACTCGGTCTTTTGCCTGCAATAATGTCTCTGTTTTTTTGTATGTGTTTCTAGTATAAACCTACAGTCACAATGTGTTGACAAGTCAATGGGAAAATTCAAAGTCTCGAGATAACTGCGTATAACTTAAGAAAAAAATTGTTTTATTAAAGCTACCATGAATATAATTTCAGCACAATGTTAATATATGATTGATGTCAGTTACGTTCTACCATCTATTTTAATTATATTAAGGTGTATTTATATGTTTACAGATAAATCGGCTCTGATTCAATAGTATCTACACATGGAATTCAAGTGAATGGGTATACTGTACTGACAAAAATACTTACTGATATGGCGTCTGTTATTTTTTTTTATTTCATAACTACATTCATAGTTATAATTAAGACTAAACTGATAAAGCCCACAATCGCAAATCCTCAATAGGTAGCAACGAAGCAGTCAGTGTATTTAAAAGACGTATGGAGTTTTTTGTTTTTTTTAACTGATCACAATATACATTATTAACCAAGGTGTGCAATATAACTAGTTCATGTGTAATATACATGATTAACCATTTGCGGTCCTATGCCGGACCCTGTCCGACATCATCAAAAAGACGCAAAAAACAGGTCTCTAGTTGTTTTTTTCTCCGGAAAAAGCTGAGTAAACCATTCAATGGCCGAGTGAGACCGATAGGAGCTGAGAGAAACCGAAAAAAAGGGCGTATCTCATGAATACTGATAGCCCCGACACCACACAGATGACATGGACATAAACAAACAAGATTGCTGCTTCCGCATCCAGCGCTCAGATGATATCACAGACATTTGCAGAGCTTTTTTTAGATGTTATAGTAATAAAATAATGACTTGGATCGCATTATTGAGGAGTGTGGTGATAAAACGAGTGATCAAGAGATGATTTATCGGTATGTACTATTATTAAGAGTTTTTTTGAAAAATATAGCGAACAAGGGCTGGGGCGGGGCTGGAGATGCAGTACTGAGTGTCCTGTTGATATGCAGTGCCTTTTAAACCTGTTTTACTGTGAAAAAATACTTTTAAACAGTGCGTCTAAAATAAACTGCGCATGTGAAAATAAAATGGACCTGACGTGCCTGAAACGCGCTGAATAAATGGACCGCTAAGGGTTTTTAAGGTGTGCAATATAACTGGGCTACTATTGATGTGCAATAATTACTATTTATGTGCACACTATAATCAGTTTATCAAGTGTGCAATATGATGTTTTTGATTCAGCCGGATATAATGTTTGTTGGGCCAGATGGTTAACTATTGAGTGCTATCATATAACTTTGGATGTGATTTTTTATGAAATAATTTGTTCTGTATTTGAGCCAACTCGCCAAAAGGTCTATTATCTGCAAAGCACAATAAATGCTCCATTTCTACTGTCTCTCTGGGTTCTGTTCCAGCTCTCTGTCCTGTTTATAATTCCTCTACACAGGATTCGAGTGGTGTTACTCATGAATCGTGCACATGTTATGTCCTAGTAGCAGTTTGCTGACAATTACATATGGTGAATTGTGTATTTGCCAAGCACCCCTGATAGTCAATCGTTACACTATTATCACTTTCTATTGCTTTAAAAAATGCACATTACTTTGTGGTTGCAATTATTCCCATCAGGTCCTTTGTCGGACCCTGTCCGACATCATTTTAAAAACACAAAAAACGCAAAAAAAGTCGGTTTTTCAACGGAAAAAGCAGAGAAAACCATTCAATGGCCGAGTGGGAACGAAAGGAGCCGAGACAAGCCGATTAAAAAAAAAAAAAAAAAAAGGCGTATCTCATGAATAGTCATACTACCCCTTGGCATCAGATGGGGCGGTCATATGGAAACAAGCTGGGAGTTACAGTATCAGCGCACAGAGACTATCACGGACATTTGCAGAGCTTTTTTTGAGATGTTATAGCAATAAAATAATGACTTGGATTGCATTATTGAGGAGTTTGGTGATAAAACGAGTCATCAGGAGACGATTGATCGGTATGTACGACTATTATTATTATTATTATTTATTTGGTAGCGTTTGTGAAAGCGATAGCAAACGAAAGGGTGGGGCGGGGCTGGAGATCCCTGGTGAGTGCTTTGTTGATATGCAGGGCCATTTAAACCCGTTTGGAAAAAATACTTTTAAACAGCGCATCTAAAATTAACTGCGCGTGTGAAAATAAATTGGACCTGGCGAGCCTGACGCAGAATTAATAAATGGACCGCAAAGGGTTAAATGATAGTGCCATTAAAATATACAAAAACCAATACATGCTATAGACTTTATTTTACATTGCAAAATTAAGAATAGGGCACCACACGCTCACACACACACACACGCACACAAACTCAAACAAAGAGCGATTTAGAATTTAGAACAATGTTAGCCTCTTACACGCATTATTTTCAAAGTCGATATGACTGCATACTATTTAGAATTTTGTGTGCATCCAAATAAAATTTAAATTGCCTACTAACCAATAATTCCAATATGTGTGCCAAATTGACACAGTTATCACAGTTGTGATAACGCTTCATTTATAATAACCAAGCCGCTTAAATTTCACGATAACTGCATGCTTGGAAGCCTTAAAGTTGCTTGCAACTCTAGTTTTAAATTTAAAACTACATTATTTCAGCATATTTTCTTTTTATCTTAGTCTACTTACAATTAGCCCAATATAAATCACATTGTTGCATTAACACGTTATGGGGGACATGTATCAAGCATTTGAGACGGCGTTAAGGCCATAGCAACGAGTTTTAATGCCGGCCTTAAAATTGCCCCGTATGTATCATGACACTTTTGACAAGTTAAAGCCGTGTTAGCACTGCCAATGCGCTCCGCTTCTCATTAGCCATGCATTATAAGGCGTGTCAAACCTTAATTATGTGCATGTGCAAACTGTAGGTGGGGCTCATTTGTAAATGAAGTCTGTGATCTTAAAATGAGATTCATGAAGAGGCAAAACAGCAGCGCCGGCCCTAAAAGGGTCCACAAATAAGACCGATTTCAAATTGAAGTCAGAAAGCAGCGGATTGGAAAGAGCATTATGGCAGCAGTCATAGGGGCCTGGGAAATTCACTGTATTTTTAAAAGAAATTCACGAATGACAATTAAAAAAAACGAATTTCAAAAAAATAATTTTCTATTTACATTATATTCTAGTGATGTAAGTTGCCTAAAATATGTTATCACTGATAGTTCATCAAGAACATCACTGAAACATTTTAACATTTTGCCTAGCTACTGAGTCAACTCTTTAAAAATGTACATTGTAACTCAATTCACTATTGAAACAATCTTGCAAAAAAAAGTATCAAGCAGACAAAATAGATTTTTTAAAAACAACCTTGAATGACAAATTCAGAAACATTTTTGAGTTTTGTAAACCTTTAAAACTTATGTTGACACATAGCCTATAGCCTATTTTGCTGCCTCTAATCCCAAAATATTAAACACGGGTGAAACATTAATTGCAAACCTGAAATGACGAAACCGAAGCTTTTGTGTTTTTCTTTATACACACTGTACATTTCTAGTAGTATGTAGAAATGTAATTGTATACTATGAAGAATTCACCAATCACGAAGCCGGTATCTGGCTTGACCCCGTTGTCCTAGTAAGTCGGACCATGTACAGCTACTGTAGCGCTGCTTCTACTTGATGAAGGTACGAAATCAACATGGGAGGTGAAGAGTACAGTAATGTAAAATAACTGTAAGGAATAAAATGCATATTTTTCACGGTAGTCAGTCAAATACACGATTTCCGTGAAATTAGTGATATTTTGATATCGGGCATTTTTTATGACGGAGAATGCAGGCTCCTAACCTTCCTGAACAACCAGGAACAGAGGGAGAGTACTGAGAAGGGAGAGTATTTATGGTCTGCATTATCCTTTTTAATCTCCCAGAGGATGAAATTATAGCTCGATACCGGCTATTTCATTATGTACAATTGTTTGTATTAGTCGTATAATAAACTTGGTTCATTATATCCTTCGCATTATGTATATTTGGTTTTATCCGTTGTATAATAATAATATAATTTAAAGTCAAGACACTTAGTCAACACGGGTCATTGCCTCTCCAAATGACCTACCTATTGTTCAATTGAGGTAGCCCATTTGGTGCTATTTTTCAGATTAGTCTGTGCTACCGTAGCCCATTTTTAGAGATTCAGAATACTGATGCAGCAGAATTTTTGTATTTAAATGTGGCAGCTTACACTGTGCCTTATGCCTTATTAATTTTGGGCGAGTTAATGCATTCAGGATGGGGTAAAATTTGTGCCGCAGCAGACCGCTACTTTACACTCTGCCAATTTAGCGCTGCATCTGTCAATCTTGATACATGTCCCTCTAGTGGCTATACAGGACCTTAAATATCTGACATTTCAAATCGGTACACAGCTTCTGCTGCCTATGCTCTCCGCTTTGCGGCAGCATTCAGTCTGTGGAATTTTTGGGTCATTTTTGCCTGTGCAAAATCCTTGTCTTACCTTCATGAATAGCTCATGAATGTATGGCAGCTCATTATCTGTGTTTAACACACTGCTTTGCATATGTAAATGTAATTAATTCAATGCAAATGAGGCGGTGCCGCTATTCTGCCCCTTTCGTTTTGCATCCGCTAAATCCTTGTGTACGGTAAACGCTTCATCAATAAGGCCCTATGCGTTTAGGAACTTTTTACATGCTGCTATTTCTGTTTTGTATTTCTTTCCCCAAATCTACCAAGAGGCAATGGACACACTGAATGTGTCCCGGCTAAAGTCAGAATAAAGAAAAAAAAAAAAAAAATCACTAACCTACTGTATTTTCATAGAACACAAGTTATGACAAATGAGCATAAGAAATATAGTATGACTTTGATTGTCCACACCCTGATTACATAGCACAAGATCTGTGCTACTACCATCTTAAAACTATATAAACTGTTGTGCTTTCGATTATTGTGCTTTTTATATAGAGCCTGCTATATTGATTTCAGTTCAATAACTATAACTCTTCCCATTTGAACAAGCGTGAACAATAAATTCATGTAGGAGCAGAACTCTATATTTTAAGATATTTTAAAATATCCAGCCAATATTACATATGTATGTGTACTAATATCCACAGGCAATTGCATATGAAAGATAAAAAGTACAGCAGCCTGTAAGTTTGTTTCAGTAATTATTTTCCAAAAATATGACTCAGTTCTCATGGAGTTCCAGGCAATTAAATGAGAAATTGTTTTCTCTCCCACCAGCAGCAGATGGTCTGTAGGCAAAGATTTCTCAGGAGAAACACATTTTTTCCAGGCCACACGACTAATCTACCCACATTTTATTATTGTCTATTTGGAGTTAAACACTATTTTTTAAATAGAAATTTCAATAGACATAATTCAATGTGTAATGAATGATAACATACAGTATAAATACACAAATATGTATTTTTAAAAGGTTCTGCAGAGACCATATCACCTTATCTAATTTACAAAAAAACACATTACTGCATTGTATCTATTCTAGCAATAGAGAACTACACAGACAAAGGCAGGAAGGAAGAAGAAATATTCAATATGCTATATGGTACATTATAATTGATAATATAACTTTATAGTACAATTTACAAACTTTATTAGCTTGGAGATCTGTGTGACTCCTCCCTGGGATGTGCACATTTCCAAATGAATCCTTAAAAGGAAACTAATCTTCAAAAAATTTACAGTTGTATCTTATTTCAGTTCATATCAGTCAAAATTTAATGAACAAATAAATCATGGTAAAGTAATTAAAAATAAATTCAAGGTCATCCAGAATGGCACTTTCAAGGAGCTTCAGATTTACCAAATAGCACTGTTTACAAAGTACACACGTAACAGCAAGCCCAATTAACTAAAGACTTTGAAAACGAATCCCCCAGCAGTTTGCCATTTATAGCCACCTTTCTGGTTCTTGTCACGTTCACTTTTCTGAAAAGCAATTAACAGAACCAAACACCCTTGACCAAAACTATTCCAGGTTGTTTTTTTATGCCTTCTGGATCCTGTTAAGGTGAATTCATTAAAAAAAATACATTGTGAAGGTCAAGGTAAAGCAATTACGGCATTATGTAGAGAATCACTAGGAGACAGAAATCTTTTCATGGTTATTAGGGTGTAATACACAGCAATTGTTCTGCATTGAAATTAGGAGCATAAGAGTGCCAAAGCCATTCATTTGACATATGACAGGTCAGAAGTGTAATTTATCAAGGAAAATATTTTAATAATTTTAAATGTTTCTACGGAATCAACTTTGAGGCTAGAGCACAGGATAAAAGATTGTATGCATTTGAATTCCCTTATTGTGACTGGGGACTGTGTAAAATTACTCCATCTTCAAACTGAAAGGGATATGACAAAGAGCAGTCTTCATGGTCAGATAGTATTAATGTGTTTTTTATCCCCTATATATAGGTAGAAAATGTATGTCGCATATCTCTCGCCAGTATTTCTACCCCATGTAGAATAAAAAGATTCTTGTTTTTTTTTCCTTTCTCCTGAAATATAATCCCTAGAAATATGTTCTCAATTTACTGGAAAAAGGAGAAATACAATGAGGACTGTAGAGTACTTATTATTTAATCGCTGGCATTTCAAATGTGTTTTTTGTTGTTGTTTTTTTTGTTTTTTTTGTTTTTTTTATTGGAGCTTTACTCTGATCCAAACCCCAATTGCTCATTGATCTATTTAATACAACAATTCAGGGTGGTGCTGGGACACATGAAATTAGTAATTAGAATCAATGGTCAGCATGCCTTGTTTATCATACTGAACGATTTGAAAAGTACTTAGCTAATTGGTTAAATGTGTCAACAGTTGCCACACATAGGGTAAATGTGTATCAATGGTAACACTTAATTCCATGTGATCGGTATGAGCTTATCAATTATTATGAATTAAATATAAATCAATTCTACAATTACACTTTATAAAATACATACCTCTCTGCAATATGTCTGTCCAGCAAAGCACAGCGCTCTGACAAACTCATTAACACAGTCATTCTGTGCTCTCTTTTTATTAAAGTGCATGTAAAAGCTGCATAAATGGATTGCTTGTCTCTCAGTTCACTTTCTTGTTTTAGTTTAATGTGTTGCTTATTTTTCAGTATGTTCTTTTATTGTCAGTGCAAACATGTACCTCAATGTAGCAGTATTTGCAGTGTTGTGCATCCTCTGCCTCATCTGACCCCCTTCTGCTATTTTTGCTGTTTGTATACTTCGAAACTTTTGATCAAGCTAGTAGTTACTATGCCCAGCAATTGCCACAATAAGCAGACTTTGATTGGCCAACATAATCAGGTGTTTGTGAAGTGACAGAAAACCACATTTGAATGTTATTTGATCCTCTGACGTCTAAACGTCTGCTGTATCCTAGGATACAGTGTAAGTCTGCTTATTACAAATTTCAGAGTCAAAGCAACACACGATATTTCAGCTTAAGACAGTTAAAATATGTCCTCATCATTACATAAATCAGATTTGCATTGTCAGTAGAAGACACATTCCATATAATCGTAGCAATGGATGTAACACTGCATTAAAATAACAACGGATGGGTTTTGTTGGCCGCTATCATTTATAAGTAAAGGAAGCAAGTTTATAGCAACCATTAAATATTTTATTTTAAATCACTATTAAGTTTTAACTAACAGTTTAAAAGAAACAAGTGAAAATAGTATTCAGATATTTATTCATTGTATGTATACAGCCCATCTGTGTTTCTGTAGTTATCGGAGGAGCAAGCAGCAACAGTAAGAACATCTGGGGAAGAAATGGCACAGAGAGAGAGAGAGAGCGAGAGAGATGCCAAGCTGCTTTCACTGAATATGGAAGGATGGAAGTCTTCACCAGGAGACTGAAAGGTCCGCGGCCAAAACCAGTTCCATGAGGCCTGCCACAGAGAGCCGTTATCCTCCCCCTGTTTTTATCTATTAAAATACTAACCCTATATTGCAAGACTGTTTTAAGTTTAAAAGACAAAATTCTTAATTTATCTGCATCTCTTTACTGTAATCTCATGTCTATGTGGTATTTAATGTATGCATTTAGTTTTTGTTATCAATTTATCATGATCAACTTTATACTGTTTTTTAATTACTCCATAACCATTACAAAGGAAATGTTTGAGTTTCTCTACTATTCAGAGTCACATATATGTTCTTACCTGTCTGAATCCTCGGCGCACTGCATATTAAACAGCATTGAAGGGATCAGCTTATCCATGTGCTGCGGCTCCCAAATAATTGCCTGCAGCTCATCATTCACTGTTTTACGTACCACTCCCTGCAGCCCTTTGATACCAGCAATTCGGATCCTGCCAACAAAACACATTTAAAAATGTTATTGTATACAATTTCTAAGTCGGCAGATTGGGGCTTAGGTTACCCAAAAGACTCAACAACATCTATGTTGTCCCTCTGTACTCCATTGCTTAAAGTTTAAATTCAGAAGAGCAACACAACACAGTACACACTTGCTATAGCGCCCTTCATTATAACAAACCTGGCCCCCGGACCCCAAATTAAAAAAAAAAATATATATATAAAACACACACTGTCAACATCTGTAGGCACAGATGCCACCTTTGCAGTGAAGTCAACTCTTTTGTCTTAAGAAGAACGCACTAAGAAGAAATTTTCATGTTGGGTTGATTTGGAATAAAAGATCAGTTTGGGATTCTTGTATGATGGATTAAGATTTGGTGCACTTTTATTTTGAATAAAAGTTCAATTTCAATTTGGGATTTTTGCTTTTGTACTGCGTTTTAATTCTTTAACGATTAGGATAAAGCAAAGGCAGAATACTACATACATAAGACAAACAGGTACATGTAATTCTACTTTTATTCACAATCTCATCTCATTAATTTAATCCAACAGTTTATTGTTCACTTGGATTGTCCTTTTGCTATAACGAACCCCTCGATATAACAAAAGCCTTGGACCCAAACAGGTTCGTTATAGCGAGGGTGTGCTGTAATTTGAAATAAACCAGACAATGTTATGCTTTGTAAATCACAGGAAGTTACAGCCATCTATGGGCTGCGTCTTCCCGTTGAACTTTTTTCCCCCTAAACTTCATGGATCAGACCCCTGACCACAATGAATTTCCAGTTAAATATATTCAGGACTTTCACACATTTGTAATGTTAGGTTATTATCATAACCCTGGTTCCCTGAAATGTAACCATTATGAATGTGCATTTAACTCCTAAAGACCCGAATCCTGAATATTGTATACTAAAGCTACTCTCTGAGCCTGTGACACAGACATGGCCCGCCCCAGAGGGCACAAAAGGACTGCGCTCACAGATCTCTGCATCATTTTTCCTTCAAAGCTGCTGCAATCATGGGGTCAACGACCTTGAAAGTTAATGGTTACATTTCTATTTCAGGGAACCTGGGTTATGATAATAACCTTTTAAGTACGAAATGTAACTATTACCGAATGGGTGAGTGTACCAAATCTGTCATAAGGACAAGACTGCAGACGACTGGAATGGTACAAGGCGAAGCCTAAGGCTGCCCTGTGAAATACCATTCTAAACAACAAGAAGCTAGAGTGGCCAATTTGAGGGAGAGTTTCACCTCTATGCCTGTTGAAGCCACCCTTAACACTCTTGTTCCAAAACAAGGGATTTGAGGATCCAGGACATTAAGTCTGTAAAACCTAGTAAAGGTATGGGGAGTTGCCCACACGCTGCATTTGCAAATGTCTCCAACAGATGCACCTTTGAATAAAGCGCACAAAATTGCCATACCCCTGGTGGAATGGCCAGTGAGCTTTTCTGGAGGGGGCAAGTTGGCCAGCTTATATGCACTCTTGACCGTGTTTGGTATCCACTTGGACAGCTGCTGCTTAGACGGGGCTTGACCATCAGACTGCATACAAAAAATTGTTCGGACTGCCTCCAACTTTTCATCCTATCAACATAGTAGGTCAGGCCCCACACTGGGCAGAAGGTAAGGAGCTGCCGCTCTCTGTCACACTGGAAATTAGGTGGATGGAAAGCCTCCAATTTCACAGACTGGTTGACATGGGATGCCGAGATCGCTTTTTGCAAAAGGCAGGATTGGTACGGAGCGTAACCTTTGTCCTACCCTCTACAAAAATGAAGGTTTTCGCTATCGTGAATGCCTGCATCTTACTCACCCGCTTTGCGAAGGTGACAGCGAGCAAGAAAGCCACTTTAAATTATAGCAATTTCAGCTCAGCTGAATACTGGGGTTCAAATGGAAGCTTCATGAGTGAATTAAGCAACACGTTTAGCCTCCAGCGAGGAACAATGCCCTTCATTAGGCGGCCAAAGCAGTCAAGCCCCTTTCAAAAATTGCCCCACCAGGAAGTGAGCTTTTGGGGAGACCAAGTTAATCTTGACATGGCAAGCAGAAATAGCTGCCAGAGAGACCTTCAATGTAAAGGGGATGTCCCCTCGTCAAACAGGTCCTGTAAAAATTGCAGTATTAGTGCCATGGGAAAAGTCGTGGGGTCGTACCCACGAGGCAGACACTACATCTGAAAGACGCCCCACTTGTGCCCGTACTGGGAACGTGTGAATGCTGCTCTGGCATTTTGTAAGGGGTAAATAACCCTGTTAGAAAGCCCCAGATGGCTCAAATGCAGCCATTCAGGAGCCAGACTGAGTCAGCGCAGGAGTGGTAGCGGTGAGCTGAGCCTAAAAATAATTGGCCATTCCAAATTGGGAGAAAATAATAAAAATAATTGGCAACGACTACATTAAAAAAAAAAAATGTTTCGAGAAAAGTCACTACTGTGAGTGCTCTGTTGACCTGAAAAAGCTAAAAACAGGTGGTTATTCTGTGCACTTTGCCAGCATGGCCCTGGAGTCCAAGCACACGCCTACATAGGAGGCTGTCTGGGAAGGCATCACCTGGCTTGTCGCATGATTCACTGTAAGGCCAACCGTTGAAGGTGGCTGGTGACCAGTTCCGTGTGGATTATTGAGTGCTCTGATGCCTTTGTCTCAATGGGGTCTGGATAGCTTCCATACACTTCGAGAAGGCACAGGGAGCTAAGACACGGAAGTCGTACGCTGTTCCCTGAAAGGCGAACTGCAGGTACTTCCTGTATGCTGGTTTTATGGGGATGTGGAAATAGGCGTCTTTGTGGCCTGATTGACTGCAACAGCTGTTGCATTGTCAACATTTTGAACCTCCTTCAGCTCAGCTACAGGTTGACCTGTCTGAGGTCGAGGATCGGTCTGAGGCAACCATCGTGCTTTGGTATTAGGAAGTACCTGGAGCAGAACTTTTCCTCCAACAGGAGGGGGTCTATCATGCAAATAGCCCGTTTTTGCAGCAGAGCTGCTACCTCCTGAGACACCACAGCAGCATCCTGTGGGTCCGTGACTGATGTTGCTGTCATGCCCCGAAAAGGATACAATACCGGTGTGGTAACCTTGCTCGCTGTTCGGTACATGTACCGGGTGGGAACAGGGGAGCAGGAGCGGTACACGTACCGAACCTTGTTTGCTGTTCGGTACGTTTACCATAGAAGCAATATATAGGGATGGTCACCTATATAGCTTCAGTCAAACCGACAGAGTCCTAAGACTGAGGGAAGCCTACTGTCAGAGCCCTGACAGCCTTCGCAATGGTTCTGCAAGCAGAGACCAAGGCAGCCATTACAGACGCCGAATGGCATTTGTGTCCATTCATATACTCCAAATGGGGTTGTAACTGCCATTTTCTCATGGTCGTCTTTATGCACTGCTATCTAGAAGTAGCCAGATGTCAAATCAAGTGTGGAAACCTGCTTAGCATTGCCCAATGCATCTTGAGACTGTTCCACTGTTGGCAGGAGGTAGGCATCTTTACACATGACTTGATTCAGCTTTCTGCAGTCACAACAGAAGCGCATTCCTCCATTCTTCTTGAGGACAATAACAGCCAGCGAAGCCCATGGGCTGTGGCTTTCTTTCAACACCCCTCGTGACACAAGATCATGTATATGTCTCTTGAATTCCTGAAACACCTGGGACATACTCATCTGTGCTTCTGCTTAATGGGAATGGCATCCCTTGTCTGAATTTGGTGTGCTACTGTGGTGAACTGGCAATTCTTTATTTTTCTTCCTCTTCAAGCATTTCCTTGTTCTTCAAAAGTGACTAACTCTCTTGGAACCACTTGCTTAGGTCTGTGCACTTCTGCTACTCACCATGGGAAATAACATTACTGGTTCTTCACTAGAGTTCATCACACTCACAGGCACTTTTCCATTTTGGGATTTTTGGGAGCAAGAACATCAGCTACCTAAAGTCCACTGAGCAAGCTTGAAATCGGTGGTGGGCTCCTCTAAGACTGGGATTCCCAAACCTGCTGGCATTCAGTCGTGACCAACTACAACCTCCTCGCTTATCAGAGGTATGAGAACTGCATGTTTACTTTATACTTTCACGTACCCAATTCCTCCATTGGCTTTCGGGTAATATTCCTCTCCATAGCACGATGCCTTCTTTAGACCGGCTGTATTGGCCAATCTTCACAGCATCTTCACTCAGAAGCAATATCAATCACATTCATTCCAATGATTCCAGGGACTCATATTGCTTCTTCTGTAGAAGGCAGAGTGTCTTTCAGCACAAAAACACATTTCCCGGTCAAAATACCTTACCTGCATGTTCAAGGTTAGCTTCAAGGCAACCCAACACTACCGCAGCCATTTGGCACTTAACGACTTCTCATTCTCAAAATGCTTTTGGAAATGAGACTCTGTTATTGTTGTAACTTCTGAGCCTGTGTCTATCAAACAACTGGCTTTCACACTGGCTATGGACACTTCAATCTTCCAAAATTCCCCAAATGCCTTGTGGCCCCATTCTTACATTTGCTATGTAATCCGCCGACTGGCTTCCAACAATGGATGGGCCTGGAAACCTCTAGACTGGTCTCTGCATTCCTCCTTTGAAGTACTGGCTGTGTTTGCTCCTGACCCGTGTCACACGTAGCTTTGGCATAGATCGTCTGTGTTCACTGGTTCACTGGGACCCTTTGCATGGGTCTGCTTTTGGCAGGCCCTAATCAGATGTAGGCAACTCTTTGATTTAGGTGCCAGACCTAGGTAGCAAACTTTCTGTAGAAAGCCGAGTAAAAAAGGAAAATATATATATATATATATATATATATATATATATATATATATATATATATATATATATATATATATATATACATACAGTGCCGTGAAAAGTATTTGCCCGTCAGATTTTCTGCATTTTGCATATTTTTGACACTGAATATTATCAGATCTTCAACCAAAACCTAATATTAGATAAAAGGGGCCCTGAGTGAACAAATAACACAAAATTTGATACATTTAAAAGTGCATCTGAAAGTAATCGCCCCCTTAGACTCAATAACTGGTTACGCCACCTTTAGCAGCAATAAGTGCAACCAAACGCTTCTTGTAGCTTTCGATTAGTCTCTTACAGCGCAGTGGAGGAATTTTGCCCCACTCCTCCATGCAGAACTGCTTCAACTCAGGTCCTGCCACAACATCTCAATGGGTTTTAGGTCTGGACTTTGACTAGGCCATTCCAAAACTTTAAATTTCTTGTTCTTCAACCATTCTGATGCAGACTTGCTTGTGTGTTTCGGATACCCAGCTGTGCTTCAGCTTCAGCTCACGGACGGATGGCCTGACATTCTCCTGTAGAATTCTCTGACACAGAGCAGAATTCATGGTTCCTTCAATGATGTCAAGGCGTCCAGGTCCTGATGCAGCAAAGCATCCCCAAACCATGACACTACCACCGCCATGCTTGACTGCTGGTATGAGGTTCTTACTGTGGAATGCAGTGTTTGGTTTTCGCCAGACATAAAGGGGCCCATGTCAGCCAAAAAGTTCCACTTTTGACTCCTCTGTCCATAGAACATTGTTCCAGAACTCTTGAGGATCATCCAGGTGCTTTTTGGCAAACTTGAGATGAGCATTCATGTTCTTCTTAGTGAGCAATGGTTTCCGCCTTGTTACTCTGCCATGAATCCCATTTTTGCCCAATGTCTTTCTGATGGTGGAGTCATGAACACTGACCTTAGCCGAGGCGAGAGAGGCCTGCAGATCCCTGGATGTTGTTCTAGGGTTCTTTGTGACTTCCTGGACAATTTTACGCCTTGCTCTTGGAGAGATTTTGGCAAGACGGCCACTCCTGGGAAGATTCACTACTGTCCCAAACTTTCTCCATTTGGACAATATGGCTCTGACTGTGGTTCGGTGGAGCCCCAGAGCTTTAGAAATGGCTTTGTAACCCTTTCCAGACTGATAGGCATCAACAACTGTTTTTCCGGAGGTCTAAAGGAATTTCTTTTGTTCGTGGCATGATGCCTCTAGAACCTGTGTGCTGACAACTTCACTCTGATGGTAATGCTTTCAAAAATAGACATGTTAATAGTTTATATTTATCAATTAACAAAATGCAAAGTGAGTGAACAGAAGAAAAATCTACATCAACTCAATATTTGGTGTGACCACCCTTTGCCTTCAAAACAGCATCAATTCTTCTAGGTACACTTGCACACAGTTTTTGAAGGAACTCGGCAGGTAGGTTGGCCCAAACATCTTGGAGAACTAACCACAGTTCTTCTGTGGATTTAGGCAGCCTCAGTTGCTTCTCTCTCTTCATGTAATCCCAGACAGACTTGATGATGTTGAGATCAGGGCTCTGTGGGGGCCATACCATCACTTCCAGGACTCCTTGCTCTTCTTTACGCTAAAGATAGTTCTTAATGACTTTCGCTGTATGTTTGGGGTCGTTGTCATGCTGCAGAATAAATTTGGGGCCAATCAAATGCCTCCCTGATGGTATTGCATGATGGATAAGTATCTGCCTGCACTTCTCAGCATTGAGGAGACCATTAATTCTGACCAAATCCCCAACTCCATTTGCGGAAATGCAGCCCCAAACTTGCAAGGAACCTCCACCATGCTTCACTGTTGCCTGCAGACACTCATTCGTGTACCGCTCTCCAGCCCTTCGGCTGAACAAACTGCCTTCTGCTACAGCCAAATATTTCAAATTTTGACTCATCAGTCCAGAGCACCTGCTGCCATTTTCCTGCACCCCAGTTCCTGTGTTTTCGTACATAGTTGAGTCGCTTGGCCTTGTTTCCACGCCGGAGGTATGGCTTTTGGCGCAAGTCTTCCATGAAGGCCACTTCTGACCAGACTTCTCCGGACAGTAGATGGGTGTACCAGGGTCCCACTGTTTTCTGCCAGTTCTGAGCTGATGGCACTGCTGGACATCTTCCGATTGTGAAGGGAAGTAAGCATGATGTGTCTTTCATCTGCTGCAGTAAGTTTCCTTGGCCGACCACTGCGTCTCACGGTCCTCAACGTTGCCCGTTTCTTTGTGCTTCTTCAAAAGAGCTTGGACAGCACATCTGGAAACCCCTGTCTGCCTTGAAATTTCTGCCTGGGAGAGACCTTGCTGATGCAGTATAACTACCTTGTGTCTTGTTGCTGTGCTCAGTCTTGCAATGGTGTATGACTTTTGACAGTAAACTGTCTTCAGCAACCTCACCTTGTTAGCTGAGTTTGGCTGTTCCTCACCCAGTTTTATTCCTCCTACACAGCTGTTTCTGTTTCAGTTAATGATTGTGTTTCAACCTACATATTGAATTGATGATCATTAGCACCTGTTTGGTATAATTGTTTAATCATACACCTGACTATATGCCTACAAAATCCTGACTTTGTGCAAGTGTACCTAGAAGAATTGATGCTGTTTTGAAGGCAAGGGTGGTCACACCAAATATGGATTTGATTTAGATTTTTCTTCTGTTCACTCACTTTGCATTTAGTTAATTGATAAATATAATCTAATAACATATCTATTTTTGAAAGCATTCTTACTTTACAGCATTTTTCACACCTGCCTAAAACTTTTTGCACAGTACTGTATATATATATATATATATATATATATATATATATATATATATATATATATATATATATATATGAAGTTAAACAAATGTATAGTTTAAATGGATTGGCAGTCATGTATCGTATTTGAAATAAGTATTAAAACTTGATCTAAAAGGAACCACTGAGTTAGAAGTAAATCTTCTATTTCGATTACAATAATACATCTATTAATATGTTGTATTTAAAAGAAGCAAGACAATACAATAAAAACAGTATAAACTGTAACTCTAACAGTAAACTTGCTGAAGGAATACAACTAATGTTGTAACCTCGTTCTCACCTGCTTGTAGTACAGGCAGTGTTGAATATGACTCATTGGTGTTGGCCGATGAAGCGAGGATTTTTTCTGATGGTCAACAATTTAACAGCCAAGATCCTCTCTATAATGAGCGATCTTGTTAATATTAACGAACGGAAATACCTTTCGGATAACAGAAGATAGGAGTTTATCTTACAATAATCATTTTCTATCTATAACAGAAATGAATTAGAACCTGGCAGGAAGAGATGGGAATGGAAAGTGTAGGACGTGTTAATACGTTAAGTTAGATATTGGTTTGAAATAATGAGTATTGAAAAATGCTTCCGATATTTCACACAACCCTAAAATTGGCAAAAAGCAGAGGTTGTCTTAAAACGTGCTTTAACTGGATTTTGTATGAACCATGAAGAAGGTCAGACTTAGTTCAGTCACTACAACACTATGGCATTATAATATATATATATATATATATATATATATATATATATAATTTAGATATAAATATCTGGACCTTCCATTAAAAGCTTAAAAGAGTTATCAATGGAGTAAAATAATATTACAATTTCTAAGAGCAACTGTTATACTGAAGTAACTTAATTATAAATACATCTCATAATGCCATATAAAGTTAAACTGTTGAAAGAACATATTAAAAGAAGCATGGCGTTGACATTATTTTAAATATATTGTTGACACATTTGAGATAATGTTCAATTAATTTAATTAAACTTAAAAAAAAGTCTATTAAACTAAAGAATATAAACGTCGAGCTTATATAAAGGTTTTACTGCAGTAATAAACAGCCATTTATTTACAGGAAAACTGTAGAGTTTAAAAGTTAAATAATCAAATGTTTGTCTCAGACACACAGTATAATTCTGGAAGGGCATTAGACCTACAAAAGATAAGGCTTGGTCTTTGGCACCTCAAAGCAGGATTCGGTGTTGGCTCTTAAAAGCGAGATTCACAGTTCGTCGGTAGTTTTGAATCCAAGGTCTTTCAAAATTAACTCTCTCCATGATATCATAGAAATTAATAAACACTTGGCATCCGAAATGAGCATTTGATTTAAAATAGAAAATGCATCTACAGTATCAGTCCTTATCAGATAGGCAGTGATTTTAATTGGGATAATGTTTGAGAGCCAAAAATGACTTCATGTGGTGAATTTTGAAAAGTGCTTACAGTGGAGTTTCATATTAATTAAAACACTAGGCTTGGCAAGTAAACAAGAGGTGTCTGAAACCTGCTTGTGCAGGCACATTTTTAGAAACAGAGAGAGAGGTCAGGCTTGGTCCAAGCATGGTACAAGTTAATATAAGGCTATTATATTTAACATGTTTATTATAGCTTAAATTTAAATGGAAATAACTGAACTGACCACTGTATGCGTATTCAAAGGCTTGTGATAAACTCCTACAGTTTTTATCCAATACTTTGCCAATCGGTGCTTTGTCTCCATATGCATCGAGTAATGCACTGAAAACTTCTTCAGGGCATGACCAGGGTGGCTGAAGGCTGACGTCAGACCCAGAAGAGAATGGACACACAGTCGGTTCTGCAGGGTATGAAAGCGCTGATGCACGGTTTAATAATTAAATTAAAAAAAGGTCTGAACAAAACAGGAAACAAAACACTAAAACACAAACAAAATGGCACAGTGGCCAAAACAAACAGATTGAAAACCAAAACAAGTATCGTGCTGGGGTAAAACCACCATGGATAGCAATTATTATTTATCTAGACTCTCTTATCTCACAACTCACGTCTCTTGTTCCGCCTCTGAACACACTAACTGGCTATCAATTACCTAGTTTATCCCTTAACCTCAACTCGCTGTTCACCACGCATTCTCTCGATTTTATCTGGATGGGGCATTTTAACCCCATCCAGGCTGTCAAACAATAATAAAATGGCGCGTTTTTAAAGAAACACAAAACAGCACATTTAAATAATAATAATACAACAAATACAAAATAACACAAAATATAAACTATGCAAAGGGTGAGGGAGTACCCCGTCACAGGGTCATTTGCTTTTTCATTCGGCGTAAACTTCAGTGTATAAGGCTTGTCTTTTAACATGCTCTAATAAAATCTAATCAGTCTTCTTCAGACACCTTTAAAACTCTGATTGCTGATCTGGCTGATGCTGTCTATTCATCGATGCTCAGGTCTCCTTTAGCTCGGGCATAGGAACTTTTCTTTCCCTTGGGACATAGATTACAGGGGGCTTTTGAGCAGCAGCTGCCTGTAGGTCAATGACAGTCTTTGCTAGCAACAAAGCCTCTCTTTGCTCCGTCCATGCTTGCTGTTAAGCCTACTCTGTAAGCCTCCCTTGCAATGCTGCAAACTGCTCCTTCAGTTCTTCCAATTCTGACATCCCGGTGCTTAAATCAGACTTGATACTAAGCTACTTAATAAACAACAATTTAGTACCATAAAAACAACTTAGCTTCTTAGTTAAGATCCTGTTTGGGACGCCAAAATCATGTAGCGGGAATATGGTGCCGCTATATTTGTAAGGATGACACCCTGGGATCCTTCAAGAAGCTACTTGATGAGATTCTGGAATCAATAAGCTACTAACAACCAAACGAGCAAGATGGGCTGAATGGCCTCCTCTCGTTTGTAAACTTCCTTATGTTCCTTATGTATTTGGTATAGCGGTCACTACCGTAATTCCGGCTAAGCCAAGCAGCAAAGGGATCTGAGTCCCTGCTCCCAACACTACTTTCGCCTTTATACTGTTCTGTTTTGCTTTGTTTTGTTTTGTTTTACTTAACTTTCCAGTCCTCTGCCAGTGTTGGAATGCGATAACGCTCTCCTCACTCTTGCATCTGTTACCCACTAATCAAGCCAGATTGGGCTTAATTCCGCGTAGCTTTTCCTCTGCACAGAGTCAATCTTGGTTCTGCACCAGTCTTTTCCACAGCACTGAGAAACGATGGAGGCTTGCTTCTCTAATACACTAACTAGCTACTTAAAGATCTTAAGCTCAAGCACCTGTTTTTGCGCTGTCTCGCA
Source organism: Acipenser oxyrinchus oxyrinchus (assembly GCA_030684275.1). Lineage (NCBI taxonomy): Eukaryota > Metazoa > Chordata > Actinopteri > Acipenseriformes > Acipenseridae > Acipenser > Acipenser oxyrinchus. Next base: position 48,519,460 of record CM060250.1, read on the forward strand.
CTCTCTTTTTCTCCTTGCGCAGTTTTACCCTGGACATAATTCTAAAGGGCTGCGGCAGCACCACTTACTATTAAAGAAATGGGATTATTTGATTACCATAAAAACAACAATAAACTGTGTTTTAATTACCTAAATAGCAGCTGATCAAAATACCACTGCCTTTTAAATATCACTACTGTTGTCCCCCAGTAGTGATTTATTGATCCTGTTATTAACAAATACAGTACTCATACAGCAGAAACAGGTTGTATTGGTATTAAAGACAGTATTTAGATATGCTGCTCTTTCTACCATTTCTATACCAATGGAACATTTGACACAGCTTCAGCCATTCAAAGAGGCAGCATTTCAAGTCATTATCTGCCAGTGAATACACACAAGTGTAAACAGAAAGCCTCATCTATTTGACAGATTCTAATGCATTAGGCCTTCAGAACGCGATGTCAGATTACAAAGTTAAAAGAAACCTGCAACAGTGAAAATATACTTAGTTGAAACCATTTTAAAAAAATGTCTTTATTGCTGCTGCATTAATTTTGTTAGCAAAAAAACACAGCCAATGTAACCATGCAAGTAAGACAGAGTGCAGCATAGATATATGATTCCCATCCCTGCAAGTTAAAACATACTATCAATATTCTATTTACAGTAAGCACAGGATATAACGAAGTGTAGAACCTGATGCCCAACAACCCCTGCAGGTCATTAGCTGGCAATTAAGGACCTCAAAGTCAGTCATTTGAGAAAGGACCAGGGCTAACTGAACTATATGGTAAGGCAATTCCCCATGTAGTTTCAAAGAATTACTATGCAGCAAACAGCAATTATGCAGATTGATTTTTACAAGAAATACAGATTATGATCTAGCCTTATAACTGTTTCCCTGCTTCAAAGGCAAGCAGAATAATACTCTCCATGTTTTTAAAAGCCAACAGATAGAGCGTAAAGATGAAGTCACATTAGGGTTTCATTCAGTATGAATGATTGTCAAGTACACTCTATTTGACTTTGACATTTTGAATTTTATGGACATTACAGCATTCTTTTACACAGCATGTTTTTACATGATAACCACCCCTATATATATATATATATATATATATATATATATATATATATATATATATATATATATATATATATATATATACATACAGTGCCTTGCAAAAGTATTCAGACCCCTGACCAATTCTCTCATATTACTGAATTACAAATGTTACATTGAAATTTCGTTCTGTCTGATATTTTATTTTAAAACACTGAAACTCAAAATCAATTATTGTAAGGAGACATTGGTTTTATGTTGGGAAATATTTAAGAAAAATAAAAAACTGAAATATCTTGCTTGCATAAGTATTCAACCCCTGTGCTGTGGATGAAAGAAATTGCCCTAACGAGGACACAATTACCTTACCATTGGCCTCCACCTGTGAACCATTAAAGTTGCTGTCACATTTTGTGGATAAAAACCCCACTGTTGAAGGATCATTGGTCAGGCTGTGAATCTGAAGGAAAATGAAGACCAAAGCAGAGGGTGTGGCCAGCCCACATAAATAGGCCTGATTCGACAGAGAAAGAGAGAGGAGTAGGGGAAGACACCAGTGAGGTGTCTGTGAGGAAGAGAACAAAGAATTCTAAACCGTTTCACAACCTGTGTATGACCTGGACTGTTCTAAAAAACCTGCTGGCTGGATTATATGCTTTACCTGAGAACCTGTGTTGTGTACCGAACTTTGTATTGTTATTTGACGATCTCTCTGCCTGAACCTTGGAAGACAATAAAAGTGCAGATACAGTCCTGTTTAACCCTGAGCTGCTGTTGTGTGTGGTTGATGTGATATCTCGAGCCGATTTGTGTACAAGTTAGACTTTGAGGACCTCACTTTGTCACAATATATATCTAAAAAAGACAATGTTATAATGTACAGTGCCTATAGAAAGTCTACACTCCCTTGAACTTTGTTCACATTTTGTTGTGTCAGTGCCTCAGAGTTTCATGCATTTAAATGAGGATTTTTTCCCACTTATCTACACACCATACTCCACACTGTTAAGGGGAAAAAAGGTTTTATTGAGAAAAAAATTATATATTAAAAATACAAAACTGAAAGATCATAATTGGATACGTCTCCACCCCCGAGTAAATACTTGGTGGAAGCACCTTTGGCAGCAGTTACAGCTGTGAGTCTGTTGGGATAGGTCTCTACCAATCTTTGACCATTCTTCTTTACAAAACTGTTCAAGCTCTGTCAAGTTCCTTGGGGAGTGTTGATGGACAGCAATCTTCAAGTCATGCAACAAATTTTCGATTGGATTTAGGTCGGGGCTCTGACTGGGCCACTCAAGGACATTTACCTTTTTGTTGCTTAGCCACTCCAGTGTAGCTTTGGCTGTGTGCTTCGGGTCGTTGTCATGCTGAAAGATGAACTTCCATCCCAGTTTCAGCTTTCTTGCAGAGGGCAGCAGGTTTTCCTCAAGGACTTCTCTGTACTTTGCTCCATTCATTTTCTCTTCTATCCTGACAAGTGCCCCAGTCCCTGCCGATGAGAAACATCCCCATAACATGATGCTGCCACCACCATGCTTCACAGTAGGGATGGTGTTCTTTGGGTGATGCGCTGTGTTGGGTTTGCACCAAACATAACGCTTTGCATTTAGGCCAAAAAGTTCAATTTTAGTTTCGTCAGAATCTCCTGAGTGTTTTTTGCATACATCAAATGGAATTCAAGGTGGGCTTTCTTGAGTAATGGCTTCCTTCTTGCCACCCTACCATACAGGCCAGATTTGTGGAGTGCTTGGGATATTGTTGTCACATGCACACTTTGACCAGTCTTGGCCATAAAAGCCTGTAGCTCTTGCAAAGTTGCCATTGGCCTCGGTAGCCTCTGATCAGTCTCCTTCTTGCTCGGTCATCCAGTTTGGAGGGACGGCCTGATCTAGGCAGGGTCTTGGTGGTGCCATACACCTTCCACTTCTTAATAATCGATAGTGTTGACCGTGCTCCAAGGGATATTCAAAGCCTTTGATATTCTTTTATACCCATCCCCTGATCTGTGCCTTTCAACAACTTTGTCCTGGAGTTCTTTTGAAAGCGCCTTGGTGCTCATGGTTGAGTCTTTGCTTTGAAATGCACTTACCCAGCAGAGTGAACCTACAGGAACTGCTGAATTTATCCTGAAATCATGTGAATCACTACAATTTAACACAGTTGGAGGCCACTTAACTTGGTGTGTGATTTTGAAGGTGATTGGTTATACCTGAGCTAATTTAGGATTGCTATTACAAGGGGGGGTGAACATTTATCCAACCAAGCTATTTCAGTTTTTATTTTTAATTAATTTTCTACAAATTTCTAGAATATTTTTTTCACTTAGAAGTTGTGGCGTAGGATGTGTAGATAAATGAAAAAAAAAAAATATATATATATATATTTTAATTCCAGGCTATAATGAAACAAAAGGTGAAAATTTTGAAAGGGGGTGTAGACTTTCTATAGGCACTGTATATGTTATGATTAGGGGTCTACTTAAATCGCTGAGAATTATCATATTTATCCCAGGTAGGTTATGGAATAAAAAATTAAGATGTCGCAGACATTTCGCAGACCTGTTTAAACAATGACCATTTATTTTGGCAATTTCCATGTCAAAAATTGTCTTTTTTATTGTTATTATGAAAAACGACAATATATTATTTCAATAGAACTTAAATAACAAAACAACAATGTGTTTAAAATTGTAGCATTATAACAATATAAATTCCAACATAACATACTTTTTTTTTTTTTACAATGGCAGCATTATAATAACAGTGTGGCAAAACGTCATTGTGCAGTTATATCACTTTTTTAAAATATTTTTTGTGTGATAGATTGCAAAGCAGATGCCCTTCAAACTCTCATGTCTTTATCTAGCACATATACATCAATCATGTCATATACTGTATCTTCCACAGTTTCAGATATGGGTGTGTATCGCTATTATATGCATTATTATCTGTAAAGTGTAGGATACTTCATCAGCAGAATAAAATCGGTCATTTTGGCCAGTACCAATCCTGACAAGGTTTCCTTACAACATCTACAAAGAAATAAATGCCCTCATCCCATTCTCTGTAACAAGCATCCATTTTTTATTCCCAGCTGTGCTTATTTAAACTAGAAAGGAAGGGGGGAGAAAACAAAAAAAACAGAAGAGAGACCACATCAAAACAAGGGTAACAACTCAGTTAAGACAGCTATTAAATGTATTTATCTAAATGCTAGAAGTCTCAGAAACAAAATGTTAGAACTTGAAACTACTGCACTAACAAGTAACTACGATGTGATAGGTGTTACAGATACTTGGTTGTCTGAAAGTGATGGACACGAATACAATATTAGTGGGTACACACTGTATAGGAAAGACAGGCAGGAGAGGCGGAGGGGTAGCGCTATACATAAGAAATAGTCTTGAAGCCCAGGTGTTAAATCTGGACAAAGAAAACAACGCTGAATCAATATGGGTTAGAATAATTGGCAAAAATTCAAAGGGCATAATAATAGGAGCATGCTTTTGACCCCCAAATTCAGACACTGAGCAAAATAATCTGTTATACAACAACATTAGAAATGCGTGTAGAAAAGGAGAAGCCATACTAATAGGGGATTTCAACTTCCCCCATATAAAATGGGAAAACCCGGTGGGGAGCACGACGGACGAAATTAAAATGGTGGAAATGACAAATGACTGCTTTCTAACGCAATTTGTCAAGGCACCGACTAGAGGGGAGGCATGCCTTGATTTAGTCTTTTCAAATAACGAAGACAGAATAACTAAAACAGAGGTCAGAGAGCCATTGGCAAACTCAGACCACAACATGGTCTCATTTGAAGTGATTTTTAAAACCCAAAAATTAATGACTAAAGCTAAGGTTTACAATTTTAGAAAAGCAAACTATGAAGGTATGAAACAGAGACTAACAGAAGTAGATTGGAGTAAAATAGCGAAAACATCCACAGAAAAAGGATGGCTGTTTTTTTAAAAATGTAGTACTAGAGGCACAAAACAATTACATCCCAAAAGAAGACAAATCTAAATCTAAAACAAAATGGCCAAAATGGTTTAACAGATCAATTAAAAAAAATTCAGCGAAAAAAGGCACTTTACAGAGCGTTTTAAAAGGGACCAAAAACAAACTACACAGAAAGAGTACTTGGAACTGCAAACACAAGTCAAAAAAGAAGTTAGAAAGGCCAAGAGAGAGATAGAAATCAACATTGCTAAGGGGGCTAAAACCAATTCCAAAATGTTTTTTCCAATATTATAACAGCAAGAGAACATTCAAAGAGGAGGTTAAATGTCTAAGAGACACAAATGGCAAAATCATAGAACATAGCACCCAGAACACAGCAGCAAATAGAGGCAATATCAATGACAGCCAATCAGGGAGTTCACTGCCCAGTCTGATTGCGGAAACAACAGTGCCCAGTCTTTATTTAACAACATTAAATGTAGTTGTGGTGGGGATGGTTCTGAAAAATGTACTGTATTAGAATGGATAGACATGATGAGTGTATATCTGAAAAAGAGGGAGTGCCCTGTTGACAACTAGGCAGAGGAGATTCTTAATCATTTGATGGGTCGCACCAGAGTCATTGTGAAGGTGGGGTTGAAGAGCCACCATTAAACCCTACTAGTAATCCAGGGGTCTTGTTTGATATCCTCAAACAGTATTTTAGTGAGAGCCCATCATCATGTTTGCCCTTAGCAGATTTTTATGCTATGCAGCCATGTAGCAAGAAGAATCCAGTAGACTACTGGGTTCATTTAAACTAAGCAGCTGATTTAGCAGATGAGTACTTACAGGGCCAGGGTAGGAAAATGGAAAATATCGACGGGAAGGTTCAATGATGTTCATACGTAATTGCCCTGATCCTGAGTTAGCTAGCATGTTTTGGTGTAAACCTATTAGCAAGTGGGTTGCTGCAGAAATACAGAAGGCACTAGATGAATCTCTATTGGCAGTACCATTCTAGTAGAGCCCCCAAAATCGCAGCCCTAAAAAAAAGATATAATGGTGGGTAGGCTTGTCACATCCATGCAGGGAGATAGGTGGGTCCCAATTAAAATCATCAATCCATATGATAATGCAGTGACCCTCAAACGTAATGCTAAAATTGCAGAAGTGTATCCCTGTGTAGCTTTGGAGGATTTAGAGTCTGACATTGACCCTATCGCAGAACAGACCATGACAACTAACCCCAGGAAGCTAGTTTCAGTAGTGAGTCAACTAACAGGGTCAATGTAAGTGACACGCTCAGAAGACTGGTATTGACAGATATCGATATTGATTCGTGTGAGGTCTCCCATTATTGGAAAGGACAGTTAGTTGAACTAATAGAGAAGTATGAAGGAGACTTTTCCAGGGACAAACTAGACTGTGGAGAAGCAAAGGACCACCACATTCACCTGACTGACGACAATCCATTCTGTCTGCCCTATCGTCGAGTCCCACCAGGTCATTATCAGGAATTGAGAAAAGTGCTGAATGAGATGGAAGAACAGGAGATCATTCGCAAGTCTATTAGCGAGTGGGCATCTCCGTTAGTACTGGTTTGGAAGAAAAATGGCGAGTTAAGAATTTGCGTTGGCTTCCATTGTCTCAATGCATGCACTGTCAAAGATGCTTATCCATTGCCTCACCAAGCTGACTGCCTCGCCGCGCTCGGTGGCAATGCTCTATTTAGTGCAATGGACATGACAAGCGGTTTTTATAAAGTACTGCTGTGTGAAGCTGATAAAAAGTACACAGCTTTCACAACCCCGCTGGGTCTACATGAATTTAACAGATTGCTGCAAGGATTGTGTAACAGTCCAGCCAGTTTTATGCAATTTAATGATGAATATATTTGGTGATCAGAATTTTTTAACATGGTTGTGTTATCTTGATGATGTTTTAGTCCTCGCACGTACAGAGAAGAAGCATTGAATAGATTAGAAATGGTTTTCAGGCGTTTAAGTGCCAATGGGCTAAAATTATCACAGAAAAAGTGCCATTTCTTGAGGCGGACTGTAAGAGTTCTTGGGCATATAGTCAGTGAAGATGGAAGTCGCAACAGACCTAGACAAGGTGAATGCTATCATTTCCATCACAGAAGTTGATCTAATGGAGTCTTAAGAGGTAACACCTTCCCAAAGAAAATAAGATCTTTTCTAGGTAAGGTTATTTATTATCAGCACTTCATTGGAAATTGTTCCAGTTTAGCAAAACCCTTGTTTGCATTAACAGCTTACCAAAAAAGGAAGAGAGGACCAAAGTTCAAAGCTGTAGTGCGGATGCTTCATCATACAAATTGGACCAAAGAACATTGCAGGTCATTTAAAGAGTTAAAAACAGCATTATCATAGTCAGTTATATAAGCACACCCAGGTTTTAAGCAGCCATTTATCTTGTCAACTGATGCTTCAATGGATGGGTTAGGGGATGTGCTGTCTCAGGTCTCTGTGGGTGAAAAGAAAGCACGACCCAAGTCGCTATCAAGAGCTCAACAAAAATAACCAGCACATCGTTTGTAGTTCATGGCACTGAAGTGGGCAGTCACTGACAAGTTCAGTTATTGGTTAAAAGGTCACACTTTCACAGTATGGACGGATAACAACCCACTGACCCCCATTTTGACCAAACCAAAACTTGAGGCCTGTGAGCAGAGGTGGGTCATCAAACTGGCAGCATATGACTTTGATATCCACTACATATCTGGGCCCAAGAGAGCTCCAGGAAAAGCAGGAGGGAGATAGTGTTCCAGGGTTCTCCAATATGTGAGAAGGAAACAGAGGCCTTCCAGAAGGGAGAGGGCTCATGAATCATCTACAGACATACGAACATTAAAGCAATGGGACAAGTTAGAGCTGTCTGATGGAGTTTTGTACCGGGTATCTAAAGATCTGATAACAGGAAAAAGAAGATACCAGTACGTCGTTCCCAATACTTTATTAAAATTAGTGCTGCAAGGCGGCAGGACATCAGGGCCAACATTCCACGCTGTTGGTCAGATATGGGACGAAATGTCCAAGATTATGTGAGATGTTTTAAGCGTTGCGTGGTGAGCAAGACTGTGGGGCCAGAAAAAAAGAGCGCCATTGGAAAGCATCAGAACCACTAGACCCATGGAATTGATAAGCATTGATTTCTGTTCAGCCGAAGACAATGCTAACAAGACTGTGGACGTCCTTGTTGTGACAGGCCATTTCACAAAGTTGGCCCATGCATTTAGAGACCAGTCTGCAAAGCAAGTTGCGAGACAACTGTGTGACAGATATTTCTGTGTTTAAGGCTTTCCCGAGCGTATCCATTCAGATCAAGGTGCAAATTTGAAATTTGAGCTTTTGAAATGGAAATGTAGGGCGGTTCAATAGGACACTAGGGAACATGATCTGAGTGTTGCCACCAAGAACAAAATATAAGTGGCCCCAAGTACTGCAAATGCTAACTTTTGCATATAATTGCACGGCACATGAGACAACAGGGTTGCCACCATTTTACCTTATGTATGGAAGAATTCCAAGGTTACCTGTTGACATTATGTTCTGTAACGTGAGCAGAGATAATGAACTGGCTAATTACGATTCATACGTGATCTCCCTGACAAAAGATCTTCAAGAGGGCATGAAAATCGCCCAAGAATACGCACTCAAGGGTCAGCGGAGACAGACTGATGTGTACAATCAGCGGAGGAAGGGAGGTGACATTGATGAGGACGACCGAGTGCTTTTGGCTAACAGGGTTGAGAGAGGTTGGAAAAAGCTGTCAGATCGATGGGAAACTACCATCTACACAGTTGTCAGCAAAAATCCTAGATGCCACACCTACAGAATTCGCAACACCAGTACAGGCCAAGAGAAGGTAGTACACCGAAACCTTCTGATGTGTGCCAACTTTCTGCCTGTGGAGGTAGAAGAAGAATCAGAAGATCCTGTTGAGTGATTTGACAATGTCTCAAACATCTATGGATAGAAAAGAGCCCCAAGACAACAGTGAACTACCTGAAGTGGACAGTGTGAACAGGACAATGATGTGGGTAGAGTATATACGACCCCCTGAATATCAGTCTGTGGTTACTGAGGAAGAAGTGAGTGATGGAAACGGAAGAGATACCATGGACCTGGGTGCCACGGATGAATGTGGAGGGTCTGAATCAGAAAATAGACCAATGCTCGAGCCAAGTGTGTCCAAAGACAGTAAATCGCAGCATGAGACTCTAAATACAGTTAGAACAAGGGTGGGATGTGTAGTTAGGCCCCTCAATCGGATGATTTATAATATCTCTCAGCAAGTGCAGGAAAAAGACAAGAACAATGCAATTAAGAATTGGACAAGTTCCTTGATTAGAAATGCCTTGACTTAGATCTGTGTAAGAAGGGGTGGCCCATTTATCAAAGATTGGTTAGTATATGAATTATAGTAAAATATACAGCTCTAGTGAGAGGTTTAGTGTTGTTAAACAGTCAAAAATATGTTTTGGGCATCTTTTACTTAAGGAGATAGCCAGAGGGACAGCACAACCCTTGCCGCCTACCCTTAGTTGGGTAACTCAATGTTAGGTTGCTGTTAGATGTAAAAATTAATGTAAAAATTGCTTATGACCAATTTTGAAAGGTTTAAATTGTTCAGGACAGGTTTATGGCTGGAATGTGGAAACATTTATAAAAGGTTTGGCGAAATTCAGATGGGAAGAGTGTAACAGTGTTGTTTTTAATTTTTTTTTTTTTGCTTCACCAAATTATTCTCTTCTGTACCAATGTATTATATGTATTGTTCAGATGGAAATTTGATTTAACAAAAAAAAAAAAAAAAAAGAACGTACCTTTAATGGTTTACTGTGCTCGCGCTGTCCCTGGGAGCCTCAGAAGCGCTGTGTAAGCCACTGAGAGCAAGTAGTGTTGTGCTCTCTCTCGTTTATTAATTTGTTTAATTTAGGAAATGTTTGTATTATTCAATGTTTTATTTTACTATATTTTTTATTTAGACTGAAGTACTGTTTTAAATTTAGAGTGTGTTACTGTTCTTATAATAGTTTTATTTTGATATTTATTATGTTAGAATCTAACGGTACTTCAGTACAATTATATTTTTAATTATGTTTCGTATTTCTGAGGAAAATACATATTTTTTTAAGTGTTTATTATTTGTATAGGAGAGTGACACTCAGGGGGCAGTGCAAGTCATTTTCTGTTTTTCTTTCTGTTTGTACAGGTACGTTTTATGTTTGTTTTGAGTACTGTATTTTAAAAATCTGCTTTAATGTATATAATTTATTTATCCAGGAAATAACTACTTCACTATACGATCACTGTTAATGTAAATATGTTTTTTAAAATAGATGTGTATTGTACTGTATGAATTATATTTTTTTAAATATATACACAGTGTGTATTGGAGAGCCTGAGAAGCGCTGTGTAAGCCACTGAGAGAGAGTGCAAGTCATTTTCTGTTTTTCTTATAAATAAAAAAACTTCATTCTTTCCAAATTGGCCTCGGAGGCAGTTTCTTCATCTTCTTCTTCTCTTTATTCAACACTGGTAGCCCCAGTTGGCTCAGGGTAAAAGAATCAGACCCGCTACGTGTTACAATATATTAAATTAGGCATAGGCAGCATTTCTAAAGCAACAACTACTTTTCCAGCATTTCATTTTAGTATCATTACAGCAAGCAGTTGTAAATGCAGTGCCCATTCTGCTGGCGAGTCTTATGCAAGTCTTATGATATATTTTTATATCAAAATGAAGCATATTTGGATTTCGGTTTCACTTGAGAAGGGTTTGTAGCATTCTGTGGCCTGTGGTCTGGACCACTCAGCACTGATGTCACAGTAGTCCGGACCACACCATGGGACCACCCGGACCACTGACCGTTGTGATGTCACAGTGGTCCGGACCACTCCATCAAAGTGGTCCAGACCACTCGCTGGCACTGTAATATTCTAATTTCACAGCTGTATTATTCATTTTCTTTATGGCTAATTATTGTTGCATTGTTTCATACTTACTTTACAGTGATATAATTAATGCAAATGTTTATATCTAATAATAATGGGCTTCAGACAACTCAAGCAGTTCTCATTTATTGCCCTGTGTTGCGTGCAGTGGTCCCTGGGAACACTCGAATGCAGCTGTTAGGCTATATTATGATTTCACAGTTTTATTATTCATTTTCCTTTAGGCTAATTATTATTTTGTTGTCTCATACTTACTTTACCATGTTATAATTAATGCAAGTGTTTATATCTAATAATAATGGGCTCGGGACCACTCCGGCAGTTCTCATTCACTGCCCTGTGTACTGCGCAGTGGTCCCCACTCGGGGCTATTTAACAGTGTGCTATGAGAACTGATTTTTCAGTTGTACTGCCAGAAATGCCATTTTTTCCACTGGGTAAATATTTCCTTTTTTTTAAAACCTAACTTGCTGGTTATAAAAAGGGTCGTATTTCTGTTACGGTTCATGTGTAACTCATATTTTGAGATGTGTTTTGAGGTTTTAAAAGTACATCTCATTTATAATACCGAAAGTTCACATTTTAAAAATAGATTAATAATAGCATAAGTAATGAATTGCTGACGCATGCGCATATCTAAAAATAATGCAAAATGGATGGCCAATGGCGCTTAATGCAGCATGCAAATAGTGTTTGTAACCTAAATGCTAATCAATGAAATAAAGTGGTTAAATAACACTTTAGTGTGTAGTGTTTGCCTACGAGACTGACAATGATTGATATGCATTGGGTTTGTTTTATCGTAATATAAAATAAACTTGATTATACTGTGTTTGTATTTTTAACAGTATTAGCAATACAAAGCATGTCTCTTTATATTTAATCCCACGATATCGTGATATGGAAATTATAATCGATATCAAATGATATCAATCATATCAAAATATCGATATTGGTGCCCATCCCTAATAATAATAGTACTTTTCCTTTACCCAACTCACTCATTTTAAATGTATCTCTACCACTCCTCAATAAGATAAATATGTACAAATGTTAATTCTACCAGTTCAGATTAAAATAGGTTTCACAATCAGACGTGCATATTTCTGTAAACACATGTCCTATTTAATAGATCTAAATAACTTATCAAAATAGCACCTTTTTTATACTTTCTGTTTAACAGACAGAAACAGACATTTTTGTATCTTTTTTTTATTGGAATTACCCTTTTCTGTAATTTGGCCCTTTCTATAGATATCGCATCTTAATTCGGATGATCTTGATGACCTTGCACTGCCCATTAAACAAACTGAATTGGCATCTATAGAGATTGTAAACCTCTGATGGACAAAAAATACAGCTGTTGTCCCATCTTTCTGGAACATTACTTTGTTTTTGACACAGCAGGATCTAAAAGTTATATTCACCACAATAGCAGACAAGTCTATTTTATTTTATTGACCATTGTATCGATGTAACTTTGTAAACCTGGCAACAACCTGCGGCAGGTAAACTATGATATTATTCCTGGGAATTGCTTGTGAACATGTTCACTGGCACACAGCCTTTTTTCTGTTGACTCCTTTTATAAAATTGGCTGCTCAGTATAAAAGCTTGTACTTTAACCAGCAGATGCTGGCTGCTGAGAAATGACATGTCAATGTTAAAAGAAACAACCAGTTATTGCGCCCAACATGAGGTGTAAACAGAAGATATTACTCCAGTGGTGGTGTGTTAGGTTTCACTCATGAATTATGGACTCTTGAAGTAGTGTGATTTCTCTCCATTGTGCACTATATTTACTTTTATGTTCCACCTGTGTGCTCAATTTCAGCTCCTCACATTGGAATTACACCCACGAGAAATATAAAAAGACTTCCTATAAAACCAGTAATTCAATGCACATGGTCCATTCATTTGTTTTCATTGGACTTAGAGATGAACTGCCTTGGGTCTCAGAATGGCTCGTGAGGAAGGTGTTCAGGGAGAGTAATAACAGCTAGTGGAGCGCAAGTCTGCATCCTGGCTGTGCAAAGTTACTGGTCTTCTGTGAGTTTGGCTCCCGCAGGTTAGGGAGGCAAAATCATCAGGGTCAATTTCTCCTCATTGTGCAACAGCGGACCCTACTGAGATTAATAAAGCATATTCCGTTCTACTGAAAACAGTATTCATCCATAGCTTCAAAAGCGTAAATTCAAAATCACAAGGCACTATCAGAAATAACTGGCACAAGCCAAAACACATACATACTTAATTAGGCCCTGTCCACACTACAAAACCGATCTCGAGAACCGTACTCGAAAAGGTTCTAATTAATCCAGCCCAAAGAACCCACACTGAAGTACCGTTTCATGTTTAGTTGGGCTTAATGCGTACGAACACAAATAGTTTGGTTACGGTTCCCAGCAGCGTAAATCGACAACAGTATCCCACCATGCACTGTACTTTATGTTTACAACCCTGCAGATATGGAGCCCATGCCCATGGAAGATACAGCACTTTTAGAATGAATGTTATGGCTTTGTTGCTTAAAAACACAAGGTATCAGCAATGGAGAAGGCAGCAACTGTCTCATCATAGGCAGGCTTTGTATAGACTCCGTGAACATATGAATTTTATGCAGTGCTGTAAATCGAGTCACAAAAATTGGGACTCAATTCGAGCTGAGTCACAGGGAGTAAAGACTCGAGTCATGCCAAGCTCGAGTCGAGTCACCTATCCGCCTCGTATCAAATCGAGTCATTAGTTCTGACAGTATTATTCATTCATTTTACAGGAGATTAACAATCTACAAGTAAAAATAAAAAATAAAAAATGAAATACAAATTTGAGATGCACAATAATGTGGTCATACTTGCCCCACTGATGTACACCATTAAAGGTCCACGGTTTCTGCCTTGTCTTTTTGTCTCTCCATTTCAGTGAATTCACATACTCGCACATATATGCTCCAGTTTAAAATCAATAAACTCAACCTAACTTGCTTAATATTATAGAAAGAAATGTATCTTGAAAGGCTAAGAGTTTAGCATAATAATGCATGTTACAAAATAATTAATTTTCATTATTTTCAGATAAAAAAGGGTGGTTCACTAATACGTTTTTAAAAAAAAAAATCACACAGAACACACCATAAACCATAAACCCTTTAACCACCTACACTTAGCACAATACAATCCCAGTTGTTTGTCTAAATAAAATCATCAATGTATTTAAAATGCGCAAACGTACAGTAATACTAAGAGGTCAATTGCATTTTGAATAACATGTGACAGGATCAGAGCTGCAAATCTCCCTCCAGACCCAAGAGGGCGCTAAGCAGAGGTACTTGCACACCTATACCGACACAGGCTGGTTTGGAGAGAGGGGCGGAAATGGAAGTCGGCCATCTTGGTGCAGGGCAGAATGACCATATTAGGGGACAAGAGTACTGTGACAGCTGTGCTGCATTAGACAACTGGCAAGTTGTGCTGACCATGGGGTGGAGTCTCCTAGTATACAGTGCCTTGCGAAAGTATTCGGCCCCCTTGAACTTTGCGACCTTTTGCCACATTTCAGGCTTCAAACATAAAGATATGAAACTGTAATTTTTTGTGAAGAATCAACAACAAGTGGGACACAATCATGAAGTGGAACGAAATTTATTGGATATTTCAAACTTTTTAACAAATAAAAACTGAAAAATTGGGCGTGCAAAATTATTCAGCCCCTTTACTTTCAGTGCAGCAAACTCTCTCCAGAAGTTCAGTGAGGATCTCTGAATGATCCAATGTTGACCTAAATGACTAATGATGATAAATAGAATCCACCTGTGTGTAATCAAGTCTCCGTGATAAATGCACCTGCACTGTGATAGTCTCAGAGGTCCGTTTAAAGCGCAGAGAGCATCATGAAGAACAAGGAACACACCAGGCAGGTCCGAGATACTGTTGTGGAGAAGTTTAAAGCGGATTTGGATACAAAAAGATTTCCCAAGCTTTAAACATCCCAAGGAGCACTGTGCAAGCGATAATATTGAAATGGAAGGAGTATCAGACCACTGCAAATCTACCAAGACCTGGCCGTCCCTCTAAACTTTCAGCTCATACAAGGAGAAGACTGATCAGAGATGCAGCCAAGAGGCCCATGATCACTCTGGATGAACTGCAGAGATCTACAGCTGAGGTGGGAGACTCTGTCCATAGGACAACAATCAGTCGTATACTGCACAAATCTGGCCTTTATGGAAGAGTGGCAAGAAGAAAGCCATTTCTTAAAGATATCCATAAAAGTGTCGTTTACAGTTTGCCACAAGCCACCTGGGAGACACACCAAACATGTGGAAGAAGGTGCTCTGGTCAGATGAAACCAAAATCGAACTTTTTGGCAACAATGCAAAACGTTATGTTTGGCGTAAAAGCAACACAGCTCATCACCCTGAACACACCATCCCCACTGTCAAACATGGTGGTGGCAGCATCATGGTTTGGGCCTGCTTTTCTTCAGCAGGGACAGGGAAGATGGTTAAAATTGATGGGAAGATGGATGGAGCCAAATACAGGACCATTCTGGAAGAAAACCTGATGGAGTCTGCAAAAGACCTGAGACTGGGACGGAGATTTGTCTTCCAACAAGACAATGATCCAAAACATAAAGCAAAATCTACAATGGAATGGTTCACAAATAAACATATCCAGGTGTTAGAATGGCCAAGTCAAAGTCCAGACCTGAATCCAATCGAGAATCTGTGGAAAGAACTGAAAACTGCTGTTCACAAATGCTCTCCATCCAACCTCACTGAGCTCGAGCTGTTTTGCAAGGAGGAATGGGCAAAAATTTCAGTCTCTCGATGTGCAAAACTGATAGAGACATACCCCAAGCGACTTACAGCTGTAATCGCAGCAAAAGGTGGCGCTACAAAGTATTAACTTAAGGGGCTGAATAATTTTGCACTCAATTTTTCAGTTTTTATTTGTTAAAAAGTTTGAAATATCCAATAAATTTTGTTCCACTTCATGATTGTGTCCCACTTGTTGTTGATTCTTCACAAAAAATTACAGTTTCATATCTTTATGTTTGAAGCCTGAAATGTGGCAAAAGGTCGCAAAGTTCAAGGGGGCCGAATACTTTCGCAAGGCACTGTATAAGGGCATTTTTTAAGTGTGGGGCCTTTGAGGTAACAATGAATCTTTGTT
This sequence comes from Acipenser oxyrinchus oxyrinchus, assembly GCA_030684275.1. Classification (NCBI taxonomy): domain Eukaryota; kingdom Metazoa; phylum Chordata; class Actinopteri; order Acipenseriformes; family Acipenseridae; genus Acipenser; species Acipenser oxyrinchus. Next base: position 48,535,609 of record CM060250.1, read on the forward strand.
GCTGAGTCATGTGTTTGTTTGTGTGCTACATGCCTGTTGTTGTCTTCATTTAAATCATGCAGTGTTGGATTATTAGGAAAGGAAGTAAATGAGATCTGATTAATTGAGAGGGATTTTTTTCTTTATTTATTTACGTTTTAACTGGAAATCGGGAACAGACTCTACATGGAAGCTACTTAGTTTCAATAGTGTATGTCTGAAATTATGATATTTGAGGAAATGGTCGGGTCGGGTATACAAATATTTCAAATGTCTCAGGTCGGGTTTGGATCGAGTTTTAAATTTAGGCCCAAGCAGACCTCTACTTGAGACTACCACTTAAGGTGGTCTCGAGTCCAGTTCTTGAGTACGGTATTAAAACGCTCTGTAGTGTAGATGCTAACTGTATTTAGCACTTTTAAGCTGGTTTAAAAGCAACTAATGTGGTTTAAATGCATAGTGTGGACAGGATCCTAGTGTCTTATATGTTTTACTTGACAATAGTACAAACTGAAAGCCCAATTAACTTGTAACTAGAAGAAATAGCTTTAAAAAAAATTCAAGTTCTTTCAAAATGTGATATACGGTTACTTTGTTCATTGTATAAACAAATGTTTTACTTAACCCTTTAAGGACCGGGATCGTGTTAACACAATCATACTGAAGTGGGCTTCTAGGACCACGATCATGTAAACACAATGAAAAAAGCACTTATGTTTTGATGACTTACAGGGCCACCGTACTTTGCAGTACATGCTTGAAACACATATCATTGCATAGGGCAGGGACTGCCTTTCACTTCCTGATAGTATTTTTATTCGTGTGACATCACTGAGAGGGTCATTTGGTGTCTAAAGGGCTGAGACAGTTTACAGCAGCCAGACAGAAACATAAGCATAACCAGGGACACGCAACCCGCAGCCCAGTCTATCAATTCCATTTCACTTATGAATATATTATAATTTATTTATTTTTTTTAAAACTTTGTTGACTTGCTTTTTCTAATTTTTCGCATAAAAAGCAGCACACCATTTTAATTCGTACTGCGGAGGGTAATTGTTTCTCATCAGCTTGTCTCCAACTAATTTTGTGCGTCTTCCTCTCCTTTTTTAAAATGCACAAACCCGCTGTATTGAAAGAACCCATTCACAACATAGGAGGCTTGTTGCTAGGGAAGTGACATCACTGCCCTGTGACTTTTGCTACATTGCTGCCTGCTACAACTGAACAAACCCGTCTGCTAAAACAAAAACTGCTTTAGCAAGTGGATATTTGTTTGTGTATATGGTATAACAATACGATTTTAATACTTTGTTTTTAATTGTTTTGTATATTTTTGTTTGTGATGTGTATCGTGCAGTACGAAATAAAATTAACAGTAAACCTAAGGGAAATGTTTTTACAAAATTTATAAATAATAAGAAACGAGAGGATAATAGCATATACCATTTCATGAACTAAATGTATCAGGCACGTTTTTTTTTTTTTTTCTTTATTACTGATAATAATGAAATGAATTACTATTATTTTATTTATAAATATTTATTTTGAGAAAATAAATCAAGAGTAGTGTCCATTATTGCTTATAAAGACCCTGAGAATAAACGTGTATTATGTCATTGCAAACAATGTCTTGTAAAATCAATATTGCAAGATCCCTCGGGTCACAGAATAGCACATTTATGTTTTTATATATGTATTGTTAAGCAAAATACATAATAAAAAAAAACTTAACTTAAAAATTAAATATTGTGTTTAAAATAAAAGTGAAAGGTTTATATGGTTTCTGAAGTACTTTATAAGTTTCAAGATGCTACTATAAAAAAAAAAAGATTGTTAGTGAAGTTTTATAGGAAGAGCCAAAAAACAGCTGGTTCTAGGGAAGCATTCCACTGAAAAATGCTTGGTCCTGAAAGGGTTAACCCATTTTCCCTAAATTGGGTCCTAAACAATTCCTTTTTATTTAACAGCATTGAACATACATACTGAATATTAGAATGATGGCATTGGGACTGTATTCTGGAATCCCTCTGGATTCTAATCTCTGCACACTCCAGGGTATTGAGCTACGTTTCATTTGTACCTAAAACCACATTCCTGAGTACTCACTTAGTTCTTGTGTCAGGGTCATCATGAGTGGAATGGCACATGGCACTGAACTGGGAGACAAAGAAGTCATAGCGTCGGTGGTAAGAAGGGGTGTCCTCTTCTATGTTTGCAAACTTGACAAACTGTGGGAATGAAAAAAGAAACTTGTAATGCAATGTAGTATACATGAAGTTGTGACATCTGTATTGTTCTTATGGTTTGTTGAGTTAAAAGCAATTGAAAAGTTCATCTATTCCTTTTTCCCAGGATATCTGTTGAGTCAAAGCATGTTACTGACTGAAAGCATGTCAATCTATAGGGGAAAAAGCTGGTCATTTAACTACAGGAAAGTAGCCATTGAAGGATGAGACAATTTCACCCTCCAGTGCAACCATAACTGAAAGCATGGCTTGCAAACAGAGATTTTTTTTTTTGATTATTATTATTATTTATTTATTTAAACAAAGAGCAGTACCAGATTTCGTGTTTTAAAATAAAAATACTTGTTTACTATAAGTGTTTCTTTCAAAACTGCACATGTGTGACCTATATAATAAATGTAAGAACAAGATGGAAGATAATAGACTATATGAGAAAATAAGTGGATTATCTGCTCCGTAATGAACAGATTACAAAACAAGCAACTCCCTGTTATACATGTTATGTATGTGAACAAAGACAATGAAAACTGCACATAATCAAGAGAGGTCTGTTGCTGAGTCAAGACTGCAGTTATTTGATATTGTACAGTGCTTTTATTAAAAACATTTGCATAAGGAAAACCTGAGGCTACTTCAATTATCTGACAGCTAGGATCATCCATCACTTTATTTGTATTGTTAATCTTATACCACAGGAGTGGGTTTATTCTGAACACTTATTGTACTGTACAAGACATTACATTTATTTTTTAAATCTTTTTTAGCAGAAGCACTGGAATATTTTATAACTAGAATGATGTATTTCTATATCTGCATCCATAACTTGATGGTGAGCACTACTTACTTAAGGAAACAGACCTTAAACAAAATGGGGGTGAAATGTAGCCTATAATCATTGTAATATTACAAATGACTGCTGTTTAAATTCTGTATCGATTACAAAGGTTTATTTGAATGACAAATAAAATATGGGGTACCATGTTTATATTTAAAAAATACTAAAGGTAAGTTGGCAAATTAAATGACAACAAAAGTCTTTCTCTTTTACAACATAATACTCTCAAATATTTTGTTTTCAGTGCTGGCATTTTGGGGGCAATAAAACAGTGCTTTACAGATATCCCCAGAATATGGATATTGCAGCTCAACTTCTGTACCCTAGAAGGTGCCAATTCCTCCCACCACCATTTCTCAAACTAATTATATTTTCCTTTTAAAGAAAAAATACTTCTTACAGCATATTGTGACTGAGGCTAGTTTTTGAGCAATTATGAGTAATATTGCTGTTTAAAAGTGGCTCTTCGATGACAGTGTTAAGAAACCTGCCTCAAAAAAGCACATGCAGAAACTAATGTTAGAAGATATTCCTGTAATGGTTTAGGTTTGGACCAGAGGCAACTGTTCAGAGACATATTTTCTGAAGCTGAAGAGAAGGCTCTGTGGACAAAAGGTTTCAAGACAGCAGTTGTTCAGAATTGGTGTTTCACCTTCCAAGTTTTTCCAGTTCTATGGTGACATTTAATCAGACTTTCAAGAAGCACAGTTTGCTCTGGTTCAGTACAAACTCTGACACAGAATATGAGTTTAAAGATTACGCAAATGCAAAGAATGTGAGGTATGTGAAGGGTGACTGGAAACAATTTGGCATCAAACCTGGTTGGTTTGAGGGACCACCACCTGGCAGTTTGGACAAGGCAGGAGACCCCCCATGGCAGTGACACGGAGAGGTGGTGAAGAGGGTGTGTTGGCTTTCCCTCTCTCTGAGTGGCTGAGAGGCGGGCCTTGGGGGATTGCTCGGCCCATAAGTACTGTGCTGGGTTATGCATTCGGGTGGCTGTAATTGGAAAACACACAGAGACGCTGGCTGAGAAGGCCAGTGGTTGGAGAGAGCGACCAAAACAGCTATTTTATTAAAATCTCTTGTTACGTACCCAAGGGGACATGTGTAGTGATAGGGGAACCTTGGCCACCCCAGTGTATAGTGCATAACAGCGTAGGACGGAGATCCCCGAGCTGACCGGCTTAGCGGCAGTTGGGGCACTATGTAAGCAGCACCTTTATTTTGTAGTTTTATTTTCCCTTTTCATTTCGCCTTTGGTTTTCATTATTATTTTGAGCACCTGTGAGTGTGCCAGCTTTTAACTGTTTTACCTGTATTGGTATTACTGTGGTTCTGTTTACCGTTGTCGGAATTAAGGCTCTGCGGGCTAAAAGAAAATACAGAAAATAATAAAACTGGGCACCAGTGCAGTGTTTTCAATTAAACCTTCTGTCTCCCGTGTGTGTCAGTGAATTGCCCACCACCCTTTCACAGAGGCTTAGATGTGAAAGCTTCAGTACGTTTGAACCCTTTGAGAACTAAAGAAATGTGAGAATCAGCGAGAGCGTGGCTGGGGAACCAAATATTAATTTGTGAAAGAATTAAATGCCTGATGTGATCACTTTAATGGAAGAACCTAGCTTGTGAGAGTTTTAGAGGTAGTTTAAAAAAAGATGCAGTGACAAACAGCAAATGAAGGAAAAGGAATGTTAAAAGTTGCATGGAACTTTTTAAAACGATTCCCAGATGACCAGTATGTTTGTAGCGTGCTGAGTAAGGCTGTTTCCTGCGCTTGTAAGATAAGGGGATAGATAGCATGATTTACAGAAATGTTAGGTCTGAAAAGGTAGGAATCGGGGATGGATATAGATCCGCTTCTGGAGCCAAAAGTCTGAATTTCTGAAACTGAAAACGAGAAAGTGCGTCAGCAATCTGGTTCATGTAGCCTTGAATGTGATCTGCTCTTAATATGAATTGAAGGCAAACTGATAACCAAGTGATTCTTCAGAAAATGTTCATGATAAAGAGATAGGACAAACGGCTTTGTTTATAATTTGAACAGTAGCTAAATTGTCTGAGTGGATGGGGATAGAAATACAGCTACTGTAACTGGGTACATTTCATACAATACAGAAGACTGATCGGAATCAGGAATAGATGTAAAAACTCTTCGGGCCAAGCAAACCATTTTCCATTAAAGTACCCTCCAAAACCATGAAAAGGAGAAGCGTCGATAAACAGCTGTATATCTTCGGGTTGTAGAAGGCATTCGTCATAGAAAAAAGTTATTCCATTTCACTGAGTTAGAAGGAGGTTCCACAGGCGTAATTCTTCATGACAAAAACAATCAATGGTAAAAGAATGAAAGAGAGAATTGACAGATGAGGCAAGCTGAAGAAGATCTGAAATAAACGCAAAACCCTGTGAAATAATTCTGATTGTGTAATTAAAGTGACCGAGAAGAGACAGAAGTTCACGTTTAGATCATGTTTCTCTGGAGAGAAACGAAGAAATTAAAGTAACAATGTGATCTGTTTTTTCTACGGCTAGAGGAATCCCTAGTTTGGAATAAAGAGACTTGAGAATACTTAGACTCTGCGCAGGGGGGGGGGCATAATGAAAATCAACAAAAAATAATCTAATACAACGTCTCCCAAAGTGGGGGTCGCGGCAAGGTTTCTGACGGGTCGACGAACAATCTAAAAAATATGACGTTTAATGTACACTGTTAAGATTTTGTTTCATTATACAACTTTGTATGCTTATATTCAAAATAAATATAATTTGCATACAAATCATTAGCAATAATTATGTAAACAATATATTGTTTTACCAGTCTTCTGCTTTAAATATGAACCAAAAAAATAAAACTATAAAGGTGACATTTTACGTGCAAAACGAAAATTTCTAATCCTATTTGCAGCTCAAAGAAGAAAAAAAAACAACAACTTGCAATTACCATCTTATTTACTTATATTAACTTCAGTTTTTCTTACACTTGTGACGAGGTTGAGCCGCGTCCTCATGTGTCATTTGTTGTGTCACCAGATTGCGTTGGGAAAAGTTTTTCCATAAGAAAGCTGATCAATTAGCTAAACAGCAAGGCATTCTTAAAAAAATCAGTCACTGTCTCAGGAGAAGAAGATGAATGTATCCTACCTGGTTACAATGCATATTGCAATGTTTGTAATTCTTGATGTTGAATTGAAAATTTAAACTGGTATTCATTATGTTGCAACACAATTTTAAATTGATATTGTAACGTGGAGGTAAAGGAAGTAATCCGGGCAAGTATTCTGGTCTCAAATGCACGGTTTATTTTACAAGAACGCGCAGTTCAATAAAATAAATGCAATAAATAATAATGAACACAGGATAAATAAAAGGGTTTAATAAACAGTCAGGTAACACACACACAAAGCTAACAGTCTCTGTGTGTCTGACTCAGTAATTAGAAGAAAAAAAAACAGCAGGTTCTCTCCCACAGCTCCAAAACTCACACTCTTCACCCAGCCCCTCCCTCTGCCAGGCTTACATTTTGTGCCGTTGCAGCGCTCCCCAATCACAGGCACGCATTCCCGTCCCACCATCCATTATCACAATGCATCCACATAGTCCATCAATCCCAATGAGGGCTCTCTTGCAAATGCATGTCTGTGATCGGCTGCAGTCCCATTGCAAAGGGGATCCTTAACTCAGTGTGGAGTAGTGGTTAGGGCTCTGGACTCTTGACCGGAGGGTCGTGGGTTCAATCCCAGATGGGGGACTCTGCTGTTGTACCCTTGAGCAAGGTACTTTACCTAGATTGCTCCAGTAAAAACCCAACTGTAAGAATGGGTAATTGTATGTAAAAATAATGTGATATCTTGGAAAAATTGTAAGTTGCCCTGGATAAGGGCGGCTGCTAAGAAAATAAATAATAATAATAAAAAAAGCTGGGCTGGCTGTTGTGTGAGAGAATGCTCGTAAAATGGCACCCCCCAGGTTTGTCTGCCTCGTCTTTACAGTACGTTAGTTTAATACCATTTTTTTTTACTAATAATTAATTTGATAAACACAAACATTTTAGCAACCTATAAAACTATCAAATCCTGAATGCTTATATAGTGTAGTTACAAATAAATTAAACATCAATTTTTGATTGGTTGATACGTATTTCAGTTAAAATTCTGAATAGTGAATAATTCATTTGGGTTGCCAATCAAAAAGTTTGGGGAAACACTGATCTAAGAGATGAATCAGGAAGGGAATGTGATACTTGTTTAACAAGATCAAGCTAAGAGCTTCTGATATGGTGTTGAATATTTTAGGATTACTTCTGCATCCGAACGTTAAACGTATTGAAAAAAAAAATTATTATGCCGCTGAACTCCGAAAAGGTGCCATAGTGAAGGATCTATTGGCATAATTTTGAACGTGTTTGAAATATCTGCTTTTGAAACCTGCCATGCATTTTGACCTGCTATTTTGAGGAGGGAAATGGCATGGTCGATGGTTGCGTACTGGAGAGAAAAAACTTGAGGGATTAAACTGTTGATGCTTGGAGAAGAGGAATTATGAGGAGCGGATAGGCGGCAAGTAGAACAAGGAGGCGTGTCAAAGGGACAGATCATAAAGTTGTTATCCAACTCTTTTTGCAGTACACAATCTATTGCTGCAGGATCAGAAATAGCACATTGCAGATTATTGCATATCGTTGGGGAAGTAGGAAAGGAGTATAGCCCAGTTGAAAACCTGTTAGATAAACCATGAATCAAATAAGATACAAATTGAGGATCAGGGTGAAGAGTTAATTTGGAAGCAAGCACATGAATATTTACTGGAGTGAGTGGAATTTTAGCAGTCATTTAGGAACATCTGCTTTGGGAGGTTTGTATTTGAGTTGTGACTGAAGTTTTGGGTAGACGGGGACATACTGCTATGGAGTGAGCTTCTCCGCAATCAACTGTTCTGTTGCTAATGTTAATATCTGCACCTAAAAGTATTTGCTGGAGAAGACACAGAGAGAGAGAGACAAGCCTTGGATTGAAGATTAGAACATTATCAGGGGTAGGCAGTTGAACGGCACAGCTGAGGGAAAAAGCAGAAGATACAGTGGGAGGTAGAAAAGGGAGACCGAAGAGAGATTGACAAACTGTGGGAGCCGGCTGGACGCCCATGGAAGACATGCAAGAGGGGAAGTTGCAGGGGACTGGTGCGGCTCTCCCCCTATTGCAGGGGACTGGTGCGGCTCAGCCTCGGAAGGGGAAACCAGCAGGCATTCTTCCTCTGCTGGTGGAGATGGGGACAGCAGGCATTTTCCCTCGAGCCCAGTGAGGGTGCAGGTAGGTGTGGCTCCTCCTACTTGGAAGTCAACCTGCTGGGGAAGTCCCATATCGGCAGCCAAGTAGTTGATTACCACGGCTGCCGGGTTCACAAAGGGCACTGGGTAGTAGTGTTGTTCCCAGTGTTCCCAATGTTCCCCATCGCTGGCCCACAGCAGGTCAACAACCTTTGGGAGGTCCTCCCAGTTCCACTCTGGGTCCGACACCCAGTCCAGCATCTCCTCAGAGGATGGGAAGGGCTCTGTCTCCTCCCTCCTGGGCTGTGGATGCTCTAGGACCCCTCTCCATTCCTGCTCCTCATCATACCGAAAAGGACAGTCTGCAAACAGATGCTTCTGTTCGCAGAGGGGGCACACCGGCGATGGCTGGTCATATCGCCCTGGGTTCCTGGCCTTCAGGCGGACTTCCTCTGGGTCCTTCACCTCCTCCTGCTGTTGCTGAGGTTGCTGCTGCAGCTTCTTGGGGCCCTTCCCATTTTTTTTTTGGGGCCGCTGTCATCCCGTTCCTGACACCATATGTCACATGGCTGGCTGAGTGGTGACGTCAGATCCAGGAAATAAATACAGAGAGACAGGACAGATGAGGTGAAATGATGAAAACGCTGTTGTGCGGTTTATTATAAATAAAAGGTTTAAACAAACAGAAGACAGGACACGGCACTTTAGGCCAAAATAAGTAGACGAACAAAACGATAAAACAGTAAACAGACGAGTGCACGAACAGACAAACAAACACGGTGAGTGAAATAAACTTTACTTTTCTTTACTTTACTTTACTTTCCTCCTTCCTCACTCCCGTTCTCCACTCACCGAACACACAACCCCGAGTGAGTGAAACGTGCATCTATATATACTGTTGTGCTGGGATTCAATTACTAATTAATTATTCACTTGAATCCCAGCACGTGAATTAATTATGTGCAACCCCGTGCTCACATATTAAATACTTTAAATGCACGTGAAGTGATAGTGCAATCCCGTGACTAAATACAATTATACATTTTAAATAACTCGTGCTGTACACACCCATTTATATCCCGTGCAGCCATCTCTATACACCAACATTAACACACGCAACATACAACATATAACACACCATACAGAAATGCACACAGGGGCGGAGCACATTGCCACAGACGCCCATGGGAAGATATTGGTAAGGCTGAGGCGGAGTGAAAGTGGAGGAGAGTGTGGTTGGAGGAAGATTAACAGCGGGGCCTGTTGGACGCCCGCTGCAGAGTTGAGAGAAATGGCTCAAGACCCACGACTGGTGAGGCGGGATTTCGGCAAAACCTGGGGCCATTGACAAGGCTGTACTGTTGACAACTGTGGGGGCCATCTGGACGCCCATATTGGATGAATGGGAGGTGATCTGCAGGGGCCTGTTGGACGCCTACCAGATTCACGTTGAATTATTCCAGCTTGTTGTATAAATAATAGTAGCTTTTCTATACTGGACAGGGCAGCTGGGATGTTAACGGAACTGGAACCATTTTTCTGATGAAGAGGATCGGGTACAGGAGCAGCAGCAGTAGTGTTGGATGTGATGATATTAGAATCAGACGCATTTCTTATTGCGGCTGGAGAATGAACTGTTGGATTTTGTACTCCAAAATGGCCGCACCTGTGGCCGCCATCAGCTAAGGGGGCTGTACTGCGTCTAGCTACTGGAGAATGGCAATTTGGGATGACGTCATTGCTGGAGCGACTGGAATCAGGAATGCGAGTTGATTGAAGACAGTTAGAGAGAAAATAACTTTTCTTTGTGGGCAGATGAAGGGAATGGAATGTTCTTTTCATTTTTAGTTATGAAATAGTCATTTTTTTAATGTCAGGAACTGCTGTTTTGCAAAGGGGGACTGCAGCGAACTGGAGTAGATGGCTGGGCTGAAGATTTGTGTAGAGCAGGGATTCCTGTTTCTGTTTGTAGTTGCATGGTGAAGTGCCGAAAAAGATGAAGTTGGGATGACAACTGATCGTAGCGGACGAGGAGCAGCTGGAGTCTGAAGATAAGCCGGGGTCTCAAGAGAAGAGACTTTGAATGAGTTGTGACACAATGCAAGATAAAAAAAAATAGGGGTCAATAAACAGATGTCTTTTAACATGTTAAATTATAAGCTGAAATACCATTAAAATTAGGTTATTAAGGTATTCAGCCTGCCGTAGCTGCTCGTCTGCAGCTGTGTGTTTAAAAAGCTGTGTATTCTCAATAGAATAGCTTGTTTTGTTTCTAGGGCTTTCAGGGGTACAGCTTGACTGGGTCGTCATGTGGCTGATCTGACCTTATGGTTGTATGTGGGTAAGAGCAGCTTTTAGCCAGACATGAAAAATATAGATGACTACTCAAAGCAGTATTATTTGTGATCTGGAAGAACGTGATTTGCACCCGTGTTATTTCTGATTTAAAACAATGTTATTTATTAACTTGGTCATAATGCACAGTGAGAAAAAGTGGTTTAGAAATTCAATGTTGATTATTCGGTAAACCCTGCTGTACTATAGTTGTGTCATTTTGATATTAAATTACAGTCTGAGTTTATGGAAATAAGACAAAATTATAACCTTTGCAGCTAAATGTGTTACTGCTGTGGCAGAGCATTCAGTACCGCCTGTGTAGAATTACAGGGTTTGAAACAGCAATGGGAGGTTGGGTAGGCGAACATTCCATGGAGAAGCAGCATTGATCTTTGCTTCTGAATGCTCTTTAAATAAGAGTAATTACCGTGGAGAATGTAAGTGAGAGATTGAAGCTCAGATGCAATTCTCTTCACGAAATGGTCCCAGTTTAATTGTTTTTCTAACAGTTAGCTAAAATGTAACTTCATGAATAATGCCAAAATGACGTTTCTGATAGGTGTTGCTGATCTGCTCTATGCCAAAAATACTGCTTCCCAGAATTAAATTGTATTATTTTTTCCTCTGTTCTGCAGACAGTAGACATATTGATCTAAAAGTCTCCTCATGGGTGTTTTTTTTTAAATTTGTTATCTTCCTATAAGTTTCAAGTTTCACGAGTGGTCCCTATGATAACCAGTACAGTACATCAAAAGCCACACTGCTTTTTTGGCCTGCTAGCATGGAAGCCTTTCATGTATTGGTTGCTTGTTCCAGACACAGGCTGCTCTTTTTTGGCACATGTGTTAACTACCTGCTGTAAATTAAACAGCAATGTTAAACCCCCTAAGCATTGCCTCACAATTAGGTTTTATACAATATTTCACATTTAGGTTTTAGGAAGAAAATAATACACTCTTCTAATGAGGTAGGACAATTAAATCAGGTACTTAGGGGAAGTTTTTTAGGAAATAATCACCCTTCTCTCTAATTTCATGCTTAGTTCTTTTTTGAATGGAAGACAGTTTAATGTGACAAAAGCTACCAACATAAAACAAAACATTCTCACTCCTCCACTGCAAGCATTTCATTTACTTGTCAGCATCATGCAGGGTTTTTATTTTGTGTAGAGAAAGGTCACACTAGGTATTTTATTTATCTTTTTTCTGGATATCTAATCATGTTGTTCAGGCAGAAACAGACAAAGTTCTGAGATTAATCAGCTACTAGGAACCAAGTTTAGATGGGCCAAATGGCCTCCCCTCGTTCATAAATTTTCTTATGTATGGACTTTTTTTATGTTGAAAGCGGTGTGACTAATGCACAACAAGAAAAGCAAGTCAAACCTGATTTGTTTCTAGGACAAAAAGAAACAAAGCATTACATTGTTTGACGGGAAAACACTGTAACCTACGTAACAGGACAAGTGCCAGTGTGTGAACAGCTACATTAGAAGTGCTTTATTCATTGATGAGCCTGATATTTATCCAGACTTTTTGGAGGTTACAGAGGTTTAGCGAAGAAGATAATAAATACTATATTGTAATTCCACATTGCCATCTGAGAATTATTTGATGCCAAACTATTTTTATTCAACTGCGTAGCTTGAGGGACAATTCTTATTAGCTAGCGACATTCTAAAAAGAGGTAGATTTTAGGGGTAGTACAGAATAGTCAACTAGAAGTGACAGGCCTGCTTCAAAAGAATGTTAAAAGTATGTTATTCTTAGATTAAAAAATTATTAAAATTTACTTGCACTAAAATTAAAAAGTAGGCTCAAATAGTTCATGATAATCCGAGGGCAAAGGAAGAGATTACAAATATTAAGTCATGTCACAGGAAACAAAAGTCAAAGGGAATGAGATATGAATGGCTGTGGCCAGTCAGTTACAAAACAAAAAACAAAAAAACAGCGAGCTACAGTGCATGTGTGACCTGATGCAGTAAAGGAATCAGTCAGATGTGAGAGGGCGTACAGTACAACAGCCATAACCATTCATTGAAGTAAAAACTCAAATGCTCAAAATTGCAGTTAATCCTAATTGGGTGTCACTTTGAGACTGTCAACTTTCAGCTTGCCATGTCCCTTCCATAGTGTACATGATGACTATAAGCACATGATAACTATAAGCACATTCTGACGTGGTGAACAGTGGGTGGGTCTTGAGACAGCATGTCATATCCCAGATACTGGAGCATAAGTTGCAGTCAGATAGTGAAATAACAAGAAAGCACTGTACTAACATTGTAATCTAAAAGCATCAATCCCTTTTAAGAAAATGTAGATGATGTGTTTTTTGCTGTATCATTCAACTCCGGCAACAGAATGACCAACTGAATCATAAGTTCCAAATTACGGTGCATTGCTTGGTCTAACAACACATTTCTCCAAATTCAGCTATTATATATTAGGGGTACAACAATTAATCGATGCATTGATTATTGATCATCTGTCCTTAAATTTCCCAAGCTTCGATGACAAATTGATGAATTGATGCATCAAATTAGAACCCAGTTTGAAGTCTCCTGTTACCAGTTTGCATTAAAACCTTGAGTGTGTGAGAGTGCATTTCTTTTAGTGCTAGTACAGTAGTTTAGCGCATTGCTAGGATATTCTAGGGCTCTACATTCACGTTGGACAAGCCAAATCAGAATTAGGCCTATTGTATTCACGTTTTCTTGATTTAAAAATGAAGGCAATATGTTTTTTTTTGTTTGTTTTAAATCTGTTAAATCTACTGATTTACCTTCCTTTGTTTCAAAGCATGTTGTGTTTGGATTATATGAAATATATTATAAAATGGAGCTGAATTTAGTACAATAGTTAAATTAGTCAGAATTTGTGAGATTGATTCAAATGTTTTGCTTTGGACAGAAAATGTTACCAGTAATGAACAACCATAGTTCAGATAGAAATTACTTCTGTTAAATACAGTTTTTTTATTATTATTACAATGTAAGGGACATCTGATGCAGACGCACGCATATTTTTTTCAGTTGTTAAAAACTCAAGTCCTTTGTATTTCTTTTTTTATATTCCAAAGTGTTCTAAATTGAATATAAGTTGTGCCTTTTTATTTGACTATTATACACAAGTGTTTTTAGATCTTTTGGATCTTGATTAGGAGTTTTTGCCACTGATCAACACAAAAAAAAAGTCCATAATGTCAAAGTGAAAAATGAGTCTATTTGGCTAAGTCTCTACCAGCTTTGCACATCTGGACACTGCAATTTTTGCCCATTCTTCTTTGCAAAATTGCTCAAGCTCCATCAAGTTGGATGGGGACCTTTGGTGAACAGCAATTTTCAACTCTTTCCACATATTTTCAATTGGATTGAGGTCCGGGCTTTGACTGGGCCACTCCAGGACATTGACCTTTTTGTTTTTAAGCCACTCCAGTGTGGCTTTGGCTGTATGTTTGGGGTCATTGTCCTGCTGGAAGATGAATCTTCTCCCAAGTCCCAGGTCTCTTGCAGACTTCAGCAGGTTTTCCTCCAGGATTTCTCTGTACCTTGCTGCATCCATTTTGCCCTCTATCTTCACGAGCTTTCCAGGCCCTGATGCAGAGAAGCATCCCCATAGCATGATGCTGCCACCACCATGCTTCACGGTAGGGATGTTGTTCTCAGGATGATGTGCGGTGTTAGGCTTGCGCCAAACATACAGCTTAGCGTTGAGGCCAAAAAGCTCTATTTTGGTCTCATCAGACAATAGAATCTTCTTCCACTTGGTCTCAGAGTCTCCCACATGCCTTCTAGCAAACTCTAGCCGAGATTTGATGTGAGTTTTTTTCAACAATGGCTTTCTTTTTGCCACTCTCCCATAAAAGCCAGTTTTGTGAAGCACCCGGGCTATTGTTGCCATATGCACAGTGTCTCCTAGCTCAGCCATGGAAGACTGTAACTCCTTTAGAGTTGCCATAGGCCTCTTGGTGGCCTCCCTGACTAGTGCCCTTCTCACCCGGATACTCATTTTTTGAGGACAGCCTGTTCTAGACAGATTCACAGTTTTGCCATATTCTCTCCATTTCTTAATAATGGACTTTACTGTGCTCCAGGGGATATTCAATGCCTTGGAAATGTTCTTATATCCTACCCCTGATTGGTGCTTTTGAAGAACCTTATTCCAGATTTGCTTTGAATGTTCCTTCGTCTTCATGATGTAGTTTTTGTTAGGAAATGTACTAACCAACTGTGGGACCTCCCAGAGACAGGTGTATTTAACCTGAAATCATGTGAAACATCTTCATTGCACACAGGTGGACTCCATTTAACTAATTATGTGACTTCTGAAGACAATTGGTTGCACCAGAGCTTATTTAGGTTTGTCATAGCAAAGGGGGTGAATACTTATGCAATCAATTATTTTCTGTTTTATATTTGTAATTAATTTAGAACAATTTGTAGATTTTATTTTTCACTTTGACATTATGGACTTTTTTGTGTTGATCAGTGGCAAAAGCTCCTAATTCAATCCATTTTGATTCCATGTTGTAACACAATAAAATGTGGAAAAGTCCAAGGGGGGAATACTTCTGAGAGCCACTGTACAGTTGCAGACAAAAGTATTGCCGCCCTATAATTATTATACCATAATTCAAGGTAATAGATTAGGTATAAGCATTTAGTAAACTTGAATCACTTTTTAATAAAACAAAAAGCAAAATATACAATTTCTAGCAATTTAACAAACACTCTTTATATAAAAAAAGTATTTTATTTAAAGTATTTGTTAATGACAAAAGTATTGGCACCCCTGCTTTAGTATTCCGTGTGTCCTCCTTTTGCTTTTATTACAGCTTTCAGACATTTATGTTGATCCTTAACCAGTATGTTACCTCATGTTGGTGAAATCTGGGTCAATTCTGTCTTGCATATTTCCTTCAGCTCAGACATATTGAAGACGCAATGTTTGGCTACAGCTTTTTTAGATCAGTCCAAAGCATTTCTATTGGATTGAGATCTGGTGATTGGAAAGGCCATTCCAGAACCTTTATCTTCATTTTATTCAAAAATGCCAGAGTTGACTTAGCCGTATGCTTTAGGTCTGCCAATCAGCCTACAAGCAAATGGTATCATTGTACTTTGCAGAATATTTTGATACATGGCTGCATTCATTCGATCTTCAAATAACATCTCCAGGCTCTGAACCGCTAAAACACCACCATATCATGATTGAACCAGCTTCATGTTTAACTATAGGTACGAGGTTTCTTCATTGAAGGCTTTCCCTTTTTTCTTCAAACACACTGTGGTCAATTTTGGGGGAAAAGTTTTATTTTAGCTTCATTGGACCAGATAATTTTGTTGAAGAATGTTTCAGAGGGGTTGTTTCATGAATTTTCTTTAAAAGTGAGGCCTACATGCATAAAACTCTTCAGTGCTGAGGTACCTTTGTATAGTTCTTTCATGCACCATTAAACCTGATGGTTCTAAATCTTTCTATAACTCCTTGGCTGTTAATCTTTTTTCTTTTTTTTTTTTAGCTGCTCGGACAAGTCTCCTACCTTTTGTACCCGAAATTTCCTTTGGACAGCCACATCTTTCAAGCGTTTCAGTTACATTTGTTCTGTAGTACACAGAAAGAGTACTTTGAACTGCAAACACAAGTCAAAAAGGAAGTTAGGCCAAGAGAGAGATAGAAATGAACATTGCTAAGGGGGCTAAAACCAATTCCAAAATGTTTTTCCAATATTATAACAGCAAGAGAACATTCAAAGAGGAGGTTAAGAGACACAAATGGAAAAATCATAGACAAAGAAAAAAAAATAGCAAATATATTAAATGATTACTTTTCATAAGTTTTTACAAAAGAGGATACGGACAACATGCCCCACATGTTGACCTGTTCCTATTCAGTTTTAAATAACTTTAGCATAACAGAGGCAGAAGTGTTAAAGGGACTTGGAGCTCTTAAAATAAACAAATCCCCTGGGCTGGATGACATCCTCCCAGTAGTACTCAAAGAAATGAAAGAAGTTATATACAAACCACTAACCAAGATCATGCAACAGTCTCCTGACACAGGGGTTGTACCGACAGACTGGAAAATTGCAAAACGTAATACCGATCCACAAAAAGGGAGACAAAACCGAACCAGGTAACTACAGACCAATAAGCCTGACTTCTATTATATGTAAACTTATGGAAACTATAATAAGATCCAAAATGGAAAATTACCTATATGGTAACAGTATCCTGGGAGACAGTCAGCATGGTTTTAGGATAGGCAGTTCGTGTCTAACTAATCTACTTGACTTTTTTGAGGATGCAACATTGACAATGGATAATTGCAAAGCATACAACATGGTTTATTTAGATTTCCAGAAAGCTTTTGACAAAATCCTGCATAAAAGATTAATTCTCAAACTGAACGCAGTAGGGATTCAAGGAAATGCATGCACATGGATTAGGGCGTGGTTAACATGTAGAAAACAGAAAGTACTGATTAGAGGTGAAACCTCAAAATGGAGCGAGGTAACCAGTGGTGTACCACAGAGATCAGTATTAGGTCCTCTGCTATTCTTAATCTACATTAATGATTTAGATTCTGGTATAGTAAGCAAACTTGTTAAATTTGCAGACGACACAAAAATAGGAGGAGTGGCAAACACTGTTGCAGCAGCAAAGGTCATTCAAAATGATCTAGACAGCATTCAGAACTGGGCAGACACATGGCAAATGACATTTAATAGAGAAAAGTGTAAGGTACTGCACACAGGCAATACTAATGTGCATTATAAATATCATATGGGATATTCTGAAATTGAAGAAGGAATCTATGAAAAAGACCTAGGAGTTTATGTTGACTCAGAAATGTCTTCATCTAGACAATGTGGGGAAACTATAAAAAAAAAGACCAACAAGATGCTTGGATATATTGTGAGAAGTGTTGAATTTAAATGAAGGGAAGTAATGTTAAAACTTTACAATGCATTAGTGAGACCTCGTCTAGAATATTGTGTTCAGTTCTGGTCACCTCTTTACAAAAAGGATATTGCTGCTCTAGAAAGAGTGCAAAGAAGAGCAACCAGAATTATCCTGGGTTTAATAGGCATGTCATATGCAGACAGGCTAAAAGAACTGAATCTATTCAGTCTTGAACAAAGAAGACTACGCGGTGATCTGATTCAAGCATTCAGAATTCTAAAAGGTATTGATAATGTCGACCCAGGGGACTTTTTCGACCTGAAAAAAGAAACAAGGACCAGGGGTCACAAATGGAGATTAGATAAAGGGGCATTCAGAACAGAAAATAGGAGGCACTTTTTTACACAGAGAATTGTGAGGGTCTGGAACCAACTCCCCAGTAATAATGTTGAAGCTGACACCCTGGGATCCTTCAAGAAGCTGCTTGATGAGATTCTGGGATCAATAAGCTACTAACAACCAAACGAGCAAGATGGGCTGAATGGCCTCCTCTCGTTTGTAAACTTTCTTATGTTCTTATGTTCTTATTCCATATTTCTTTGACTGTTCTGTAGCTATTTCCTTTATTGTAGTTTTGTACAAGTGCTTTTCTCAAATGTGAATCCAACTCCTTTGTCTTGACCAGTGCTGGCGCTAAAAACAAACAAAGAAAAAAAAAACACGGAGCACAACCTAAAGAAAACCTTTTTAAAATAAATATACCAACAGCAAAATTTGAAATCGGTCAAAATCAGTATATCCAAACATTTAAATAAATCAATTATGCAACAATATTAATAAATTAGATTAATAACTCGATTGAGTTCATATTGAAACATATAAATAGCTTCAAATTAGTCACAAAAATGTATTAATCATAAGGCATCAAACAGATTTCTAAATTTGTGTATTTGTATTATCAAGTACAAAAGTAAGTTTGAAAACATTTCTAAATAAAAAAAAAGAAATTCTGCATCGCAAAACTTAGCCCACAGTACAAATACATTAAATTCAACTCATAAGTGAAAAACAAATATTCTATGAACACACTTAACAAATTAATATCCCAAAATCATGTAATTTTTTAAAATACAGATTTTTTACCATTACTGCAAGCAGAGCAATCACATGACCTTAACAACACTGACCTGTTGCCAGAGCGCTCGCTCTGCGTCCCGCCTACTATAGACAAGCTGTTAGCTCTGATTTGCGGATATGTGTTTTTATTGTCTGCCAATAGTACCTTGATAGATTTTTTTTTTTTTCTCATCCCAGTAGATTAGATTGTGCCCATATATTTTTGGGCGTTAGTCATTAAAGCAGGCTCAGAAAAAAAAAAGTAATGGACAGGGCTGGGCCCCGTTGCATCTGCAGTCTGAGTGAAGCGATCTTTCCCATAACTGTATTCAGGTTTGTAACCTCAGACCCATTCTTAAAGGAACAGGAATACAAATCAGCCAATCCAATAAACCAGACAATACAATACAATCCACTGAAAAAAACAGAACAGCACAAAAAGAAGCAGAAAATATGAACAGGAAAAGGAAATGGAAAAGTTTGACTTCAGTCTCCCAGCACTTTAATCAACATGACCATGATTTCAAACAGCACACATGAAATCAGTCTTGTAACTTACTAAAACACTGCAAACAAGAGAAACAAGGGAGCAACAATCAAAAGCACAATATAAATATGTGAATCCATTTTTTTTTTTCAACTTGGAAAACATTTAGAAAAACTTCTAGTCTAAACATTTGTCATGCAATTTATCAAGTTTCATTTATTATTTCAAAATTTGGCACTATTGAGTGTTTCATCATACAATGTCTGACTACATTTATGAACATTAGAACAAACCTTTGTTGGTATGAATGACTTTATCTTTCGTTTTATCTCCAAATAACATAATAATTTGGAATACATTCATGTTTTTGTTGGAATTTGCTTACAAAAAGGATTATTGTTTGTTTATTTAGCAGACGCCTTTATCCAAGGCGACTAAAGGTCTCTCCACACCAGACGTGACACAGAAGTGATGCGACAGATCTGGTGTGAAAGATACATATCAAAAGTATAGGTTCTATTCATTTTGATGCATCGCTGCACAGTTCAGCTTGCCACATCGCATCTGGTGGGTAGCAGCCTTTACAGACTAGGGTGTGTGAACTATGCATCAGCTGCAGAATCACTTACAACAACGTCTCACAAGGTGGTTATTACTGTGTTTACACTGCCACCTTGGACCTAAGCAGACTTAGGTCCGAATGCGCGCGCATACCATCTAAATTACAATACGTGCTCGGTGACGTCATAACGACCACTGAAGGGATGATGAGTTTTCCCCTCCCCAAACCACAAAGGCGGAAGAGGCAGAGTGGTATTACAAACAAACAAAACAGTGTCGTGTTCATATTGCGGAGGATCATCTTAAAAAATAGATACTTATCTTACAGTCTACGAGAAAAATGGTTATTCACTTAGACAGTGTTTGACACAAAATAGCGGTTTCCTGACCCATTTGTTATGTGAAGGATTTCACCTTCAGTAAGATAAGTAAATGTTCTGTTTATTACTGTAATAATAATAAAGACCATTTTGTCTTCAAACCCTATTCTGTTTCTTCACCAATATTATCTCACATACACTACCGGTCAAAAGTTTTAGAACACCCCCATTTTTCCAGTTTTTATTGAAATTTAAGCAGTTCAAGTCCAGTGAATAACCTGAAATGGTACAAAAGTAAGCGCTAAACTGCCAGAGGTTAAAAAAAAAGTTTAGGTTACCAAAAACTGAAAAATAATGTACATTTCAGAGTTATACAAAAAGGCCTTTTTCAGGGAACAAGTAATGGGTTAACAACTTACAGCTGTTCTGCAGCAATGGAAGTAAATTAAGCCTTGAAAGTTGATGCTAACAATTCCTACAGGTGTCCCAACTTTTGTTGATTACTTACAAACCCTCTGTCTGTATAAAAGCAGTGTTGGAACAGACTGTGTTACTACACCCTCTTAAGCATTATTTGGACAGTATTGTACTGCAGGAAGTAGTATATTGCTATCATAATGGCGAGAAAAAGGCAATTAACAAAGGAAGACAGACAGACCATTAAAAGTGTAGGTCTTTCCTTTAGAGAAATTGCAAAGAAAGCCAAGGTGTCAGTGAGTACAGTTTCCTACACCATCAAAAGGCACTTGGAAACTGGAGGAAACTGACAGGAAGAGGTCTGGCAGACCCAAAGCCACAACAGAATCAGAAGACAAGTTTCTGAGAGTCAACAGCTTGTGTGATAGGCGGCTCACAGGACAACAGCTTCAAGCACAGCTTAACACTGATCGAAGTAAGCAAGTCTCAGTTTCAACTGTGAAGAGAAGACTTCGAGCTGCAGGTTTGACAGGTCGAGTGGTAGTAAGAAAGCCATTGCTAAGATGGCAAAATGAGAAAAAGAGGCTTGCCTGGGCCATGAAGCACCGCCAGTGGACTACTGAAGACTGGAAGAAGGACTTATGGACCGATGAATCAAAATTTGAAATCTTCGGTTCATCACGCAGGGTTTTTGTACGCCGTCGAGTAGGCGAAAGGATGGTTCCTCGGTGTGTGACACCAACTGTCAAACATGGAGGAGGAAGCGTGATGGTCTGGGGCTCTTTGCTGGATCCAGAGTCGGCGACTTGCACAGAGTGAGTGGCACCCTGAACCAAAACGGCTACCACAGCATTTTGCAGCGCCATGCAATACCCTCTGGTATATGCCTAGTTGGTCAGGGGTTCATCCTACAGCAAGATAATGACACAAAACATACCTTCAGGCTATGTCAGAACTACCTTAGAAGAAAAGAACAAGACGGTAGGCTTCAAATCATGGAATGGCCAGCACAGTCCAGACTTAAACCCCATCGAGCTGGTTTGGGATGAACTAGACAGAAGGGTGAAAGCAAAGCAACCTACAAGTGCAACACATTTGTGGGAACTTCTGCAACAGTGTTGGGAAGAACTTTCCGAACAATATTTGATTTCCATTGTAGAAAGAATGCCAGGAGTGTGTTCGGCTGTTATATCTGCAAAAGGTGGCTACTTTGATGAGTCAAAAATTTAGATTAAATTTTGTTAAACAAAACGATTCCATGATTTCTTTTTTATCTCCAATTGTTTATTTGTTCTATGCTTTAATTTCAGAGTACATTGAGACATTAAACTGCGTAAATTTCAATAAAAACTGGAAAAATGGAGGTGTTCTAAAACTTTTGACCGGTAGTGTATATATACACACACACACACACATAATTGTATGATGTACGTATAAGTCCTTTATTTTTAGTTAAAATAGGCTACAAATACTACAACTGCAAATGAATAAATAATAATAATAATAATAATAATAATAATAATAATAATAATAACAACAACAACAACTAGAACTGCCAGCCAGTTTTACGGCTTCTAAGCTCAGGACCAGTTGGACATTTTGGCAAGCTGTAGCATTGAAGCACAAGTGTCAGCAACAGATTAGTTTTATTAAGTTTCAATTCAAAATACTGCATTAGTTCATTATTTCATGATGCTTTATACAGTAACTTTAAACACCATAGTAGCCATGACTCTATCTACAAACTGTAAGGAGTTATAAGCTCATTTTACATTTAACCTTAAGGTGAGGTCAAAGGTCACAATCACGGTAATTTTTTAATAGAGCATATATGGGTTCCTAAATGTGTTGTATAGTAACCATAACTATGTGCACTTTGTAAGGAGTTATAAGCTAGTTTTACATTTGACTTAGAGAGGTCAAAGGTCACTGGCAATGACATGTTGTGATAGAACACATATGGTTTCCTATATGTGTTCCATAGTAACCATGACCCTATCTGCACTCTATAAGGAGTTATTAGCCAGTTTTACATTTGACCTTTAGGAGAAGTCAAAGGTCACAGGCAATTACATTTTTTGATAGAGCATGTATGTTTTTTATTGTAGCAACTTCCCTTTAACACCCTTTAAAGACAATCACACTACGATCATATGTACCATTGGGTTTGTTTCAATCAGACTAGTGGTTTGGGAGAGGAAGATCTTTGTAGTTTGAGATTATGATGTCTGTACCGTACGATTTTGACTACCTGCAGCATGGCCGCCATACCACACAATCTATCAGCTTCTTACGAACACCAGTTAATCTTGGACTATCCCTCAACAACTATACCAACTTTCAGAACTCTGCAATAAGTCATTTTCTGGCTGGGAAGCCTAAAAATAATGTGTTATATAAGTTTGTAATTAATCAAAACATTTCGTTCCTTTTTTTAAAAAAAACGAAATGACAGGGACCGCAAATTATTAAAACAATCTTTATTTAAAACTTAGAACATAACATGTAAAACGTAATTGTGTAACAGATCAACTATAATCAAAAAAAGGTGCAGAGAGGGGGTTTCACAGATCTTTCGCCAGACCTGCTGCTATTTCTCAGTATATGTATTTATTTTGTGTTTCCGCTTAGACTGCACTCTGGAGTTTCGCCCCACAACGCTATGACAGCTCTGCTTTCTTGCTCTCCCCTGTTCACGTTGCAGTTGTCAGAAACCAAAAAATAAAATTATATTCTGTGTTTTTAAGCTAATCATTGGTACAATCGAAATATTTATTTAAATAACAATAAAACACAGTTTACAATAAACTAACTGGGGAAAAACACAAGCCAGGATAGTTTTTGTATAAAATTATTTTTGATAGCATTTTTTTTTTAAATAATTCTCACAGATATACTCAAATATTACTCTTTTGTCCACCGGCGTCTGCACCTGTTTAACAAAGCAAAAAAGTTATCATCAAAAGTTTACAAAGCCAAATGTATGGATATTTGTGGTAAGTACACTTTTGACGACAACTTAATAACACGTAGATATTTACAAATACTCTCCAATATAAACAGTTAATGCATTCAGATATTCAGGATGCTTGTGTATCAAGTTGTTCTTCTCTTTTTGTGGCGCTGCAACGGCACTGCAGCTTCTTGCTGTTTAGATTCAGTGGGGGAGGAGCCGAGCGGCACTCAAGTCGGGTGAGTTTACACT
This sequence comes from Acipenser oxyrinchus oxyrinchus, assembly GCA_030684275.1. NCBI lineage: Eukaryota > Metazoa > Chordata > Actinopteri > Acipenseriformes > Acipenseridae > Acipenser > Acipenser oxyrinchus. The sequence continues at coordinate 48,559,291 of CM060250.1, forward strand.
GCCTTTCAGACGGACCTAAGCTGGTGCTGAGCCACGTCTTTAGGTGGCCATTTTTAGGACAGCTGAGAGTAGGCCGTGTGCGTTTAAGAAGAACATAAGAAAGTTTACAAACGAGAGGAGGCCATTCAGCCCATCCTGCTCGTTTTGTTGTTTGTAACTTATTGATCCCAGAATCTCATCAAGCAGCTTCTTGAAGGATCCCAGGGTGTCAGCTTCAACAACATTACTGGGGAGTTGGTTCCAGACCCTCACAATTCTCTATATAAAAAGTGCCTCCTATTTTCTGTTCTGAATGCCCTTTATCTAATCTCCATTTGTGACCCTGGTCCTTGTTTTTTTTTCAGGTCAAAAAGTCCCTGGGTCAACATTGTCTATACCTTTTAGGATTTTGAATGTTTGAATCAGATCGCCGCATAGTCGTCTTTCTTCAAGACTGAATAGATTCAATTCTTTTAGCCTGTCTGCATACGACATGCCTTTTAAACCCGGGATAATTCTGGTTGCTCTTCTTTGCACTCTTTCTAGAGCAGCAATATCCTTTTTGTAACGAGGTGACCAGAACTGAACACAATATTCTTGGTGAGGTCTTACTAATGCATTGTAAAGTTTTAACATTACTTCCCTTGATTTAAATTCAACACTTCTCACAATATATCCGAGCATCTTGTTGGCCTTTTTTATAGCCTCCCCACATTGTCTAGATGAAGACATTTCCGAGTCAACATAAACTCCTAGGTCTTTTTCATAGTTCCCTTCTTCAATTTCAGTATCTCCCATATGATATTTATAATGCACATTTTTATTGCCTGCATGCAATACTTTACACTTTTCTCTATTAAATGTCAAATGTGAAAAAAAGACCTGAGGCAGCCCTTCTATTGTAATTGTAATCTCGTTTTAATCTCGCAAGCGGAGCCTCCAATAGAAATGTAGAATTTGTAGAAAATGTAGAACTCAGTAGTTGGAGTGGGTTTAAACTATTCAGAACGAATCAATGAAACATACGAAACAGGAAGGAGGGACATTACTCAACTGCACGAAAAGGTAGTTTTTTTTGTATTATTATTATTATTTTTAAATGGTAATGGGGTGAAGTCAACATGAATGGAGTAATCATTTCCAGTGTTTTTTCTGTGTTTTCCGGGGTTTATTGGCAATACACCGATTATTTTATTTTTTTTGTATCTGGGTGTTTTATCGTTTTTTTATTGGTTAAAACTGAAAATCAGAAGCCCTACATATAATTAATATTGCTTTCACTTCACACCAGATCCACTCCACCACTTCTAAATACCAGCTATAAATAACTGATAAGCTTTTGAATCCAAACACCAGTGTAGGCGTTCTTTTCAGCTGCAATGGCAGCTTAAGAGGGAACAAAAAAAATAATCTATGAATTTATTGTGAATTTTTCACCTTCAGGGTATTCCTTAAGGGCTGCTCCATGCAGTTAATACTAATTGAAACATACAGATTTTTTTTTTTTTTTATTTAATTCAGAAGAATTAAGATGTTTTCTTGACTGATAATATTAGCTCACGCTTAGCTCAAACCAAATGAGCTAGGCAATACAATTATGATAACCATGATAAGTGTTATAAGCACAGGTCCTATTTCAGTACTTTCAGGTCACAGTGGGATCTATTCAATTAATCTAAACAGCAGTGATCTAAATACCACCTCTTTTTTCATGTATAACAAACAGGATTAATCCCAATGAACCATTGGAGGCCTGATATTCATAAAACTGAAACCTGAAGGAATTACAACATCTTAATTTTTAACCAATTTTAATGTAATGTTGTAACATCACACTGAGAACATGTAAATTGTATTTTGGAGTGTCTACTGGTATAGAATCCCAATGAATCATTTGATTCAATAATAGCTTTAATTAAATTATAAGACCTTCAAAACATTTGGACCCCTGTATAATGCACCACAAAGAAGTCAAACTGAACAATTTCTTTGTGGGAAACTGCTGATTTCCTCAAAATATTTCACAACATATAATAAAAGACCCATTATTGGTCACTAACTCTTTAAGCCTCTTGTTCTTTTACAGTTTCAGTGTCTTATTCTCAGAACAATGGGGCCATGAATCACTGCTGTAAAAGACAAGATAAAATCACTAGGCTAGATCAGTTAAAACAGAGATTTAAGTGAGAGCCTATTAAGATGTGACACTGAATCAAATGTGCAGACAGCTGGCAGAAATTAAAAGGTACATCATTTTATGGCAGACGCTTCTCATCTTGAGCTACAAGAATTCACAGATTCATGAAATTGGTATATTCAGCTACCTACAGCTGTTTTCACCACTGTTTAAAATTGAATTCTTTCTCATCCTTACACACTGGTACAAAAAAGAGTCTCTAATTTAAAACAATTGTTTTAAACTTTATGACAGCAATTATATGACATGTGAAATCCTTCTACTACAGACTTTCATTGGGATTCCAAATCTGTGTACCTATCAAAATACAGGATACTGTCAACTTTTCACACAAGGGATGTCATGAACTTTTAAATTAAAAACCTAGGATCTTTAAAAGGAAAGCACTGCCTTATTATAGTTACTTAAATGAAAAATCAAGATTATTTATTTGTTTACATTCTTTCAGAATTTGAGAAGTTTTAAATTAATGTGTATTTTAAAAGTCCAGGTTTTATTTTGGAATATGATTCCTGGATGTCTGTTTCCTACTATTCTTTCACAGTTTATTCTTCTGCTCACCCATTGGAAAATCAAACTTGTTGGTTTAGTTTACATTTCTAGTGGTTTCAGATGCAGGAATACAATCAGGCTGGTGGTGGTGGTGTGATGGTGTGTGGTGTGTTTTGATGGCACACATTGGGCCCCTTGATAAAAGTGGAGCAATGTTTGAATGCCACAGGATACCTGAACATCATTGCTAATCAGGTGCATCCCTTCATGGCAGCAGTGTATCCATCTGCTAATGGATTTTTTCAGCAGGATAATACCCCATGCCACAAGGCTAGGATTGTCCAGGAATGGTTCCACGAACATGACAGTGAATTCAGCTTACTGCAGTGGCCTGCCCAGTCACCAGATCTCAATCCAATTGAGCATCTGTGGGATGAGATGGAACGAGCTATTCGGAGTAGAGATCCACTACCAGCCAACTTGACACAACTGTGGGAAGAATTAGAGTCAACATGGACCAGCATCCCTGTGGAACGTTTTCGACACCTTGTAGAGTCCATGCCCCGACGAATTGAGGCTGTTCTGAGGACAAAAGGGGGTGCGCAACTCAATATTAGGAAGGTGTTCCTAATGTTTTGTACACTCAGTGTATATATATATATATATATATACAGTATATATATATATATATATATATATATATATATATATATATATATATATATATATATATATATAATTTCACAAAATGTATTTTATAGAGCCCGTACCGCCTGATTTGGATCAGACCTTATATCGCGAGATTTGTTGTGAAATTTAAATTGTACTGCAACATATGGGAGAGCATAATATCGAACACAATTCAAATGGATAAGTGGCTGATTAAAAAAGGCAAAATTAAACAGGGCTGGTGACATTACCGATGCAACTCACACAGTTTCAGAGAAACTAAAACAACGTGCCCATGAGGTTTCTTCTACAAGAACAACATGGGAATCAACCGCGGGGCCAGAATCGGATTCAAGTGCTAAGACAGCTGCAGGATCAAGCATGGAGTCCACACAAGCGTGCTCAGCACTGTTGAAAAAAAAGAAAGTGGAATTTACCCAAGTAGGCAACCACAATTTTTTACCACAATGGAAACATGACTTTTTTGCAGTTGTCAGTGAAGGTGGAACAAGCTGTATGTGTACAATTTGTCTGAAAGTCCTCCATAATAAAAGCTACAACTTAAACAACTTAACTTAGGCATCACAGTACAAACCATCCAGAATACAAATGTGTACCCACTGGACAGAAGGGCCAGAAAGAATGAAATAACAGAGCCAAGCCTGTTTGAGTTTTCATCAAAGTATGCTACGCAAAACCAGGCAGAAGTTGTCACCGAGGTGTCATTCCGAATTGCATGGGTACTAGCCAGAAGAAAAAATAAAATGTTTACAGATGGGGAAATGGTCAAAGAATGATGGGTTCAAGAAAAAAAACTGAAATAATTATTATTATTATTTATTTCTTAGCAGACGCCCTTATGCAGCGACTTACATTTGTTACAAGATATCACATTATTTTTACATACAATTACCCATTTATATAGTTGGGTGTTTACTGGAGCAATCTAGGTAAAGTACCTTGCTCAAGGGTACAGCAGCAGTGTCACCCACCTGGGATTGAACCCACGACCCTCCGGTCAGGAGTCCAGAGCCCTAACCACTACTCCACACTGCTGCCCTAAATAATAATAAATTAGATAAAGTCATTGCAACTCTCTGATGATACGGTTGTCCGCCATGTAGAAATGTTGGGGCAAGACTGTTTTCATCAACTGAACAACTGAAGATAAACCTGTTAAAAGCAGAGTGCTTTAGTTTGCAGCTTGACAAACTAATTTGTACTGACGGATGCCCTACTATGTTAGGAAAGAAAGTTGGTTTTCTGAGTTTAATGCAAAATGACCCTAAAATACCAGAAAAAAATCAGTTTTCATTGCATTATCCACCAGGAAGCACTGGAAAGCTGCAAAATGGAAGCTTTTCCAGAACCATGGAAGTAGTTGTCAGAATTACAAACTTTGTTCATGCACATGCTCTTCATCATCAGCAGTTCCAGTCATATATTGAGGAATATGAAACTCACTACTATACAGATCTGGTGCTACACAGCAATGTCCATTGGCTTTCAAGGCAGGCTACTTGTAAGATTTGTGGATCTTCTTCCATGTATTCTAGAGTTTCTGGAGAGCAGGGAAGACCTGAGCCTATGTTGGGGGAAGCTGTGTTCATCTTGGATTTATCTTTCATTACTGATGTAACTGTTCACTTCAATGCCTTTAACCTTACTCTGCAGGGAAAGGACAACACCCCAATGGAAATGCTTTCTGCTGTAAAAGCATTCAAAGCAAAATTGCGTTTTTTTAAGATGATGTAAACAACAACAAAGACTACGCGTTTTGCCCATTTGTTGCGTGTAACACATGAAAAGCAGCACTTAACACAGCAGTTCCCGACCGATGTGTACACAGACCATATCACAAGCTGAATGTTGTTAAAAACAAGCTGCACAATCACCTGGGATGTAACAGATTGAAGCACTGTATCAGGATCATCACATCCTTTCAACCACATTACAAGCAGATCAACAAACCGAGGATTTCTTCACAAAAATAAGGTATTTCTTTATGTGGAGTATTTATGGGATATATGCTTTCTTTATTGTTGGTCCGGTTTAAAGTTTACACCACCTTCATTTTATAATTGAATAATAAATAACAGTGCTTCATAAAAAGGCAACGGAAAAGTAATTACTTAACAGTGATCAAATCTTTATACTGGATCACATAGTGATATCACCTGGATACACTAACACAGTGTATCCAGGTGCTAACACAATTATAGAAAGTATTGTTTTAAAACACATAGTTGGCAGTATACAACAGCGTGCCCTCAAAAAGGCGCATTTATGCCCACGTCCAAATTACTTTGAGGACCACTGAGATTAACAGTCTGGCTTTGCCTTCATAACATGTGGGAGAGAACAATCTAATTAATCATGTAATAAGTTTTTGAAAAAAAAAAAAAAAACATAGAACAAGATTTCCTTTAAGATATAAAAAAAATAATTTAAAAAATGACATACTTAGAACTAGTTTATTCAAAATGTCACAGCTGTTAGAGAAATATGTACTGATGTATATGTGGAAATAATTTAAATAGTGTATAAAACTACTAGAGAATTATACTATTGAAAACTCAAACCGCTTTGTCCAGAATTTTGTAATGAATTTTTATATTGCACTGCACTTGAAATCTTCAGGCTGCAGGAAGAATAACACTGTCTGTCCTGAATGACCTTCCAAAAGCACTTCTGTAAATAAAAGGACTCAAACAGAAGTTGTAAGAGGTGCCCAATGGGGTGCGTTTAAATGGTTATTAACACAAAGGATTGACTTTACTTACTGAATTAGTTCCAAGAACCTGCAAGTCTGGTTCCCTAGACTCCAGCAGCTTTGCCACCATATGAAGGAAGCTTTCGACGAAAGGTTTAATGCTCTGGGAATGGCAAGCCATCAGAAGCTGATCCAGAGCCTCCATTGCAATAACAACATATCTGTGTGCACAAAAGAGATACATACGATTTATAATTTTTTTGGAGCTAGGCCTCAATAGGGTGATATAAAAACGCTTGTTGCTTTTCCCTTTTTTCTTCCTATGGATCTGTTTTTGTTTTTGCTTTTTACAAATTCAATTTAAACAGCTTAAGAACCTTTACAGGGTTTTTTGTTTTGCTTATATATATATATATATATTGTAAGGCAGCGGGTTGAGTGAGACAGCAGGGAGGGGGTTAAAACCTCCCTGAAGAGTAAAATGGAAATGCACCTTTTGGTTTGTTTAATTGTTTTATTGTTTAATTTAATTGTTTTATTATTAATTATCCCCTGCACCTGGTAGCTATTGTTAAATTGGGACCAGGTGCAGGGTATTTAAGAGGAGCAGTCAGTCTGCTCAAGGCTGCTGAGTAGAAGGAGGCAGAAAGAGGTACTCTGCTTCCCAGCAGTCGTGAGGTAAAGTGTGGTGTATTAAACCTGTGTGTTTTGTTTTCTGTTTGGTGGGGAAACAGCTTAGCTGTCCCACTCGTAGTCAGGGTGTTCCTGTTTGTTTAGTTAGTGCTCGTAAAGAGAGCTAGGTGTTTGTTTGTTTATTTTTGTTTTATTTGTGTGAATTAAAAATAGTGCGTCAGCACTTGAAAAAATCCATTCCTGTGTGTTGGGTCGTGGTTTTAAAGGGGCAACGAACCCGTGTAGCAGCGGTCCGTTTACAATATATATATATATATAGTTACATAAAAATATGAAAATTAAAGCGGCTTAAGTGAGACTATAAAAACGTATATTTTAAATATTTCAAGGACTAAAAACAGCCCAAAATTAAGGATGTGATTTTACACTTCAAAAGCCAGTGCATACAGTATATGGACTGGATGCAGAACTTTTTGGGAATTGGTTCTAAACAAGATTAATTCTTATTGCTCTGCTGTATGAACCCTTTTTTGTTTGATTGGGTCATGGAAGAGATTGTTTCTCCATCATTCTAAAATAAATGGAGCAATGGCTCCATCCTCGCTATTATTCTTCACACTGTGGTACCTGAACGTTTCAATAGAATTTTAATATTTGGAATTTGAGTTTTTTCTATTAAGCATTTAAATAATTCGAGTTTTGAACATTGAAGATGTACCAGTGTTGGTCAACTTTCAGTTCAGGAGTCATATAGGACCCATATTTCATTACTCAGTAACATGGTTTGGTTCAGGAGTTATCACAATAGATTTACTACATATAAGCCCAGTACGGTTACTAATATTTGGGGATTTTAATTAAATCACCTCTAAACAGATAACCCCATTTGAAAATTCCCAATATCAATAAATCTGATCCATACAGTGATTTATATATCATCGACAATAAAGTGAATGTAGGCATGGGGAAGTAATGCAAATGCAAAAGAGCTTAACCATTTGATACTTATTGGCTTAGAGAAATAATTTGTTTAGTTTGGCAGTAAAATGGATAGAAGCTTGATGAAAGGTTCATTGAAGCATCTGTATTCCAGACTACAACAGCATTTTCTTGTACATCAAGGACTGTTGTGTCACATGTCTTTAAGGAATGACAACATCCCAGAAGTCAACTACTTATCAGTCTGCATGAAGTCAAAAGCTACTTCTGAATAATGGGAGAAGACGATGGCAATCAATTCACACAGAAACTCAAACAGTAATTGCAGATAGTGAAATCGATCAGAACAGTGCACAGGGAGATAAGCAAGATGGATTTTTCAGGGGGGAGCCCCAATACTTAATAAAAGTGACAAACCACATAAACAGTCCTCTAAAAAAAGAAAATACTATGCATAAGGAGGAAGCTGCATTACTGTGCACACTGCTGGATTTACTTATGTTTCTTTCGGATATTGTAAATGGATATTTTTTTTCAACAAAAAAAAATACAAAACAAAAAAACAAAAGGTTACAAGTATTTGCTATGGAAACAATACACCAGCCTGACTGTTCCCTTACATAATACAATTTTAAAATTACATCACCTGACCCTCCACCTAACCCAACAATCTAACTGAATTCTACTAAGATTAATCTAAATACATTTTTAGACATGCATACAAAAGCTGTGAACAGCATTTGGATATCATTAGATTGGCTTATAAAAGAAAAAAAAAAGAAAAAAATGAAAGCCTTCTGACTTTGTGAAGGTCAGCGTGCCTAGGTTCAATAAAATTCCTTACCCATAGCGATGCCTGACAACATCTCTGCTCAGTCTCTCTGCCAGATAGGCTCCAATTCTGTCTAGCTTCTCTGGAGCTGAAACTGCATAGAAGGTCAGCTTCTCCATATCAGATTTAACCAATCCATCCTTCAAAAAAAAATAAGACACAGTTGTTGAATAATAAAAGAAAAGAACATGTTTAGGTTTATGAAATAAAAATGGTTTGTAAAAATGATGGTAATAAATTGCTTATACAGTAGAAAATTCTCCTATTTATGTGTGGATCCATGGCTGACAAGGGTTGCTAAAGGTCTGAATTGGAAATGTGGAATGGTCACCTAAAATTTGATTGCAGTAGGTTTATGTGTAACAGGACAGTATTGCATTTTAAATGTAGAATTACATTGGTACATACCTGGCTTTAAAGTGTAAGTAATGGTGAAAAACATAACACTATACGTCCCCACGTGTTGCTACAACTGTTTAAATAACATACCTGTAATTCTTCTTTTCCTGACAACGTTTTACACTTAGAACTTTAAAGTCTGTTTCAAAGCTCTTTTCAAATCGTGTGATCTAGTACACTGATAGTGTAAGGATTATTGCCCACATTGTCAAACAGGTAACACAGCAATAACAATCCATGATGTTGTATGGAACAGACAAGCCTTTTTTTTTTTTTTAAATCTCTCTTCCTGCAGTGATTTAGAGGACAGATCTCAAACCCAGTGCACTAGAGCAGACAAGCTTCAAAAGTAATTATTACCTTCCACAAGGTGTTCTGTTGAAGGTCAAACAATGTATCAATTTTTCATAAAAATCATGAGAAATAATCTCTGTATTCAGGGACAGAGCTAGCTTTTCATGCCGGGGGGGGTGCAAGTCTTACTCTAGGGGCCCATTGTTAAAATAGTTGTTTTATAAATTTACTGGTGTCATGATCATATATCGAAGCAGATGTAGCAGAAGTGCTGAATTACTGTATAGTGGAATGCTGATGTGCATAAAGCAGACTTTTAAAGACCATAACAATGCTAAAAAACTGTAACGACTCAGTACATAAAGTATTTTAAAACATAACAGGACATGCAAATATTTAGCATACAAATGCCCACTATTAGGGGCTCCCGAGTGGCGCATCCAGTAAAAGCACTCGCTAGATGCGCTCTATAGCCTGGACGTCGCCGGTTCGAGTCCAGGCTATTCCACAGCCGACCGTGGATGGGAGCTCCCAGGGGCGCTCAATTGGCTGGCGTCATCCGGGGAGGGAGGGTTAGGTCGGCCAGGGTGTCTCGGCTCACCGCGCACCAGCGACCCCTGTAGTCTGGCCGAGGCCTGCGGCTTGCCTGTAAGCTGCCCAGAGCTGCGTTGTCCTCCGACGCTGTAGCTCTGAGGCGGCTGCACGGTGAGTCTGCAAAGTGTAAAGAAGCAGAAGGCTGACGGCACACGCTTCGGAGGACAGCGTGTGTTCATCTTTGCCCCTCCCGATTCAGCGCAGGGGTGGTAGCGGTGAGCTGAGCCTAAAAATAATTGGGCATTTCAAATTGGGGAGAAAAACAATAAAAACTAATTGGGAACGACTAAATTTAAAAAAAAAAAACAAAACAAACAAATGCCCACCTTTTGAGTTACTAAGAATCCAGCCGATTTCTTAAGAATACCATTAATGTAAACAGTGAAGGGTTTATTTATTTATTTATTTATTTATTTTTTTTTTTTTAAGACTACAGGGCACATCCTGCAGTCCACACGGAGCACCTTTACTGGATGTGCCACCCGGGAGCCCCTAAGTGAAGGGTTTATTGATGAAAAATACAAGGACATTGGAAATAAATTGTTTTTCCTCACATTTCAGATAGACTTTACACTCCTACCCTCCCTGCCAGGACATGTAGTAAAATCAATACAAATAATGTATGCACTGTTTTAGTAGCGGACGTAGTCATAGTAGATTTTTTTTTTTGCATTTTACTACTAATATTTTTGTTTTGTTTTGAGGGAGGAGTAGCTGCAGTGGGATTTATTTTATTTCTAACACATAATAAAATGACACTTTAAAAAAGAAAAGTTAGCCAAAGAATTTTAAAATGATCAAAATACTGTTACAGTAGTAGTAGTCAGTAGTAGTAGTAGTAGTAGTAGTAGTAGTAGTAGTAATAATAATAATAATAATAATAATAATAATAATAATAATAATAATAATAATGATGATCCAGTGGTTAAAGACATGGGCTTGTAACCAGGAGGTCCCCGGTTCAAATCCCTGTGCTCCATCTTTCGGGTGAGACGTAGTTGTAAGTGACTCTGCAGCTGATGCATAGTTCACACACCCTAGTCTCTGTAAGTCGCCTTGGATAAACGTGTCTGCTAAATTAAAAAAAAAATTAAAAATAAATAATAATAATAATAATAATAATAATAATAATAATAATAATAATAATAATAATAATAATATTCTGGCTAGATAACAGTATTAAACTTCTTTAAAACTTTTTTTTTTTTTTTAAAGCAGCCTGCGAAAATATCCTGTGAAAAAACATGTTGAAGGGTCTATAATTCCTAACTAAAGTTTGGGAGGAGGGTCAGACACCAATCTCCGCGTCACCAAATTGAATCATTCAATTTACACATTAGCTAATTAAGATTGTTAGCACTAAAACACCCTCTTCACTTCCCTCTCAGTTGCGTTTCGATTTAATCGTAAATGCACGCATCATGGTCAGTATTCTGGATTATTCTGTTTCCCCGGAGATCCACTCAACCAGTTCAACCAGCCCTTCCTGGGCCAACTCCACAATAACTTCGGTCGGCGGTATTGACAACTCCAAACTTCTCTGTCCAGATGTCTGCTTCTCCTGTCTGCCGTGGCTCCCGTCTGGCCACTCGTTCCACCACAACACCTGGCATCAGAGACTGAACGATCGCCCGGCTCCAGCATTATCTTCGTAGCAACAACATTCCTTTCACATCTACAGCACGTAAAGAGAATTTGTTTACTTTATTTCTCTCCATTCTGCAGCATCCTTCCCGTCACAGGCGCTATGACGTCAGCACAGATCGTTGCTATACAGCTCGCCCCCAGTGTTGCCAAGTCTCTCGACAAAACAAGCCCAACCCATGTCAGTATGGGTGTTTCTACAAATTCCAACCCGCAACTCTCAAAAAACAAACGCGATTCTGTGTATTATAAGTGGACTTGAAACACCTCGCCCAGCACCCACTGCATCTCCACAAAGTGCGAAAACTCAGAAGGTGGGACCACAGCACCTGTCAATCAAGGGCTCATTCAGCAGTTCCTGAGCATTCTGGCTCCAACTATAAACTTTCAGGTTACCTTCCCTCACTGCAGGCATCTAGCAGGCCCCTGCAGTGACCTCCCTGGCCACTATGGGTGTCCAGCAGGCCCCCATAGTGGTCCTTTCTCTGTGAAATGCTGTTCTTCTTTCGGCTCATCAGCAGTTTTGAGCATTTGGATCCAGAGACTGTTCTTACAGTTAGGAGCGGCAGCTCCCGCGATCGATCCCGGGGTTTCGACATCTGCCACTGTTGTCCAACAACAACTGTAACCTTTCAGGTTAACCCCCTCAGTGCAGGCATCCAGCAGGCCCCTGCAGTGACCTCTCTGGCCACTATGGGCGTCCAGCAGGCCCCCATAGTGGTTCCCTCTCTGTCTAATATTCCATCTACCTTTTCAGCTACAAGCTTTCAACAGGGCAAGCTTTCAACACAGGCCCCTTCTATTCCTTACATCAAATGGCTGCCCAGCAGGGCCCTGCTCTGCTGTCCACTCTTCCTTCCTTCCCAGCAGTACAGCAGGCCCCTGCTTTCTCTTTCCCAGGCTCACAGCAAGCTCCCGCATTCCTTACTTCTACATTGGGTTCCCAGCAAGCCCTATTAGGTTCTGTGTTCTCACCTCAACCGGGCCCAGCTCTCTTTTTCCCCGATAGCTGCTCCCTCCTCCTACCGGCCTTTTTTGCCGGCACCCCTCAATTCCCCCAGCACTCCAGTTTTTCAATAACCACCCTTTACATTCTCCCTCTGCAGTGTTTTAAAATATGCCATACCCCTGTCCTTTGGCCTACACAACCAGATTTTAGGTGCAAATATTAACCTGGTTTCACTACTCACTAAGACACTAGATTCCGTCAGTAACAGGGTGGTCCAGTGCGTTGACCTCTCAGTTAAACTTAAAACCTCCGACCCCCGCTTATTCAAAACACTTCCATTTCCGAGTTCATTCTAGCTCTCAGCCATTTCAGGGACATCATATGTGAGTTCTATTCCGCCCGCCGGCACGAGTTAGATGATTGTATGGCGATCATTTTAGACTTCTCCGTTAGATTCGGAGGTTCTCATTTCTTTGAGTACCACAAGCCTTCTCTGCCAAAGCTGCTGCCCGTGGAACCAGAGGATCTACTCGGATGCACTGGACCAAGATACAGTACTGTGCAAAAGTTTTAGGCAGGTGTGAAAAAATGCTGTAAAGTAAGAATGCTTTCAAAAATAGACATGTTAATAGATTATATTTATCAATTAACTAAATGCAAAGTGAGTGAACAGAAGAAAAATCTAAATCAAATCCATATTTGGTGTGACCACCCTTTGCCTTCAAAACAGCATCAATTCTTCTAGGTACACTTGCACAAAGTCAGGGATTTTGTAGGCATATAGTCAGGTGTATGATTAAACAATTATACCAAACAGGTGCTAATGATCATCAATTCAATATGTAGGTTGAAACACTATCATTAACTGAAACAGAAACAGCTGTGTAGGAGGAATAAAACTGGGTGAGAACAGCCAAACTCAGCTAACAAGGTGAGGTTGCTGAAGACAGTTTACTGTCAAAAGTCATACACCATGGCAAGACTGAGCACAGCAACAAGACACAAGGTAGTTATACTGCATCAGCAAGGTCTCTCCCAGGCAGAAATTTCAAGGCAGACAGGGGTTTCCAGATGTGCTGTCCAAGCTCTTTTGAAGAAGCACAAAGAAACGGGCAACGCGTTGAGGACCGTGAGGCGCAGTGGTCGGCCAAGGAAACTTACTGCAGCAGATGAAAGACACATCATGCTTACTTCCCTTCGCAATCGGAAGATGTCCAGCAGTGCCATCAGCTTAGAACTGGCAGAAAACAGTGGGACCCTGGTACACCCATCTACTGTCCGGAGAAGTCTGGTCAGAAGTGGCCTTCATGAAAGACTTGCGGCCAAAAAGCCATACCTCCGACGTGGAAACAAGGCCAGCGACTCAACTATGCGACGAAAACACAGGAACTGGGGTGCAGAAAAATGGCAGCAGGTGCTCTGGACTGATGAGTCAAAATTTGAAATATTTGGCTGTAGCAGAAGGCAGTTTGTTCGCGAAGGGCTGGAGGCGGTACACGAATGAGTGTCTGCAGGCAACAGTGAAGCATGGTGGAGGTTCCTTGCAAGTTTGGGGCTGCATTTCTGCAAATGGAGTTGGGGATTTGGTCAGAATTAATGGTCTCCTCAATGCTGAGAAGTACATGCAGATACTTATCCATCATGCAATACCATCAGGGAGGCATCTGATTGGCCCCAAATTTATTCTGCAGCATGACAACGACCCCAAACATACAGCAAAAGTCATTAAGAACTATCTTCAGCGTAAAGAAGAACAAGGAGTCCTGGAAGTGATGGTATGGCCCCACAGAGCCCTGATCTCAACATCATCGAGACTGTCTGGGATTACATGAAGAGAGAGAAGCAACTGAGGCTACCTAAATCCACAGAAGAACTGTGGTTAGTTCTCCAAGATGTTTGGGCCAACCTACCTGCCGAAGTTCCTTCAAAAACTGTGTGCAAGTGTACCTAGAAGAATTGATGCTGTTTTGAAGGCAAAGGGTGGTCACACCAAATATTGATTTGATGTAGATTTTTCTTCTGTTCACTCACTTTGCATTTTGTTAATTGATAAATATAAACTATTAACATGTCTATTTTTGAAAGCATTCTTACTTTACAGCATTTTTCACACCTGCCTAAAACTTTGCACAGTACTGTATATTCCCGTTTTTTTTTTTTTTTCCCCACAGGTCTTCGGGATCTAGCATGCTCGGTATGCGGTTCTACCGCTCACCCCACCATTTCCTGCTGCCTTACTGACCCTCCACCCTGTCTCCTCATGTCCCTCCCTCGCAATCCTCTTCATCTTTTCATCCTCTCCAGATCAAAAGATGGTCAGGACCGCAATACTACATACTCTGGAGGCCGCCAGATTTGTAATAACTTCAATGAAGGAACCTGTCCGATTCAGCTTGTTACTTCCTTCATTTCCGCTCACCATAACTCCGCCATACCCAGCATCAATAGTTTAATCCCTCACGAAGATTTCTCTCTGCAAAAATTGATCACGCCATATCCTTAATTAAAATTGCTGGGAAAAATGCATGGCTGGCTAAAGCCGATTTATATCAAAACGCATTTAAAAGCATGCCCATTGATCCTGCCCTCTGGCACCTCTTCGGAGTACAGTGGTGTTCCAAATTCTTTAAAAAGAAAATATAACTAAATTCCTGTTATGTACAGGATGCATGGCTATTTCAAAATAACACAATCCAACAAGATGTACTTTCACTCTGCATAGACATATTGCCATTTTATATTGGGCACAGACATCAGAAGTTTTATTATTGTTTAACCTACCTGCCGTGTCTACACTGAGTGTAGCTTTGGAGTATTGTGATCGAAATGTTTGTGCCAAAGCTTTTTGGCTAGTTCCAAAATGAAATATCTTCTGATATTTTCCCCGTTACATTCCTTGTATCAAAATGAAAGATTGATAGCTCCCAGGTGAGTTGTCAGGTAAGTGGCCATCTTGGAGCAAGATGTACAAATCCAGTCAGAGCAAATATCTGTCTGAAGCCAAGCGTAACTCGTAACTCGTTTGTTTTTGCTTCTTTTAAAATCAGGGCATTGACTATATTGACTACAGGTTTTTTCAGTTACTTTTTACTTTATGTATATCGACTCCAAAATATTCCAAAAATAAAACTCACAAACAGCTAGTTGCTTTTTCAAATCACTTGACTCTTCTCACACAGCAGTGTTGCCAACTTTTCAGATCTGAAGGTCGCCGGATCGGCCTCAGAAAGTCACTATTTTAAAGCAGAAGTCACCAAACAATTATAGTACATAGACAAAGAAAACTTCAAAGTAAAACAAGCGCACATTCAATATTTTCAAGAAAAAAATGTCTTTATTGAGTTACAATAAAAATCCTGACAGCAGAAACAAGAATAAGTTCATGCAATACCACAACGACGTCAAATATTGAAGCATACATTTATAGTCTTAACATGAACAACAACAAACAACAATATTTTTAGCTTTCTTAAAGAAATCATTCCATGTCTCTCGTGTACAAAAAAAGCTAACAAAAATAAAAACGGTAGCCTGATATTTACAGAAAATAAAACAATGACGGAAGCATTGTCTTTAAAATAATACATTTCACAAATTATTTATAGCATGTACAGTTAAATGAAAGGTTAACCGCTCAGCTTCACATTTAAGGTTGGTCTGAAACGTCTTAAGTGGTATGGTTGTGAATATCAAATTAATAATGAATTTCACAAACTGTACCACTGGTGACGCCATGTTGCTGGTTTGTTTAGAACCAGGTTTGTGATTGTTAAACCCATTGCCAAACAAATGACGCATTGACTTTCCTTGCATATTCAAATGGGATGGCGCAATATTGGATTTCACCTTAACCCTGACAACGATTCTAAAAGGACGTTGCTAAAAAAAGTATAAATCTAAATGTCTTGGGCGATTTTATATCTCTGAAATTCTCTGATGACTATCCCGGAAATCACTAAATTTGTAGCTAGTTGCTTTTGACAAAAAGTGTTGCCAAGTCAGCCCTTGGCAACTCTGGCACACAGTGTCAGGCAGCTCGGCGCAGGAGCAGACAGCACAACGCCCACTGAAACACCCACAAAACCACCTGAGTTCTCGTTATCCAATGGCCAAATACAGATACAAAAACGTTTAATTCAAGCGTTATCACTGGACTTCTGGGTAATGTAGTTTTGAAAGCAATCCACAGTAGCAGAGCCAGCAGTAGTGGGTGGGGGGTCATACACCCTGCCCCTCCCCCAGACTGCTGGCTCTGCTACTGTCTGTATTTCATTCTGACAAATAGTAATAACAAAGAATATTTTGACTACAGAACTGTGTAAATTTCTTATCATTGAATGGCACCTTAAAGCTTTTCATTATCCGCTTCACTGTGCACAGACAAGTCATTTGTCAACAACAGAGGTATTTAAGCTGGGGGAAAACTTAATCATGTATTTTAGCATCTTCCCCTTGTCTGTTGTTGGTTGAATGCTTCAAATGGAGATGTATTTAACATAATCTGTTAATGTCAAAACAAAAATAAAAGTCTATACCAGGGTATTTCAACTTAAGTTTTCAAACCTCTGTTCTGTTTTCTGTGTATTGGGCTAAAATAAGCCCTGTCCATACATTATTGTTTATTTTAATAGTTTTTAAATACTTTAACATGGGGTCATTCATTCTGCATGTGTTCATCTGTTCCAATACTTTTTGCAGGGGATGTAAGCTGCAAAAACAATGTATGCAAAACCTCTGTTACTGCCTCAAAAAACTCCACAAATCACAGTGCAAGTCCTCTGAGCAACAATATAACAAATGTAAACACCAAGAAGCAGTAAGCAAGCCTAAGGCAAAATGTCCATGGAGATCACACAAGCTGCTAAGCTGCAGCATGATGACATGGGCATTTATTATAACTGAAGACACTAACTGGAAGTGGCTGTCTTGAAGTTGTTTTTGTTTTGGCCAGTGACTCGCATTGAGGGAATAATGCAATAGACGGCATATAGATCCTATAAGAGGAGGAGGTACCAAACTTGCAGATTGAAAATGAAAACAAAGCCTTGAAATATTTCATTTTACTGCTTGTGATAAAAAAAAAAGTTGGTACATTTTCTAGAAAGCAACAGGTTTTGAAGAGCCAGTTGTTTTTGTTTTGGCCAGTGACTCGCATTGAGGGAATAATGCAATAGACGGCATATAGATCCTATAAGAGGAGGAGGTACCAAACTTGCAGATTGAAAATGAAAACAAAGCCTTGAAATATTTCATTTTACTGCTTGTGATAAAAAAAAAAGTTGGTACATTTTCTAGAAAGCAACAGGTTTTGAAGAGCCAGGTTAGGGTTATAAGAGATTATTTTCTCATAAACTCAACCAATAAGAAACTTTTTTTGTACAGAAAGTACTAGGTTAAATCCCCACTGCTCTATTTATTATTATTATTATTATTATTATTATTATTATTATTATTATTATTATTACTATTATTATATCTAGGAGTCCCAATCTTGCACAGCAGAGACTCCTGTCATGAACATGGTAGAGCTGAGAAAGATAGAAGATGGTAATGGCCTAGCTGGAGGTAAATGAGATGTGATATGTACCTGCCAGAACTAAGCAGAAGTAATGGTATGGGTTGAAGCCCTGGCACAACCTGTAGGTGGTGATGGAGATCAGAGTTGGGCAGGCTATTCGTTTAAAAAAAATAAGATAGAAATGTCTGTTTTACTTAATCCTTTCAAGACCGAGTCAGAATATTTTGGGCCCCGCCGTTTCGTTTCATTTCTCAATTACATCATTTTAAAATGACGCTGAAATGTGATCTGTGTGTACTGATAGGCTTAAAACAGTCACGTGGACTGAAGGGAAGGCTCGATGAACTTTGAATCCAGCTGAGAGTGTAGATAGGAGTGAAAACAGAGGGGGCTAATTTTGTAAAATGGAATTCGGCAAGTGATCTTGCAAGGTAGTTGCGCAGGCTGCAATGTAGTTAGTTTTGGAGAATGGGAGTAATTGTGATTACTCTAGTGGGGTCGAGGATCCTGATTTAGAGAATGAAGAGCTTTTGGATCTTATTTTTGCTGTAAACAACGTTCAGTTCACTATACTCAGAGCACATTGCATTTGTTAAATGCAGGTATTTTTCAGCAGAATAAGTAAAATAAATAAAAGAATAAAAATAAAACACCTTTGTTGATACCATCAAAGACTCGCAGGGGTGACGGGTAGAACAGTCAAGAAAAATTGCATGGAAAGATTTTATTAAATAGCTAACATAGGGCTGTAAGTGATTGGCAAAAACAAACAAACAAAAATACTGTTATTATTGTGATCTTAGTATAGCCCCATACCTTTAAAGCCTACTGCACTTAAAATGCACATCTCATAATAATTTAAAAGGTTGTATTGACATCTTTTAAAATGAGATCTCCAGCCATACAAGGCTCTAATTAAGAGCACATTGATTCGGACGTGCTGTGATTTACTCATAAATCATTCCGAACAAGACAAACTTTAGTTCACCCACAAAATTGTATATGTTTACAATTTTAGAAAACCTAATTTGTTGCTCATCAGTTAGTCACATAAATTTGCTGAATTGTGAAAAAAATTATATTAAAAAAGTACTTTAAGGGCCAAACAGTACATCATTCCCCTTTCAAATGGGCGTTTCTTTGTTTTCTGAGCCAAAATCATTTGTGCATGCCCTGGCAAGCGCAGTACATGGTGTACCACGTTTTACCGCATACTGCAAAATAACACCACACTGGTACTAGTAGTGCTAATAATACTAGCAGCAGCACAGAAAAGGATCACAACTCAAAACTGTCTACTGCTGATGAAAGTCATGCTACAACAACTCAGAGCTCAACAGTATGAAGAATAGAAATGAGCAGGGGGTTCTAAATAAGCCGGCGACTGGCGCAATCCACCACAGAATACTATATTTGTGACGGCTTCTTTTATTAAAAAATATTATGGTTATTTTTTCGGTATTATCATTCAGTCAATTTTCTGTCATATTATTGTACTGTAAGGCGATATATAGTACATAATTGCTATACATATGCTATACAAAAGTATTCCTTTTGTTGTTATATTGTAAAAATATGCACCCAGGTGCTTGTCAGAGATATTGGGGGTTCATGTATAGAGGCTTGTGATAAAGAGAGAAAGGATCAATGCTGTAAATCTCCCTCCCAACCAGAAAGGACGCTGTGTAACTCTGGACAACTCCATTGCAGTCTCTATTGGAGAAACCATGGCGACGCGTTGATTGCAGGCAGGAATTTGCTGGGTACAAAGGGGAAGCAGCTACGTTAGTACCTCCCCTTGTGCTGAGATAATGAGAGCAACCAGCCGGAGCCGATGTTTGTTTTTGTATTACGTGTTTTGTTTTGTGTGTTGACAGAGGAGCCGGAGGACGGGAGGCTGTAGCCAGCGAGCCAGCACTTACCCCAGAGCACGCCCCTCATTGCACAGCACTACACCTCACAGCGCATGCTCCACAAGCCCCGGAAGAGAAGAGGACATTTTTGAGCACGGAGGACTGTGGTTATCGGAGTGTCTGTTTGTTTTCTTTTGTTTTGAGCCTGGACCCTGTCGTATTTTGCCCCAATATCATCGCTGGTAGCGGGGCTTCTTATTATTTTTCATTGTGTATTATTTTGTGATATTTCTGTTTATTATTAAAAAGGATTATTTTTGGGAGACAACAGTCTGGACATTCCACATCTCTTGCACTGCACCATTCATCCTGTCACAAAGCTGTATGCCTTTAAGAAGAAAGGCATGATGGGATATCAGCAGAGCCCTTGTCACTTGCTACACAAATGCTTAAGTCCAGAGGTGCTGCATCAACACCAGCAGAATAACCTCAGGTGTCATGCAACAGTTGTGATGGTGACCAAATGTGTGTGAGTACTTTTGTGTAAAAAATGTACTTAAAATGAACAGTTGCTGTGATGGTAGTGTTGTTATTCAGCCTCCCGACAACGGAGGGCGCTGGGTCAAGCCACGGATCCCCATGCAAAGATCACATGACTGATGGAAGTCACGTTTTTCCAGGACGCCATCTTTGTGTGGGGCAACAGTGCAGGTACGCTAAACCCGGTCACTCAGGTCAAGTGTTTATTAAAAAGACCTGCCGTTCGCGGATAGGCGTTTCATTGATCTCAGGGGTTGTGTACAAAGGGAACTGCATTGTTCAGGGCGTACTTCGGGGGCTGGTGTTTGAATTCATGAATGGGAGAGAGCACGAGACATGGAGGGGAGGACTAGATAGATTAACGTGTGTATTTATTTTCGTAGACAGGACTGACAACTAAGGAGCGAGGGAAAGGCTGGCGAATGGTGGAGCCCCGTCCCTCAACTTGATCCTGCTTTTATATCTTGATTTATCCTCACGCCCTGTCCCTGCACGTTTTGTTATTTTTTTTGTTTAAATAAAACTACTACTCTAACCAGGGTTGATTGCTGAATGACCTGTTTTGAACTCCCTTCTTTATCCACTCCAGTCACAGTTGCATTCAAGAAATTTAGAACAACAAAAAACAAAAATAAACACACACTTAAGGTTTGTGTGTTGCATGCCATTAGCAAAATGCCCTGAAAACTTAACATAAAGTAAGTAATGTTAATGAAGGGCTATAATGAAGCAAAAAGCTCAATAATTAAAACAAAAAAGGAAGTGAAAAGGTTACTGTACCAAACTGAACTCCAATAAACCAACACCTATTGCCAGTCAAATCGTAGAGCGCTGAAATAAAGTTTTGAGTCCCACTGTGACAGGGATGGCGTTGTGGTGACGTCAGGCCAGCACCAGGAACAAAAACAAAGACCAGGTACTGCTGTGCAAAAGAAACGTATGCCAGCTGTTTATTTAAATACAAAAATAAAATAAAAAGTTCAAAACAGAAAAGACTTGCTCACAGAGTGAAAATAAAACAGGTAAACAAAATAATCACAAACACTGAAAGAACCCTAGGTCAGACTGGGCAACTGCTATCACTGTTCCCAAGTTCAGTTTTGCTTTTAACTCTCCTCTCACGCTCTCTCACTTTCACGTTCCTCCTCTGAACTCCCACTTCAAAACTCCCACCTTGAGTGCAGAGAGCTGCAGGCTTTTATGCAGGTGACCATCTACCGATTAGCAACAATTACTAATTAAACTCAGGAGATGGTCACCTTCTGCACAAGGTTTTTAATTATTCCTGGCAAAGGACGAGCACCAATCTCGCCTCTGCCAGAACACGTTTTTAAAATAAATACAATAACAAAAACATAGGTCGCTTCGCCGACATGTAAATACATAAATCATAAAACAAAAATACAAAACAATAACCTGCACAGGGGCGGAGGGGGAGACCCCGTTCTAAAAATAAATACAGTGGCTCTCAAGTATTCACCCACCTTGGACTTTTCCACATTTTATTGTGTTACCACATGGAATCAAAATGGATTTAATTAGGAGTTTTTGCGACTGATCAACACAAAAAAGTCCATAATGTCAAAGTGAAAAATAAAATCTACAAATTGTTCTAAACTGTTCTTAAAAAAAAAACAAAAAAAAAATTCACTAAATTTTAAACTGCATTTTACTGAAAAATAAATGGTACTCATAAGAGCTGTCTGTGTTACATGCTGTCAGGTCAGGACTGAGCATATTCCAACTGTATTACAACTGTACACAATTAAAGGTGCGGTCACCAATTACACACACATTTTCAACCAACCTTGTATTTCAGGAGCCTTGATGCTCCAAAAGTGAATTTTTCTTCTTGTTGATCATTGTGCTGTGCTCAAATAACACTCCTTCATTGCACTAATGGAGTACTTTGTCAGACACTACAAGCAGTCCACTGCGTATAGCACATGCTTAACCCTTTGCGGTCCTATGTCGGACCTGGTCCAACATTGCAATTATTCCTATCCGGTCCAATGTCGGGCCCTGTCCGACATCATCAAAAGACGAAAAATGGGTTTTAGTCGTTTTTCTCTGGAAAAAGCCGAAAACCATTCAATGGCCGAGTGGGGCGACAGGAGCCGAGACAAGCCAATAAATAAATAAATAAATAAATAAATAAATAAAAAAGGGCTTATCTCATGAATAGTCATACTTGCCCCTGGCATCAGATAACGGCGGCCATAAGGAAACTGGCTGCTGCTGAATCAGCACTCAGAGAATATCACGGACATTTGCAGATCTTTTTTGAGATGTTATAGTACTAAAATAATGACTTGGATCGCATTATTGAGGCGTTTGGTGATAAAACGAGTGATCAGGAGATGATTGATCGGTATGTACGACTATTATTATTATTATTATTATTTATTTCTTAGCATATGTTAAGCTATAGCGAATGAAAGGGTGAGGCGGGGCTGGAGATGCCTAGTGAGTGCTTTGTTGATATGCAGGGCCTTTTAAACCCGTTTGACTGTGGAAAAAAAATTATTTTAAACAGCGCGTCTAAAATTAACTGCGCGTGTGAAAATAAAATGGACCTGACACGCCTGACACGCACTTAATAAATGGACTGCAAAGGGTTAAACCATCCAAAATTGTGCTAGAATGTTATTCCCTTTTTTCAAAAATGTCCCACTGGGAGGGGGGACACCCCCCTCCCACACTTTCCACCCTCAGCGCTATGCGCCACAAGGAGATCGGTGCCCCCTCCTACCTTGTAAGTGTCACATACCTTAAAACTAATTGAAAACACTGAGCTAGACTAAAACTGTAGAACAAACTCAGTGGGCTGTTAGTTTATTTAAAAGCTGGCTTTCGGAAAAGGGAAAAAATGTCAACTTTGAGAATGAAACTCCACATCAACTAAATACAACACAGATAATTCTATGCAACGGAAAGAACAGCTAATAAGGAGCAGAATAGCATACAGAGTTATTTGGGAATAACAGCAGGGATATATAATCATCTTAATAACTTCCCATACAGTAGAAACTGTAATATTATGAAGGACTCTGCATATACAAAGTTCCAACAAGGTACTGAAAGCAGTGATTAAAATAATTAGGCATGAAGGCAAAGACACAGCAGCGCATCACGATACATTAACAAAACAAGACCTTGACAAAATGAAATGTTCACTTTCTGCAGACACTCCTAAAGGTCTGTTGTATAGCCTGGTTTAACATTCAGCTACATTTTGCTTGCAGAGGCAGAGAGGGTCAGAGACTGCTGTCACCAAAAGCCTTTTCAATTATGCAAGCTGAACAGGGTCTGAAATATGCAACTCCCTCTTTTAACGAAGGAACAAATCCAAACAAGTCAGTGACAGTTTAAAGAGTATCTACTGTGGAAGGATGTACAAAACTCCAAAATATACAAACTGTCCAGTACAAACCTTAAGTACACAAATAAATGCCCCCACTGGCAACATATGGTTTGTTACCGCCCTAGCCGCCAGCCTAGGACACATACTCCAGTCATGGTCTACTACCACACGGTACAGCCTTCATTGAGAGGGCACTATCGCTATAAAAAAGTTATTTATGTCTTCATTGCCTAGTGGAAATCAAGTCATAAAGGTACCAACCAAAGTGATGTCCATCTGCCTAGAAACTAATACACCGTCGTTCAGGAACACTACACAGACTAAACTTTTTGGGAATCAGACATAATTATAGCACAGATTCAGGTTTACAAATCTGGCATTTCACAAAATTGCTTAAAAGAAAGTGCTTGACCTATTAATCCATGCAGCAAGAGATAACGGATGGAAAGCTAAACGCAATATATTTTAATTAGATTTGTAATCATCTGATTGTGCACTCACTTTCGGGTCTTCCGGGAATATGTTGTCCACCAAGCGCTTGTATCGAGGGCGCAGAGGACCGCAACAGCCACACACCCCTGAAGGAAAGAAATAATATTAATACCAAAGCTGGATCATGAAGAGAGGAGGAGAGTACAAAAGGCATGGTCCACTGTGAGGCACACACACACACACACACACAAATATTCTTCAATCATATGACAAAACCTAGAATGGCTAGAAATTGCAGCAGGCCTTTTAACTCCGGAGGCCTGGGTTTGAATCGGCAAGTCATTATGTACAGTAAACATGTTAATGTTCTCATTTAGTCCCTGATGTTACCACCACACAATGCACATGGGGTCATTCCATCTCAAGTGAGATAATAAGATAACTTTCTTTCATGAAAAACAGTAAAATGCACTTGGCCCACAGTAAGACAGCCAGTGACAAAAACCACCCCAAAATCACAAACAATAGAAGATTATACAATTTTGATAAGCTTTGAGTGTGATCTCAACTCTCTTTCACAAATCGTTCAGGACACACAACATCAACAAAGAGGGAGGGAAAGGGCTAATCCTCTAAACACTGGGGGTGGGTATCTGTCAACATCCATTTCTCTAGATTTTGTTCCACTTGAGGTCCATAATGTTGTCTACAGAAAATGTAAAACTGCAGCTGGCCCCAGAAACAACTTAATAATAAGGCTTTTCGGGCATGTTTTTAGTTTGAAGAAGCACCACTAATGTCAAGCACAGAGCACTCTACACATCTAATCCCACAGCTAAAACTATACATTTATACAAGCATAGGGTCTTCACTGCAGAACGATGTGATGAACGACAACAAAAAATAAACTAAGGGATTTTCCAACCACTGTGGAATTTGAACATTGTTACTAGAGATTCATTAGGTTACATGGCACATTCCCAAAATTTAAAAAATTAGATGTGTAATCTATTCTAAGGAGATTTCTTTCATTTTGTAATGGAAATGTCAATTTGCAATGCTCAATTGAACATGGAAAACTGTCCTTGTCTGTCCAAAATGGTTTGGCTTGCTCCTGAAGTGCCAGCTTGGCAACAATGGAAACCCATGGCTTCTATTTATTACCATAGCGGGCATTGCATAGACTGCCACAGGCTAATCTCTAACTCACTCTGACAGACCAAGAGTCAGTACTGCGCTAAAGAGGAAGATGTACAATAGTACTTTGGACATTAGCAATTCAGATCTACAAAACAGGACAAACATAACATAGTGGCACCTTGAAATATAATACGCTCCTGTTTTTGTGCTTTATCCTCCATAACAGGATCACTGGCTTTCACCTTTTGACCAAACAAACCCAGAACCAATAGAGTGCGTTCTATGGAGAATGCTCCCACTGCTTTGGTACCTTGTGACAGGAATACAATGATTCTTGGTTGTAAATCTCCCTCCCGACCTGTGAGGGAGCTAAGCAGCGAGAACAGAGTTCTTTGGACGGGCTGGTCTGACAGTTCTTTCCCAGGGTCGGGAAGTCGGCCAGTCTGGATGAAGGCGAGACTCCGTTGCAAGAACTCATTGACCCGGAAGGGAAATGACGTGGCAGCCGCAGATTGGAGGCGGTTGCACTCGTTTACCAAAGGGTTATGTGTGACGGCATACAAGGGTGTGGAGAATCGCAATCTGTTCCTTCGTTTGGTTTAAACTTTTGAACTGTAAGGACCGTGAGAGATAAAAAAAAGTTTGTGTGTGTTTTGTTTGTCTGTACTTGTTTTGTACATTACTAGACGGCTAAACACGATTCCGGAGCTGTCGCTAAGGGGTAGCACTAACCCGGAACAGCACTGCATGACTGTCACAAATAAACTGTTCCACCCACCACGAGCACTTCTGCACGCACCCAGGACTGGTGACCGTGTTAGTATTATTGTGGGGCAGATATATTTGTATTTATTATTTAGGATTGCAACCCGCTGTTATTTACGCCGCGCAAAACACATTGTTGTGTATTGCCGGGGTCTTATTATTTGGTCACCAGACCTGGAAAAAAAATAAAATACCTTTCCAACTGGATTATAACTCTCCTTGTTTGTTTCATCACACACTGCATCACTCCTGCACCTGTACACAATCAGCCACTTTACTACATACCTGCCCTAAAATAAAGTTAATTAAAACACTCCTACTCCTTGTTTTAAAACTATAGGGGAACCCAAACGTAAAAAATATCTTTGCTGAAAGTCACCCCAAGAGCTTGCAGGAGCCCCTGCAGGAGGTGAAAGAACGACCCCAGCCTGACACAGTCACTGAACGTGTGGAACGCTGTCTCCCTCTCCCCACAGAAACAGCACTCAGCACTGATGCTGGGGTCCACTCTGTGGAGGAACCTTCCCGTAGACACAGCACAGTGCAGGATCCTCCACTGCACGTCCCCTGCTCATTTTATTAAGGGCAGTTTGTACAACACCCTCCATACCGGCTCTCTTTCTTCCTCTAAATGTAAACAGCTTCTCCATTTTGTGCCAACAATCCCTTTTAGCGGTTTTGACTGGACTGTTTTAACATGCAGCTCATATAGTTTTTTCCCCTCCCTGATCTGACCTCCCAGCTAGCCCCTCCCCCAAAGCCTCCTTGAGCTTCGGGGAGAGTTCTTCAGCTCATTAAGGTAGTAAGACGGGGGCACCGAGGATGACGGGTTGGCTGTCAGGGACGTCCAAGATTAACGAGGAATCAGAGAGCCCCCCGTCATCCGACTCGTACATGCCCTCACCTTCCTCATCGTCTGCCCCATCTTCTTCAGTGGCCTCTCCTCTCTCCATAGCCACAGCTTCATCCTCAGTGCCCCCTGTCTTACTACCTGTCTTGTAGTCAGACTGGGGCAGTTCTGAACTTCTGCTTTCTTCCTCCGGGCAAGGTGGCACAGCCTCTGGGGAAGACGTCAGCTCCTCCTCTGGCATCGGTTGGGGATCGCCTCCGCTCTCCGCAGCTTTCACGTCGGGGACAGAGTCTTCTCCGCTGCCCACAGACACTAACCCAGGGACCAGCTTTGGCTCTCCATCTTCAGACCGTTTGTTTTTCTTTGCTTTCAAACTCTTCTTCGCTTTGTCCAGCCTCTTGCCCTGAGGCTGTTTATGCGCTGTGTCTCTTATGTTGCGGTATCAGCTTCAGGCACAGCTGACTCAGCTTCAGGCACCGCTGCCTCGGGCTTTGCTGGCTCCGGGGGCTCCTCCCGCTCTCCCCAATCGCCCAACCTCCTTCCCGCCAGGAGCTCCCTTATCCTGCTTGCTTCAGACCAATCCCTCTTTCTCGGACACTGTTTTCTTTGATGTCCCTGAGCTCCACATTTAAAACACCTCGTTGTATCAAAACTGGCAAAAAACATTAAAATTCCATGCTACCTCAATAATTAAATTAGGATAATTTTGTAAAATAAACGCTTGTCTTCTAAAAAAGACAAAACATGTTTTATACTGGGAGTTTTACATCCTAGAGGGATTGTCTAAATGGGATACATTAATTTTCCATATCTTGATAACTCTCTTTCCAGTAACTTGTTTTTTAAGCAGGGAGGGACATTAGACAGTATTACTTTGGTTACGGGTGTCACTACAGGTGAAACTTCAATAAAAGACCCCTACACACTAAACCCCTCCGCCAGTAGCTTGTTTACCAAATCCATATCAGTTAAACAAATGACTAGAGCTTTATTCATCCTAGAGGCTGACTTTATTTTGTTAAAGCCCACAACCTCTCCTACCGCCACCAGGCATTCTAACATCGACACCCCGAAATCAGGCACACAGCGGCAGCCATGCCGGCGAGTCAGTATATACAGTACTGTGCAAAAGTTTTAGGCAGGTGTGAAAAAATGCTGTAAAGTAAGAATGCTTTCAAAAATAGACATGTTAATAGTTTATATTTATCAATTAACAAAATGCAAAGTGAGTGAACAGAAGAAAAATCTACATCAAATCAATATTTAGTGTGACCACCCTTTGCCTTCAAAACAGCATCAATTCTTCTAGGTACACTTGCACACAGTTTTTGAAGGAACTCGGCAGGTAGGTTGGCCCAAACATCTTGGAGAACTAACCACAGTTCTTCTGTGGATTTAGGTAGCCTCAGTTGCTTCTCTCTCTTCATGTAATCCCAGACAGACTCGATGATGTTGAGATCAGGGCTCTGTGGGGCCATACCATCACTTCCAGGACTCCTTGTTCTTCTTTACGCTGAAGATAGTTCTTAATGACTTTCGCTGTTTGTTTGGGGTCGTTGTCATGCTGCAGTATAAATTTGGGGCCAATCAGATGCCTCCCTGATGGTATTGCATGATGGATAAGTATCTGCCTGTACTTCTCAGCATTGAGGAGACCATTAATTCTGACCAAATCCCCAACTCCATTTGCAGAAATGCAGCCCCAAACTTGCAAGGAACCTCCACCATGCTTCACTGTTGCCTGCAGACACTCATTCATGTACCGCTCTCCAGCCCTTCGCTAACAAACTGCCTTCTGCTACAGCCAAATATTTCAAATTTTGACTCATCAGTCCAGAGCACCTGCTGCCATTTTTCTGCACCCCAGTTCCTGTGTTTTCGTGCATAGTTGAGTCGCTTGGCCTTGTTTCCACGCCGGAGGTATGGCTTTTTGGCCGAAGTCTTCCATGAAGGCCACTTCTGACCAGACTTCTCCGGACAGTAGATGGGTGTACCAGGGTCCTACTGTTTTCTGCCAACTCTGAGCTGATGGCACTGCTGGACATCTTCCGATTGCGAAGGGAAGTAAGCATGATGTGTCTTTCATCTGCTGCAGTAAGTTTCCTTGGCCGACCACTGCGTCTACTGTCCTCAACGTTGCCCGTTTCTTTGTGCTTCTTCAAAAGAGCTTGGACAGCACATCTGGAAACCCCTGTCTGCCTTGAAATTTCTGCCTGGGAGAGACCTTGCTGATGCAGTATAACTACCTTGTGTCTTGTTGCTGTGCTCAGTCTTGCCATGGTGTATGACTTTTGACAGTAAACTGTCTTCAGCAACCTCACCTTGTTAGCTGAGTTTGGCTGTTCCTCACCCAGTTTTATTCCTCCTACACAGCTGTTTCTGTTTCAGTTAATGATTGTGTTTCAACCTACATATTGAATTGATGATCATTAGCACCTGTTTGGTATAATTGTTTAATCATACACCTGACTATATGCCTACAAAATCCTTGACTTTGTGCAAGTGTACCTAGAATTGATACTGTTTTGAAGGCAAAGGGTGGTCACACCAAATATGGATTTGATTTAGATTTTTCTTCTGTTCACTCACTTTGCATTTAGTTAATTGATAAATATAATCTATTAACATGTCTATTTTTGAAAGCATTCTTACTTTACAGCATTTTTTCACACCTGCCTAAAACTTTTGCACAGTACTGTGCATATATATATATATAAAAAAATCACAAAAATTGAAATCGCAACTCCTGCGCTCCAATCACCACGTGGCTCCTCCCACAATCCTGCAATCTGAGAGAAAGAGGAGTCACGCTTGCAAGTCGCTCTGCTCCCTTGGTTTCTGTATTGGTCTTGGTCACGCCTGGTGTTTTGTTTGAGCTATTCTGATCATTTATGCTTTGTAGGTATCCTGTTTGATTTGTATTTCACTGATTATTTTCTCTTATTCTGCTATCTTTAAAGGTTTATTTTGTTAGAGTGCACAGTTTGATGGGTTTCTCTTTCTTTGTTACAGCCAGGGCTTGACTATTGTTAAGTGAAGCAGCTCAGCTCAGAGGACCAGGGTGATTGCTTTATTCCTCTTTAGACATTGGATGGCGTAGTTTAGATTATACATACTTTAGGCATTTCTAGAGGTGACTGTCGCTACAAGTGCAAAAACTTTCTTTTCCAGCAGTGTGCCAGAGAGCTTTTAGGAATTTAATACCATTGTTCTTTAACAAGATGATTAGTTTTTCTCTTTGTAGGGATATCGTGGGAGTACTGGATTAACAAACGTACTGTATTTTTAAAATGCATGTGTTGATTGACAACTGAACTACAAAAGCAAAAAAAAAAAAAAAAAAAAAAGCAAAACCTTCTGCCCATACAAATGCTATAGAAATGTAAATGTTGTTCATGGGATTATTTATTTAATTAGGTGTGCAAGCGCATGCAAGCAATCCATGCATAATCAAATATATTTAATCTCCAGTTAAATTCTAAAGCCCCATATGGTTTATAAAAATTGTTTTCACATATATTTAACATTTCAGTTGTACTGTTTTCTGTAAAATGTATCCCGC